>OW386290.2:66636511-67836511 GCA_936432065.2 Rutpela maculata | reverse complement strand
ACTTTAGTAATCTAATATTTGACATCGTCGACCCCAACAACCCATAAAACGATATGTCACATCGGTAGGGTGAGAAGTAAAAAAAAATGTTCAGGCCTTTGGTTCTTGTACATACACTAAATCACAATTTTATTTTTTTTTCACCCTCTTTAACAATGGGGTAGGGGTTATACAATTTTTGGAGACGTTACCTTCTCTTATTTCTACTCAATATCTTAAACGTTTCCAGAGTTATCGTGTGCACAAAAAAAGTGGGGGTAGTGGGTGAAGGATATGTCGGGAAATATTGTCACCATCGTGTTCTTCGCCCTCGAAAACGGGAGCATACCGCTTTCAAGCTGATTTTCGTTGTTTTCGTGGCATTTAGTTATTGGGGGTAGTTTCAACCCCTGGGGTGGGTTAGGAGTAGGTCGGGAAATATTATCATCATAGTATTCCTCGCCCTCGAAAATGGCTTTTCAGTTCGTTGTTTCCGTGGCACTTCGTTATTGGGGGTGGGGGTAGTTTCAACCCCTGGGGGTGGATTAGATCACCTGTGATCAATATTTACTTATTTTATTCCAACTGACCAAGAAAAACCCGATCTGACAAGCCCTTGCAAGTCTAACCCCGAAAAATCGGAAAAAGAGGTAGTGGTTGGACGGTAAGTCGGAAAATATTATCACCATTGTATTCCCCGCCCTCAAAAATGGAGGAGTTAATGTATTGCGGTTCGGTCGCAGAACTTTTGGGTTTTTTGCCTTTTTCTGGTTAATCTCAAGGGACTAAGTTGGAAGCACTTATTCATTGCTATCATACTTAATAAACAATAATCTGTTAACTGCTCGATCATCAAAATCAACATGACCTATCATGATGGTCATGATGATCATAGTAATCATGTCGATAATGTCGATTATATCATTCATGTCGATCATGGCGATCATGACGAACATGGCTACCATGACGAAAATGATCTATGTTCGTCTTGTACCTTATGTTCGTCATATTTGTCTGATGGAAGGACATCTCGGTGATTCCGTTCAAAGTCAAATTGCTTTACTACAAAAAAAAAAACGATTCATAATGTGAAACAATAAGTATCTATATTTTTTAAAGCATCTGTTCTTGGGATAAATTTTAATAATTGTTATTCTTATGAAATTATTATTTTTATCAGCTATTTTATTATTTGTTGAGTTGAAAATTCTACTAGCAACCTGAATTTTGTTGCTAATAAATTCATTAATGTTACTTTCTGGAACAGTAGTAAACTTTGACCCGCCATATGTTTTTTAAGCAAACCAAATCTGCACCAGAATCGACTAAAATTGTAGCAGAAGATATGGTGCGGGAGCTAAGTGGCTTTTTCGGACACTCATTGTTACAAGCATTTTCTATGCGCTGATTAATTCTATCGAACTTAAATAACGACAAAATAGACTTCTGGCATATGTCAGCCCGTCGAGTTGGCCATGGTTCAAGATATAAAAATCAGTGAAATTATATCATCGTTACAAAGCCACATTTTATGTTTAGAATGAATAAAATAAGATCGCCAGATAGTGTGGGCCATCAGGGGCGCAACCAGAAAGGTCAAAGAGGTAAAAAAACGGAGTTATAATAACATCATTGTTACAAACTTTTTTAAGGTTGAGCATGTTTATTTAAATGTTTTGAACAGAAATTCCCAGAAAGAAACTCCCATCAGTAAGGCTAGCCTGAAAGAAAATGTTTAGGACTTTTGAAGAAAATTGGATTTTTTTCGCATATTTCATCTCAAAACTGTAAACTCATCGTTACAAGTTCTGGCTCTTTTTTAAAACGTAAATATAAGCTCCTTTAACAATAGAATAGTCTCCCCGTAAAGTTCTTAATGTCAACAAAAGTACCATAGGCTCTTAAATATACAGGAATTTAACACTTTCGCCTAACTTGACTCCGTACCGTGCCTCAGATGTATTGTATCATTATTACCTTTCTGGCGGTCATATTTTATTCATTCTAATCATAAAATGTGAAAAAAATGAGCCTTATAACGATGACATGATTTCACTGATTTTTAAACAGTGCTCGTGACGCTCCTGACAGGAGGTGCCCCGCCAGAAGCCGATTTTATGAATCGTTATCATCCAAAACTATAAAAATATCTCAAAGTTCATAAAACGATGAGCTGCCGAAAAAACCACCTAGCTCCCGCTCTAATAGTCGGAAATAATTGCCCTGCCCGTGTATTCTTTAAATATGTAACAAAAATTTGCCTCATTTTACCAAATCTATTCGAGCTAACCATTTTTTATAACCTTTACAGTTTTTAAACTTGAAAGAAAAATCGCAAATTATTGAAACCTGCTGGACGAAAGGCGACATATTTTCGATATATTTTTATATAGATTTCATTTACAACAAATGTATGAGATTTATTTGTCTTATTGTCCGGAATTTTAGTTAAAGGCTTAGATCTCAATTTATCAATATTATTCAGGTTCACACGAGCTTGCTTATCCCGTCGACAAGCACAAGCGTCTGTAAAAATTAAGGTAACTTACAAAATATTCTATCGATAAGTCTTTCTTAATTTAGATAACATTTTGATAATTACTTTAGCCGTTAAAAACGTATCATCTGGGGCCCATAATAGCCCACAGAAATTAGTCAAAAAAACGAAGAAACCCAGACAAAATAAAAAAACAACTTGTAGATAATTCTCTACAAATTTCACATTGACCTCTTGAGCACCGATGCATAGGACGCGAGATATTTGCAAAAAACTTTGACCTTCAATATCTTGGGTAGCCATATTGGGATTTTTGTGATTTTTGTGGATTTGGCTATGGGACACCCCAAAGAACGTCTGTGCAAAAATTCCGATTTTTAATAATTTTGTCTAGGTGAAATGCTAATTTCTGTGGGCTATAATGAATTCTGCACTTGATACTTAGTTAATATTTTGGATTTTTGCTTTATACCTGTCCGACTTTCATTTTAACATGGCATGTAACTTTTGGTATTTTGCTATGTTAATATTTTCTTTAAAAAACGACTTTAATTATTTATTGTTAACAACTAACGTCGATTTGAGCATTGAGTAGTTCGACCATAATGTTGATGATTTAACATTTGTAGATAAATTTGCAGAGTATGCACCGACGATATTTTCTGAAAGATTCGGTGCCATTGGCTTCCCTCATGAAGCGTCTTATGCATTTTTATATTTTTCTCATTGACTGACTTTGGAATTAGAATTTGACGTAAATAATGAATCCATGGTTCCATTAACTGCAACCACAGCAGCTATCTATGAAATGCCACAATTTTAATTTTTAATTATTATTATATTATTATATTAAATCTGACATGTATCAGTGAACGGAGCTGTCACCTTGTTCTGCAGTTTTCACAGCCGTTCGGGAATGTGTCACTTTTTCTTCATTTTCTATACTGTTTCGCATATTAGAAATTCATAATTTCTACAGTGTCTTAATTATTTTTTCAGTTTTAGCTCTTTCAGTTTTCTTCATTACTTTTATATTACACACATATCACTTAATTTTTGTTAAGTTTCTAATCAGTTATTCATGAAGAAACACTTTAAAAATTAAATTAATGATTTTAAATTCGTATCTATTTGTGGTTTATCTGTCACTTAAAAAAAAATCGAGATTTACCACACAAAAGAGCGCAAATGAAGCAATAATTATGTCATAAACGATTTGCAAAAAAAAAATAATCTAAAACTATTACGTTATGCTAAACTTAGAAAAGCAATTTAACTTTTCCATTTTTGTTAAGCCTGCATAAAGTGCTGCTTTATTGTAAATGTCACAGAACAGCAAAAACTAGAGATCAACTACGAACTTTGTTGGGATGTCTGTCTCCAATTTTATATGTGCCATTTTCGCAAATCTGCCCAATACCATATTTTTTAGTGTGTGAGATGAATTGGTGATATTAAGGTCAAGTTTAAACTTGTGTACCTACAAGGAACTTTTTTATTCTACATCCGTGAATGAAACTTTAATATACCGGCTGTTTTGGCAAGTTAATTATATGCTGTTATAAAATACACAATATAACACAACTGTTAATCAACGATATACCACGGTGATTTCATTCTACGCGGTAATATTTTTTCAAATAATTTTTTGAAAGGTCACCATATACGGATGTCGCTATATTTGAGATTTGTATTTCTTTCCACAAAGTTATTACAACACGCAATGATCTTAATGAATTGTAACATATGCAATATTTAGTAATAAACATGAGAAGGATTTTAAGGTGAGCAAGACCATGAGTAAGATTCATTACACAAATTAAAGTAGAAAAAATCTTACGCTTTTACTAAAGCTGATCTAAAAAAGAAACAGTAGTTTCTGCTATCATGAAATTTTCAAACTAAGTCTACAATTGTATTTTTATATGTGCTAGATGATATTACTAAGACACGAAACTTAGATTAAGAAAATCGCTTTTAAGAACAGCGAATTCGATATTGCACGTTTGCCCCCAATTGAAAAGCTGAAAAAAGCCTTTTATTAGGAGTAAAATTGCAATTTATGTATTGGAGGCAGGTTAATGGTTTAAGTAATGGAAAAATCTATTGATAAACTGCAGCTATTAATTACTGAAATTAATCCTGCACCAGATATATTGTAAAATGTGGTCCTATAAAGTGTACATATCAACGACTCAAATGTATCATAGGTACTGTTGTGGAAAAGGCTGTGAAAATACAGAAGAAATTTATGACATAAATGCAGATTGTGATTTTTTTCTTTGCGGACGTTTTTTAGTTTTAATACCATTTATTATGGAATATACTGGATATCATGACCGTGTAAAGTAAAAGTTATGGAAGAGCGTGGCTAAAAGAAATGTTTAAGGCGATTGTATTTTATTTTTTTTAATCGTAAAATTTGTTCTATAGAACAAGTTTCTATACTGTAAAATATCTTTGCCATAGAGGCAATGGTTCGTTATTCTGAGCACTTTATCTATGTCGTTATTTTAAATTATATTTAAATTAGCTTATATTTTAAAATAGGGCCCTCTCAACAATATTGCTTTTAAAACATTACAATGTTTGTAAGTTAAAGAACAATGTTAAAAAAGGGGCTTTTTTGGCCCATTTGTGGTAAAGTGTGGAAGCCTTCTTTCTTTACTAATTTTGGGGTACTGAAAACGAATCCGTCACCCGCTTTGGCGGAAAATCTCGGGAATACATTAAAACACAACCCTCATTTGGGGGTGACATTAGAAGTTGCCACTAGAATTAGAACTACAAGAGGTCATTCTTTTGCAGGAAATTCTCGTAAAGAAACCAAATTCAGCCCTTCAACCCACCTCGCCAAAAGTCATTTAAATAACATACCCACACAGAAAAAGTGGTCTGGCCTGTGGACCAGACCAGTGCAGTATCCGTATGCATTTGGACCCACTGAAACGGAATCCGAAGTCAGAATTATCAGATTGGTTCGTTTTTCATCCCTAACCTCAAAAAACACCCCCAGAGCAAAAAAGTGGTCTGACCTGCGGACAAGATCAGTGTATCCTTTTGTATTTGGACCCTCTAAAACCGAATTCGAAGTCCGAATTGTCAGATTAACTTGCTTTTCACCCCCAACCCCAAAATAAAAAAAAGTGGTCTTTCCGGCGGACCAGACCAGTGTATCCTTACCAAATACATAAAAATACACTGATATGGTCTGTAGGACAGACCATTTTTTTTTGGGGAGGGGGTGTTTTTTGAGAGTCAGGGGTGAAAAACGAGCCAATCTGACAATTCTGACTTCGGATTCGGTTTCAGCGGGTCCAAATCCATAAGGATACATTGGTCTGGTCCGCAGGCAGTGTGGCTGTGTAATTAAAGAATTTTTTAATAGAAAAAAACAAGTTATATTTTCTGGATAGTGATATGCACAGTGCACACCATACACCGCAACCCCAAAAATGTGAGAAATATTCAGAGGTGGAGAAATTTTCATCTGAATTGGCTAAATCACCTTATTATGATAAAAAAAAACATAAAACTGGGTGATTAGAGATTTCTTTTGCAATTAAAACCAATAAAAACTCTAAAATGATAAAATCCATCATCTTAATTGATGGGGATGGGTGTAAGAGTATTTAGAATTAATCACATTATAACCTGATAATAGTCATTTTTTACAATTAATTATTTTTTATTTATTTGCTTTTATCATGATTAGAGAATATTATTTAGGTATTATGCAAATCACAACTTACACACTTTTCTATTTATTATGAAAATACCTACTTTCTGTATACTGTTGCCCTAATCTGGGCACGCTAATATACTAGTTAGGTAAATACTTTAAAACACTTATTATTGGAGAACCAATCAAAACAACTACTCTCCTAGCTAATACTGACGAAGTATTGAATTACATGATAGGATTCTTAGCATTTTAAAGAAAAAAAATATTGAAAATACTTAAATCATTTATTTACATTTAGTCATTCACACTTTTTTTTATTTAATATGAAATTATCTACCAATATACAGAAAGTAGATAATTTCATATTAAATAAAAAAAAAGTGTGAATGACTAAATGTAAATAAATGATTTAAGTATTTTCAATATTTTTTTTCTTTAAAATGCTAAGAATCCTATCATGTAATTCAATACTTCGTCAGTATTAGCTAGGAGAGTAGTTGTTTTGATTGGTTCTCCAATAATAAGTGTTTTAAAGTATTTACCTAACTAGTATATTAGCGTGCCCAGATTAGGACAACAATATACAGAAAGTAGGTATTTTCATAATAAATAAAAAAGTGTGTAAGTTGTGATTTGCATAATACCTAAATAATATTCTCTAATCCTGATAATAGTCATTTAACGAGGAGTTTTGTGTTTTTTTTAAATAAATAAATAACCGTATATTAGATATTGTAACTTACACCGTTCTTATGGGTGGCGAAGGGTGAGAGAAACGGGGGGGAGGGTGAATTTAGAATGTTTGCTTATTTTTCTACTTACCTAACGAAACCTGAGTATTTTGAAAGAATTTCCTGGACTAAAGAATAACTTTTTGTTGCAAGTTCTAATATCAATTTCAACGCTACTCCCAAATATGGGTTGTTTTTTACTCTCTTCCCGATGTTTTTAGCCAATTAAGATATGGAATATATTTACAATTCAGTCTTATAGGCGAGCGGTGCACCCGTAAAAGATGAATAAAAAAGTCTCAGAACCTCCCAAATAAAGTTGCCGATTGAAACCAATTGGAATCGATTAGGTACATTTTAGAGAACAAAAAAACCTAAATAACATTTTTTGGCCGAGTGGCAGGTAATTTGTTATTAACAATGAAATTGCAAAGTAAAAGAAAATGTAAAAAATTCATTTAAAACACATTTTCTACGTTACTGGGCAAAAATAAACACTTGTCTCTTGTAATGTTTTGGAAAAATGTACTGTTTTTGAGTTATTGGCGATTTAAGGTCCGAAAATGGCCAAAAGTCGACAAATTTAAAAATTCATATCTCGGCTTCTACTGAACTTTTTTTAATGTTTTGTGTCGCAAAATGATCGTTAACACTTATACTTAAACATACTATTTTTTGTAATAAAGCAACTTTTCATTTTCATCCTGAAATTTATCATCGAAGTATCGCTATTTTTTCTTGCTTGCGCAGAATAGGTGAAATACACAGGTGGCGAAGAACTGATCTGCTAACTTTTGCAAATGACTTCAAATGAAATATTTTAATTAAACAATACAGATTTGATGATATATAAATATAAAATATGCTATTTGAAAAAAAAAATTATGAAAACAACAAAAAAGTGAGTTGTTGAATGGTATCTTACCTGCAATATGGTATACGCATTTTCACAAACTTCAGTAATAGTTACACGCAATCAATACATTCAAAATGAATTGATTAGACAATATTGCATGAAATTTATAGTTGAATTGTAAAACTACTATTACCCACGAAATTTTGCAGCTTCTTCAAATGAACTCTAGTGAAACAAACAAATTAAAACAAATGAGTAACGCGGGATACGCGCGTGATTTGAATTACGAATAATTCAACTAGAAAAATTTTTTTTACATTAATTCATAATTTTGAAATTATTAATTATTTAATTCTTAAATTTATATATGAATGGATGAATACATAGAAAATAAACTTATTAAAACATTTTTAATAAAATATTCATAAAAAGCGATAGTTTAACAGATTATACGTGCTGAAGTTAAATATTTTCATTCTTTTTCTACTTTTTTCAAAGCTGCTTAATGTAAGACAGATACGCGTATATTTATTGTTAAATAGGCACCTAAATTATTTGTATTTCAATGAGTTTATTTTCTATGTATTCATCCATTCATATATAAATTTAAGAATTAAATAATTAATAATTTCAAAATTATGAATTAATGTAAAATATTTTTTTTCTAATTGAATTATTCAAACGTAATTCAAATAACGCGTGCATCCCACGTTACTCATTTGTTTTAGTTTGTTTGAACAAGTGAAGCAGTCTGCACTGCGAACGTTCATATACACTAGAGTTCATTTGAAGAAGCTGCAATAATTTCGTGGGTAATAGTAGTTTTACAATTCAACTCTTGTAAATTTCATGCAATATTGTCTAATCAATTCATTTTGAATGTATTGATTGTGTGTAACTATTACTGAAGTTTGCGAAAATGCGTATAATACATTGCAGGTAAGAAACCATTCAACAACTCACTTTTTTGTTGTTTTCATCATATTTTTTTTCAGATAGCATATTTTATATTTATATATCATCAAATCTGTATTGTTTAATTAAAGTATTTCATTTGAAGTCATTTGCAAAAATTAGCAGGTCAGTTCTTCGCAACCTGTGTATTTCACCTATTCTGCGCAAGCAAGAAAAAATAGCGATACTACTAACAATATTTAATCGATTCCACCCCAAACGAAACGTTCCCCCATCCTCCCTTTTACCCCCTGTCACCCCCTCCTCCCCCCTCCCACCACTTCCGAAACAATGAAAATACACGTACAAAATCAAAAATATTCTTATTCAGCAACAATCATGTTTAAATGTTTCAATGGCCTCCAAAAAATCAACTGAATGCTGATTGTTTAATAGTTTAGGGGGGTATAAATAGGGGAGGTGAGTGCGGGAAAGTTTCGTTTGGAGTGAAATCGATTAAATATTGTTAGTAGATACTAAAAAAACGTTTTTCAAATTTTTTTCTCAAGAAATAAATTAGTCCGAAAACCGGCCTTAGAGACCCTCCTCCTTTCAGGATGAAAATGAAAAGTTGATATATTACAAAAATTAGTGTGTTCTAGTATAAATATTAACGATCATTTTGAGACCCAAAACATTAAAAGAAAGTTCAGTAGAAGCCGAGATATGAATTTTTGAAGTTGTCGACTTTTGGCCATTTTCGGCCCTTAAATCGCCTATAACTCAAAAACAGTACATTTTTCGAAAACATTATAAGGGACAAAAAGTGTTTATTTTTGCAGAATTAACTTAGAAAATGTATTTTCAAATGGATTTTTTGCATTTTTTTTTACTTTGCAATTTCATTGTTAATAACAAATTACCTGCCACTCGGACAAAAAAATGTTATTTAGGTTTTTTTGTTCCCTAAAACGTAACTAATCGATTCCAATTGGTTTCAATCCGGCAACTTTATTTGGAAGGTTCTGCGACTTTTTTATTCATCTTTTTAGGGGTGCACCGCTCGCCTATTAATAAATGAGTAACATTTGCCGTTAACTGAACCATGTTAAATATCATTTTTTTTTATAAGAATTTTTCTAACATGTCTAAAGTATTCGTAGTAAAGAAATGTAATTTGGATCTCCAGTGGAAACACCATCACAAGTATAAAGAAGAGATTTTTTTACGTCGATTCTATAAAAGTGAGTGAGAAAACAGCCATGGTTTAGAACGAATATAGATAGATTTTTGTCTGTATTTTTCTACTTCAAATATGATTCGCCTAGGAAATATGTGATTTCATAAAATAGTGTATCACTCCAGTTGTTGATTTATTGCTATAAATTATAAATCTTCATATGAAACATATTGACACGTAATTGTTTTAATACTGTGAACTGAATACTTCGCCAAGACATTCATACATACATAATAGTAATCCCGTTATGGCAGACATAATTTAATCACAAGAAGAAGAAATGTTTAATCATATCGATGAAATGTTTTATTGTTTCGTATGAGCGTATGTCTAATTTGTTTTGTTAAATGCCATTGCAAGGACAAATTGATTTGATATATTGATATGTGCGTGAACAATGTATAAAATGTCAATAAAACAATTACAAATGACAAATAGCAATGTATAAATTAAACGAAAGTAATACTGTGGATAATGATACATTGTTCCGTATCATCGTATTTTAATGACGTGTCGTGGTTCTTGTATGGAAGCTTTGTTTGTGGTTTCTAAGACATCTTTTTCGAATAATCCGCTTAAAATTCTGATGGATAAGAGATAAATTGACTAAAGTACTAAAACTTATATTCGATAAATGGTAAAGATTATTGCTTATAATCTACAGTTAATATAACGATGTAAACATACACATTGAACAAAAAATGTCCATAACTATGAGGACATTTAATCAAATTTCATATTCAACTTTTTAGTACGTTTATGCGATGTAACCATCGAATAATTATAACACTGAAAATTTGAGGTTGATCCGATAAGTAATTACAGAAATATACTGCTTTAAACATGAACCGACTCGTCCAAAATGCTGACGTCATTCAATCCGAAAGTCTGTCTCGAAGTTGCATTTACGCTGTTAGAACCCGGCAATCTGTCTAATCTGCCAGAGATGTACTTGATTATGTAGTCCAGTTGCTGAGGGTGGTTCTCTATGCGTTTTGATGTCCAGAAAATCAACCGATTCCATCATGTGGGCACCACGGTCCTTATAAATTTCCACCAGGGTGTCAGCCTGGCAGAGCGGGCACAAGCTCAGAATCTGCCAAATGGTGGAAATGCAATTGTCATAATTTTACTAAATGACTTTTAACTCGTAAACCGTGCGTTTTATTAACTTTTATATATAGACACTTTTTGTTCTACATACTATAAGGAACAATTTTGTTCCTTTTATAAAAGCCCAGAAACTTAATCGTTACGTAATTATTGGGACTTATTTATCAGCGAATGCCTAAAGTAAAGTTTTCAAAGAGAAAACAATGCTTATAAGTCAGAAATGACGTATTTAACCAATTTTTTCGTAGATGTAAAAAATTTTCCTCGTTTTATGGGAAACAAAAAGCATTATAAGATTTGCAGGCTCTAGGAGATACAATTTTCGAGTTAGAAGTGATTTTACACATCATTTACACCATACCATTTGTTTTCAGGAATAGCGATATTAATAAGCATCTATTGCAAAGACAGCTGAATAAGAAAATATATATAAAAAGTATTAGCTTGATGCGGGCTTCCACGGCACGGGCGTGTAGTGAGCAAGCAATGGCAAGTAAATCCAATCGTAAATCTATTTCGACTAAAAAGTAGCAGGCAATAGTTCAGCATGTTACTGGCTTACCACTAGTAAGACCAAGAAAACTTTTTGATAATGAAGGATTCATAATCAAAGCACAAAGGATCACCCTTGCTGATGAGCTCAAAAAGGTTTTGCAACTAGACGACAAGTCTTCCTTGAAGTCAAGTTTAATGCCAAATGTTTTTGTGATTGATGTCTTGGGATATGCACGAAAACTCCCTTCAAAAGGGTTGCTCTTTTGATGATTTTGCGAATGCATTGTTTTTGATTATATTTCCCACCTGGCTGGAAAGGATCCACAGCGCATTGACTTTGCATTTGATTCATACGCTCACCGAAAAGTTATGAAAGGATTAGTGGAAATTCTGGTGGTCTGATTTATATACTTGACATAGATGTTAACACATCACTTCTTATAAGGAAACTAGGAAGGAAACGGCCTGGTACTTCAGTTTACTACAGTGCAACATCAGGAGCAAAGCTAATGGCATGTATGTCAAAAAGTAGGACTCACTAGTTCAGCATCATGATCAACTTTCTCTCTCAAACATTGAAGAGCCGGATGCATGAATTATGCCACACGTTTTTCATGTAATTCAAACAGGCATCAAGTAATGTGTCATAGTGCCATCTGCCTTAGATGTATTGGCACTTCACTTCTTTGACACATTCTCTTCAGCCGGATTGGAAGAACTATGGATGCGACGAATTGGCTTTGCTACCACTACGAGGCGCGTTCCCCCACACATCATTGCAGAGCGTCACGGCAATTATTTATGTTGGGTTCTTCGGCACTACACATATTAACTGGCTGTGATTAGCAAAGGGCATAGCAGGATAAGCATGTGTTAGGTGCCCCCGCACCAATCGGGTCGAAATTTTTAGCACAAGTTGATAGTAGTGTTAGATGAAATTCCCAAAATATTATTTTTGGAAAATCATTTTTACGGGAGTTATGGGGGTAAAAAGAAAAATGAAAACAAATTTTTTTCTCGAGAACGGGTAAACCCATTTTCATGAAAAAAATATATGTTATGGCTTTTGATGGTGCAAATGTGGGAAAAAATTATTGGACCCATTCGTCAAAAAAAAAGTGGTGAAAAAATTTTTCAAAGTAAAAAAAAATTCTTTCTTAGGGGATGTTCCAGAGGCACACCCACCATTTTCTTCCAAATAAATGCTTATATGCCCCTTTAAAACATATCCAATTTTCAAAGCGATCGGAAGGGTACAACATACTCAAAATTGATAATCATTGGCAGACTGCGGGCGGCGTGTAGTCTATGTAATGAAGCATTATAAGACGAATTTTTTGTAAATATTTCGTGCAAAGACGAGATTACCTCCCCCCCTTCGTTTTCGAGGGTGCTGAACACGATGCAGGTGGTGGAGAAGTTTTTGACCGCCGCAACCCCTGAAACGGCCATCCCTCTTATGGATCCCTTTATGTTTTCATATAAACGGATTTGGGGAGTGATTTATCAACGGGTTATACTTGAAATAATATGGAAGGGGGTTATAGAGCAAGTAGAGTCTAGACAGCAGGCCTAGGGGGTTGATTAAACCCTCTCGAGAGGTGTAGTTTTTTTTTTTTCAGATGATTCGGTTCAAATACGTATACCCCTTTTTTGGGGTCGCTGATCACGGGAAAAATATTTATTTTTAGCTCCAACCCCCTCAAACGGGCAGAAATCACCTCTCACTCACCGTTTGAGAGATGAAGAGGGGTTGGAGCTAAAAATGAATATTTTTCCCATGATCAACCCAAAAACGGGGGAAACGCGTTTGAACCCGAATTATTCGATAAAAAATGATTTTCCACTCCTCGGAAGGGTTTAATTAACACCCTAGACCTGCTGTCTGGACTCAACTTACTCTATAATCATCTTCCATGTTATTTCAAGTATAACCCGTTGATAAATGACTCTCCAGACCCGTATAGAAAACAAAGAGATCCATAAGGAGGTTTTCGGCGGTCAAAAACTTCTCCCACCACTTGCATCGTGTTCAACACCCTCGAAAACGGACGGAGGAAGGTAATTTCGTCTTTGCAAGAAATATTTACACTATTTCTGCCTTTATTACATAGACCAGCGGTTCATTACTACATCTTACTACATCTTACTACAACGGTCACTGGCGGCCATTACAACCCTACCATTTAAATCAGTATCAAACTTCAAGAAGTGTGGTGCAAAAATTCTCTGACGTCAACTGTGGGGTCAAACAAAATCTAGTTTGAAAATCTGAAGATTTTGCAAGGATGACGTCCGCAGTCAGCCTACGAAAGAACTAGTTTTCAAAGTCCACTACGAGGAGGTTACAGTGCCTTTCACTAGTGAAGGTGCCTGTTTATTGTGAGTCCTCTTGCCTCTCATGAGTCGGGGTGTTTATTTATCGTGAGTCTCCTTGCCTCTAAATAGTCGTTTGTTTATTGTAAGTTCCCTTGCCCCTCATTAGTCGAGGTGCTTGGTTATTATGAGTCCCCTTGCCTCTCACAATTCGGGTTGACCTTTTTGCGTGAGTCCTCCTGCCTCTCACGAATCAGGTTACTCTATATTGATGAGAATTTTATTTTGAAAAAATTTTTCAAAAAAGTTGCAGGGGGTTGCGGCGGTCAAAAGCTTCTCCCACCACTTGCATCGTGTTCAGCACCCTCGAAAATGAGGGGGAGAAGGTAATCTCGCCTTTGCACGAAATATTTACAAAAAAGTCGTGCTTCATTACATAGACTACGCGCCGCCCGCAGTCTGCCAATGATTATCAATTTTGAGTATGTTGTACCCTTCCGACCGCTTTGAAAATTGGATATGTTTTAAAGGGGCATATAAGCATTTATTTGAAAGAAAATGGTGGGTGTGCCTCTGGAACATCCCCTAAAAAAAAATTTTTTTTATTTTGAAAAAATTTTTTCACCACTTTTTTTCGACAAATGGGTTCAATAATTTTTTCCCACATTTGCACCATCAAAAGCCATAACATATATTTTTTTCATGAAAATCAGTTTATCCGTTCTCGAGAAAAAAATTTTTTTTCATTTTTCTTTTTACCCCCATAACTCCCGTAAAAATGGTTTTCCAAAAATAATATTATGGGAAATTTCATCTAACACTACTATCAACTTGTGCTAAAAATTTCGACCCGATTGGTGCGGGGGCACCTAACACATGCTTATCCTGCTATGCCCTTTGAAACCAAGAATGCTACTCTTAAGTGTAATCCCACTTCTTTCCTAATGACCTTTGGAAAAACATCAGAAGAAGTGGAGCTGGAAGACACCTTAATTCAAGCTGAATAATATTTATTAAATGTCATAAGGAAGGGTTCTTCATGCAGGACTATGGATGAACTGGCACACCTGGCACACTGGACGTATTGCCACAGCAAAAACACACCACTTGAAGATTTATCACCAACAAGTCGACTCACACGACAACAAATACTACGTGCATTTTTCTGCACGAATTTACAAATTAATTGCCTACAAAAAAATTTCAAACAGTTTGACCCGTTTGTTGGTGGAGATTCTCTAGAACTATAGGAATATAGGTTTTACCTGGACGATCTAGTTGAAGGTTGTAAATGCCTCAAATGTGCAAAAAAAGTGTGCGCGTGTCAGGAGCGGAATTACTTTCTGCGGATTCTGGTCTGATTGTATGACTCATAAATACAACGAAATACAGTACTGTATAAAAACAGTCAATAAAGTTTGCACTTCCCTTTACAATTCTCGTAAATTTTGAAAATCTCCACACTCCCTTTTGAAATATAAATGTGCGTGCATATATATGTACCCTAAGCCATAGGAAAATGTCGATACTACAAAAAAATGGCTTTTAACTCAGAAACTCAGATTCCTAGCTTCGTCAGTGCATAATAACACTTCTTGTTCCTTGTGATATAAGGAACTATTTTCGTCTTCGTCAGAAAAAAATAAAAAGTAGACTGTTTATGAGCACAAAGTAAAATTTTGTCAATATCATTTCCGCCATTTAGAAAGTGGTGGATTCTGAGCTTGTGCCCACTCTGCCATGCTGACACCCTGGTGTAAATTGATAAGGACTATGCTACCTACATTACCCAAGTGGTTGATTTACTGGACATCAAAGTGCATACAGAACCACCCTCAGCGAGTGGACTAATGGTGATTTGGAGACTATTGGAGTATTTCAGCACAAGAGTATGCAGCATATATATAAGTTCCGAAAAGAGGGAATTGAAAATGTAACTAGGATTGATGACGTCACGCAACGTCGATGTTCTTGATTACTTTTAAAGTTTATAGAGATCCTAGAAAATTCTGTTTTTTTTTTACATTTCGCTCTAAAATTACGAGATATTTTTGAAAATATAACAAAAAAATATGCTAAATGAGCCAATTAGAAATTACATTAATTTGTTGTTTGTGTAATTTGTTCATTAAAATTGAGAGTATGAATGATTTTTTTAATATAACGTACAACTATACATTAATGAACTTGTTCGTTAATACAATAACTACCAGACATTGATAAAATGAAACTTGTACAATTGCCCATTGTTTCAATGATTTTATTCATTAATATAGTACACGTCGGTAGTTGGTTCAATAAAACATAACATTTTAATAAAATATGTTAGATTAAAATATAAATTACAAAATTAAATGTTTGCCCATACTCTAAAATTATAAATAATAATTTTAATTATTATATTAATGACTAAAAAATAAATATTCTTACATCTATCCTATAAAGACAGAAACCATATACAAAGCACAACGCACCCTGCGGACAATAAAATACGATCATTGAGATAACGAACGGTGTTTATTAATTAATAATTTTACATATTATATCACGAAAATATTTTATAGAACTTGTTCGTAAAAGTTAATAAATGTTTTCGTGCTTTCAATGAAAAGGTTCATAGTATTAATAAATAATTCGTTGTTTTAATAAATATTTTACATTGACTAATGTAATAGTATTTAATAATACAATAAATGCCACTACATTAAATCAGCAAACGCTCTTATCTCTTATTAATGAACAACCGTACATAAAATGTTGTCAGTAATCGGCACCCATTAATATTACCAACGATATTTTTTCTGTGTATGTATGATAAATATAAATTACCAGAACATATACATTTATAATTTTTCAACATGTTAATATGACCATAGTGGAGTAATCCAGTATATTAAATATGCACATTTCAAAGTCGCATGAATCCGAAAATCGAGATGTGATTTTGTTGAGACAAATTCGCTGAAAGACATTAAAATTATAAAAAAAAATAGAAATCTGATTTAATTATCTTGAGCAGGTTTACTAAGTAGCACAGTTAGTTTATTTTACCAGGTTAAAGCCACAATAACCTAAGATAGTTGATATAACGTAACTGCAACCATTACTTTGAACTTTGAAGGCATATGGAATTAACAGTAATTTATGAAGCAATATTTTCTTAAAAAATGTCTGATAAAGTCACGTTGACTTTAGTGTAATTTACAAGAAATATTTACGTTGTTTTTTCTTAAAATTTACCTATAAAGTTAAAGTGCACATTGAGATATATGTGTAAGAAAGTATTACGTAATTAGACTAAATTGTTAACTTTGAGGTCGCTATCTTTTGTCGAAATAGATACAGGGAAATATTACCAATTTACCAACATAAGTATAACCTTAGTTTTGTGTTGTTCTTGTAGTCCGATTTAAGTTAAAACTTTAAAATCATGGTCACAACTAGTCAATTTTGGTAACATTTACATTAATTTTACCTTCCCACTTACTTAGTATATGTGTTTGACTTAAAGATAGAGTGAAATTACTTAGAGGAGATAACATCGTCATAGAATGCCCAGAGACCGATATCATTACCTCGTGCTCGTTACCTAGGTAACGATCCTATTTTTATAGCTAGATGGGCGACGCACTATCCTAAATATTTAAATAAAAAATTGATGGCACGGCACTGATATTATGCCGACTGTTATACGCGATGCACGAAGCCGTGGGTATGTTACCTACTCTAAGTAATTTCACTTCATAAAATGTCCTGGAAGTTATTTTTACTTAAAAAGGTCTCTTCCCTGGAAGGCAAAATTATGTTTTCATTGTCTAAATTACTTCAAAGGACTATAATGTTTTATGTTGATGCCCCTCCCAGTGTCAGCTGCCACAAGTTAGTTCTTTACTTTAACTGTGGGATAGTGTTACAGTTATGTAGAAACTTTAATAACAGCTGTTACCAAGTGCAGAATACAAATAAAAAGAAACAGCTAGTCATCTATTTCGTTCCTCCTAATCAGATGATTACTGCTCTATTCTCCTTGAACCTGATGTCAAACCTGGATTGGGGAATATCACTAATTTAGTTCTAAATGAACTTTAAAGGCTTTACAATTTTGGAGACTACAAAATTATTGTAACCTATCTTGGTCCCATTTAACTTTAAAATCAATAATAAAAGACTTAGACTGTAGAAAAAACGTTAGCGAGGTCTAAAATATTGGGAAAGGATACTTTGAAGTCGCGCGGCACTATGTTCTCTATATTTTTGAACCAGCTGTAAGAGGCCATTTTAAAATGAAGTTTTGATAAGTGATTAATTGAAAAAAAAATCATTAATATAAGGTTATTTAACAGATATCAAGTACAATATTATTATATTTTGTGCTCCAGGAATGTCCTGTAGGGAAATTGCGTAGGCTTTTCTTTAAAAACTCGTTTAAAAACGTAAAATACTTGAGATGCTTTTAATATTCCGAAGTAGAATGGATATATTTACAATGAAAATTGATTGGCATTAAAATACCACACAGAGGGGAAGGGTGGGCACATTATTTCACAACTATGTATGATATTACATGATGTACTCCTACTTCATTATTATGATAGAGATGTCTGGTTTCTAGTTATGTCTTTGCTGCTTATGCCTTACGACTTGGTTTGGTAGATATTACGTTTTATAATTAAGCACAATGTTTACATTTAAATTACATGTTTAGGGAAATATGTTCTATAACTAGTAGGTCATTATAACTGAGCGACCTTATTTAAGACGTATTACCTCATTTACTTATATTTTACGTAATTTTAAGTCAATTAGGTTAGGTTAAACGGGAAAATGAGAACAAAATGAGGTCTACACTACCTAATTCTGACCTAAAGTGCTACTTGGGTCTGGAATATTTTAATTTTTACTGATTCCAAATGCGAAATAAATTTCTCCATATTTTCCTGCACTGTTAAACGAGTGCTTCTTGGGAGAAAATGCTCTATATCAAAAACAAAAGAATGAATTGGTCTGAAATATTAACGGTGCCATCGCTACACATTTTGTTAACAAAATATGTTAATATGAAGATAACATTTTAAAATGCGTAAAAATATGAACTTTCCCTAAAGCTTTGTCGATAAGATATGACAACTTGTAGAGGGAAGTAGCAAGTGGGAAACTTTCATCTTTAAAAATAGATACCAAGTACATGATGGAATAAAGACGAATGATGAAGACATTGGCATTGAAAACACGACGTTGCTAAAAACTCATATATAACAGCATTAGTTGTATGATAATATAATGTACCTGCAGGTCATACACAGCTCTTCAATAACAAAATAACAAAAAAATAAGATTTGCACTTTGTTATTGCACCTTGACAACTAGCTGACAGCCTGCTGACAGCTGCCAATTGTCGAATTATTGTATTCACATCATGTATGAACTGAGTTACCTAAAAAGCATAAAGTCATAACAAAAAAATAAGATTTGTACTTTTTTATTACATTTTGACAGCTAGCTGACAGCCTGTTGACAGCTGCCAATTGTCGAATTATTTTATTCACATCATACATGAACTGAGTTACCTAAACAGCATAAACTCATAACATAAAAATAAGATTTGCACTTTGTTAAGGCACTTTGACAGCTAACTGACAGCTGTCAAGTGTCAATTTGGACAACTTGACATCGGATTTGAATTCAGCAACCTCAAAAACATAAACCTAGACATTAAAATCGAAAAAATAAGTTATTTAAAAATCTATAAAGACTGCACGAATAAATAAATCTGTGGTGGAGCTTTGGAGCTTTCAAGCTCCGTAGCAGCCAAAGTATTGATGTTCGAGCTTTGTGCCCATTGAGACTTTTGCTTGGGATGACGAAACCTAAAACATATCCAAAATTCAGACGATTTGACTGAAACCCAATTTCCATAAGATTATTGCGGGGTCCTTTACCGTATAAAAAGAAGTGGAGCTTTGGCTAATAATATATAAATTAGTGGCTTATATTTAAGTGCGTTATATGGATTTGATATTCCAGAAACACGGAAAATTTTAATTGTTTTACTACTGAATTTTTAATCATTATTTTATGTATCAGTTTAGCTTTGCTTAATTTATTTACGTTTTTCTCAAAAAATATAAATTTTCAGAAATATTTCTAAGAATAAAGTTTTAAAAAATTCAATATAACTTGAAATAAAACTTCCAGGGGTAGGGTGAAAGGTAGGATGAAAAACTACTATAAAATTTAAGGATGACCCATTCAAACACGGTGGTTGGTATAGAGATAAGTTAAATTTTTTTTTTATTTTAGTTTTATTACCTTGTTTGTTTTGACGACCTGTTTTGAGAAAATCTACACGGTTTTGCTCTATATCCGCTTACTTACTAGACGTCCTTAAACTATAACGCTGTTCTTATTTTGTTGTATTGTACTTTGATGATTTTTTCTCATTCTAATATTTAGGTAACTCATGATCTTGCTTGGAATCAACAATAACTTTAGTTTTACTCCGACATCCCGACAAGTTAAATAAAGTCTCTATTTGATCGTTTAATTATCGATTACGTTATAATGCATAGAAGTATTTCCAAAATACTCACTAATCCGCCCGCATAGATTCCACAATAATATTATAAAGAGATAGCAGGCATATTTATAACCGGCGCCTTCGCCATTACTTTAAATTACTCGGTATAATTCCAAACTTAGAGCTTAGTCAAACGGATCTTAGCTGTAAAGAACTGAACTAGTTGCTTTTTATGTTTCTGAAACTCAAGGTAGATAAATTCTAATAATAGTAAAGAAGTAATAAAGAACAAAATCATTTGAAACTCCTTGAGGTACTTACTAACAATCTCCTTTGTGTAATGGTACCGTCGTTGTGACATAAAACTTTGGTTTGATTTCACAAAACTAAAATTCCGTAGAGAATATTACGTTTTACAAATGTAGACAATTTAACTTCATTTGGTAACATTGTGCTCTAAATTATAATAAAAGATAGTTTACATTAAACATGGTAGTTTACACGCCTCTGGCGATCACCTATGACGGATGTGGCTCAATTTCTATAGAAGTGTCCACCATTTTACCCAATATTCGGTTGATTATTAGAGAGATACACTGCTGTTTCAATATCTCGTACTTCTCCGTATTTTTATGTACTTAATCATTCACCTTAGTAACATACTGTTCTAAAATATAACGAAATATATTTTATGCAAAACATGACAGTATTTGCGCCGCTGGATATTAGCCTGCACAATGGATATTGTCCAATTTCGGCTTGGTAAACAACCATTGCTAGTTTACATATGTACCAAATTTTAAATAAAAGTTTGACAGAAGTTGTAGCATTTAATATGCGGTTGCATTCAACAACGTCAGAATACAACTTTTATTCTTTACAATTAATTATTTTTATTTATTTGCTTATCATGATTAGAGAATATTATTTAGGTATTATGCAAATCACAGCTTACACACTTTTTTATTTATTATGAAAATACCTACTTTCTGTATATTGTTGACCTGATCTGGGCACGCTAATATACTAGTTAGGTAAATATTTTAAAACACTCATTATTGGAGAACCAATCAAAACAACTACTCTTCTAGCAAATACTGACGAAGTATTGAATTACATGATAGGATTCTTAGCTTTTTAAAGAAAAAAAATATATCGAAAATACTTAAATCATTTATTTACATCTAGTCATTCACACTTTTTTTATTTAATATGAAATTATCTACTTTCTGTATATTGGTACCTTAATCGGGTCACGCTAATATACTACTTAGGAAAACACTTTAAAACACTCATTATTGGAAAACCAATCAAAACAACTACTCTTCTAGCTAATACTGACGAAGTATTGAATTACATGATAGGATTTCTGACATTTTAGGGCAAAAGAAATATATTGAAGATACTTAAATTATTTATTGAAATTCAGTCATTCACAAGAATTATTGAACCTTACATTCTATTAAATAAAAAAAGTGTGAATGACTAAATGTAAATAAATGATTTAAGTATTTTCAATATATTTTTTTTTCTTTAAAAAGCTAAGAATCCTATCATGTAGTTCAATACTTCGTCAGTATTAGCTAGAAGATTGGTTCTCCAATAATGAGTGTTTTAAAGTATTTACCTAGTATATTCCCGTGCCCAGATTAGGTAATGTACAGAAAGTAGGTATTTTCATAATAAATAAAAAAGTGTGTAAGCTGTGATTTGCATAATACCTAAATAATATTCTCTAACAACTTTTATTCGTTTCATTAATAGTCTTATTAAAAATATTTCTCTGTATTTAATCAAAACGCTAATAATATTTTGTCTTAAAATTGTAAACAAACATATATAAATAATGACGTCTCTGATGATGGATAAGGCCCAATACCAGGTGTTTACTGTGCCCGATTTCTTAGTAATATTTTAGGCACAGCGTGAACACGTGCCAACAAATTTACGGTATTTTCTTCAAACACTGTGGTTTCATATTTTGTCAGAACTGTTTACCAGTTCAACTTTCGTAGTTTTATTGTTCCATTCCATTTCTCGATGGTACTGGTACACATTCATTAGCACTCAAGTTAGAAACTGGACTGACTGGGCTAAAAATAATTAAAATAAATAGCGTAGTAAATAATCTAGCATTTTAATTAATTTAAATACAGTGCATTTATCAAACGTTATTTAGGGGCAATTGTTATTGCATGGAAATAGACAAACCATCAAAATGAAACACATTCATTTTATTAGTGGGTACGCTTTTAGTGAGCAGAATATTTACTAGAGTAATATTTTGTCGAACTCCTCTACACATTTACTTAAATATATAAGGGAATAAAAAACCAGAGTGCAACCGACAGCTATTCTCCAGACTAATGTGCAGTGAGGGTGCAATAACTATATATTGCCACAAAACGCTAAAGTTTCGTTTGCAACAAACGCCAGTCAAAAGACTTATTCCCACTCAAACTATATAGAGGAGTTCGAGAAAATATTACGTTAGTAAATATTCTGCCCTCTAAAAGCATGCCCACTAACTATGCCCATGTCAGAGTTACTGCTACTTCGATTGCAATGGACATCAACCACTTTTGTTATGTCGTGGATTTATAAATCTAGTCATGTACTAAGTGATGAGGTCCTGATTCCAGCCATTCTGGACCTACCTTGCACAAACGAGAGCCAACAGCTTGAAACTGCAATCTGCAAGTGGTGTGGAGTGGCTGGCACGAGAGCTCCTTTGAGTAGGAATAAGCCATTCGACTGGTGTTTGTTGCAATCGAAACTTTAATATTTTGTGACAATACATAGTTATTGCACTTAACGCGGCCAGTTTTGTAATTCATAATCCAGCGCTCGGCGGGGCATTATTCCGCTGAATAGCTGTTGATTGCATTCTGACTTTACATTTCTTATATATTTAAAGAAATGTTTAGATGAGTTCGACAAAATATTACGCTAGTAAATTCATTTGGTAAGTAATTCAAAAAAATTTCCTTTGAGTCGAATTGCCGAATTCTTTAATATTTGTATTAATAAATCTAATACGAAAATAGGTATATTTTGCATGTATCAAAAAGCGTTTTGGCAGTATCACTTAATTCAATAGTGCAGGACATATAAATGTGTTTTCCTATCTTGCAAGAAATACCGAATTCGGTTTCAGTAAATCATCTCCTAATACATAGTTTTTACACCATCCTCCCACCATTAACATTGTTAATGTAGTTCACGCATGATGGAGCATCCCATTTCAGCATCAGTTTAAGAAATTATTTAAACAGTTTTCTAATAAATTAAGAGAAAAAAGAAATAACTGTCTCAACTGATCACCGCACCATTTTTTGGGGAGTATTAAAGGATAAAGTTTATTTTTCAGCGATTGAAGTGCAAGATTAAGTATGGAGTCAGATTATAAATAATAATTGTAAAATCACCAGAGAAGATCTCTAGATTTTTGTATCAGAGTAACTGCTGGAAATTTTGGACAGTTATTTTATTTTAAAATTATAGCCTACTAGAAGATTTTGAAATAAGTACCTAACTGAAATATTGTTTAAGTCCCATATTTGTTTTTTTCCCAAGAACTGTAAATTTTCATAATTATTAAGCGCTAAGAAAAAAAATTTCAAAATCGAATTTGAATTGAATGAAACGAACAGCAAAAATGTGAAATAGAATTATTATATACAGGGTGTTCCATTAATAATTGAACATACGCTAACTGGAGAATCCTTAGTCCAAAATATGAAGATTTAACCTGAAACACATCGATAAAATGTGCCTCCTTACTGAGATACAGGGTGTTTTAATTCTAATTTTAATTTTTTTTTTTTGTGAAGCCAGTCGCCCTTCTCTCTGTCTCCGATGCCAGAGAGGGTACGCTGGTAATACCAGAGACCACTCCCTACGCCGTAGGGTCAGTGGTCACTGGGTCCGCGAATCGTGATTTCTGCCGAGTTTCGGCATGCCGGTATCGTCTTCAATTCCGAAAGCAGTGTGCGCCTCACCCCACCTAGGCATCCTATGATAAGAACCACTAGTTTAACAGTGTGGTCCGGATAGAGTCTATGGAGTTCGAAGAGAAGATCTCGATATTTAGTCCGTTTTTCCTCCTCTTTCAGAACAATGTTTGTTTCCCCTGGGGCGGAGAATTCAATAACAAACATTGTCCTAAGTTGGTGGTCGAGGAGAACCGAATTCGGTATTTCTTGCAAGATAATATTATTATTATTATTATTTATTTATTTAAAAGAAAATTTCACGACGTGACCAAGGAAATGTTATGTGTAAAGATGCCGAAATGATCAACACGAATATGAACAATAAATTGAACGTTAAAATCAGAATATTGTGCAGCCCTATCTTTAAATTCAGTTATTTCGAAAAATTATTACTTTATTGTTATGAAGTAAGAGTACATTACTTTCGTAAAAAACAATTACAAATTAAAAATATACACTGAAACCACAATTCTAACAATGGCGTAGAATTTAGAGGGGGGACACTGCACCTTTCTCCCTGCCGTACGCCTCTGGTAATAGGAAGAAATTATCTTTTACTACAGTTTCATGTTTCCTAAATTAACTAAACTTTCTGCCAAATATGAAAAAGAAATATTAAACAGTATCAGAATAATGGCCAAAAATACTTTTTAAAATTAGAATTGAAACACCCTGTATCTCAGTAAGGAGGCACATTTTATCTAAGTGTTTCAGGTCAAGTCTTCCCCCTTTTTTACTAAGGATTCTCCAGTTAGCGTGTGTCCAATTATTTATGAAACACCCTGTGTAATTGAATGACTTTTAAGGCGACCGCTTTGAACTTTCTACTTTTTTTTTATCTGCTTATCGGCTAATTGTAGGGCGAGACATAAGCGTATTTTAGAGCATCCTATCTACTGTGTAATGTGTGCGAAATTAGATTTAAATAGCTGCTCTAATAACGACAATATAGGAAAAATAAAATATATTTTTGAAAATTTTTCCAAAACGAATAATTTTTGGGCATCTAATTATATGAACTTTTTTTCTTAAAATTAGTTAAAAAATAACACCCTAAAATATTTTAACGCATTTAAGTTACATCCTGTATATATTTATGTAGGCTGAGCTTGTGTGACTCATTCTGTGCTTTGTTGAAAACAGTAAAAATATATAATTAGAAACACTGAGTATCTACTAGTAAATAGCTATACTGAAATTGTAAATCGCTTTACGATATATAATGCCTGTTACCAATTAGTTAACGAGACGCTTGTCTTCTAATTACATAAAACTAATTTAGCTAAATTAAAATTAATTGCATCTCGTTCAGAGTTCAATTCCTAAATCCATCAACTACCGTAAATGGATTATCGATAATGATTTAGCTCTATTTTATTCTAAGAAGTATGCTAGTAACACTTGCCGCTGCATTCTAGAAAATTAAATTTCTTTAATTGTTGTTAAACGTGATATACTTACAATAGGAAACATTATTGCTTCCTTATACGTGTTAATAAATAACATTGTGATGATTTGATGTGCTCAAGAGTATATCTCCCTTAATATGAGAAATACAACAAATATTTAATACTAATAGCTGTATTTTAAATGAATCAAAACGTGGAATATTATATTGAAAAATTTTTTAGAAACTGAGCTACCATAAATTATGAAATAAAATTACACAGTGGTACCAAAGTGACTGTTTTTTTTAGTCAGTCTGCAGGTCTTAATACTTAAGCAATCGGAAAGTTTTTTTTTGAAATCTTCGTCTTTTAATTGCTTATCGATCTGCCAAGCCAGATATTCCATTTTTGTCCCTGATTTTTCAAAATGTTCCAAAGAAATTTGAATTTTTATCGACTTTTAAAAAATCAGGCATAAATATCGAAAATCTAGCTTGACAAATCGAGAGGCAATTAAAAGGCGAAGATTTAAAAAAAAAGAAAACTTTTCGATTGCTTAAGTATTGAGACCTGCAGACTGATTTAAAAAAAAAAGTCGTTGGGGTGAGTTATTGGTGAAGCAGGAAAAAAAACCCAGGTGAATGCCATTCTCTCCAGTTTCATGCAATTGCCAACTTTCCGTCGATGAGGAACTGCTATCTGAGGCATCATCAGAACCGTGAAAAATGTATGCTTTATTTTGCCACATAAATACAAGTGTAACATTATTTTTGCTACAATACACATTCAATAGGCCACCACTTTTGTGAACTTTATAGGCCAATTAGTCATATGTATGATAAGTCACGTGATTGCTCCACAAACTTTCAATGAATCATATGGCTTATTTTTAAATTATTTAATATTTCATTGAACTTATACATTGTAGATCCATTAAAATGTGACCTAAGTGTGAACAAAATTACTGTTATTAATATTATAATCATTTGACTATTCGTACCTGCTGCTTATATTTAACTAACACTAACACCTGCACTTTATCTGAGGTTGTAGCAAATGGAGCCATGTGCCCTGTATACATTTCTATGTTTACATTTCAGATAAATTACATGGTCAACTTTCACATATGAATACCCTGTATATTTTGCTTTGTCGGGGTTTCTGTATAGCATGTAGAGTGGTGACTCCTTTACTAGGTTTAACTGAGTGTTTATATTTCCATATTAGTTGAATCATGTAACTGTTATACGAGATAAATATATATCATTATGATCAAACCTCACATATATTTTGTTTTGTTTGGGTTTGTGTATAGCGAGTCGGGTGGTGACTGCTCTACACAGTTTAAGTGGGTCACGTGACTATTTGGTACTTTGTAATTTGTTGGGGTTATAAATAATTGCGGAAAAAAATCCGTAAATTTATTCTAATTTATTTAGTGGCAAGAAAGGTGAGTTGCGACAAGGTTGTCGACAAAAAATAGGCCTACGGCATTTTGTGCAGGAATTATTCACGTTAGTTCATATAAGTGACCAATTATTTTGCCATTTTTCTGGATATATGCTCATAGTATTTTTGTAAAATAGTAAAACAATCACTTGACTATGTGCCAGTGCGACAAAGTACATGTGTGCACTACGTGTATGTATGTAATCGTATATATGTAATCGTTTTGATTTTAAATAGCAAGTTGCATAATAAATGATATATATAAATTAGTTTTAAACAATGCAAATTTGATATATTATAACAATTTTCTACTTGCTTAATTTTCGGTTATGTCAGTAAAACCATTCGAAAGAGAAAAATAATGATAAACTAATTTTTAAATCATGTATATTTTATATATAAATATAAGCAATGATACAAATTTGTTTTAAGGTATGTTTATACTATTGATTTAAATTCAAAATGTAAATTCAAACAAAAACTATTTTTAGAGATGATACATTGAAAAGGGTGTGAACAAATGCCAAAATGTTTATATACAAATAAAATAAATGCAAAAACTATAAAGATTTATATTAATTTTTGCAGTTGTCAGAAAGCTGAACTCTACTGCTCAATAATCTGCGGAAGTTGTCAAGAATCATGCATTAATATTAATATTGAAATGGACTCGCTTGAATATGACAAACTAATTGAAATTAAACTTCAACATTTTAATAATGGCGATGATGATAATAGTAACGGAACTGTAAATACTGAGGAACCAGAAGTTGAAGATAAAACCGGGAATGTACATGTACATGTACAACCGACAACTTCAAATGGATCATGTACAGAACAACAGAACATTGTAAAACGCGGAAAAGATGACGACTTCATTAAAGAATATAATATAGTCATTAATATAATCTCGTCTACTTATTATAAAATGAATCTTGATATTTTTAAATAAATATTACTTAAGTAATTTTAATTTTTATATTTTTCCAGCATCTTATGCTAAGTTATTATATCTTATATTAAACTTAAGCCTGCTCAACTTAGCTCAATTTTGGACGCTAACTAGGGGAGGCCGGGGCTAGTTGACTATAGAAGTTAGTTGACTAATCGACCATAGTTTCGGTGCCTGCTACTAGAGAGCGCCGCCATTACGATATTCAAGCATTCTAGTATTGAGTTCACAAGTACCGATGTTGCCGTTACAGAAGCTTGCATATTGTGTCAGTGAGAACGAGAAATCCAAAAATATCCCTGGTAAGTAACTATTTCTCTTCCGAGAATTTATCTACTATCGTCGATTCAATAGTCTTTCATATATTTTCACGAATATTATGAAGAAATATGATATATTTACTATGATTTAGCATGTATTATTTTTACCGGTGTTAGCGAATTGTTGACGTGCGGCCCACACAATGTTATAATGGCGGTCGGGGTATCTTGACTAAGTAGAGATGGGATTAATTGACTATTAGTCTACTAACCCCCGAGTACATCCAAGTATAAGTGGCTTGTTAATCTTGTTAAATAATGGTTTGTTAGAAATTATTTTGCATATTACGCTAACAGCTTTCGGGTTACTTAGAAATAGTGACTTTAAATACATTTGAAGAATGTCAATATTGAAAATATGCATGATATTTGGATTATTGAAGTGTTAGGTAATCACCGATATTTGTTACAGGCACAAACATGAGAACCTATAAGCGAAAAACTGAGAAA
Source organism: Rutpela maculata (assembly GCA_936432065.2). Classification (NCBI taxonomy): domain Eukaryota; kingdom Metazoa; phylum Arthropoda; class Insecta; order Coleoptera; family Cerambycidae; genus Rutpela; species Rutpela maculata. The sequence goes on along the minus strand of OW386290.2, from coordinate 67,807,634 downwards.
GGCAAAACACCAGCTGAGACTATTCAACGAGCAGTTCGAGGAGTTTTAAATGAAGGCAGGACTGTTAATAGTGTCGCAAAAAACTTTTTGATTCCACAAAAAACGCTTCATCGCTATGTCGTAAAAGCATAATCACAGAATGAAAATAATGGCAAAATTAACTTAGAACGTGTTCGTTACTTTAACGGTCAAAACATTTCTTCTAAAGAACAAGAGACAGTTTTAGCAGATTACCTAAAATGAGCTTCAGATATTTATTATGGGTTAACTCCGAGGGAACTCAGAAAATTCGCATTTCAATATGCCACTGCTAATAACCTTCAGATTCCGGGTAGCTGGACAAACAATAAAACGGCAGGTCCAGATTGGTATACATCTTTTATTAAAAGCAAAAAGACTCTATCCTTGAGGACTCCACAAGCCTGTCAAGAGCCACTTCATTTGATAAAACCAATGTAGACATGTTCTTTTCCAATTTGAAGACCGTATATCAGCGGTTGCATTTAGAAGCTCCAGATATTTGGAACGTCGACGAGACGGGCATAACAATGGTCCAAAAGCAGGACAGGATAGTAGCTCGATGTGGTTTTAAGCAGATAGGAAAACTTACGTCCGCCGAAAGGGGAACTCTTGTGACTCGCACTGTTGCTGTTTTCGCAAGCGGAAATACAGTTCCCCCATTTTTCATTTTCCCGCGGGTAAATTACCGGGAACATTTTGTCGAGACGCACCTATTGGAAGCCTGGGTGAATCCATCTGGGTGAATGAAGGAAGAACATTTCATCAAATTTATTAAACATTTCGTCCGTTATGCAAGATATTCCAAGGAAAGACCCGTGCTTTTGCTGCTTGATAACCACGATTCCTACCTTTCAATAGAAGCCTTGGATATTTGCATAGAAAACGGCATGACCGTTTTGTCTTTCCCTCTGCACTGTTCACATACATTGCAGCCATTAGACAGGAGTGTTTACGGACCACTAAAGAAATATTGCAATTCAGCTATAGACAACTGGATGGTGAACAATCCAGGTAAGACATTTTCAATCTATGACATCCCTGGAATTGTAAAAATGACTCTGTCTCTAGCTACTACACCAAGTAATATAATGGCTAGCTTGAAGGAAACTGGAATTTGTCCTTTCAATGAAAACATTTTTCCTGAGAGTGAATTTTCACCTTCATACGTGACAGATAGGCCTGCACCTGCAAACAACGATGGAAACCTGATAGACAACAATGAAAATCCCCCTGCAATTAACAGAAACCTTCCTGCAATTAACGAAAATCCCCCTGCAATTGACGTAAGTTCCAAATCTGCTTCTGTGCTGATTTCTCCTGAGCAAGTCAGGCCGTTTCCAAAAGAAGTTCCGAGACAAAACACCAGAAAAGGAAGAAAGAAGAGACAAACTGCCATTTTAACATATACACCGATAAAAGAAACTCTGAAACATGATAAGAACAGGAAAGTTAAAGATGGAAGGAAATTTCTTTTCCGAGAAGAAGAACCAATCGCATCTACGTCTCAACCTAATAAACACTCCTCATTCTCAGAATAAGAAGATGAAATAGAATGCTTGATATGTGGAAAACTTTATAGTAATAGCGCTCGTGGTAGTGATTGGGTGCAGTGTACAAGTTGCAGTAAGTGGGCACACAAGAAATGCATCAAAAATTCTCATTTAAAATATTATGTGTGCATCAACTGTGACTCGGATGATCATTTTTAATCTTACATTTGCTTATTTTTTATTTATATTAGTTAATTTTAATGAGTATGAGAAATTAAATGTTTAATATTTTGCAGCCGTTTTAATATTTTTATCCCTCGGGTGTCTAAAAGTAACTCCAGTACGTATGTCAAATAACCCCGTTCCCGGGGCTAGTTGACTTACTCTGTACGCGAGTCTAAATATGGTAAAAACTTTAATTTCGGTTCGATTAAAGCCATTTGACAATTATATTTGAATACCTGACTAAATTTTACGATCTTCTGGCATACTAAAACTCAACAACGTACGTACGGTGAATTTATTAAAAATAGATATGTAAGAAACTAGTCAACTAGCCCACGGCCTCCCCTACTGGTAGAAATATGCATCTGACGATAAAATTTTGTTTTGTGGAGAATTTTATATGGTTTAATTTTATACGGAACCATTTTTGTCTTAAATTCAATGAGAAAGCCGGAAATCGCGAGAAACCATATTTTCGTGACTTTGCCAAATCCTGGAGGGAGATTTCGAGCCTCGTTTGAGAACGAAAACCCAATGAACTAACTTGAGGCACGAAACTTTTGTTTGAATTGTTTCTGAATTTCTGAAATTTTTGTGACTTGTAGGCTGTGGTCTAACGATTATATTGAATATATATGTATACATGAATACATGAATATAATGTAACATTTTTTTCTTAAAAAGAATGTATGTAACTCATTGTAATCCTTGGTGTTATAACATGTCGAAAAATATGCTCTTACAAGCGGTACTTTCACATATGGAAGTTTAAGCGATTGCTATTTTAGAAAATTGGTGATGAATGGAGGAATATATTTGAATATCCAAACGATTCTTGTCACCCGCTTTATAACAGACTTTACAGAATTTATACATTAATTTATGCACACACTGTATAATAAAAGGGAGAAAATCACTTTATTAATGACAAAAATACGAATAAGTTGTGAGTCTTCCCATTGTGCAATGATGAATGCTGAGGATCAAATGCAGTGTAAAGGAATTTACATTCTGAGAGAAGACAGACAAGTCCACGTAAGTTTTCTAGACTAGAGGTAAAATTACAATACTATGTACAACAAATTGTTGAAAATTTGTCGGCTCCTGTACGGAATGTAGCTTGAGATTAATTTTATTTTTTATTTCTTACTTATTCATTTATTCCATACACTGCCCAGCAGATACTAGACTCATCTAGAGGACAGGAGAGTTCTGACAGACTTGGTAAATGTAAAAATTGTAAATACAAAGCACATTAAATCATAGAAGATAGTAACTAAACTTAGAAATTGTATACATGTATATAAATAAAATTCACAGTACATACGCAAAAAAAAATATAAACCAAAGCACATATTTCATTACTATCTAATATATACAAAGAAAAGCAAAGATGTAGGATATGAGCTTATTCAGCATATTTTTTTATTAAATTTTCCAAAAGATCTCTTAATTTTAGAGCAAAATGCAAAAAAAACAGGATATTCTAGGAACCCTATAGGCTTTAAAATTAATCAAGAACATAGACTGCGTGACCTCATTCACTCCTAGTTGCATTTTCATTTCCGTCTTTTCGTCACTAATATGCTGCATACTCTTGTGTTAAAATACTCTAATAGTCTCCAAATCATCATCTCTGGCAGATTAGACAAATCTGATTTTAAAAAGTTCTAACAGCGTAAACTCAACTTCGAGACAGACTTTCGGATTGAATGACGTCAGCACATTGAGCACATCGGTTCATGTCTAAAGCAGTATATTTCTGAAACTACTTATCGGATCGACCTCAAGTTTCAGTGTTATATTTATTCGACGATTACTTCGAATAAACGTACGAAAAAGAATATGAAATTTGACTAACTGACCCCATCAGCCACTTTCATAATAAGTTTGCGGAGCACCAAGTATACAATTAAATATGTCAATATTACTGCAGATAGAATTGTGATTTTCCTAAATTACATGAATGGATAAGAATTTGAATTCATTTACCTATACGTAATGTAGTAGAAAGCTAAAATAGATTAAGAGTATAATTTGCGGTCAGTGAAATGAAGAAACGAATTATTCGGCTTATTTTTGAAGATAGAAACTTCAAATTTTGTACGTATGTATTAAAATATATATTCTAGTTCGTCACGTTTTTAATTTTTTGTTTTAATCAAAAACACGTGATCAACGAAAAAATTGACGTCGAAAAATTGGAATTTACAAAAAACGAAATCGTGACGCCCTAGATAGTCCTTAATTAATTACGTGGATAAAATATAACCTCTTAATTTTCAAACATAGATTCAATAAATAGTTTCCAATTTTGCTGTCAATAGATGGCACTCGCCTCGGCATTCGCATAGCTTTACACGCTCTCAGACTTTAGGGAGGAACTTGTTGTCATGGAGACCAGACGCGACTGAATGCTTGCCAGGGAAGCATTTAGCAGTTCTGGTAATTGTAATCTTAAATTTATTTATAAATTGTTTTATCTTCAGGAATGACTTAATAGATGAAATTCTTGAAAATGTTAATACATAAGTAAAAGGTGCCAAATAGAGAGGACCGTTTTGTATAAACACTCCTACAAATTTTATTATGAAAATTTGAATTGGGTTTTTAGTTATTATTATAGTTATATAGTTTTTATTCGAAATTATTACCAAGCAAAATGTACAGGGTGTCCCAGTCAACGCGCTATGCTCGGTTTTCACGGTAGTTTCTGAGCTAAGTTTATGGTTCAAAATCCAGTCTGACGTAGGTTTTCCGAGGAATCTCATACTGCTAAGATATTTAGGAATCCAAGATGGCGGACGAATTTCGTCATCTATGGTCCTATTCGACTGAAAATCGATATCTGGGGGTTTTCGGGGATGCGGTTTACGAATCTTTTGTCAAAATTTAGGAATCCAAGATGGCGGACGAATTTCGTCATCTATGGACCTATTCGACTGAAAATCGATATCTGGGGGTTTTCGGGGATGCGGGTTATGAATTTTTGATCAAAATTTAGGACTCCAAGATGGCGGACGAATTTCGCGATCTATAGTCCTATTCGACTGAAAATCGATATCTGGGGGTTTTCGGGGTTACGAATTTTTGGTTAAAATTTAAGACTTCAAGATGGCGGACGAATTTCGTCATCTATGGTCCTATTCGACTGAAAATCGATACCTCGGGGTTGTCGGGGATGCGGGTTACGAATTTTTGGTCAAAATTTAGGAATCCAAGATGGTGGACGAATTTCGTCATCTATGGTCCTATTTGGCTGAAAATCGATACCTCGGGGTTGTCGGGGATACGGGTTACGAATTTTTGGTCAAAATTTAGGAAACCAAGATGGCGGATGAATTTCGTCATTTGTGGTCCTATTCGACTGAAAATCGATATCTGGAGGTTTTCGGGGATGCGGGTTACGAATTTTTGGTCAAAATTTAGGAATCCAAGATGGCGGACGAATTTCGTCATCTGTGGTCCTATTCGAATGAAAATCGATATCTGGGGATTTTCGGGGATGCGGGTTACGAATTTTTGGTAAAAATTTAGGAATATATACAGTGGATTTCACTTTTTAATTTGTTTTTCTGATTTGAATCAAATTTTACTTAAGTATATAACAAATTAGGATCTACTTATGACCAGAAAAAAATTCACCGCCTACAAATGCAAAGCCACCTGCGTTACCAAAATATGCGGATAAAATCAAAAAATCATATTAGGCATATTTTTATTGGAAAATTTTGTCAATGAAACTTGTTCAGAATTGTTCAGAAACCTTAAGTCCAAAATTTAATCAAAATAAAAAATATATAAATTTTTATTAAAATAATGTCCAAGTCCAAAAATATCATTTTAATGGGTTTTTTCGTTTAGAAAACTGTACTATGACAATTTTATTTGAAATTAAATCCAAGCTGTCAGGTAGTTGTAAAGCAATACAGTTTTTTTTTAAATAATTATTTTCAAAATTTTTAAAGTTTCAAGTTTTTCATCTTTTAATTTTGATTAAATTTTGGCCATTTTGGGCAATTCTGAACAAGTTTTATTAACAAAATTTTCCGATAAAAAAATGCCTAATATGATTTTCCGATTTTCTCCACATATTTTGGTACCGCAGGTGGCTTTGGTACCGTAGGAGGCGAATGTTTTTCTGGTCATAAGTAGATACTAATTTGTTCTATACTTAAGTAAAATGTGATTCAAATCGGAATGTTACCATTTCAAGTGAAACACACTGTATCAATTATTGAAATTCTCCATTTTATTTAAAATAAAGTGAAATTAGACAGAACTAACATATTGTTTTTTTAATTTACATACTTTTGTTTTCCATGGCTAATTTGATAAATTGTAAATTTATAGTAAATTAGACAAAATTTGTTTAAGATAAGCACCATGTATTGTATTGTAAATACAAAGCTTTTTTTATGGCGTTTCAAATGGTACATATATGGAGTGTTCCTTTAAAAAAAAGCAAAGTAAAGTTCATATCTCCGAAATGCGACTTTCAATAGGCATGTCCACAAAATTTTAATTTCAATTGTAAGTGATAGAATTATCGATATTGTACACTAATTTAACAATTAAAAAAAAACCGCTGCCCAAGGAATCACTACTTCCACATCCAGATTTTCTATCCAAGTCACTCACAACGATAAAATGTTGTATGTGGAAATAATTGTTTAATAATATAATATTTGAAATCGTCTACCTCAAAAACCCATAAAAACCCCCACATCGGTAGTGGGGTGGGGGTGGTGATAGAGGGTGGTAGTGGGGGTGGATAAGGTAAAAAAATATTTTGAGATTTCTGGTTCTTGTACACACACTAAATCAATTTTTTTTTCCATCCTCTTTAATAATGGGATGGGGGTGGTAATGGGGGTGGCTAATGCCAAAATCTTTTTTGAGACCTTAGCTTCTTTTGTATATAGTAAATACCAATTTTATGAACTCTTATCTGCTTGATTTACCTATTTACCCCTTTACCCCAATTTACCCCCCAACCCTTCGACGGAACAAGATGAAAATATAATCTAGTTCTAGATCTCGTTAAAGTACATATGCGTACCAAATTTCAAGTCAATATCTCAAACGGTTTCAGAGTAAACGTGCGCACAAAAAAAAGTTACAGACCGACAGAAATTTTTTTTTCGCTCAAACTTAAAATCTCGACGTTTCATGACATTCTAAACCTATTTGAACAATAAAAATTTTTTTAAATATTTTTGTCGTTACTATACTTCCACTGGATGTGGAAGTAATATATGTATCCTTATTTTGCCAGTTATTCGTAATAGAAATCACCCCAACATAGCGAAGATTTTTGGTAATTTTTCAATAAAAATTCTTGGCCTATGAAATAAAAAAATATTTTGAGGTTTTTGGTTCTTGTACATACACTAAATCACACTTTTTTTTCGCCCCCTTAAAAAATGGGGTAGGGTTCGTAATGGGGGTAGCTAATGTCAAAAATTTTTTTGAGACTTTAGTTTCTCTTATATATACTAAATACCAATTTTACGGACTCTTACCTGCTTGATTTACCTGTTTACCTCCCCATTTACCCCAATTTACACTCCAACCCTTCGATGGAATAAGATGAAAATATAATCTAGCTCCAGATCCCGTTAAAGTACGTACGTGTACCAAATTTCAAGTCAATATCTTAAACGGTTCCAAAGTAATCGTGCGCACAAAAAAGTTAGACCGACAGACAGACTGACATTTTTTTACGCTGAAACTTAAAATGGCGACCTTTCATGACAGTCTAAGCCTATTTGAACAATAAAAATTTTCAAAAATTTTTTTGTTACTATACTTCCACTGGATGTGGAAGTAATTAATATTCTATTTTCAAGAAAAAGAACGCCATTGCCATGTAAACCGGAAGTGATATTTAAAATTTACATGCCTTTTTTTACTTTCCTTTAATAGTCAATTAAGAACATAAATAATCCGATCAATTCTTCTTTGATGTTCAATTATATGTCTCTTAGCGGCATCGATTCCCCGGAAAAAAATACTTATCTCAAAAACTGCCGAGAAAATCGGACATAACGCGTTAACTAGGACACCCTGTACACTGTAAATATACATTATGTACCTATAGAGAGTTTTTCTTTTAATTAAAAACCACTGCCTAAGGAATCACTACAACCGCATTCAGTTTTCCTACTCAAATTACTTTAAATAAAAATTCTTGTGCACCCAACGCTAAATTCGACTCTGTACGACAGAAATATATTTGAACTATTTCTCTTATATTACACAATCTGCCAATCTCCGCCTTTTTTACATAGACGGCATATTTCATTGGTCAAAGGGGCACGCCCACCCGTATAAACCTTTTTCATATATATCAATGAAAATATTATTTGTCCTATCGCAGATTATCCTCTTAATGTGACGCGAAGCTGTCCTAAAGGCGTAAAAACGAGACCAAATCTTGTGTGTCAATATTGTTATTAATAGCCTTGTATGTACAAAAACAAATAATATATACACTCATGTCTATGGCTTAGACTATAAAAAGAGTACTTATCAAGTAGGTCTTGCCGTGGAAAGCCTCGGTTTTAAAATACAGAAATTTCATTAATTTTCGTTGAACTGCTTTTGGATTCTTAATATGGATATTGAAGTGAGAGGACCAATTAACTGAGGCGTGTTTGAGCTTCGATCTGGCATAACATAGAATTCCACTTAGTACACTAATTACTAATTTTTTGTATATTTTTTTTGTAAGAGAATATATACTTACATACATACTTACATAGTTAAATGAACAAGAGATCAAATTTTCAGGAAAGTTCGATATTAAAAACTTATTAAGCAGCATTTTATGGGTAAAGGATAACGGTAGATAGCTATATATTTTCGCCCACTAAATTCATAAAAATAAAAAGTTCTCCTTAAAATCATTAAACGTTATTTGTTTATAGTTGAATATATGATATTTATGTTTCTATACAGTATACATTTGAAAAGCGACAGTAAGATGTAATAATAGCATTTCAAAGCAAGCATGTTTGCAGTTTTGTAGCAATTTTTGACGTTTTTCCGAACTTTAAATGTATATTTCAGTTAGATGCGCTCGATGAACCAAGAAAATCTATACCCCATTTCATTGTTGAGTATTTAAGCTTATAAATAATGGTCAATTTATATTGCTGGGGCGAGCGTAGAGGCGACTTCAATGTGAATATCAGTCGATATTCAGCGTTCTCGTCCCACCTTCTAGCGGCTTATATATCAGTGTATACGCGGAAGCAACGTAATTTCAGACGAGGATTACGTAGTGGATATACCATCTTTCGGAGGGGATGTAAAGCAGGTCCCTTGTCTATTAAATGTTAGGCAAGTAAAAGATCCCTACTCTTCTTAAGGGAAGAGGTTCGGCAAAATTTCAAGGTTGCGGCAATAGGCAGACGTTAAATAGCTTGATCAAGCGCTTCAATGTATAACAGACAAAATCGTTTCCGCGGGAGTCGTAGTGGTGTCGACGTTGCGTGCCAATTTAAACGTGCCAGAGTTGAAAACCACAAATTGTCGTGTGTATTGAATAAAAATATTTTTTTCTGAAATCGATCAAGAATGTCTACTTTCTCGGCATAATTTCAGATTCCAAAATACGCTATTCTACGTATTTTGGTCCATGGTCCATATTCTAGTCCATGCTAAGCAACTATCAGAAAACAGTCCGGGAAAGTTACTTTCCAGGCACCGAATCCTGACTTTCTCTTCTTTTTTATGCATTCAAAAAAATTCCTTAATTTATAATAATATTGATTGCGATTTCAGGAAAAATAATGTGTACCTCGTAGTAAAAGCACATTTCCAGACTTCAATGCTTGTTTTCCTCGGATTAACGCCTCTTCCAACAATTTACAGTGCCGCACAGTGGACCTAAAGTGACTTTTTTTTCAAATTAGTCTGCAGGTCTTAATACTTAAGCAATCGGATAGTTTTTTTTTAAATTTTCGTTTTCTAATTGTCTATCAATCTGTCAAGCCAGATTTTCGATTTTTGTTCCTGACTGTTCAAAATTTTCCAAAGTATGAATTTTCATCAAAAATTTTGAAAAATCTGAGGAAAAATCAGAGATAAAAATCGAAAATCTGGCTTGACAGATCGATAGATAATTAAAAAACGAAAATTTCAAATGTGTAAAACATACAAGTCGTACATGAAAAAGTTTTCGCTTTGGTTACTCTGAGACCGAATATTTATTGTCAAGTGACATCTGCTGTCATTACAAATTTCTCGAAGATAAGATTTTTGCCATAACTTTAGATTCTTGTAAGTTATGATTCCGAAGAGAACGTTGTTTTAAACCCGAATTCTATTCCTCCAATAAATTTTAATAATTGTTCAAATTGTAATTTTAATTTTGTATTAATAAAACTTGATTTTTAAATTTCTATATTTATTAGTTTACTTACCGCCTCCTGATCGGTGAGTAATTACTTACCGATCGTTAATTTGTAATAGTATATTACGTAATGAGTGTTGTAAGAAGCATATTACGCACGAATGGAAAAGTTACGCACAATGCCGCGTAGCGGCGAGTGCGTATTTCCAAAAGTGCGTAATTGCTTTACAACTCGAATTATGTACTATACTTTACCTACGATCATATTTATTTATTTATTTATTTAGTAAAATCTGGATTTAGTTTACTTGCCAACAATATTATTCAACAAATATTATGTCAGTCTTGACAGCGTTTGAAAATTAAGTAGGCGCATTTGTTTTTTTTAAACCCCCGCGTCAGCGATATAAGCCACCTATAATTGCGTGTCCCGTGCATTTTGTTTACCGTGCGATTTGTTTACAGTGCGATTTGTTTACAATATGTAAAATTCAACTTACATAGATGGCAGGTAGTGTGTTTTTTTACTATTTACAGTAGTGATCGTTGGTAAACGTCCTTTACAAATGTCTTAATCAATTCAGTAAAGGTGTCAAATTACCTGAGCGTGCAAAAAAATAAAATTTTTACTCAAAAACGGAAACATAAAATGAACATTTCAAAAGTCGCATCAGTTTCAAATAAAAAAAAAAATCGGTTGGTCAAAAAGTTACAACAGATGTAAACTAGGCAAAAATATTAGGCGAACCACTTTTTACTTATGTGACACTGGGAGTGATGAAAGATTTGTAATCGTCCACAAATTCGACCTCGAGTTTTTGACGAACTATGATTCTATATCACTATATGACCATAACTTAAGCTAGAGCATAACCAGTTGATCGAGTCCCTTTAAATTAGATATCTACAGTTTGCTTACAAATATCTGCAGCTGCTTTTTTCCGCTATTCGCCTAGCCAATTTTGCACAAATTTTGAGCATTAGTACTACGTTACAAACTTAATAATATGCCTTTTGTAGTTTTAACTGGAAAAGTACTGATGTCAAAAAAATCGAAAGTACCAACGGTTCTAATGATTTTGATTAATTTTTGTATCGTTAATAGTACTTTACAAACCTGACCTGCTATTAGTGAATTTCCCTCAAAAAATCACATATGGGTAATTTACTGATGCAAAAAGTTCAGTTCTCAATTTTCTCGAAGACGTCTTTACCGATTTTGTTCAAATTTTACACATTAATAGTTTATTAATGAATCCAACAATATACCGTATTGCTTTTTCCCGGAAAATACACACAAAGATAATTTACCGATGAGCAAAAATTCAGCAAGCTCAGTGTGGCCGTACCATATATATTAGATTTGACCTATACTTTTACCGTAGATACAAATAATGTTTCATAAATTATTTGATATTTTAATTCTGCGAAATATTTTTTGTATACTAGAATGTTATATAAATTAGTAGCCTTTTAAAAAATTTTAGTATTTAGACCGAACCATAGATCATATCTGAATATTACGTACCGAAATATGTAAGTTACAAAATTTCAGAGCCCAAAGATAATTCTGCAGCAATGACAATAGCAAAGAGTACGATTAGAACGTTACATTATGCTAAAAACTAAAGACTTTATTATATACTGCAAAATGATTTAATTAGAGACAGACTAATAAGGGTAATAAAGTTGATTATCAAGTCACGAAATCTTAGTTCAGAGTAAGAAATAGGAGACCTCAATAGTCCGTCAGTTACCGAACCCACAAATAAAAAGTAAAACGCCATTGTCGAATCAAAGCGGATTGCCTTACTGATTAGAATCTGTGTTATAATCGCAGTTTTTAATTAGTTATTAATGAAAAAATGTGTACGGCTGCCTAGATCATTTATATATTTTGAGAATGAATGCAAAATTATTTGACATTTATTCCGCATTATTCTTTTCATATCTACCGATTTGTATTGGTATCGCAAGATCTAGATAGTTAAAATCAATGCACACCCTGGGTGTGGTTTTTAAACATGACATAAAACTGATACTGCTGTGAATTTTTCTGTTACTAGAAAGTTTTAACTAAATACTGCTGTGTATTCTGGACTGTGTTGTTTGTTTCAAATATTGGTCAAGTCATATAATAATGCACATAAAGCACATCAAAAACGACTATTTGGTTAACAGTAAAATAGAAACACAAATAATTACAATAAAAAAATCTAAATAAATAACAAACAAAATTCAATTTTTGATCGACTTTGTCAGCCGAAATCTAAATTGCCTTAATAAATTGGCATGTCTGGTTCTATAGTTAAGAACATTTGAACCACTTCTAAATATATTATAGTTTTCCAGCAAATTAAAACAAATATACCGGGTGTCTACGATACTACTGCCCAGCCTACTTTCTTGTAAAAGAAGATATCGATTTCAATTTTTGGGACGTTGTATGGTTGAATATATATTTTGATTGCTCCGATCTGCTCCGATTGCTCCTAAGATCTGATTTTCATTTCTAGTTTAACCGGAAACAATACAAATTTTGTTATTTTAAATGGATATATATGTATATTATTTGAAATTTAGATTGCCTAAGAAATTCTAGATACAAAACATGTAACAGTGCAACATGTAACATGTTTTGGCGAGTAAAATTTGATACTTTTAACCTTAAATTTACATTCTGTTAACCTTTCAGGATATTTTTTGTTTCTGGTGTCCTTTTTCTAAACCTTATAGTCTTTAAAATATCGACGACTGAATCTTCACTCGCACTGTAGATATTACAAAGGCTAAACAATAACGTGTTTAAACAGTACTTTGATTCAAGAGGCTTGTGTATAACAAAAGAACTGAAATTGAATTTTGACAGTACTGCTGTATTGTTTAGGAGTTTCTCTCGACAGTTTTCATTTAATTTTCGCATTTTATTCTTCATTTACCTTTTGTAAGTGTTATAAGTGTTATCTGGTTGCTAAAAATGGCTGTGTTAGGCACAAGCATCAAATTAATATGTAGTTAGTATACGGAGAGGTAAGAAAAAACCGAAGAGAAGCCAGAGCATTGTATGTTCAACGTTATCCAGAACGTAACCACCCTTGTGCAGAATATTTTCCATGTCTGGAAAAACATTTAAAAAGGAAAAATCCTAAGGAACATGAAACCAGATTTGTAAGTGAGGAGACATAGATAAACACACTGGCCTGTGTTGAGATTGATCCAACAAATTCGATAAAGCAAATTGTCAGAGACATCGGGATATCTCCTGAAAGAGTTAGAAAGTATCTTACATGGCAGATTATCAACGAAGATTGAATTTTTGCAATTAATTGGTATCGAGAAGCTGAGTGTCATCAGCCAAATATAAAGTTATGCATTTTATTTTCGAACGAATCCCGTTTTACCAACATGGAGGAGCAATATGAGATCTTGGGGAACCGAAAATAATCATCTACTTAGAGAAAGGGCATTCCAAGAAACATTCGGCATCAACGCTTGGCTGGGCGTTGTAGGACCAATATTTTTTTATGGACGCCCAAGTAATGTCCGACTATTTAAGTGAAAGTTTCAATAACCGCTGAATAGTCGAGATCTCCAGACCTTACACCTTTGGATTTTTTTTACTGTGTCCATATCAAGGAGAAGGTGTATGACACACAACCACATAATATGGAGGACCTTAGAAATAGAATTACGCAAGTGATAAACTCTATTACTCCAATTTAGATGGAAAACGTTCTTCGGGAAAATTTAAAGAGAGGTTTAATTCTTGCCGAGAAATCAACACTGAACATTTTGAACATTTAAATTATGATTAAATTATACCTGCTTACTACTTTTAGTGTTTCACTTTTGATACTTATTTTGTTTTTCTGCTTTGAACAGATTTGTGATATTTACAGTGCCGGTGAACATTCAGTTGCCGATATCTCAAAAACTATTAGGTTTAGACAAAGGACACCAAGCAAAAAATATGCAGAGAGGTTAGTAGAATGTAAATTTAAGGTTCAATACAGGGTGTTCCATTAAAAGTATCGAAGTAATTTGAGTCTGAAAGTAACTTTTTGTAGTACTTCCGGTTCAGCCGGAAATTAAATTTTTATAACTTTATCAAATTTTGCTCTTCAAAAAACTTAAATAACCATAACACAGATTTGCTCCTACATTCATTTGTCTTATGTGAAAATTGAATAATTTATGATCAATATAACATTTTCAACTGAAATATTCTCGAAAACTGTCAAAGATAGATAGGGTATGTTACATGATTTGTACCTAGAATTTCTTGGGCAATCTAAATTTCGAATAATATACAGGGTGTTCCATTAAAAATAATAAAGTTTATACCCTGTTCTGTTAAACCGGAAACGAAAATTAGAACTTGGGACAATAAAAATGTGCACCGTATCCAACCGTATAACGTCCCAATTTGAAATCGATATATTTTTTTATAAAAAAATTATAGGCTTAGGCACTCTGTACAGTAAAATTGTCATAATTCGTAAAGAGGTAATCATAGTCTGCAATAAGTATTTCCTGTATTCTGCATCGGCAACTATTCTAATCTCCTTTTTCTTGTAGGCGACATATTTTTTCGACATGACAAGCGTTACCACACAATACGATACTATAGCTGATATATATATAAAATGGAGGATAGCAACTATATTTGAAAAATATTTATTTTGGGTATTTGGAGGTAACTTTCAAAGAATCCATTCGTTTTTTCCATATATTATTGATCTAAATCTGATTACGCTATAATATCAACAATAAATCACCCGCACGAGACATCTTATCTCAGACGTCTCGTAAAGAAGATTTTCTGTCTATACTGGCATTATCATTATCAGATTTAGATCATCAGTATATACAGTGAGTCTCCAGATTGTGTTTGCGATAGCTGTAAAATACCAACAAAAAAAATTAGTACTGCTTCCATTTTCTGCAGTCTCGGTCTGCTTGACGTAAAATGGATTTTTACCAAATTTCAGTTAAAATGGGATATAACTCGCGGAGTTAGATCCCAAAAGAAAATAAATCATTGTAGGTAAACTGGTCTTTCTGTTAATTTTACGGAAAAAATCTATTCGGATAAAATATTCGGCATTGAAAGTTAGAGCCATATGCCAACTTTCATTGCATTTGAATAAAAAATAATAATAACAATAATATCTCCTGAAGAAATTAGAACTTGCAAAGAATTAAAAGAAGGGTGGAATTATATAGTAATTTAGGTGGGGTACTATTTGAATAAGTTACTAATTGAATTCGTTGAAATTGTTAATTGTGCTAAAGAATAAAAAGCTATTTACTTTAAGTAGTATTATTTTTTTTGGTTCAAATGTAATGAAAGTTGGCATATGGTTCTAACTTTCAATGCCAAATATTTTATCCAAATTGATTTTTTTCCGTAAAATTAACAGAAAGACCAGTTTGCCTACAATGATTTATTTTCTTCTATTTTCTTCTTAGAATAACTTCGCGAGTTAGATCCCATTTTAACTGAAAGGTAAAAATCCATTTTACGTCAAGCAGGCCGAGACTGCAGAAAATGAAAGCCGTACTAATTTTTTTTTGGTATATTACACCTATCGCAAACACAATCCGGGGACACACTGTAGAAAGAATGGTTATTTTCTTCTTTTCCATATTGACTGTTAGATATTAAGTATATGAAAAAAGTTGATAATATGTCTTGTAAGGGAGATTTCTTGTTGATATACTAGCGTTATCAGGTTTAGATCAACAGTACATGAAAATAACGAATGGTTTCTTTGAAAGTTCTCTGCGGAATACCCAAAATAACATTGTTCGGTAACTGTGTAAGCAAGAAATAAAATATATTTATTTCTAAGTTGTATTTACAATTAAAGTATCTAAACGCAAAAGTTTCTTCAATAGCTCATTTAATAAAATATTAGTTTTTCATTTTTTTTTTCTTCAATATCTGTAAACTGCCTCATCCAATAACTGGCTGAAAAATTTCAAGTCGATTGAGAGACAATAAGGAAGATTTGACTGATTGATTGATTTACCATGGTGCGGTAGGCATCGCTGCCACTCCCAGGCAGGGCCTGCTATGTCCACGCTGAGTTGGATTAAGGTCGTGCTTGTTGTCAGCAGCGAGAGCTACAGGGCGCATGGTAAAATGTGGGATGGGAGGTGTAGGTATATGTGAGATGCGTTATTGTCTCGTGAGGCAGCGTTTAAGCTGCCTTTTTTGTGTTTTTGGTTCTGGACTTCTGCCTCTTCTGAGTGAAATGCATCTTCTCTTGTGAAATATGTTGCCGAGTTGTGTCGTGATATGGAGTGTTTATTCTCCTATTTTTGTATTTCTGCTTCTTCGAGTCTTTTTTTTATGAGTCTTCTGATTCCTCGGTTTCCGATGCTGGGTTGGATTTGGGTCATGCTTGTTATCAGCAATGAGAACCACATGACGCATGGTACCGGAGTGGGGGGATGGGCTGTGTAGATGTTGTGAAATGCGTTGCCGCATTGTGTTCGTGATATTTAATGTTTATGCTCCTCTTTTTGTGTTTCTGCTATTACAGATTTTCTTCTTCTCCTTCTGAGTCTTCTGATTCCTCCATTTCTAGTTCTGGTAGAGTATATATCTGTAGATATTTGTGAAATGCATGGCCGCATTGTGTCATGATGTTATGTGTTTGTGCTCCTCTTTTTGTATATCTGCTTCTACAAATCTTCTTCTTCTGAGTCTTCTGATTCCTCCGTTTCTGGTTCTGGTAGAGTATATATCGCTGAGGTTTCTTTGTGGAATTCATTTTTTCCATTGATTTTCTTTCCCAGTATGTTTGGTCCTTTCGCAGTTTGTTCATGATTCTCTAGATTGTTGTTTTCCACGTGTAACCTGGTCTCCCTATTTTTAGTTTGCTGCCGTTCAGTGCGCTTTCTTCGGTAGATATGTTGGGTCCGCTGTGTTGATTGTAACGTGATTCCAGTTCGTTGATGGATGCCAGCATAGACGAGGTGAAATGATCTATGTTGTTTTGTATATAGTCCGCCACTTGTTTTCGTAGATTTTTCATAGCGTTGGTGCGAGTTGGAGTTATGTTTTCTTCTTCTAACTGATGACTTAGTGCTCCATATAAACAGTTTCCGTCGCCGTCAATTTTTTGTACCAGCTTGTCTTCGTTCCTAAGGAATATTTTTATAGCATGCATGAGATTTTTAAATTTTAATGGCACTGAAACCAAGCTAATGGGCAACAATTTTATTGAAATTTTTATTATATTCTTAAATTGATTTAATATGGCGCGGTGTACTGTTACCGAAATGGTACGCCCCTGGTTGGCTCATATTATATTTGCTAGAAAACAATTTTATTGACTTATTTTTAAGTTACTACCTGACCTGTGTCAGGGTCCGTTTATGGAATTCTTTAGGTGGTTTTCGGTCGAGTACCTACTCAGTCTTTGTCACCTTGTTTTTCACATCTTTGCATTGAGAGATATAATCGCCGTGTTAGTTAAAAAAATAAGGAAGATATGAACAACAAAATGCTTCGCATGGTAGAGCACATCAAAGTGACATCAGAAGCTCCTATTAGCTAACTTCGCTCACATCGAATATACCAAATTGGTATCTGGCCGAGACATTTAAGGTGACTACGTTATTTTTAATTAATTTTCTAAGCACATACGACATTTTATATCATTGATAATGTGTGATATTAACTACAAGGTAGCAGATTCTTCTAATTTACCGAAAAAACATACATTCCTAGTAATATACCATTTTAATGCAAATCACGATTTTATGACTGCAAAAATAAGAATAAAATTGCAGCAATAAATTTACCCTTTTTTTTAACATGGTCTGCATGAATTTAATTACCTTATTATTTTAGTTACTAAGGTGTGCCAAATTATGGAGATAATGCAATCCGTTATGTTCAGAACAGTAGCTCAGTGGTTGGGTCGTCTAGCTTGCACTATGAGCGTACCGCACCTAGCGAAGTGGGTTCGAGTCCCATACACTTATCCACAATAAGTGGTTCAAATTTCACTATAAACTGTAGGACCCCGTGTACTTTACTCAGACAAATCTAGATCTCCTAGAGAGTTATTGAGGTGACATA
This sequence comes from Rutpela maculata, assembly GCA_936432065.2. Taxonomy (NCBI): domain Eukaryota; kingdom Metazoa; phylum Arthropoda; class Insecta; order Coleoptera; family Cerambycidae; genus Rutpela; species Rutpela maculata. Next base: position 67,789,438 of record OW386290.2, on the reverse strand, counting down.
AAATGAGGTTGAAACTCACAAGGAGAAAATAACTATACTTACAAGTCAAAATTAGCATTATTGATGGAACTGGAAAAAAGTTAGCGGGTTTCTTAAGTCGTTAAACTGTTGAAGTGAAATGCCAGACGCTAGACGCCTACTCCGAAAGATTTGGTCGTCCGAACTTTCGGGGAAGAATCAGGTGTCCGCTACTAACATCCTTGCCGTTCTGCTCTACTCCGTTGGGGGTAGTAAAATGGACGGTAGATGAGCTGCGCCAACTAGACAGAGATACCCGCACGATGATGAACATCCATAGGAGTATTCATCCTAGATAGTCCGTTCCTCGTGTTTATCTCCCACGTCATCGGGGGGCGAGGACTCTTGGGTCTGGAGTGTATAAATAGCAGAGTAGTACTGAGGAGTATGGCATGTAACATCCTCAGGAGCTAGGATCTGTTCATGCTATTAGTTAGAGATCATGAAATAGCAGGGGTGGGCGCAGGATTGTTCAAGGCAGCAAAAAGAGCCGCAGATGAACTTGGTCTCCTATTCGACGTCAGACCGGCGCTGTGCTGATCCAGAGTCAGTCACTGAGCTCCGGCCAACCCGTCTGAAAGCCCAAATGAAAGCTGCCGAACAGGAGAGTCTGTTTAGGCAGCATGTCGATAAACCCATGCACGGTGTATGCTATAAAAACACTGGGTTTATCGACTAGGCTGACATTCGCCTTTTTAAGGTCAGCTGGGCTTAGATCGGAGACCAAGGGATTCATTGTGGCCTGTCAGGATGGTGTACTAAACACCTTGGTCTACCGAAGCCGCGTAATGAATGTAGAGGTCATTGATATCAACTGCAGGACCTGCCGCCGTGCGCCGGAATCGCTAATGCATTTGCTTTCAGCATGTCCGATATACGCGATTTCGGCCTACATCCATCGCCATAACGCGGCTTTACGAGTGCTATACTACCATCTACGGCACTCGTACGGGGTAGATCAAACACCAGTGCTGCCTTACACCCCTGCAGATATTGAGTCCGTTGTCGAGAACGAGAGGTGTCGAATTTATTGGAACTACTCGTTCCCGACTGTCAGGCTAATTCAAACCAATAAGCCTGACGTAGTCCTCCTCGACCATCAGAACAAAGTGATGTTTATAATCGAATTTTCAGGACCTGCTGAGACAAACATTTCTTTGAAGGATGGGGAAAAATGGACCAAATATCGTGATCTCCGGTACGAGCTTCAAGTGCTCTACCTAGACTACTCGGTCAAGATGGTTGTCTTAATAATCGGCATACTCGGAGGGATGAAGCTTTCGCTGCCCTCAGAATTGATGATCATACCGGCCTATCAAAATTCGGTAGAATGGTTGGCAGGCCAGATGCAGAAGGCGGTTATCTTGGGGTCCCTTCGTCTGCTTAGGACACATGATTCAGGTTTTAACAGTCACTAACTCCACAAATCGTGGAGAGTGGCTGTAATGAATTAGCCGGCGCGGCTATCGTGTGGTGGCGGAGGCCACGGAACCCCTGTCCGACAGCGGGAAACCGAAAAAAAAATAATAATAATAATAATAATAGAGACTCTTATGCACTTGCTGTCGGCTTGCCCGACATATGCAGTCTCGGCCTATATCCAAAGGCACGACGGAGCATTACGAGTGCTTTATTACCATTTAAGGCACTTGTATGGGATAGACGAAACAAAAGTACTGCCTTACGCTACGGGGGATATTGGGTCTGCTGTGGGAAATGAGAAATGTCTAATTTATTGGAACTACTCTTTTCCCACCGTCAGGCAAATACAAGCCAACTAGCCTGACGTAGTCCTCCTGGACCATCAACTCAAGACATTGTTCGTCGTGGAGTTCTCGGCTCCCGCGGAGAACAACATTGTCTTGAAGGAGGAGGAAAAACGGACAAAATATCGAGACCTGCTCTTCGAACTTCGCAGACTGTATCCAGACCATACTGTTAAGATAGTGGTACTGATTATAGGAGCCCTCGGTGGAACGAGACACACACTGCTTTCGGAACTTAAGATCATACCGGCATGCCGAAGTTCGGCAGAGGTCTTAGCCGGCAGAATGCAGAAGGCCGTCATTCTCGGTTCATTACGTCTGCTCAGGGCACACGATTCGCGGACCCAGTAGTCACTCACCCCACGGGCGTGGGGAGTGGCTACCGGTACTACCAGCTCCCCTCTGTGAGGGTCGGAGCCACAGAGAAGGGTGACTGGTTTTTAGCTAGCTAAATAATAATAATAATAATAATAATAAATGTCTTTATTTACATTGAACTGTACAATTACTTATAGAATTCATGTATTTCGGTAACCGATGATGTCGTGTCGCACAACAAAATAAATATTAACTTAAAAAATAGGTGCATAAGTTTATTATATTTTCATCTAACTAATATAATTTGTTGAATTTTGTCAAATCCAACTAGAAAACAGTATACTTTATTTTTAGTATTATCGAATTGTAGTTCTAACTCAGTATTTAGTTGGTTTATTTTCATCACAGAACTTAGCCATTTTTATAACATCCACTTTCTCTAAGGCACTTGGATTAACTTTTCATTAGTCAGGAATTCTGTGTAGCTCCTTTCTTTTTGAACTTTTAGTGTTACAAGCGCCTTTATATACAATATGAAAGAACGGACAGATTTTAATATTGAAATATTTTTCACTATCATTGTTTTCAGAACATAACATTTTTTTGTACTTCTTTTATTGTTTCTATTTATTTATTTCTTTTATTTTTTTAGGCCATTCAAGCAAAATATTTGCCTTTGTTGGACTGATGTCATCCTTTCGGCACAAAGGTTCATAAACCGATGGCAAATTGACGCCTTATTATTTTTAGCACTCTTCAGAATATTCCTTTTATCCGATGTTAAAGTTAGAAATTGATTTACAACTATAACTTGTTGCTATAAGGATAAATGTATCCTTATAAATTAGTTCAATAATATAACAAGGCGTTTTAAATATTTAGCGCTGCTGATAAATAATGATTACGTACATTATTTTATGTAAAATAGCCTGATTCAACCTTCCTCTGATAGTTTTATTTTTACAAATTTTTACACGGGTACTGACCTTACGCTTTATTATTTCTACATTTAAATAGGACTCAATGTCTCGCCCATCATACAAAGAGTTCTTCTAAAATATTAAATAAGCCCATCACGCAACTCTTGTGAAATAAAAAATATATCGCACTTTTAATCTATGCTTCCACTGATCACGAATTGTATTAATTAGGTCAAAGTTATTGAATCATGCTTGGCGTTGCACGACTTTTTAGTCCACGCGCCAAAACAGATTTCATTAGTTTTCGACAAGAGAATTCGTATTCTGTCTCTTTTTCTCGCATTCTTCTAATTTCCCATACCAGAGAAAGATGGAGATGTTATTAAGTGATCATAGCTCCCTTTGATTATCGTTAATATTATACACTGTAATCCTTTGGGAGTGAGTGGTGCGATAGTTAAACTATTATTTCTCTGATTCTAAATTACCATTGACATACAAATTACTTTAATGTTTAGTGTGATTTCTTGCAGTTTGCATCAAATAGAAATTGATGCTTAGGCCAGTCGTCTTGTGCAAAAAACAGCATTGTATGGAATTTTGGGTCTCAGTCGCGTTTGTAATTTTATTGATTTATTAATAACTGTAGTTCTTTTTTGCGATACCGAAGGACTTTTTAACTTTTAAAGATTTTTTTTATTTATTTTGTTAAAGCGCTACAATTTACCTGAGAAGCAGATATTTTTATAACAAAAATATGCTAATTAAGGGGGGGGGGGGGGGTGAAAATAAAATTGTGATTTAGGATATAAGTGGTAGAACATCTGTTAAGCTAAACTTTGCCCTATTAAGGACATTGTATTTCATTTTTCAGATAACGAAGATTTATTATTATTTTGAAGTGTGTGCATAAGAACCAAAGTCCTCAAGATTTTTTTTACATCATCATTACCGATTTGGCATATCGTTTTATGGAATTTTTGCGTAGACGACTTCAAATATTATATTATTAAAATTTTATAAAAAATTATTTCCATAGCGGAAATATAGTATAAAAAATTTTGTTGTTGCCAGAATTTGGATTGAAAATCTAGATGCGGAAGTAGTGATTCTTTAGGCAACGGTATTTAATTTATACACCTGGTGTCCCGGAATTATCTTAACCGGCGATATTTCTCATTTACTTGAAAAGATAAAAATATAAATAAAAAACCTGCAATAAGCATGAAAGACTGACTTCGTTTGATAAAATTCTTGGAACTTTGTTGCCTCCTGCATCGTAATCCTGGTAAAAAATATTCCATTTGGCTAAAAGATTATGGAGAGAAATTTTTCACTGTCATATTGATAGTTGTCAATATTTTTATTATATTTTTCTAGTAGTTGAAAACGAGCGGTTACTGGTAGGTAGTTGAAAAACTGATTACTTTTGAAATGCTGTTCCTGAAAAAGAGGTGACGGTCTATCAACTGATCGATATGATAATTATGGTAAATATGCAGCTTATAAACATAGTTATTTACTATTTAATATGAATATTTTGATTTTTAAATGAAGAAAATGATAAATTTAATTGCAGCAGTTTGAGCCGTTGCTCGCCAAAATCTGTTAATTTCTCAATAGACCAATGAATACTCAAAGTTAGGATCTTAAATTGTTTATTACTCCGAATGTTAAACAGTATCTTTACAAAATTTTAGGTGTAGCATTTAAAGTGCCACTGCTTTAAATTTCGGCAATTTGTATTTAAATTGGTTTGGCGCGACTCGAACGAAATAGTTACTTCTTCGTGGGTATGCAACCTACTCATCTTTGTCTCATAGCGTGTGGTCTACGTATAATATGTTTACGTCGAGAAATTGATATAATTATTTAAAGGTTAATTATGGAATTAGGTTTGTTCATTCAGTGAGTTTCAAAAATGTTTGTGCATGAAATTACGTATTTTTAAGTTCTTAAGGTCTTATGTGACACGTTCTGATGGGTCAAGAGATTGAAGGAATTTTTTTGGACAGTGTTTCAATTGTTAATACTGCGCAATTTTCTAGAAGGGTCTTCTCGCTTATTCCGTGAAGCCGTGAGGACGACATTTTTTCTCTGGAAGAATTTGGGCTCTGTATCATCTTAATACGTCTTTGTGAGTCTGTAATTGATGTCCTTCAAGGTCAGAATTCCACGTGGTGTTTTTGATTATCTAATGCTCTCTATGGAGAGTGTATGGGCCTGGCTATTTAGTAAAGTTATGTTCCAAGGGAATTTGCTGTCTTGGGTCTGGTTATTTGATCAGTACACGCTGCCCCATGGAAATTTAATGTAGGTGTTCCAGTATTCGTTACTTGAATGTAATGGACATGTGCCTCAGTAAGTCTCATGCAACGCTGAGAATGTCTTTGACGTCTCATCGAGTCACGCTGGAGGCATCGTAAGAAATTGCCTAGGCTCTAATCAGGTTTTTTCTTTAAATTATGATTTTTTTTAAACTTGAAACATTTTTTGTTCAGGAATTTTATTAGGTACATAATAATATTGAGTAAATTATGTCACAAACTTTAGAGCGTAAATTGAGTTATGAACTGGGAACTTTGAAATTATAATTGAAACGTACGCTGGTAAAATATCTTAAGATTATTATTGTGAAAGTAGCGTATGGTACCATAGGCTATTATTACGCCTTTTATGATGATGCATATTGAATATTTAACTTCACATGGTTTCATTACTCATTTGATTTAAGAATAAGGAAACAGAATTAAGAACTTCTAACCTAAGTTTGAACGCTGAACAGTAAGCAGCTATTTATTGCCGACGTCAGTTTTCCTCCTACACGTCAGGATTTTCCGGAAAATGCTGACGTATATGAGACGTCGGATTCGTGAAATCAGCGACCCAAAAAACGTCGGAAATGATATGTTTTATCTGGGATTCAGAATTTCTCTTTGTGTGTGGCTGTGTCATCCTTGCCATGTTGGAGCAATATACAAAGATTGTAGATCATCGAATTGTATATCAAATTTTATGCAGTATCACGATAAAGTACGGTTCGTAACGAGTTTTCGAAAAAAAATTCATTTAAATCGGTTGAGATTTGACTTGTAGGCAGTTATTTTACAAAAAATCTGAATTTCTGCTCATTGTGCCCCATGACGTCGTACAGTGGGGCAGGAATTCGAAAACGTGGCACTTAATCGTAAAATGAAACGAGCTATGTTGTTGACATATAGCAAGAGGGCATATCAGTGTATCATTAGATTTTGTTAAATAAATATTAAATGTTTTATTAATACTGGTTCATTCTTCTACATTATTTCTTGCTTGTCCTTCGTGCCTTGTCGGCTTCAATATCGACTCCCTTACCTTTGAATTAGTAACGTTTTCAACAAATGCCTTACTGCATTTCTATCTGTATTAGTTGGTGCAGCAGATAATCAGTGAATGAAAATATAAACTTCCAATAAAAAAGTGGCAAGAAAGAAATGAGGGTAAGACTATTGTGGGTGAAAATAAAGGAATTTAAAAATCGAATGAGACTGATAGTTGATCAACCTAAGCCTGGCTTCGGAAATTCGAATGACGGGAATACTGCAAGGCGATTTTTCGAAAACGCAGACTTAGCATCTGAAATTACAGGGGTGGCCAGAAACCTAATAAAAAAGATACACACAATTTTAGTAACAATATCGAGTGAATACGATATTCATATTAACAAATTTAGAAAGCATACACTTGATACTGCAAAGTGTTTCGTTGAAATGTATGCTTGGTTTTATATGCCACCAACTATACATAGGTTACTTTTTCATGGGCCAGACGTTATTGCTTCTTCATTGCTTCTGATTGGTCAATTATCAGAAGAGGCCCAGGGGACTCGCAATGAGGATTTTAAGCGATATAGTGAAAACTACTCCAGGAAATGTTCTCGCGAGAAATGTAATGAAGATATTTTTAATTTAATGTTAATTAGTTCTGACCCGGCGATCACTAGTTACATGAAACTTCTCAAAAAACCATTAAAACGTTTTCTTGCAGAAGTTCTTGGGTTACTAATTGCTCCAGATATTTCAATATCAGAAATTTCAACCAATGAATAATGTGATGTTTTCTCGTTAGCAACATCAGATAATTCATCAAATGAGGCGTCAAATTAACAGCAGTTATTAATGATTAAGTACTATTGCCAAAAGCATTAAAAGTTTACTTTCCTGTATATATGTATGAAAGATACAGGGTGCCCTTAATTGCATATGCCAAATTTGACAAGGTGAAAATTTACATTGGTGTTTCACTGTAAAATAATAACTAAAACCGAAGCCGCCCAAGTTCACCTGATGAAGTTTGGATTATGCAATTTCGGACACCCTGTTTGAGTGTTAATAAAATTAAGATTAGGAGTATTATTTTGTACTTAGGGAGACAGTGAAATTAGCTAGAAATCGTAGAAAACAATAGAAATAGAAATAATAGTTAAAAAAAATCCCACATACTTCACCGCCATATTGGAATACATCATTTTCAAATTTTTCTTTCAGAACGCACACACTTTTTTGTTTTCAGTAACACCAGAAACCTGTGTTTATTAAAAATGTTTCAATTAATCCTGAAGTAAACGTTTTACGCCGCCATATTGAAACCGCCATTTTTACATTTCAACGTCAGATTTAAAATGTACAAAAACCCTTATACACAATTTTTTTAAAGATTGCCACGGAAAATAGAATTACTGTAATGTTTTCGAATTCCTGTCCTACTATGCGTCGGTCGACTGAATGAGTCGGCCCTTATTTTTTGGCATTTAATTATGACACTAAACATCGAAGACACATTAACCGTGTAAACATTATTGCTTTTTCTGTCTCTTGATTTTATTTAGCAAAGAAATAGTCGGGGAGCCCCCTCTAGCTGTAAGTGCACCCCCCACCCGATCCTTGGGGACAATGTTTTTCATAAAGATTAATGTCTAAGGAACAATTTAAGACATGTCCTAAAAAAACTGGCTGTACTTTCAAAATGGCGGCCATATGTTAAAAAAAAGTGTTGCCAATGTTGTTTTTGTCATTTAACACAAAAACTAAGAAAGACGGACAAAAACTTTTTCACAAAAAACAACGTGCATAAAATTTTCTACAATTTTGTTCCTGTACAATATTTTGATAGGAGTTACCATTTTCCAGATAAATGAGTCCAAAACTAAGGAAACATGGAAATTCATATATCGGTAAATCACTTAGAGAAAATAACTGTGACAATTATTGTAAGGTATAATATATCTTTATATTATTAACATAACAAAAAATAAAATAAACTGAAAAAAATTAATAATAATAATAATAATAATAGTAATATTAAAATTTGCAAACATTTATCTCGAAAACGGTAACAATGCTATCTGGAAAATGGTAACTCCTATCAAAATATTGTATAGGAATAACATTGTAGAAAATTTTATGCACTTTGTTTTTTGTGCAGAAAGTTTTTCTCCATTTTTTTTTAGTTTTTGTGTTAAATGACAAAAACCATATTTGCATTTTTTAAACGGACGCCATTTTGAAAGTACAACCAGTTTTTTTAGGACATGTCTTAAATTGTTCCTTAGGCTTTAATATTTATGAAAAACATTTTGACAAATATTTTGTCCAAAATTGACTTCAGCGCGTCAAAATAGTTTGAAAATATTAGATCAGAACCTTGGGACAAGCAAGACCTCATTTTTGCCTTTTTTAGGGGATAACGGGGGTGTGGTAGAGAAAAAATGAGACGGTAGAAATTTTTTTTTCCCAAAATTGCCTTCAGCATGTCAAGATACTTCTTAAAAGTTAGATGAGAACCTTAGAACAAGACCTTTTTTTTGTAGACCTGTGTAATTTTTATTAATCGAGATAAACTGGTAAACTTTTAAATTAGTGTAAGAAAAGGCATTGCGAAAGTCAGACGATTCAGACGATTTCATCTTTGCTCTTCGTATTCCGACGTAAAAATTCTCAACAATTCCACTATTATTATTCACAAGGAAATCCGGTTTCTTATATTTACACCACTTCACCCTAGTAATTGTCATAATTCCAAATGAATACTATGATCATTTTCTAAAACGGTAAGACAGATACTCCTGTAAGTGTGCCAATATAATTTGTGGGTGTAGCAAGGTCATACATTGCACGAAAAATTATATTTTTACCAAATTAATGATACTTTTACTTATTAGGTTAGATAATGGAGTACCCTTATGACCTGAAGCGGTATCAATTGTTTAACTCGGTAGAAGGTGATTTAATTTCATTGTTCATGTTGGTAGTTGTTAGTAATTGATAGTCATTATTCAAAACATTCATTCATAATAAGGAATTTATATGGTATAATTACATTCATTATTGGAAGCTGTAATTACCTTTTTTACATGGTATAAACTACGTCATTTTGATCTATTGCAGTATTTCTTTTTGTTTAATAACAAAAAGAGACTATCTAAATTAGTAGTCTGGGGAAGTAGATCATGTTTTATGAAATTTAATAATATTTTCCTGTAGTGACAATTTTCAATAACGATGAAGTAAAGAGTAACTTTTGCTTATATTTTGTGTATAAATGAAAACCTGTCAAAACTAAAAATCTATTTATTAAATCTAAAATCTTAATTTTATGAAGCTAAGACTTTTTCAGAAGAATTTACTTCCTATAAATTTGTGACAAAAGAATTTTTTTGTTTCTGTTACGGTTCTTCCACATTTTGAATGATGTATCTTTTTTTTGTTTTTTAATTTCTCTTTATAATTCCCGAGTTCGTTGAATCTGAAATTGTGAATTATTAACTTCCTCACCCATAAAGACTGGGTTACTAGCTTATGACCCGTAAAAGAAATCAACGTCGTAAAACATCATATTCTGTGCTTGCATACATTTTTTGAAGTTGTTTTTGTAGAAGGACCTACCACACAGCGTCTGAGTGACGCGACACCAATTTTTTTATTAAGGGCGCAAGTCGCGTTCTTATGTGGTCTTCCTCTCCCAGGCGGGTTCGAGACATGATATATTTGATAGATAAGAAATAGGCCAAGCCTGCACTCGCCGTAGATTACTAACCACGCTCTACAAAAAATTGGTCTTTCTTTCGATGCAATTTTACTTATTTACCTAAAGGTAATAGATTTTATGCTTAAAGATCTCTGAATTGTTTTGATATAAAAATCCCTCTCGAGCTTCCGTAATATGACAGGTGTATTGAGATTCAAGCTTGATTTAGTTCAATTCATCCGATTTAGTTCAATTCAGGCCTATCAATCGAAAACTCTAGAGGAATGAGACTTACAAGTCATGCGATCAATAAAATGCAAAAGTTCAAAATATACCATTTATTAGTTTAGGTTTAAAATAAGTGAATTGAATCGCCTCCCCCAAGTAGGCCAAGGTCGATAACTCTTTCAAGAGTGTCTTTAAATGCTACCATACAATAGAGAACATGCACTAACAATCGATTTGGTAGAAAAGATTCGCACAATTTCCTTAGAAATTGATGAAAGCATTTTTAGGTTTTTTGTAACTGACTTGAAATAATATAAAAATATTTTACTTAAAAAATTTTGGGTCGCTTATGATTAGTTTCAAGGTTCTTTATCGTGATTATATCATTCACGGGAACGGAGTTCAATACGAATTCAGCTATATATGAGTTTACAACTTTCTGTCAGTCTCGCGACGTACCGGTCCTCGTAAAGGATCAATATAGAGGATGTGGCACGAGTTCGCCTTCGAGCGACTTTTTAGTAAAATGGTTTTTTGTCTTATTTATACACAAGACGGTTTTCTTTATAACTTTGTAATTTGGATCGACGTGCATTTAGTTTTCCCCACTATCGCTTTCTACTGATTATCCAACGCACTCGTCCAGTTTACGAGCCGCTGGATGAATCCAAATTTGTTTTATTTGAGAAACCGGCCTTGTCCATTTTTTTGTTAATTTTTGCCACGTAGTTGCCTATTGACGCTACGTGCTTTTGCCACATTTGTTGGTTTCGCCCTTTCAGTACGTGAGATCGTTAAAATTGTACATTCATTCTTTTGAATGATATTTGCAATGACTGTACCTCCACTTTCATTGTGTTTTGTGAAGCGATTAAAACGTAAAAAATATTCATGAATATTTTCAAAATACATTTTTGGCGTACTTTGTAAAAATTATTTTGTTTCTTTTTCTTTGTCCATAAAAATATTTTTAAAGTCCGCACTTTTGAAAACGTATCTCAAAAAGCATGTTGTTTTTTTTTTCCTTGTCGATAAAAAAAAATATTTAGTCTTTGACTTAGGTCGATTCCATAAAAAATAACTGACTTTAATATAAGTTATAAATGCATTATCTTGTAGTTCAAGATAGTACTTCAGTGAAAAAAAAAAGTTAGGAATAAAAATATTCACATTTACAAATTTACCAGCATGTTGGAGTTAGCCAAATTTTGGCCAATTTTTATTTTGATTTTGCCAATATAACCATTTTCATATAGGTAATCTAAAGTTTGGCCGTTTTTCCTCTCTTTTCAATCTCCTCCATTTTATTGAATAATTTTTTGAGCTAAATTTTCAAGACGTTTGGGACTTTTTTTAAGATTAGAGAATATTATTTAGGTATTATGCAAATCACAACTTACACACTTTTTATTTATTATGAAAATACCTACTTTCTGTATATTGTTGCCCTAATCTGGGCACGCTAATATACTAGTCAGGCAAATACTTTAAAACACTCATTATTGGAGAATCAATCAAAACAACTACTCTTCTAGCTAATACTGACGAAGTATTGAATTACATGATAGGATTCTTAGCATTTTAAAGAAAAAAAATATATATTGAAACTAGTTCAATTATTTATCGAAATTCAGTCATTCACAACAATTATTGAACCATACATTCATTTCAACTCTAGAAAAGTTGTACAAGTTTTTTCGAACTCGTTAGTTCTCATCAGTAGAGTATAGAAACATTTATTCATTATTTACAAGCCTATTCTTGATTTATTTTTACAATTAATTATTTTTTATTTATTTGCTTTTATCATGATTAGAGAATATTATTTAGGTATTATGCAAATCACAACTTACACACTTTTTATTTATTATGAAAATACCTACTTTCTGTATATTGTTGCCCTAATCTGGGCACGCTAATATACTAGTCAGGCAAATACTTTAAAACACTCATTATTGGAGAATCAATCAAAACAACTACTCTTCTAGCTAATACTGACGAAGTATTGAATTACATGATAGGATTCTTAGCATTTTAAAGAAAAAAAAAATATATATTGAAACTAGTTAAATTATTTATCGAAATTCAGTCATTCACAACAATTATTGAACTATACATTCATTTCAACTCTAGAAAAGTTGTACAAGTTTTTTCGAACTCGTTAGTTCTCATCAGTAGAGTATAGAAACATTTATTCATTATTTACAAGCCTATTCTTGATTTATTTTTACAATTAATTATTTTTTATTTATTTGCTTTTATCATAAGTTGTGATTTGCATAATACCTAAATAATATTCTCTAATCATGATAAAAGCAAATAAATAAAAAATAATTAATTGTAAAAATAAATCAAGAATAGGCTTGTAAATAATGAATAAATGTTTCTATACTCTACTGATGAGAACTAACGAGTTCGAAAAAACTTGTACAACTTTTCTAGAGTTGAAATGAATGTATGGTTCAATAATTGTTGTGAATGACTGAATTTCGATAAATAATTTAACTAGTTTCAATATATATTTTTTTTCTTTAAAATGCTAAGAATCCTATCATGTAATTCAATACTTCGTCAGTATTAGCTAGAAGAGTAGTTGTTTTGATTGATTCTCCAATAATGAGTGTTTTAAAGTATTTGCCTGACTAGTATATTAGCGTGCCCAGATTAGGGCAACAATATACAGAAAGTAGGTATTTTCATAATAAATAAAAAGTGTGTAAGTTGTGATTTGCATAATACCTAAATAATATTCTCTAATCATGATAAAACCAAATAAATAAAAAATAATTAATTGTAAAAATAAATCAAGAATAGGCTTGTAAATAATGAATAAATGTTTCTATACTCTACTGATGAGAACTAACGAGTTCGAAAAAACTTGTACAACTTTTCTAGAGTTGAAATGAATGTATGGTTCAATAATTGTTGTGAATGACTGAATTTCGATAAATAATTTAACTAGTTTCAATATATATTTTTTTTCTTTAAAATGCTAAGAATCCTATCATGTAATTCAATACTTCGTCAGTATTAGCTAGAAGAGTAGTTGTTTTGATTGATTCTCCAATAATGAGTGTTTTAAAGTATTTGCCTGACTAGTATATTAGCGTGCCCAGATTAGGGCAACAATATACAGAAAGTAGGTATTTTCATAATAAATAAAAAGTGTGTAAGTTGTGATTTGCATAATACCTAAATAATATTCTCTAATCATGATAAAAGCAAATAAATAAAAAATAATTAATTGTAAAAACTTTTTTTAATTTTTAGGAAGCAATAAAAAATTGGCCAAAATTTGGCTAATTTCAACATGCTGGTAAATTTGTAAATTTGAATATCTTTATTCCTAACTTTTTCTGCATTGAAGTACTACCTTGAACTAAAAGATAATGCATTTATAACTTATATTAAAGTCAGTTATTTTTTATGGGCTTTTGAATAGTTAGAGGCGCAAAAAATTAAGAGATAACTGTATTATATTGTTATTTTTATATACTAATCAATAGCCATCAAAAATAGCAACACAAGAGAGTATTTTATATCCTCTTTAAAACCCATTTTGATTTTTATTCCTAGCTTGTATGGTTTTCGAGCAATTCAATTTTCAAAAAATTTCAAATACACGAAAATTCGCGCGCATTAAAAATGCAAATTTTGGAATTTTTTTAAATATCCATTTTCTCGAAAACTATGGCATATGCAACAAAATTACAATAGGACTTTTTTTTAGGAAATTAGTCAAGCTCTCTTTTTTATGATGAGCAATTTTTTTATACCTTCAACGGTTAACAGTAAAATAAGGCTTATTTCACCGAAGGGGTGGTTTTTTTGGGGGGGTTGCGGCACCCCCCCCCAGAACGGATTTTTGTGGTTTTGTGATGTATAACCTCCAATAACAGTTACCGAAGGAAAATCTCAGATAACATTTTTTACGATGGAAATTTTTATAATTATTGGACTATTAGGCAAATGTAGTTTTATATATACATCCTGAGTTTAAGGAGTGTAAGAAAGAAAACAGAGAAATTGGAAAAAGAAAGACGGATAATATCCCACTACAACGAACGAGCGAGTTGAAGAAACCATAGGTTCCGATACCCTGCGTTAATACATGACAAGGTGACAAGAATAAGATTTCACGAAGTGTGGAACGAACTGGGAACAGTATATCCGTCTTTTTTTCCTATTTTTTTTGTTTTCTCTCTCGCACTCGTTTATCTCATGATATATATATTTTTTTATCTATTTATTTAACGTCGGCCTATTTCCGACGCCAGGAGACGAGCTACTCCCAACTTGGAAATTTTGCCGAACCTCTTCTCGTAAGAAAAGTAGGGATCTTTTACTTGCTTAACATTTAATAGACAAGGGACCGCCTGCTTTACATCCCCTTCGAAGGATGGTGTATCCAATACGTAATCCTCGTCTTGAAATTACATAGCTTCCGCGTATACACTGATATACAAGCCGCTAGAAGGTGGGACGAGATCGCTGTGTTTCCCAAGATGAATTTCACCCATCCAAGTACTAACCGCGCTGCACGTTGCTTCACTGGAGTATCGAGGATACATATACAGTGAAGACGCATCTACACTCGCCCCTATCTCATGATACTACATTTGCCGATTCTGTATAACAGAATGAAGTAGCGAGGAGAGCAGCAGTAGCCTTTGTCGGCTTTAGCTGCTTTGTCGGCTTTAGCTGCTTTGTCGGCAAGCTTTTCGACGACCCGGCTCACCCGCTGACCCTCGAGAATATCTCTTGCCGTAACTATATTTGTTATAGAAAGAATTTATTTATATGCTTGTATATGTAATATAAAATTCTCGATTCAATACATTATATTTATCTGTGTCTGAAAACGTCTCTGGGACAACTACTTGTAAGTCGGGATCTATTCATATTGTGACGTATTTCCACCCCTAAGAAACCACCCTTGCAAATTCCGTGGGTTCCAAAAATGATAACAAGGAATAACCACTAACACACTTTATTAAATAATTTACTGGATACTTCACAATAGTATTGTTAACTTAAACGCACTTTACTGACTAAAAATAACAATGTTTATCACTTTGTTTTCACTTTGTAGTCTTAACCTCACTTGTCAATTCAAAACTTTTTTTTCCCGCCGAGAATGCGGCCTTATGTACCTAAAAATGACAGATCCCGAATT
The DNA here is from genome assembly GCA_936432065.2 of Rutpela maculata. Lineage (NCBI taxonomy): Eukaryota > Metazoa > Arthropoda > Insecta > Coleoptera > Cerambycidae > Rutpela > Rutpela maculata. The sequence goes on along the minus strand of OW386290.2, from coordinate 67,774,007 downwards.
TTCTGTATGACGTCACCATTCTCTAGATAGGTCCAGAATAGATGTCATCACTCTAGAGCTTCTAGTAGGTTCTTTCTCTGGTAGGTGCAAATCTCTACGTTCAGACATCCGAACTAATTGAATTCTGTGTTGCCTACAGAAATATCATATCAAATAAAAATGTTTGTGGGTCTGTATGTATCTATGTGTGTATGCATATATGTGTGTTTGTACTATTACGAAACAAATGAAAGTTGTGTTGCCAACTGAGAATATTTATTAAACACGATAACTTCTGTTGGAATTTTTATTTCAAAGTAGATATATAGTTGTATATACTAGTAAAAGAGGTTGGTAGAATACTCCCTATTGAAATTGGGTTATATCCGTCATATAGAGTGATCGTCAAAGGCTATACTTATACTATGTTTTATTATAATTTTAGAACAATGTGGTACAAATGTTTTTGTATAAGAATATACAAATACAAAATTGTGCATACAGTGTAACTTTCAGGTTCGCATAAATTTTGTGTATGTTAGATGATATATCAATTTTACCTTAAAATACAATTGAGGTATTATTAATAAGATTATTAAAAAATAATAGAAGTTGCAGTCGGGCGCTACCGAATGTCTGTTAGACATGAAGTTTTTGTTTCCATTTTTTTTTTTTTGAGGAATTTACTCCCTAAAACATTGGTTTTGTATTTTTTTAGGTATGCATTATGGCTCTTTCCGCAGTTTAGGTAACGCGTTGCATCGCACTTTCTCTTTTTGTTTTTTGACTTTTTTTTATATTTTCTGAGTCGTTCGAAACTGAAGCTTTGCATTGTTATATTCAGTTTTCAATTGTGAACGTTACCAAATTTATTCAAGCCTCCCTAATTATCATCTCTTTTTCTTGGAATATAACGATAAAGGAATTACATTATAAAATTATTGTAATAATAATGGATGTAATAGTATGCACTTAAGATAAGTAGTTGTTAAAAAACATCTCGTTTAGTACAATACTTTAAAACTTACGAAGGTGATTTAGAGACCATAACGGTTTAGAAATTTAAATTATTGTTGCATGTTTGCGTTTAATACCTAACGTAAATTAAATCTAACTTATCTAAAATCTTTTTAAATGTTTGCTCGACCATTCTAAACGTCACAAAGGTTTACTTCCTACAATAGATAGTAATAATTATATCTGTTGATACTCTGCATTCCTGCGTGTTATTAAATGAGTGAATGAAAAGTTGTTGGTGGTAACGTTTTAAATAAATACAAAGATAATGAATGGAAAACTATAAATAGTGAAAATATAAATCCGTCAGTTAAATAGATGCATTGGTCAGTGAAATTTATACTAAATACTGATTCTCGCACACCCGAAGTTCCACATTCTTATACATTTAAATTTTATTTTAACTAATGTTAAAACTGAATATTTTCCAGCGGTATTCTCTTTATTTTAACATCGTAAATAATTTCTCAAAAGTCCCTCAGGCCAGCTGGACGACTATAAAAGTTACAAAAAGTCAAAGGTCGTCACGAAAATCAGTATTTCTCAAATATCTCATAAATTATCAGTTTTACGTTAATTTTGGCTATAAAATTTGTTCGTGAGATAAATTTGCATAAAAAAGGTTCTATACAGAATTTACGTAGAACTAATAGTTTTCAAGATATTGGAATGAGAAACTTATTAGCAAAGTGCATGCACTACTATTCTATACGTATAGTGAATATCGTGTTATTTGGCAAAAATTCTCAGCTTTCGGTTGTGTTATTCATCAGTACATTAATAATTATCTCCTAAATCATTATGGGATTAATTAGCCGTCATATTCAATGACTATACTAACAACAGTAAAAATATTAAAGCAATGGAGCAACTTCGACTTATTAACATAACTCAAAAATCCTCTGATATGCTTTTCGAAGACACAACGCCAATAGCTTCTAATCAAGGACAATTCTTGTCCAATAAATTGAATAAAAATAGATGTATTTCTTTACTAATGACCAAATTAGAAATGTTTAAAATTAATAGCATACAAGCCCCGGATGATGCTGACGTTTTAATCATAGAAACAGCTTTGATGCGGTCAATTGAGCGCACTACAGTTGTTGTTGGAGAAGATATTGATCTCTTCATATTTCTAATAGAACGCACTCTGATTACTCACAATATCTATTTTCTTAAACCCGGAAAAGGAAACGCAAAATCGAAGATGTACTGGGCAATTCAGAAGTTTGCAGATTGTAGAGAACATATTCTATATTTACATTCCGTTAGTGGTTGCGATAGTGTTTTTTTTCGAAAAAGAAAAATAAACGCATTTATAACCTTACAAAAAAGACCAGATTTACAGGAAGCATTGGCGGCATTCAAAATAGAAAACTGTTCGAAAAATTTGCTAATAAATAGTGGCACTGTAATATGCCCGATTACGTCTCACTTCGCTTATACTGTCAGAATAAGACACTTCACTTAGTTTCACACCACCGACCCACTCGCACCGCTGCCCGACATCAATTGCCATCTCCTCCGACCGTCAGCTACACAGCGCCACCTGGCGTTCGATGATACTTCATTACTTGTCAACGTTAGGTATAAGTAATTCCAATACACTACACCTCTTTTTCCGGTGTAGTGTATTGGAATTACTTATACCTAACGTTGACAAGTAATGAAGTATCATCGAACGCCAGGTGGCGCTGTGTAGCTGACGGTCGGAGGAGATGGCAATTATAGTAAAGTATAATTGTTTAAATAAGGCAATTTTAAATAATAAACTGAAAACGTTAAATATACTGTATGTATCTTTTCCTAATCTACTTATAAACCAACGCCTATTCTAATGTGATTTCATGTTATAATTTGTAATCTCATAATATTATTTTTCATCTTCGTTAGGTGCAGTCAAGGTGTCCTCTTCAGCTGTCTCGGACCCTACACTCTCTCCTTTTATCTTTTTTCTATCTTTTTAAGATGAACCACATTTTCCGAATTTCTTGTCCCATTTGATTCTTTCTAACACGGATGTCGCCCTTATTTGCATTGATAACAGTATGGGAACTGCTGTCGAAATTTGGCGTTGGTTTATTACTTCTTGTTATATTTTTTTTTTACGTAGACTTTGTCTCCATATTTTCTTTGCTTTTCTGGCTTTCCTTTTTCTGTCTCCATATTCTTTTCCTTTATTTATTTATTTTTTTGTTTCCTCATTTTATCTTTATCTTTTACTTCTTCGTCTACAATTATGTTTTCATATTTCAGGAGGTAATTCATTTCAAGGGCACTTCCAAAAGTATGTGACCAATACCAATGATCCATGCAGTAAAATCGCTAACGACCAGTCCATTCTCAGAAATTAGTTCCAAATCTCGACCTTTGGCCATGTTGACCGTAATCCATAATCAGCATGGACTGTGAATTGTACTCAATCCGCTAATCATTCAATCCAGTCACCACTCTCTTTAGGTTTGGCTAAATATGATAGAGTAAAACAAGCTTCGTCTGTGCTAGTAAGCTTACAAAACTGTGCGGGAAATAGATAGTTTAATCACGGAACCTATAAAAACGACAATAATTAAATCAGCTGCAAGAAGTTTCTTGTAATAAACATGTTGATTTTTTTTTCGACCATTATGGAGTCATTCAAAGTTTACCTGGAAGCATATGGTAAATTTCAGATAGGAAGCACATATTCGTGTCTATGATAATTAAATCAAATCAATCACGTTTACATTGTTCCAAGGTTTTATAAACATTTTTAATACTTATTAATAAAGTGTGTGTATCAAAAATTTTGTTAATAAACAAAAGTAAAATTCTGGAACTGTCCGTCGTATCAAGTTAAATTTATGAAAATAATGAATAGCAGAGATTTATGAATAAAATCGGTGTAGTTACTTGATAACAAATTTGAGAAAATAGCCTTATTTGCTGGAATAAATATAGTAATTTTTTCCTTAAATAAATTTACATTGTTTATTTCTTTTAATGCATAAGGCAAAATAATTTATAAATCTTTGTGTCTGTGTTTTAGTTCTTCGAAGGATATTCGTATCTAAATTTACTTTTCCTCGAATATCATAGTTGTGACCAATTTGCTTGTTTAAAATCGATGTATGTTTATAAGAAAACCGGAGAACTGATTTAGTATACAACAGCTCTATGTTCAAAACATCAAATTCCTAGATCAGTTTTATAAGTTCCATTCCAGGACATAAGCCAAATTCCAAGTGTTCTGCATTACCGATCTTAAACCAATCACCACTCAGTTTCCGAATCTTCTCTCTCAAGAAGATAGATGCTTGATCCGAATCGTTTCTGATCTCTGTCAGATACTGTGGAAGCGAAAGGTCTCCTTCATGATTGTCAAGTTGCACAGTATGAATCAAGATGTTCCTAACCACGTTTTCGACATACTGTAACCTTGACTGGATAAACCTTTATATTTCCCGCGCGGCTTACAGTTTCACTTCGACACCTCAAGCATTGCTCGGACCGTCTTCCATGCTGCACTCTTGCAACTTTATTCAAAATATTCAATATAATATTACGAACTACTAAGACGAGACAGAAATACGAAGAACCATATAATTCTAATAACCAAAATAGGATATGGCCAAAGAATACAACTACACAATGCATGCTTAATTTGATGTGCCATATTTAAGCCTTGCTTAAGTGAACATGAATTACACATCGCAATTGCAAGAAGTTTTATTAAAATCTGAATACACAATATGAATAGGTGACTTAATAAGAGCGTTCATTAGCCATATCGACATAAAATGGAATATCTTGCATTAAGCTCTGCTTAGGTACTAAAACTTAATTGTGATAAGAGGTCGAAACTAAAATTGAATTTACTTATTAAAAATTATAATCTGTACCTCTTTCAGGATAATAACCATCTGATTTAAATGTAAAACATTTTAAAAACTTTCTTTGTACAATCTCAATTGACTTTTGAGAACTGCATAACACGGATGCTATATTAACCTGATTAACCTGCAATGATTTAATTTTGACATTACATAAGTACCATATAATGTTTTAAAGCCTTCATATTAATTTTTTTTTGCAATTTCTTATACTTACAGCCAAGAGATTTCAGGACTGATGAGGTTATGTGGGTTATATAATATTAAAATCAAAATTTAAATCATCTGCAAAATGAACTGCTATAAGTTTGGCATCAGTTTTTTTTTTCTTTTTTTTTTTAACAAAATGGTGGAGTCATTAATATTGTAGTGGTTAATTTTTCCGTAAAGTTGGATGGTCTAAATGGTTAAGGGCTATAGGTAAGTCATAGATAACTTTGACCTTCAAAAGAAGTCCTACCAGAGGAATACTAGTGGCCAAACACAAGCGAAAAGGTTTATAACCTATTCGGCAAAGAATGTCACAAGGCTTCTCGAACTCGAAAAGTTCGACCTAAGGCTGATCACAGGCCTTCTAACTGACCATTGCCCTTTGAGATATCATCTCAAGAACATGGGCATGGCAGAAGATGACAAATGCAGATACTGTGAAGCTGCAATTGAGACTGAAGAACATATACTTTCTGAATGCAAGGTATTAATCCGCATTAGGCTAAAGTACCTAGAACAGACGGAATTAACTCCTGAAGACATAAGAAAATTATCTCCCAGGAAAATCACAAGCTTTGCAAAAGTCTTGGAATCCTGGGCAATAACTAGATGTAGGGTAAATCACAAAAGATCTTTTAGATCTAGGTGAAGAAAGACCAAATCAGGGCCAACAATCTACAATCTAAGTTGCCTATATTCTCAGAAATAAATTGGGGTAATATAGATCCAGGGATTCATGTTCCCAAATTTTCCTTAATCAACGCCTTACAATGTTGTTGCACTGATACTGTTTAATTCCGATTTCTGCCCTATTTATTTTATTTTATATATTTTTATTTTACTATTATTATTATTGTTATTTTTTTTTTGGGCCTCTCTTTCTTCTGTTTGGTGCTCGCAGCTCTTCTTTTTTCGATTTACAGTCGTTTCTCTATACCTAATGTTGAGGTAGTATCGGTATACTTATAGCAAAGTAATACTTATAATACAAAGAAAATAAATATTATTTATTTTAAACTAATGATGTTATCTCTCCATTCGACAAAAACTTTAATTTAGATCTAGGTAACAAAATACATACAAACAAGGAAAATAGAACAGAGGCGTGTGTTTCCAACCATATTTACAACAGATTTTTTATTGTAATTTATTTTTAATTTTTTCAGCGTTACATGGCAACACATAACACCACTTTTTTTTGAGTTTCTAGTGTGATCTAACATATATACCATATCAAAGAAAATTACTCCGTTTCTTTTTAGTTCCGTACACCAAATACGTGTTAAATAATATTTGGAAGGTTTTCTTCCGCTACCAACATGATTTCTCATACAGACGGTGTGAATTAAGATTTAAAATACCTTTGTTTTGCGATCACAATGATCTAAGGCACACAATGTATTCTGATATTCTTTTCCTTTGTTTTGCGATAGCAATGATCTAACGTACCCAATGTACTCTGATATTATTCTTTTGTTTTTTCGACCACAATGATCTAAGGTACACAATGTACTCTGATATTCTTCTTTTGTTTTTTTTTCTCTTGCGACCACAATGGTCTAAGGTACACAATGTACTCTGATTTTCTTCCTTTGCTTTGCGATCGCAATGATCCAAGGTACGCAATGTACTCTGATATTCTTCCTTTGTTTTGTGATCACTCTAACCTTCCACACACAATGTGCAAATTTTGAATTTGCAAATTCTTTAATATTTTCCCCCAGATCACCTTGATCTTAGACACACAATGTACCCTTGATTTTCTATATGATCACTATGATCTTTCATACACAATGTATGAATTAGAATTTAAGAATTCCTTAATATTTTTCCTCGATCACCATGACCTTGGGTACACAATGTAGGTACTTTTGATTTTCTATATGAGATCTACGATCTTTCGTCCCAATGTATAAAATAAGAGTTTAAAATTTATAGATTTTACGATCACCATGATCTAAGGTACCTAGGGTACTCTATTATTTTAAAATTATTACTATTATTATTTTGCAGTCTCGTTTTTCAACGGTAATCTTTCTGATGGTAGGTTGCTTCAGACGGACAATTGTCAAGCCTTTCTGCATATTAATTTGAAATTGATAAGAAATGTCTTCTTACCATGTGACATGTGTCCAGCACAACAGTTTTTTAAATGAGATATTAAATATTTTATATCCAGTTCTTCTGTTTGTTTCACTGTGCTACACGATATTATTCCTGTATTCCTGTATGATCGGTCGTATGTCAACTCTATCTACCTTCCACGTTTGTTTTATTTATTCATTTACTTATTTTTTTTTTTAGTCCTATGTATTTATTAGGTATTATTATTATTATTATTATTATTATTATTATTATTATTTTCAGGGACTTGCTTTCAAATTTTATTATTAAATTTATCCTCGTCGCCATTTGTAATATGCCAGATTACGTCTCACTTCGCTTATACTATCAGAATAAGACATTTCACTTAGTTTCACACCACCGACCCACTCGCACCGCTGCCCGACACCAACTGCCGTCTCCTCCGGTCGTCAGCTACACAGCGCCACCTGGCGTTCGATGATACTCCATTACTTGTCAACGTTAGGTATAAGTAATTCCAATACACTACAGGCACATTGTTTATTTTAGCTATGTACGAAGCTACAAAAAAAAGATACTTCAATTGATAAATTATAGATATTTTAGTTTTGCAAAATGCACTAAACTAAATAAGCCTGTGTAATTACCGTCACCTCCACCCACAGCAGCAGCTACTCAACATCTACTCAGGGTATATTACCAGGTTCAAACTTGGCTGGGAAAAGATTTAGATCCTCAGCAATTTAAACAATAATTTATTAGAGCCAACAACTACTATGATTCCTCCTACACCAGGTGAACTTCTCAATTCTGTTTTCTGCGATTGCACAAAAGGTTGTGGCATCAATTAATTGTGGATGCAGAAAAATAGGATTGCCATGTTCCGTGGTGTCTGGGTCAGTCGTGTCTCAATACGATGTCCGAGGATGCAACCATGATGAAGCCGACCTCATATCGTTATTTTTCGATGAAGATGAAAATATTGAAGAAATAGAAATAGAAGAGATAGACGGAGACGAAGAAGAAGAAGTCGGCAAAGACGAACAATAATTAACAAAATACTAATATAACTCATAAGACTACAGGGGGTACCATGTAAAAAAATCTAAAAAAATATTGGCTCTACGTAAATTTTGTATAGGATCTTATTTATGCAGATTTGTCTCACGAACCAATTTTGTAAAAACCAAAATTAACATAAAACCGATAATTTACCAGATATTTGAGAAAAATTGATTATGGTGACCTTTCACCTTCTGTAGCTTTTGTAGCCGCCCAGCCCAGTTGGCTTTATGGACTTATGAGAAGTTATTTGTGATGCCAAAATAAAGAGAAACCCGCTGGAAAATCTTCAGTTGGATTTCTTTAGAGGCTTGTGCATAAAGTGACTGGGCTAAAAGCTCAAATCAATATGGTGCCGCGCTAGTCAGGGAACGCTTTTCGTTGGATTTCTAAGCATTTATTTTTTTAAATGTTAGTAACTGTGAAAAGTATTTGTCCTTGGGCTGATACAAATCCTGCCTAGAGAAAATTTATAAATCATGAAAGACTGACTGTTAGTAGTAGGACATATATGGAGAATTTGAAGAAAATATAATCAATATAGTGAACTCTACAATTCTGGGTTTGCACACTCTCTTATATGGTTACAGGTGTATTTCTAATGTCTCTTTACTTATATAACTTCGCAAAAACCTTCAGAGTGTGCCTCTGATAGGGAAGATGTGGGACTAAGTCAGTTACGGAGACATCTAAACGATATAATACCGGTATACTCAAAACGTCAAATGGTACCGAAGCAGGACTTCCGGGAATAGACATTATCTGGAACCTGCGTACATCGTAGCAGTGTTTCAGGTGAAAATTACAACTACAGCAATCTGTATCATTACTGATAACCAAACAACTCTTAAACCTCCGGAATGTACGTTCTAAATCCGTACGAGACTATTTGGACTCCCCAACAATATTAGTTAAACAGAACAGGGTATGATTGTAGTAAACTTGAGCACATCAGCACAGACCATTAATGAGCAGACAAGCTGGTAAGAAGGTTTGAGAGGTCTAGATGGAACCCGAACTGACTTGTGGTATATATACCTTATACCACCGTAAAATAGCATCCGGCTAGGGAACTACTAAGTCAAAAATATTAAGCACAAGAAGTGGGACAATCCTACACGTTCATTGATGAACCATCTAAATAAAAGGCCAAATCACTGCTTAAGCTGAGCGGAAAACGTCCAAGATGGTTAGTGGATATTTTGACGGGACCTTACAGGTTGAATCCTTGAATCATCAGCTTGAACACATTTTTACTTATTTTTTATTCATTATTTATTCAGAACCCTTTTATTTTCCTCTCTATTTATATACTTTTACTCTTAAATATTCACCTACTAGCTAACATACAAGTTGAGAGTGGGATAGTATTGCAGAAAATGTGGTGAATGAATAAAACTCTTCAGCATATCTTGCGTGGACCACCAGCGCTGAATAAGTTCGATTTAGCTTCAGTACAGTTGGTCTTCAATATCGGAACATACAAGGAAAAAAGAAAACATCTTTTTAGCAACTGGTTACTAACTACTCTTATTTAGAACGGACAACGATGCAGTTCTCTCAAACCAAGAATGGCGTAGTGTTCAATTCTTGAAGATTTCGCTGGTGGAAGTAAGGAGTCTCTCGACTCCTTTTCTCGAAAAAAAGCAAAATCGTGTTAAAGTTACGAAACCTATTCTTCCCCACGTTTTCGGGGTTGCTCAACACTAATAACAGGGTGAAAAAAGTTTTTAGTAATGGGCACCTCCTGAAACAGCCCAAAACCACCCTTCTTCCTAATTTCTCATATGACAACTTGATAAGAAATTGGTTTTATGGACTCAAGGTAAATTTTATGAGAATTGTGCGCAAGAGGATGAATATAATGATACAAGCATAGAAACAAAGGAATTCAATGATAATAGTTTTGATAATGCTGTAAACTTCCTAAATTGTATATGTATAGTGTATTTTTCGGTCATGAATCGGAAACGGATTATGCGATCGATGAAGAAGGAGGCCATTGAATTTGATGTTCATTTGAGGAATATGAACCGTGTAGTTCTCTTTGTAAGCACCCTAGGTTATATTAATGTCTCGTAAAAAATATTATATTGTACTCAAAATCGTGCCCTGTATATATAATGTATTAAAAACAGAAATTTTTACTAAAAATATTCTTTTCCTTATATCCCGTTTTAAGGAACATGAATTTCAAATCCCTTGCGAGGATAGGTTCATTTTTGATGAGAACGTAAAATGGATAAATGGTGACTTTGAAACCACTCCCACTCAAAATATACAAATTAGAAAATAAAAAAAATCAATTGGTACCAACCCCCCCCCCTGAGGTTGTCACAATTCACTCTTACCATTGTCCTCGAAAACGGAGGTAACGGAGGTAAACATCTTTAACAAGACAAAAAAAGGAAACAATTTTACACCCCCTGACAGGGTAGGTTCCACCCCCAAGGGCGGTTGCGGTCTACTATCTAATATCATCTTTCACCATCTGTTATATCCCCCAAAAAACAAAGAATCCCTGCAAAAATAGTCGATGCCAGGCTGTCATATGAGAAATATACCAAAAAGGGGGTGGTTTTTGGTCATTTTAGGGAGTGCGCATGACTAAAAACTTTTTTCGCCCTGTTATTTGTGTTCAGCACCCTCGAAAACGGGGAGGGGGGGGGATAGGTTTCATAACTTTAGCTAGTACGATTTTGCATACATTCCGACTCCTTACTTCCACTATTGAAAGTAAGTATTCGAATCTCAAGTTTTATATTCTTAGTAATCATCGATTCTGCACATCACTAAAAGTTGGTTTAACATAAAATTAAGTTTTACAAAAAATCGGTGTTGTTTGGCAAACCACATGATGGAGGCATATTTTTAAATGCCCTTCTTTTTCCCAGTGCATCAACATGAGCATTAGCCGAATTTAAGTGCCTTTTTTAATATATCTATAACAAAATAAGGTCAGTAATTACTTCCACATCCTGTGGAAGTTTAGTAACGACAAAAAAAAAAATTAAAAATTGTTATTGTTCAAATGGGCTTAGAATGTCATGAAACGTCGAGATTTTAAGTTTGAGCAAAAAAAATTATGTCTATCGTCTGTCTGTAGCTTTTTGTGAGCACGATTACTCCGGAACCGTTTAAGATATGGACTTGAAATTTGGTATACGTATGTATTTTAACGAGATCTGGAATTAGATTATATTTTTATATTATTCCGTTGAAGGGTTGGGGGTAAATTGGGATAAAAGGGGGTAAATAGGTAAATCAAGCAAGTAAGAGTCCATAAAATTGGTACTTAGTACATACAAGAGAAGATAATCTCAAAAATTTTTTTGGCATTAGTCACTCCCTACCCCCACCCCACCCCATTATAAAAAGGGGTGAAAAAAATATGTGATTTAGTCTGTGTACAACAACTAAAGGCCTCAAAATATTTTTTACTTCATCCAAACGTTGAGCTTTACGTTTTTTTATTGGCATCTCTCCGGTAAAAAAGGTGTTTGCAATTCCGCATTCTTTTGTCTTTCTTGATTTCAATCAAAAAACATTCTACCAAAATTTCAAAATTCAAGGATACATTGCATATGAATCACATTCCTGCATTTACTTGTATAATAATAAATACAGTAATACATTCGGATTACTCTATTATTATGAATGCCATGCAATTACAATTCACCAACTATTTACAAAATTGAATACAGTCGAGTATGCAATTCATACCAAGTTATGTTGCAATTAGTCCTTTGTTGCATTATAACTGTAGCAATAATGTTAACACGATAACTTTATGTTAATGTGCTTGATATGATCTTACCAAAGATAGTCAAATTGTAGTATGCATAACCTCGGATGCGATGTTATATACCCGACTCAATAAGGGCGTAGTCGGAAAAGGGATATTTGGGTTTAATAATAAGGAAAAATATCCTACACAAAACCGAAGTGATTGTGTGTATGGCTCGTTCTGTTTGTTGTTTGTATATGTAAATCTTTCCTTCTAGATACAATTACATTTGCTAAACTTATATGATTGAATTCAAATTAAAATAAGGCATATCCTGTTATTTTTTGTTAAATACTTCCTGCGATAATTAATAATAATAATAATAATAATAATAATAATAATAATAATAATAATAATAAAAATAATAATAATAATATCAATAATCAGGACCACTAAAGATCATACCGGCATGTCGAAACTCGGAAGAGATCTTAGCCGGCAGAATGCAGAAAGCCATCATTCTCGGCTCATTACGTCTACTCAGGACACACGATTCTCGGACCCAGTTGTCACTAACCCTACGGACGTAGGGAGTGGCTGCTGGTATTACCAGCTTCATCTGTGAGTGTCGGAGCCACAGAGAAGGGTGGCTGGCAACATTAAATAATAATAATAATAATAATGATAATAATAATAATGATAATAATAATAATAATATAGAAAACATTGGCTTATCCGAAAGGCTGACCTTTGCCTTCTTAAGGTCAGCCGGGCTGAAGTCTGAGACCGAGGGATTCATAATGGCTTGCCAGGATGGTGTATTTAACACCCTCGTTTATCGTAGTCGTGTCATGGGTATAGAGGTCCCTGATGTCAGCTGCAGGGCCTGCCGCAGGGCGCCAGAGACTCTTATGCACTTGCTGTCGGCTTGCCCGACATATGCAGTCTCGGCCTATATCCAAAGGCACGACGGAGCATTACGAGTGCTTTACTACTATTTAAGGCACTCGTATGGGATAGACGAAACACCAGTGCTGCCTTACGCTACGGGGGATATTGAGTCCGTTGTGGGAAATGAGAAGTGTCTAATTTATTGGAACTACTCTTTTCCCACCGTCAGGCAAATACAAGCCAACAAGCCTGACGTAGTACTCCTCGACCATCAACTCAAGACAATGTTCGTCGTGGAGTTCTCGGCCCCCGCGGAGAACAACACTGTCTTGAAGGAGGAGGAAAAACGGACAAAATATCGAGATCTGCTCTTCGAACTCCGCAGACTGTATCCAGACCATACTGTTAAAATAGTGGTACTGATTATAGGAGCCCTCGGTGGAATGAGACACACACTGCTTTCGGAACTTAAGATCATACCGGCATGCCGAAACTCGGCAGAGGTCTTAGCCGGCAGAATGCAGAAGGCCGTCATTCTCAGTTCATTACGTCTGCTCAGGGCACACGATTCCCGGACCCAGTAGTCACTCACCCCACGGGCGTGGAGAGTGGCTACCGGTACTACCAGCTCCCCTTTGTGAGGGTCGGAGCCACAGAGAAGGGTGACTGGTTTTTAGCTAGCTAAAAAAAAAATGATAATAATAATAATAATAATAATAATAATAATAATAATAATAATAATAATAATAATAATAATAATAATAATAATAATAAGAGAAAGAAACTCCTTACTATAAGTTCAAACCGGAAACAGTTCTGGAAAACGAAAACGCTAAAATCTTGTGGGACATGTCTATGATCACTGATAGACAAGTTGAAGCTAATCGGCCAGATCTGGTAGTGTTTAATAAAAGGTTACAAACAGCGACCATAATTGACTTTGCGATACCATCAGATGACAACATCATACGAAAAGAAGTTGAGAAGCGAAGAAAATACCAACCACTGGCAACAGAACTTAAACATATGTACCGTCTTGACGCAGTCAATGTAGTACCAGTGGTAATCTCAACCAATGGGCTGGTTAGTAAGAGCTGGAAAGATATAATGAAAGACCTAGATCTCAACAACTTTCATAAGCGAGTTATCCAGAAAGCGACATTACTTGGAACAGCAAATTTGATCAGAAAAGCTCTAAACCTTTGGTCACCTCGTTGGTACACGAATGACAGTGCTTATGGCTCAGTGAGCCCAGCACTGTTATTAAAACACTAAAACAAAGAAGAAATAATAATAATAATATTAATAATAATAATAATAATAATAATAATAAAAATTTTATTAGTCAAAAAGAAATTATACCGAAATTATAGGGTGGAGTCCTAATATAGTCAAATACTTAGATAGTACGTAACATATAAATATAAATATATACATACATAAATCACAAGTTTATAACAAACATTGGATGTGACCTGAATATAGTCACCGCCATAATAAACAACATATTACATATAATGACATAAATTTACATATAATTAAAATTTGATGGATCTTGGATTGGCCAAAAGGTGCAGTTTTAATTTTGTTTTAAATTTTCTGATGTGCAATGCCTTAATACTATTTGGAAGTGAATTAAATAAATCAATTTCAAAGTTGCTTCTCTTTGTATAAGCCAATTTCTGGCGCGGTGTCTGTATTTTATCCCGATTACGAGTATTGTATTCGTGAGTTTCACCATTCTTGCTATATTCGCTCAGACCTACCTTTATATGAATTAAGTTACAGTAGATTATTTCTGATGGTAAAGTCATTAAATTAAATTTAATGAACCATGGTTTACAACTCTCAAGTTGATTCACTCCCGCTAAAGTTCTTATGGCTCTTTTTTGCACAACGAAAACATCTGATATTTGATTGGTTAATCAAACCATATATCATAGCACTGTGGAATAGTGGATGATATGAGATAAATGCAGCGTCTAGGTTTCCCTTCTTTTTAATCCGTCTAATTGCATCTTCTTAGACAATTTTGCAGTTAAATTATTGATATTGAATGCCAAGTCAACTTACCATCCATAGTCAGGCTAGAAATTTCACGGTCTCCGAATTATTATTCTTCGGAGAGAAAAGTAATGTGTTTGTTTTATTTGTATTTAAACATAACTTGTTTGCATTGAACCAGTCAGAGGCTGTAATTATAATATTATTTGTAATGTCAGTAACATTACTGCCAGTATCTTTTAACTCTCTCGTAATAGTAGTATCGTTTGCAAAAAGGACAGTAAAAATTGACATAACGTCAGGTAAATCATTTACATATGTTAAAAATAGTAGCGACCCCAATACACTGCCTTGAGGAACACCGTGTTGTACCGGCAGCATGTTGAGTTTGTCCTTACAATACATACACTGGTATCTATCCGATAAGTAGGATTTAATAAGATTGCTAGAACCATAAAATTCTAACTTATTAAGTAGAATCTCTTTGAAAACACAATCAAATGCTTAACTCAAATCTAGAAAAAGCGCCAGCGTGCAGTTTTCATTTTCACTAATAAAATTGACTAGTTCCAGCACTGCCAATGACGTATCTTTACCCTTCCTGAACTCAAACTAATTGTTTGTAAAAATATTTCAAGATTTCAAATAATTGATTATACTTAAGCTATAATTTTTTCACAAATTTTAGCTAAACTAGGAAGTATTGACCTATAATCGGATAAATCCTCAACATCTGATTTTAACAAGGGAATAATTTTTGCTATTTTTAACTTGTTTGGAAATAAAGCCTGTTTCAAGCTTGGGGTTAATAATATGAGTCATTGTACAGGTCAGTAACTTGTCAATTTTTTAAGTTTAGATCTGCATGTCATATAGGTTGTCTGTAAAACGGTACAATATTTCATCTCTCGGTTCTAGAGGTATCTAATTTGCCACAAAATAAATAAGAAAAAAGTCCTGATTCTTATGTAGAAATATGGTGTCTAACAATGTTATTACAGAAACACTGAGGTGAATTAGTTTAAAACTTTAAATTTTTCAGTTTACAAAATGTGCTGTTGGTACGTAAATTTAATTTCTATTTTTTTTTCAGTAATTTTACATAAATCACAAGCAATGTATCTTAGTGAAAGAGCCACAAGATTAAGTCGTTTGTAAAACCAAAAGTGCACATCACCCAAGTTGTTTTATACAATGAGTACTATGCATTTATCATTAGTTATTTGGCCAAATTATCATTATTTTTTAAATTTTTAGTTATTTCTTTGTTATAAACAATTTACCAACAGTGAGGAATTGTCACAACATTTGGATTGAAGACAAGTGAAGACAAGGCAAAACAGTAGAGGGAATATATGAAGATCTATCTTAACGATGGAGAACGTAAAAATCTAGCAGCAACTCATTTCGGTGCCGGGCTATCATAGCCCAAAGAGGAAATCACAAATTCTATCGAACAGATAAAAAGCAGCAAAGCATCTGCTTCAGATAATTCATCTGGCAATCTCCTCAAGCTTATGAAAAAACAGCACCTTAATGTCTGTTGCAATCTTCAATCACAGGTCAACATTTGATCTAAGCGGGAACACCGCACGCAGTATAGGCTACAAGGGGTTTTTGGGGTCGCTGATTACGATGAGAGGGTCAGTTAACCGCCATCACGTCAGGTTCAAGGTCATTTGAAGGTCAAGTGCAGAAAACCCATGGAAAAAATCTGAAAAAAATCATGCATATGTTTTTGAGGTCAGGGAATCCGAATCCGAGGTCGGCTAAGCTCTGTGAGGTCAAGGTCAAGGTTATTTGTAGGTTATTCCAAGGTCACTTGAGGTGTTGTCGGCATTTACGGTTCGAAAAATCTGAAAAAATTCATACGTACGAAGCTGAGCTTCATTAGGTCATGGTGAAGGTGTTTATAGGTCAAGTGCGAAAAAAAACGTTTTAACGGATAACGTTTTTTAGTTGTCATTCTTGATGTTTTTTTGTATACACGCCTTTACTTCTTGCCCGTGTCTATATATTTTTATGTATAAGCAACTGTTTAACGAGCTGATATATGATTCATACTTATTTTACGCACTTTCGCTCGAAACATCGAGCTCACTCACGCACATCTGGCTTTACTTCCCGCCGTATACTGTCCTGCTTCGTATCGTGTGATTTTCTCGAAAACTGCTGATAGTAGAGAAAAACGTTTCAAATAAAAAGTTGCCTCCATCTTTTATCATTATATTCTCGATATACTTAGTATTAGTTTCGATAGATAAAAAAAGTTTTGCTCTTGCTACACTTACCTTTGAACATTCTCACATTTTATCGACTAGCCTTAGAAAAAAATGGTATTTTCTACACATAATAAAATTGTTCCATGATATTGACACATTTTATTTATATATGAGGTAAAAATTGTTTATACCATTTTTGAGTTAATAAAACGAGCGAATAAAACGAGAAAATAGTTACTTTATTTTATTCTCAATTGTTTATCCAGTAGACGCCGAGAACGAGAGAAATGATCCGTGACAGCTCGTGACTGTGGTAAACAATTCTACAGTGTGTTTCACTTGAAATGTTAACAATCCAATAACTTTTTTATTTTTTATTCCCATTTGAATCAAATTTTAGATAAGTATAGAATACATTAGGATTTACTTATGACCAGAAAAACTTTCGCCTCCTACAAATGCAAAGCCACATGCGGTACCAAAATATGCGGAGAAAATCAAAAAATCATATTAGGTATTTTTTTATCGAACATTTTGTTAATGAAATTTGTTCAGAATTGTCCAAAAACCTTATTCCCAAAACTTAATCAAAATAAAAAAATTGGAAAATTAAAATTTTAAAAATCTTAAAAATATTTATTTAAAAAAAAACTTTAAATTGCTTGACAACTACCTGGTAGCTTGGGTTTGATTTCAAACAAAATTGTCATAGTACAAAAGAACTCATTAAAATGATATTTTAGGACTTGCACATTATTTTAATCAAAATGTATATATTTTTTTATTTTGAGTAATTTTTGGATATAAGGTTTTTGGACAATTCTGAATAAGTTTCACTAACAAAATATTACGATAAAAAAGTGCCTAATATGATTTATTGATTTTCTCCGCATATTTTGGTACTGCAGGTGGCTTTACAATTGTAGGAGGCGAGTATTCTTCTGGTCATAATTATGTCCTAATTTGTTCCGTACTTAAGTAAAATTTGATTCAAATCGGAAAAAAAGTAAAAAGTTATTGGGGTGTTACCATTTCAAGTGAAACACACTATATAATAATGAAACTACTCAATGAATTCTTATGAAATTCAGTTGGATTCTATAGACGAAGCGATAAATAAAATCAACTAAATGAAATTAAGAATTGCAACCTGTAGAATATTTCCGTACTTACGTACGCACGGTGAACTTTGGGACATGAGGAACATGATAAAAATTGAAAACCTGTAAATTAAAAATATTTATTGTTCGCGTTTAAAAGCTCAAAAACACATTTTTTAGTAGAAATGGCAGTATTTCGTAATTTCTGCTAATTTAATTTTTTCATTTTTAGTAAACAAACGGTGAATATAATATTATCAGTTATAATATCCCAAGGACGTTGATAATACGAAATAATTTTATCAGTTTCCGAAAGCACTTGCTTGGTAATATCTTATATTACCTAAAAGCAACGTGCTTGAGGAAGTTGTGATAAAATTATGAGCTATTTATCAACGTTCGAGGGGTATTCGCATAGAAAATTTTTTACAATTTATTTTATTTATTTGTTCAAAACTATTTATTAAAAATACAATTATTAAATGAGCAATTTGTAAAATTAAATGTAAATTATGTATTATTTGGTGTGTTTTCCTCTATTATTATATTCATTAAATCATTATTTGCAATTCCAAATCGACATTGTCAAAAAATAAATTTTAAATTATTGAACTGTCAAACTGAATGACATAAGTGGAAAGATCCCTTGGGGATCTTTTCAGTGTAATTTTGTTGTGATTGGTTGTTTCAGCACACGTGATTATAAATGTGCGAATATTATGAGCTAAAAATTTTCGTAATAATTTTGTTATTTAAAAGAGTGTACTTTAGAGTCAGATTTTTGGGAAAATTCTGGCATAATAGATCTTGATAGGAGGGCCGTCCTAATGAAGCCATCTCTTTTGACAGCGCCACACTTTTTAGATGTTTCGGTCACAAGTTTGACACACAGTTCTACAGCCTGAGTATGACAAGGCAAGCTTTGGAAATCCGATTGCAGCAGTGTGCCAGTCTGTATTAGATTTTTTATGTCCTCATCCGTGATGTTCCTTAATAGTGGAGGAGATATATTGCAACTATCCCACCAAATCATGTTGACGAAGTCTGTTGCTTCGAACTTAAGTTTTGGCGTGGTGAAGTTTCGAATAGTCTTTGCCTTGGAAAGTAATTGAGCTTTCAACATTCGGCGCAGCTCTAGTTCTCTGATATGTCTTCATTCATCCACAATCATTACAAAGATCAAATTTTCCGGGTGAGCAAAGAAGAAGTTTCGCTCATTTACTGGGGGTTGATGACAGTAAATTTTGAATTAGGTGATGTTTTGATAGCTACAATAGCTATCTTTGAACTATCTGTGAAATTTTTGCTGGTTTTAATTTTGAACAGAGAAACATGTTACATTCAAAATACAATGTATCAACTGCCTAATTTCACGAGTAAGTTTTTCTAAGCTCACGTATAGTCTGAGGACTCTGTTTGCTGTTATCAACCATCTTGAGTGTAAAATCGGACCAGGATCACGAGTTAAAATTGTACCTGACTTTATGGCAGTAGAAATATCAGGTAGGTATAATGCTATACGATGGCGTGCTCAGGCTGGATCTACCCAGAGGGGCAAAAGTTATAGGGTACGCAGATGACTTGGGGCTAATAATCACTGCAGACACCCCGGCTCAGCTAAACGGCAGCACTAGATTAGCCATGAATGAAATCCACAGATGGCTCTCCCAACACCACCTAAGTCTGGCCCCAGAAAAGACCGAGGCCATCATCCTTAAAGGCCCCAGGAAGAGAGACGAAATAAAGATAAACTTTCTGGATAAGGAAATCATTCCGGCGAAATCCCTAAAATACCGTATTCGATACCCAGGGGAAATTCGGGGGCACACGTCACCCACGCCATAGAAAAAACCGAGAGGAGAATCACTGCCCTTACGAAGATTCTACCGAACATCGGAGGCCCTAGCTCACCAAAAAGACAGATACTACTGGGGGTCGTACAATCTACGCTACTATACGGGGCCCCAGTGTGGCACAACGCACTAAGGATCAACAGCCATAAACAGAGACTAATCAGCACTCAAAGAAAAATGCTGTTGAGGGTTGCCAATGCATATCACACTGTCTCCGCGAAGGCTGTACAGGTGATTACTGGAACCCCACCAATAGATCTATTAGTAGAAGAGAGGTGCTCGCTCTATGCAGAACAACCGGCACAGAGGGACGGCGCGAGACACCGAATTAGAAATGAAGTCATCAACAAATGGCAGGAGATGTGGAACGCCAATAACGAAACCGCCCAGTGGACAAAACGTCTGATCCCGAATCTAAAAACGTGGTTAGAATGTAATCACAGGGTGTTGACATACCACACGACACAATTCCTAACAGGACACGGTACCTTTAGAAGTTTCGCCAAAAGAATCGGCAAGATGCGGACGACTGGTGCCTTC
Source organism: Rutpela maculata (assembly GCA_936432065.2). Classification (NCBI taxonomy): domain Eukaryota; kingdom Metazoa; phylum Arthropoda; class Insecta; order Coleoptera; family Cerambycidae; genus Rutpela; species Rutpela maculata. The sequence continues at coordinate 67,753,442 of OW386290.2, read as the reverse complement.
ACTGCGGCGAGGTGGATACCGCAGAACACACGGTGCTAAGATACATGAGATGAGAGACTAACAGGGCAGAAATGACAATCAGAGTGGGCCACTATATAACCAGTGACAATATCATCCAGATAATGACCAGTAGCAAAAGTAACTGGCAAAATATCACAAGCACGATATAAAAAATCCTAAGTAGGAGAGAGACGGAGGAGCGCGCACTCCAAGCAATTCAACCAAACCCATGACACCAGGTTTTTCCTCACCTTTTAATTTTAATCTCAGACGTAAACGAAGCAATGACGGGCACACGTACGCGAAGAATATCCACAAGGATGGTACCAGTGCGTGTTCCCTTTTCACAAGGGCCACTTGTCCTGTCAACTAACGCGCAGGCTACGCCCAAAAGAAAAAAAAAGAGGTAGGTATAATTGATCCTTGCTCAGCTCTTTTCTGACAACTTGAGGAATGGGAATCTAATACAAACTGACACACCGCTGCAACCGGATTTCTAAAGCTTTTCTTGTCACACCTAGGCTGTAGAACGGTGTGTCAAACTTCTGACCGAAATATCTAAAAAAGTATGTGGCGCCGACGCAAGAGATGGCTTCATTAGGACGACCCTTTTCTCAAGTCCTGTTACGCCAGAATTTTCCCAAAAATCCAACTATAAAGTGCACTCCCTTGAATAAGAAAATCAGAGAATTATGTTCACCGAGTGTTTAAAAAAATGAAAGAGTAAAATGAGCAGAAATTAGGAAATATTGCCATTTTTACTAAAAATTGTACTTTTTGAGCTTTTTGCGGGAACAATAAATATTTTAAAGTTACAGGTTTTAAATTTTTTTCGAATTCCTCGTGCCCCAAACTTCACATTAGGACCTACAGCGTAGTGAGTTTAGTAATTATAAAAAAAATGACGAAAAACAGCCAAATTTCGCCATTTTCCAAAATTTTAAGTGCGATGCGGGAACGGAAGACATTTGAATTTTTTTATTATTATTTTGCTTTGCTATGCGATAGAAAAAAAAGTGTTTTTTCGGCCAACCCTAATGAACACACTAATTGACGGAGACGTATGGGAAGTTTTAATCGTAATTTTCGAACTTAATTCAAGTTCAAATCAATTTAAATAAGGTACCATTTTTGGAAATTTATGTCCTCAAAAAGCTATAATTAAAATCGATTTCTTTAAGAATTAACCTATTAAAAATCAGTTCTACCAGCGAAACGCTAGCGCATTGAACGAGAATAGAGCACACACCCGGGTTAAAATTTGTTAGAGCGCTTGTCGTTTTAAAAGAAATCAATAATATTCTATTTTAAGAACTCTTTTAATCCTGACCTGTGCGCTTGTCAAGCAATGAATGGATCACCCTGTATATGCACCATAATTACTAAGCGTGTTTGCTGACATTAAAGTACACACTATATTAGTTTTGTATCGCAGTAGGTCTACTGCGATATACATTACGTTATTTGTATGTTTCAATTACAGAATTTAGATTTGGCAATGTGTCTAAATCATTTAAAATAATTTACTAAATTCTGTTGTGGTAAGGTGGATAAGTTTTCTCAACAAACCGCCGCCGTAACCAATATATTGCAGTGATTATTTCAGATCAAACATCTACGAAATTTCAATTTTTTACTTTATTTCATTATGACAAAGCAATACCATGTAATGGTATAAAATAAGTCGTAGATGTGTAGTTGGCTTTGTTTATAAAAATTTGCTGTTCTCAAATTAAAGGTGTACCTAGCTATTTTATCACCATCAGTGTAAATAAATAATAAATAAAAGTATTTTATGTTTTAACAGAATGGTGATATTTTTTCCACATTCATCTAAAATTAGCATAGGCGCCAAAATTAGATATTGCAGCTGAATCCATTATACAGCTAAATTATTTAAATTAATTTTAATTTAATATTACGAATATCTCTTCATGTAAGCCACCAATTAAGAAATGACCTCTATGAAAGTTGTTGGGTTCTAAAGGGGCCATCTGATTCTGTGGTCGGGCACCAGATCCGTGACCATGGTGAGGCCCTGTGATACCCAACTTTGTTTTTTTGTTATTGCAGAATCTAATTCTACGGAAAAAGATACGTTCAAATATGATTTTCAAAATTTTTTTCCAATGGGCCTTACTCGGGCCCAATACCAACAATTGAAATCACAAGAATCCAATTATCTCACCGGTTAAGCTAACAATCGAAAAACCTCTGCCAAGGAATCACTACTTCCACATCCAGATTTTCTATCCAAATCCTCATAACGAAAAAAATTTGTATGTGGAGATAATTGTTTATAGAAGTTTAATAATATGATATTTGAAATCGTCTACCTCAAAAATCCATAAAACGATATCCCACACGGTAGTGGGGTGGGGATGGTAGTGGGGGTGGTTGAAGTAAAAAAATATTTTAAGGCTTTTGGTTCTTGTACACACACTAAATCATAATTTTTTTTCATCCCCATTAATAATGGTAGGCGTGGGTGGTAATGGGGGTGGCTAATGCCAAAAATTTTCTTGAAACTTTAACTTGTCTTGTGTACACTAAATACCAATTTTATGGACTCTTACCTGCTTGATTTACCTATTTACCCCCCATTTACTCCATTTTATCCCCAACCCTTCGACGGAATAAGATGAAAATATAATCTAGTTCTAGATTCCGTTAAAGTACATACGTGCACCAAATTTCAAGTCAATATCTTAATCGGTTCCAGAGTAAACGTGCGCACAAAAAAAGTTACAGACTGACAGACAGATCGACAGACAGACCGACAGACAGACAGATTTTTTTTTTCGCTCAAAGAGTATGAGCGGGTAGCAATGTAAAAAGTGCCCCCGCACCTACCGAACTAAAATGGCTTCCATAAGATGTCTCGTATGCTGACTGTCTTATGTACAAAGTTTTAAGCTCGTGGACGCTGCATGGGGTGGAAAAAAAATAATTTACCCCTAAATGTTTTATTTTTTTCTCACCTCCTATTTGGCGGATCGCTTTGTAATTTAGCACAAATAATATTAGTATTAGGGTGGTTTATTTTAAAAAATATTACTCTTCTACGATGATTTTATGAATTAAAAAAAAATTAATATATTTTTTCAATGGCCTGAAGGGTGACTACCCTGTTTGATACTATTACCATATTTTGATATAATATGTATTTAAACTATAACTATAACTATAACATATACCAGTTACAGTTTTATTAATGCGGTGGAACAGGATAAAAGTAAATAAAAATGATTTGAACTTGCAATATTACGAGTATAGTATTTAATATTAGATAGGTAATCATATAATTCATGTTTAGTTATTTCACTTCAGATAAGACATCGCAAAGAAAAAAAAGAACAAAAAACGACGTCGAGAAGAAAAAGAAGTGCAAGAAAGAAGACGTCAAGAGGAAGAAAGGCGGCGTCAAGAAGAAAGACACAAATTGAAGGAAATAATGGAAAACCTGAAAATAAGGCGTCAAGAGGAGAAAGAAGAACAAGAAAGACAACGTCAAGAAGAAAAAGAGGAACAAGAAAGATGCCAGGAAGAACTGAGGAAAATCCTCAGCGATCAAATGAAAATCCAACAAGGAGCTATGAATTCAATCACTAACGAAATCAAAGAAGAGATAAACAAGGTCGAAGATAAAGTAGGTGTGGTCAAGACAGAAGTCAATCAAGTCAAAGGGGAAGTAAGAGACATCAAAGAAAAGATGAGTGAGGTCGAAGGAGAAGTGGAGCACCTTAAACGACAATTGAGAGAGAAAGGAGGCCAGCTGGTAGCATCATCAGGTCCTCGTTTAAAACCTCCCTCATTTGACAAGAGACAATTCGAGGTGGCTGCAAGTGCGAATAACTGGGATAACGAGGAAAAGTCTATGGCATTAGTTTTGGCGCTAAGAGGCCGGCGGTAAGAGGCTAAGCCTCAGAGTTACTTCAGACCACCCCGGTGGAGAAACAAAGGGACTTGAAGGTCTTGGAAGCTGCATTAGACTTGAGATACGGCGACCCTTGCCCAAGTATATAAGGCTCAGCTAAAATAAAAGACGCAAAAGGTGGGGGAAAGCTTACAAGAATTCGAAGCTGCGATAGAGATACTGGCACACCTGGCATGTCCGAGTGCACCAAGAGAATTTCAGCAACAACTAGCCGTAGGAGCCTCTTTAGATGGCATCAGGGCTGAAGAGGTCAGGCGAATTCTTAGAATATCGCGGCATCAAAGTATTAGCGAGGCTTTTGTGCGTGCCCTCGAAGTAGAAGCTGCCTTTAAAGACATCCCGCGGTCAGAAGTGCGTGCTGTGACAGTTGAAGAGGCACTAAAAATACAAAATAAGTCATTTTTCAATTGGCTGCCAGACCGCTGGCTACTCACGCCTCCGCTCTGCCGCAGCCGCATCTGTCTTACAAATCTCCATCTCATACTGTTACATTCTCATATATAGTATCTTATCTCCGGAATTTTAAGTATGTGCATCGTACTCGTGGTTTTCTTATGTTATTTGTATTGTACCTAATACTTAATTTTTCCCTTTTTAAACAACTTAGATAGTAGTTAGTGTTATGCACAAAAAGTTCTACAACTGATAGCAATAGTTCTGAGAGCAAAATCAGCTCACTTAATTTAAAATCCAAAAACAGTAACAATGTAAAATATGTAAAAAAAACCGGAGGTGCTATAATCGAATTAACCAATAAAACTTTCTTTACTGCCTCAGTTATGTGAGAAAAGTGACTTGGATAAATAATTTTGTTTTTTATGAGTTATTATGTTACTAATGGTTAATGAAATAAGTCTTATAGATGTTCGTATGTAATAATAATAACAGCCCGTCTAATGCTCTAAGTGAATCCCATTACGACCACAAAGCCTTCAATCCTATTACTTTGTTTGAGACATCCTTCCATTTTGGTCGGGTTCCCCCTTCTTTTGCTCGAAATATCTAATTTCTGCATCACTCAGGTACTCTTGTCTGAATGAATTGTATGATTACCTATCTAAATATTAAATAATATTAGAGAATATTATTTAGGTATTATGCAAATCACAACTTACACACTTTTTATTTATTATGAAAATATCTACTTTCTGTATATTGTTGCCCTAATCTGGGCACGCTAATATACTAGTCAGGTAAATTCTTTAAAACACTCATTATTGGAGAACTAATCAAAACAACTACTCTTCTAGCTAATACTGACGAAGTATTAAATTACATGATAGGATTCTTAGCATTTTAAAGAAAAAAATATATTGAAAATACTTAAATCATTTATTTACATTTAGTCATTCACACTTTTTTTATTTAATATGAAATTATCTACTTTCTGACTAGTATATTAGCGTACCCAGATTGGGGCAACAATATACAGAAAGTAGGTATTTTCATAATAAATAAAAAATGTGTAAGTTGTGATTTGCATAATACCTAAATAATATTCTCTAATCATGATAAAAGGAAATAAATAAAAAAATAATTAATTGTCAAAAATTAAATATTATACTCGTATTATTGCAAGTTCAGATCATTTTTGTTTATTTTTATCCTGTTCCACAGCATTAATATTATCTATAACTGTTATATGTTATAGTTATAGTTTAAATACATATTATATCAAAATGTAGTAATAGTGTCAAACAGGGTAGTCACCCTTCAGGTCATTGAAAAAATATATTAATTTTTTCTTAATGCATAAAATCGTCATAGAAGAGTAATATTTTTTGCAATAAACTCTCTTAAAATTAATATTATTTGTGCCAAATTACAAAGCGATCCGTCAAATAGAAGGTGAGAAAAAAAATAAAACATTTAGGGGTCAATTATTTTTTTTTCCACCCCATGCAGAGACCACGAGCTTAAAACTTTGAACACAAGACAGGCAGCATACGAGACATCTTATGGAAGCCACTTTAGTTCAGTAGATGTGGGGGCACTTTTTACATTGCTACCCGCTCATACTCTTTTAAATCTCGACATTTCATTTGAACAATAAAAATTTTCAAACATTTTTTTGTCATTACTATACTTCCACTGGATGCGGAAGTAAAATAACTTAAATAAAAGTTATAGGATTCGATGGGAGTCATCTAATGCAATGGCTCAGTACCCGGTCCGGGCCTTTGATACGGCCCTGGGGTCCCCAACTTTTTTCTTTAATAGAAATATCAATTTTTTTATTGCATGTTTGCATTCTACGGAAAAGAATACGATCAAATATGATTTCCAAAAGTTTTTTCCAGTGGGCCTCACAAATTGTGCCCACTGAAAAAAAAATTTTGAAAATCATATTTGAATGTATTTTTTTTCCGTAGATTTAGATTCTGCATTTAAAAAAAACAAAGATGAGTATCACAGGGCCTCACCACGGTCACGGATCTGGTGCCCGACCACAGAATCAGATGGCCCCTTTAGAACCCAACAACTTTCGTAGAGGCCATTTCTTAATTGGTGGTTTACACGACGAGATATTTGCAATAATAGATTAAAATGGTCCACCCTGTATATTTATTCGGTACTTGTAGATACTCTTTTCCTGTATCTTTTTACGTTTGGTCCACAGAGTGATCAGATTCAATGGTTTATTCCTCATTACAATAATATTTTATAGAGGACTCTTTTTCTTCTCCTTACGTCTTTTCCAATGCGTCCTCACAAATGTTTCATAAGTTATAAATTATAATTTATTCCTTATTCTCGACAATATCAGCCCGTCGTCATTGGAGAACTTCCTCTTCACTCCCTTAGCATCTGGATCTTTTGAACCATTAACCAATTTATATTATCCTTTTTTTGCGTTTGGTATGGCCAAAGGATAGAATACAAAAGAATGTGGTGCTTCGTCTTTTTGATAGTCGAAATTTTGGTGGTTGCAAAGAGTTGTTCAGATAGTTTGTAACAAGGGTTTTCATATGCACATCTCGAAAACATCCATACGCCATCTCTCTGTCCCTTTAGTCATTTTCATTTGCCCGGTCTAGAATCATAATTTTCACTCTGTTTTAATATACACATAAACCGTATTCAGAGCTTATTGCTTGAATATTATCGAGCAACCTACTCGATAATCTACACCGTATGAGCCAATCTAAGTTGATGTCATTTGCAAATCTCAAGTTAGAAGACTTGGTGCCGCTTAAGGATACTCCACCCTGTCAATCTTCCGGCAGACATCGTATCACATATTAGCTATCGATTTTAAAGTTCTTAGGTGATAAAACATATGCCTTTGGAAACTTTAAATTTAATTGAAAGAAGTTCATGTTGTCGACTTTCATCAAAGTAGAGTTTTCTTGATATAGTTGGTGACTTATGAAAATCGAATATTTGGCTGTTCCCATCTCCAATAGTACAGTCCACAATATTTCACATATAATACCTTACGGTGATTGACCTAACAATGGTTCATGGATAGACATCAAATATTCCTTTTCATTCTTGTAAAATTGTTGTAAATACAGTGTTTGTACCCTAGTATCGTGTTCTTTTACAAAACCTCACCCAAGTGATATTTACCAAAATAGGTGAGATTGAAATCTGAATTAAAGATATATAGGATTATTACACTGGCATGTGATATTATTTCCTGCATATCGTATTTCATATTCTGCGAAGCTTAAGCTTTTCTGTCTTGATATTATCTACCAGCTGGTGTGCCAGTTTTCAATTTCCTAAGTCTGGTCAGTTTCGAAAAGTCTTTCGTGGTGTTTGTACCAAGCTTCATTAATATAATCCCCGTCAGTTCTAAGAATATTGTTGGAGTTCTTACTTGACCATATCTTGGGTTTGAATGTCATATAATGATTCTCACATTTTGGAAGGGATTCTTAATGTATAATTATAATCGGCATATGACTAGAAGAATTCTTATCCTTTCGACGAAGAATTTGAATTCTTTATGTTAGTATATTATAGAAAGTGTGACACTTATAGCTTTTAGGTTTTTCCCGGTTTGTCATATTCTGTATGTTGCTTTCTCTTTCCATAGCCCCTCGTGTGATGTTCTTTTTTGAGTTCGGAATATTATGAAAGGGGTGATTGAAATGTTTCTTTCAAATGAAATTTCTATTGTTTGGTAATATAAAGGAGTTGAAGAAGATTAATCACGCATCGTAAACTTGATGTCCTTCATGTTGTGGACTGTGGTTAGTCTTTACCATAGAGAAATAATGCGTCAGCAGAAATTAAATAGTGAGACAACGTACTAAAACTAATAGATTGGGAAATTACAGTGATTATTTCATTCATTAACGCTATAGCCAATGAGATCTCACTTTTTCAAAACATTGTACCAATCAAACGTCATTATTAGTGGTAATCCAACCTAGATCAGTTTTTGACAGTACCAACATGCAAAATTCATCACTCTAATTTTTTGCGTCGCTGCAGCGGCAAATATTGCAACAATTTTTTGACGTGTTTTGTTTCGTGAAATGTTTTCGGCAAATAGGGCAACTCGAGCTTTTAAATTTTATCTATAAATATCTTCTCTAGCTTATTACTAATTGTTAACGTAAATTGTGGTATTGTGTTATATACGTAGTAATATAAAAACACCATTTAAAAACACCACATAAGTTGATAACTCTCAGATTCAAAGCAAAGGTTGAACCTTTATTTATAGGTTCGGGACAAGTTATACACAGCTTTCAATGGCTTATAATACGTAACGTAATTACAAAACAATTTTCACAACTAAAATTAAATACAAAAATGCCTACGAAGCAAACAAATCAATTATTTCATGTTATATACACAAATATACTTACGTATGGTAATACATCACAAAAAAGTTAACACTTTATTCGTTGTACTTAAAGTTCACTCTACTTAAACAAGCAAACCTTAACTTAATTATTAAACTTCTTATATTAAAAATGGGGATTAAATACATAAATATATATATTAAAAAACAGTTTAATATAATAATTCTTGAGAAATTCACTCTTTATACAGTGTTAAGCTAGCGTTACTAGATGGCGGTACCAGTTCAACTGGTCTCCGCAACTAGAACGTAAAAGCGAGAGATTGGTAAAATGCAATATTGTCTGGCTTTACCGCTTTACTCGTAGTGTGATTGGTCGAAGCGAGCTAGAGGAGTCTTTGTTGGGAATACTATTCTATAAGTTAAAATGGTTTAACGTATCTTGATTGTCATTTATACCTAGTTTGTTTTTATTAGATGAGTCGTTTTGGAAATGCCTTTTTATGTGACGCAAATGATGAAATTGAAAATAAGTAAACTCTAAAAAGTGACAAGGAAACGTATGAAGGCAATTAATTACAAAACATAATATTAAAGATATACTTAATGAATTATTTATCCGTGAAATATTCTCCCCAAATACCACTTGTGCTTTTAAATTTTATCTATAAATTTTTTCTCATGCTAATTTGCCAAAAGTTAATATAAGTCGTGCAAATTGACAGTTTATTATCAAAGATTAAATCCCTCCCGTTAAAGCGGTTGGGATTTAATCAGATAATAAATTGTCAATTTGCACTCTTTATATTACCAGGCAAAACGCTTTAGAAAAAATTTTCGATAAGATTTTAAGCACTAGTGATATTACATACGATTATTTCACTCATTAACGCGATAGCCAATGAGAGCCTGTTTATTCACAACATTGCACCAATCAAACGTCATTATTAATGGTAATCCAACCTACATCGGCTTTTGACAGTACCAACACGAAAAAATTATCACTCTAATAATTTCGTGTCGCCGCGTCGACAAATATTGTGAAAATTTTTTGACGTTTTGATTCGTGAAATGTTTTCAGCAGCAGTTTTGTCTATAAATATCTTCTCGATCTAATTGTAAACTAAATTGTAAATTGTAGTATTGTATTATATACGTATAACCTGAAAGCACCACATAAGTTGACAACTCCCAATTTCAAAGCTAAGGCTCTGTGGAACTCATATAGGTTCGGGACAAGTTATACACAGCTTTCAATGGCTTATAATACCTAACGTAATTGCAAAATAATTTTCACAACTAAAATTAAACACAAATGCCTACGAAGCAGATAAATTAATTATTTTATGTTAAATACAAAAAAGTACTTACTTACGTATGGTAATTCATCACAAAGCAGGTAACAGGCAGGTTATTCGGAAAATCAAAACTCTGCACTAACACTATACATTATAATTATTAGTTGTACTTAAAGTTATCTCTACTTGAACAAGCAAACCTTAACTACTAAACTTCTTAAATTAAAAATAAGGATTAAATACAGAAATATATATTAATAAACACTTTAATATAACAATTTTTGAAAAATTCACTATTTACACAGTTAAGTTAAGCTAGCGTTACTAGATGGCGGGACCATTTCATCTGATCCCGGCAACCTTAGAACGTAAAAGCGAGAGATTCGTAAAAGGCAATATTGTTTGACTTCACTCGTAGTGTAATTGGTCGAAGCGTGTCAGAGAATTCTGTGCAGTGAAGACCAATCTATAAGTTACAATACCTATGGTTTAACGTATATTGTTTTTCTTGATTGTCATTGTCATTACATAATTTACACCCACTTTGTTTTTTATTAGATTAGTCGCTTTGGAAATGCATTTTTATGTGACGTACATGATGAAATTGAAAATAAAAGTCAGTAATCTCTAAAAAATGACAAGAAAACGTCTGTAGGAAATTAATTACAAAACGTAATATTGAAGATCTACTTAATGAATTATTTATTCGTGAATTATTCTCCTCAAACACCACTCGTGCCTTTAAATTTTATCTATAAATTTTTTCTCAAGCTAAGTTGCCAAAAGGTAATATAACCCGTGTAAATTGGCAGTTTATTATCAAAGATTAAATTCCTCCCGCTAATGCGCTCAGGATTTAATCAGATAATAAACTGCCAATTTACACTCTTTGTATTAACAGGCAACAATGCTTTCGAAAAAATTTTAACGATACAATTTTAAGCACTAGTGATATTACATACGACAAAAGTCTAGTAATCGCATGCGGCTTTCATAATATACTTTCTTCTCTAATTTGTTGTTATTTTACCGATATCGCAGATAATATCTTTTAGAAATGGTATGCAAATATTTTTATAACGCCTACATTATAGTTTGTTCTATTAATACTATTAAAAACAACGAGAATTTCCTATTATAATTTCCAGAGGAATATTTTGTGTACGTCACTGACGACACGCTCACTGTGTCCTTTAGGGTATTTGAATACCAAGTTGTGGCCCTACCAGCTGACACGGCGCGCGTCCAAATCACGAACTGCACGTTTTTAGCCCGGACTACATTACATAGGACATAAAAGCAAACGAAACATGTACCCGACGTTATTATTTTAAATTAGCTATTAGGAGGTGCATACTAATAGTCCAGGACCGGTTTTGATGAATTATTGATCCGGGAGCTGCCAAAGCAAGAAGATTAACGTTAGTAGCCCATACTTATTTAATTTTAAATAGACAGTAATACACTTGTATTTAAAAGGACCTTTAATAAGTGATGATTCATTAATAGCGTTATCGCGTGTTATATTTTTAAGTAATATTTTGTCTCATTATGTAGACCACTATGAAACAAATGTGTAATAATAAATGTCACAATTTAGCTCCTTAGATCTTAAAAAATATATTAGCAAATTAGATTGATGTAACATCAGTGGTGAAATATATAGCAATAGCAGGTCAATCGGAATGCCAAAAAGGGTACAAAGATATGAAATAGTAGTAAATTGCATATAAGCTTTCGAAATATAGCGGCAACAAAAAATTATTAATACCAATCTTTAGCGACGAAATAGAAATAATTATTTGGTAAGAAAGCAGGTATCATTTAAAGAAGGTTAACTTGTAATTGTCCATATGTTTTTTCATTTTGTGCAAAATTTGAAAAACACTAATAACTATTATAATAATATCTTAATTCTGATATTTATCAAAATAAATAAAATTGCGTTATTTGCAGTACATACAGGACGTCATACTGTGATTACAAACAGTAACAGTGGTTTTTGAAGATCTTTAACCCATCAAGGACGGAATAAAATTTTTCAAAAATTTTTCAACTGTCTTATTATATTATTAGCCTATACCCCAATATTAGTAAGTTTATCGAAGTAAATTATTAAATATATTGCTATTTTTCTTAAAAATCTGTGTTGCTATATGGCAACGCGAGTCCTTTACACTGCCATGTTTTGTAAAAAAACACAGTTCAATTTTATGAAGTTTATTAGTACCTTTTCACAACTCAAAACAATAATATAATTATCCAATAACTACAACTGTGTGTGATAGCTAATATTACATGATAAGCAGATTCCTACATTGCATTTAATGCATTTTGTGCGCATAATTGATTTGCAGTTGTCACCATTGCACCTAATTTTATTTTGAACTGGTGTAAGCAGGTGACCAACATTATCGTATCGCACATCGTCAGCAACACGGCTAAAAGATCTACTAGATTTACTTGTGGACGGTCTACCACTGCTTTTTGGTGGATGTTTGTACTTGGTCAGGTACACTTTTACTATTTCTCGTCGAAATTCTAGTTGTGTTAGTTTATTACCTGACTTTTTATACAATACCCACGCATTTTGTATCGTAACGTCAATTAACCACGTGAACAGACACCACTACCATTTCTTCCCACGTAAACTAATTCTCCATCGAGCAACGTTTTCATCCATTAGATCGGTACCCCCCATGGAGGCATTATATCAGGAGATCATGTGAGGTCTTCCAACTTGGACAATTTTTTTTCCTTTGATGAATATCTCTTTGCGTTTCCATATTTTGTAGAAGCTACAGAAACCACATTATTGTCCATCCAACGTGTAAGTAAAATGCCGTTTGTTCTATCCAAATACGAGTCCTTGTTACCACGTTCTTTCTTTTGCATAATTTTTTTAGATAATATGGAACAGTCATTTGGGATTCGAGTATCGCGAATGGTTCCTTCCAGTTGAGGAATATCCTCTCGATTTTAAATGACTTAACAAATGCAAGCTTGTAAATAAATTGTCTGTAAACAAGTTATATCGCATATTCTTCTTTTCTTCTGGCAACTCATCCAAAAGCACCAACAGCGGAGTAGTAGACTTTCCAAAACACAGTTTGGTATTCTTTTTGCACGCGGGCATCTTTGCCTTGATAAAAGGAAAAATTGACAAGATACCCAGATTTAGTGTTTAGACTCCACACTTTGTATCCGAATCTTATCGGCTTTCCTCGTATAAATTGTTTACAAGAGTGCTTCCCAAAATATTTTACCACAGACTCGTCATAATTTAAGTCTTCCTCAGGAACAAACCATTTTAAAAACTTCTGTCGTAATATATCACTCAGTGGTCGCAATTTATAATATTTATCACTTAGATCTAATGAATTATTATCAACACAATGAAGGTAGCGCCAAATTGTTAAAAACCTGTCCCTCCTCATTGCTTCTATTACCAGTTGATTACCAAGATCTCCATCAGTATTCCAGTAAGCTTTCTTTCCAGGTAGCTGACAATATCCCGACAAAATCAGAATAGCGATGAAACACCTCATTTCGTCGGTAGTAATGTGAGGGTTTGGCATGTTTCTAAATTGTGCATACTTGTTTGATTCTTCTATCAGTAAGGCTAGTACATCATTGTCTACGAATAATTCGAACATTTCTGCCGGCGATAATGTTTTAAAAGTTTCATAATCTGAATCAAAAATATTTCGTGGACCTTCTTCCAGATCACCTTTGATCCATTCAATATTGGAATAATCTACTTTTCCTACATCGTCGATACTTCCAGCTACATTTTCAACATCATCACTTTGCGAATTTCTGACGGAAAGTTGAACATTTGCATTCAGTTGATTTCGAGATAAATTATCAAGTCCACCTTCGTCTTCCTCGCCAGAATCCTCGTCTGTTACAGTACCCACATCCGGAGGTTCGATATAAATTTGGTCAACGTCCAAATCATCTGCATATGCCATTTGGAGTGCTTCTTCGAGAGTCAGGCCACCACTAGTAAAAGAAAATAATTATTTCAAAAAACAGGTATCCGATAGGACTCGTGTTGCCATATGGCAACACTCAACTTTCATCTTTTATACTTTTATGATTTTTAAATTTAACGTTCTTATGCTACAACAAATTATTCTTGTTTATACTTACATGAGATTGAAATCCATTTTTCACAAATCTTATTGAATTCACTAATAAAAACATGTTTTTATTTTACCACGTTAACAAATTTACTATAAACTTTGTTTACGTTGCTAAATAACGTTACAAACTTAGCCGTAGTATACACTATCTATTGGAGAATAGTCAAACCAATTAATTCTGAGCGAATGAAAATGGCACAATCTGTGTTGCCATATGGCAACACCAGTCCTTGATGGGTTAATATAATTGAAAATTCATTTTTTGGACGACGAAGCGGTCATATTAATAAGTATGGTACAAGAGGCCTCCTTACTAGGTCAAAGTGATATTTTTTTGCGTGCAAGGAATTTAATAGCAACTAGGTTCAATTTTTATCTACTACTTAATTTATCCAAAAAATATGCCCGTACTGCTCGTATAGGTATGTCACATATTGCTGAATGTGTGATTTTTTGCCATAATTTATGATGGTTAATATTGAAAGTGGTCTCAGTTACGACATAAATAAGAATAAAATATCATTGTCATACTGATAGTATGGCTGTGGTGAGCTGGTGTAAGAAATGAAAATTGTACTTATAAAATTATTTTAATGATAGCGGCACACATGAAATCATTTTTTATAGTATTTATCACAAATTATGTAAAATAATTTAATTTCAAAATTACATTTTGGTAATATTTAAATGTGAGGTTAAATAATACTACAGACGTTTATTCACTAGCAAATATTAAAAAAAACATGTGCAGTTCTGTGTCAAAAACAAATACTTTTTATGTTTCTCCCACAAATAGGCAGTTTTTGAGAAAAAAATTCCACGAATCCAAATTTGACCAATATCTGGAATTTTGTTTACAGTAGGCGTCCTGCATACAGTTTTGAAAGTTGTTGGAAAACATGAGATGATTTATGAAATTTTTATTCTGCAAACTCTTAATTTCAAGGGAAAGTCTTAACAATCCCCTTTTTCAGCAATTGAACTTCTGGTTACAAAATACACTAAAATGTTTAAGTTTTACAACAAATGTTTGAGTATTTTTCCTCATTTGCATGGTCTATGTGGTCTGAAAATGACTTTTTGTTAATAAATTGTTGAACTAAAATTTAACATTTAATCCTTTTAGGAAAATTTGAAAAGGATTCTCCAGTTCTTAGATCGCTGTCATTTTAGAATTATTTTTTCTCTAGCATGACCAGACGTTGGATGTCAGAGGCTTATAAAGATCAAAAATTGATATTTTAATTAAATTTTCAGGGCATGTGCGGCCTTCTGGCAGTGTCGCAGGGCAGTCAGTAGACCCTGGTGTTTATCATCCACCCAGACAGCACCGTATAATCTAAGAATATTCTGTAATTATGCAAAAAAGAATGAATATATTCTGATTAATCCTGGAATAATCCTGGAATATATATAAGATAACGGATTATTCTAGTAATATAATTTTAAACATATACCTGGAATATTCAGCATGAATATGATAGTAATATTCATTTTGGAATATATATATTCCCTCCTGGGTCAAGAATATTCTAACACTTTGAGAATGAAAGAATAATATTAATTGTTACTCAACCAAATCAACGTTTTATAAAAGCTTTTAATTTTTTCTGTAAAATGTAACTTAAATATATGCGTGTTATTATTTATTTCAATTAATAAAAAATATTTAATATGATTATAATGATTATATTATACATTGATGTTATTCCCAGTTTTAAACAAAAGCTCAATCCATATTTTTGTTATCAGGTTATCAGGTTTGAGCAGTGCACCCAAGGCTAGACTTCAGAAATAAAGCCATGCACATGTATATAGTGTTTCAAACCATCCGCGATTTTTTCCTATTTACGTATCTCATAACATACCTAACCTCAATATCAGAATTTACGTGCTTTAATCGTTTGTTATTGTTGAGATACTTAAGTGTTTTTATGTGTAGTATAAGTGATAAGTGACCGATGAACAATAAGTAAGTACATTAATCTTCTTTATAGGGAAAATTTAACAGGGCATCACGTCACTTGTACATTTTCTTACTTAAATGAAAAGAAAAAGAGATAGAAATACTACTGGTACTGGCGCAGCTTCATATAGAACTTAATAGAACTCTAAAACTCCATTAGACCATAATACTGATGATATAAATCAGAGACAGTTATTACAGTTGAACCAAAGCTTACCAACAAATTCTTCACATTTACAAGAAAGTACTTATGAGTGCATCAGTCAAAATAATTCCCAAACTTTTAATCATAGTACTGCAGGCACCACGAACTTAATAAGTAGTGTTCATTTAGAGAATATTGTTAGAAGTAATGTTTCAAATAGTGGCAGTGAAAGTAATTTATTGGAAAGCGATTCTGGCGAAAATTTTAATTGTAGCGCTAGTTTTGATGAGCAGAGCTGTCGCACATAAAATTACTATACTTCCATGTACCTGAAGTTTCGAACGTTCACTTGAACGAATTTCATTTGAAAAGGAAAGATCGAGGGAAAGATAATAAAAATTATAAATCGACTGAGGCGTACCACCTTTACGGTAATATTTGTTGGCAATGATAGTATCGTTGCCAGCAAATATTACCAGAAAAATTGTACGTCCAAGTCGATTAACTTCAAATTTTCAATTTAAATTCGTTCAACTGAACGTTCGAAACTTCAGGTACATATACTTCTTGGAATATGTGACTAGCAAATGATAACCCTCTGTGCTTAGAGGCAATGGACAAATAATTTGTAGTAACTTTTATTACAAGTTTTCATTTTAATCAATATTTTCTATTATTTTTTGTAAAAAGATATTAATTACCTGTTTGTATTTTTTTTTCTAGATTGATAGTATGTGTAGGTTGGGTGGCGATAATTACAAGGAATGTTCATGCCGCTTTATGTGAAAAGTAATGAGTGATGACTTGGCCAAGCTTTACAGTTTACACGGACACAAAGACAAAAAAGTGTTTTCCAAAACAGCACTTTTCGCAACAGTTACAGGTAATTATTCAACATAATATATTTGTTTGCGGTTCGGATATATACTTGCTTAAATGAGAAACAAGCCTGTAACTCTCTATTTTTTGCACGATTTGAATAATTTTTTTTTATGTAGAGTGACAATATTTCTATGTGTAGGTGACATTAATTTGGTTTTAATTTACATACACGGCCTCCTGCGAAGCGTTTTTTCACCAAAAACAGTAAATCATATTAGCAATTTTTTTTTAAACAGTCGATATAATATCCTTCTATTTTAATTTTTTTAATGTAATTTTTTTTTTGATTTTGATGAAACTTACTTACTATCAAGACATATGGCATGCTGAAGAAGAATCAGTTATTTGAAAAGAAATCTCTAATATGATTTAGTGTTTCTTGGCGAAAGGAATATAACTTTCTAATTCTATTCTGAATTTTGAATACTTTTTTAGATACTCAGGGGTGACACAGGAATTTTTCCAACTCAAAAAAATTTTCTTCAATGAAAATGATGAGCGGGGGGGGGGGGTAAAATTTTTCTCGAATTTTCCTAACTCGAACCACAATAAATAAGAATTCCTTCGAAAATAAAAACTGATGAGGGGAGGGGGTAGGAGATGAAGGATAAAGTAAAAACAAATTTTGAATCCTTTGGTTCTTGTACACACGCTAAATCATGGGGGCGGTTAATGCCAAAAAATGTTTTGAAATATTAGCTTTTCTTATATGTACTAAATACCAGTTTTATGGGCTCTTGCTTGATTTACCTATGAATTCCTATTTACCCAATTTACCCCTCAACCCTTCAACGGAATAAGATCAGAATATAATCCTCGTTGAAATACATATAATTCAAGTCAATATGTTAAAGGTTCTAGAGTAATTGTGCGCATAAAAAAAAGTTACAGACCAACGGACATTTTCTTTGCTCAAACTTAAAATCTCGACGTTTCATGACATTCTAAGTCTATTTGAGCAATAAAATTTTTCAAATTTTTTTTTGCGCTACTATACTTCCAAGTAATTACAAAATACAAAAATATGAGTTGATTCTTGGTTTTACCATTAGCTTTCTTCAATACACAAGTTTAAATTCTAAATAAAAATCCTATAAAATGTTTCCTTTTGTTTTAGAAACAATGAAACGGACAAAGAAGATTAGTCTTAAAATAGATTCAAAATATAAATATATTTATTAAATACTTAATAAATAATTCTGCAATATTATACTTTCAATATTATATTTTCCCATATTTTTAGAATTTTTAGGAAGAAGGCACTAATATGCTAGGAGTGGAAAGTTTTCAGGTGATTACTGTTATTATTTTACATTTTAATTTTTATATACTTATTTAAATCGAGTAAGATAATCAGATATCAAGCTGAAGGAGCTGCTGTAAACAATTGCGAGTGTCTTCCCTTATACAGGTGCATTTTGATGATGTATTAGTTTTATTTCTGCTTTTACCAAAAGTGACCCACGTATACCAGAGGACCTGTATACATTCTCACGGGAATATTCCTGAAACCAGCCTAAGGGAATATCCTATATAAACCTAGATTATTCCAGGAATATAAATATATATTCCTGGCAAAAGCTGTGAATATGTTTGAAACATATAAATATTCCTGGATTATTCTTGGAATAATTTGGTAATATTCTTAAAGGAATAATCTAGGTTTATGTAGGATATTCCCATTGGCCGATTCTAAGAATATTCCCTGGAGAATTTATATATTCACGGCCTATTCTAAGAATGATTCTTTATTCTCAAGAGTATATTCCAGGAATATTCTAAGATTATATTGTGCTGTCTGGGCAGGATCTCCCTCTGACTGTACATGCTGTGATAAGACCCATGCTTTGTTATGCAGTCATAGTCTGGTGGCCCAGAGTAAGGCAAAAAACAGCAGTATTTCAACTGGCGCTTGTTCAAAGACTGGCACGCCTCTGCGTTACTGGTACGATGAAAACAACGCCTACAGCTGTAATGGAGACTATACTGTGCATCCACTTTCTAAATCTGTACGTAGAGGAGGTGACGTTGAGGATTGCTCTGATATTGCAATCCAATGGTGTATTAAGAACACGGCTACGAGTCATGCCTGTATTCTAGAAGAGGCTACAAAACAAATTCCTCTTCTGGGAATAGGGACCGACCGTATCCCACCTATATAAAATTTTAACAAAAACTTTGAGGCAAGTATGAATGTGTCCGTTAATGACGAACCGGACGTATCAATTTACACCGATGGTTCAAAAATAGACTGTGGATCAGGAGCTGAGGTCTACTCACTAGACCTAGATCTACACTCGATAATACCGCCAGGCACACATGCTACTATTTTCCAGGCAGAACTAGTAGAAATCCTGCAAGCGGTAATAGAAACTACGAAGGAAAATGTCAGGGGTAAAATGGTGCGCATATCAACAGACAGCAGAGCAACTGTAGAATAGGCTCTGGGCTGATTCTGGAAATTAGAAAGGATCTAGATGTGCTCGCGCAAAACAATAGTGTCCAGCTCCATTAGGTGAAAGGACACGATGGAATTCAGGTTAACGAAGAAGTGGACGCTTTAGCCCGCAAGGGTTCTGAGAGTACCTTGCGTGGTCAGGAACATGCAACTGATTCAGTCCACAGTTCCCTGTTAAAGAATTATAAACTCAAACGCCACGCGGACTGTTGGAGTGGTCTAAGCAGCTGCAGACATAGCAGAATGGCTTTGGCCACATCCAGTCGTACGCTAGGCAAACACTGTCTCCAGATGTCCAGGAGTAATCTGCGCATCTACGTAGTATTACTAATAAGACCAAACAAACACCTCCATACACTGGGAGTTATAGAAAACTTCAAGTATAGAAGGTGTAAGTAACCTGGATGACGAGACTGCTGAGCATGTGCTCTGTCACTGCCCTGGTCACTCAATGAAAAGACGATCCATACTGGGGGACTTCTGGCCCAGTGTGGTCGGTATTATAGGTGGTGTCTCACCTGGCCTTTTCCTCAAATCCATCACAAGTGTTGGTTGGCTTGAGAAATGCTCCTCCTTCTGCCAATCAACCCAGAATCCAGAATCCAGATTTTCATTTTTGATTGGGTAAATGTTTTGTAAATAAATTTATTTTAGAACTGACTTATCTATAGTGACCACGTGATGTGGCGTGTGCTGGGGAGTGCAGGGTCGAGTAACTACAGACGGAGCTAAGATTTCCATCTTGAGATTGGTACATTATATCACCTTAGTTGAGTAAAGCACGGATTAAATCCTTACACCTGCTGTATAGGTTTCCGATAATAATCGCTGATTATGGTTTTAGTCTAAATTACAACAAAATGAAAATATGATTGTAGACTGAGCAAATGCCAACCATCCAGAAACGTTAAGGATAGATGACTGAGGTTAGTGAGCAAAATGGTGTTCCTTGGAGCACTTGTAGGAAATACAGGGAACTGTGAATTCGATATTTAATGAAGAATACAGATGGTAAACACAACGATTCAATTATCTCCAGTTATCTTTCGCTACCCAAGTAGCACAGTGTGGACCATGAAGTTTTCCCAGCTAAATTTTGTCTTGGTAAACCTTGAGATAACCGGCGTTTAGCTGTAATTTCGATTTGAAGCCTTCAAACCTCTCTCATTCCAAAGATTTTTACTTCTATAACGTTGCCGTAACATAATTAAACAATCAAATCGCTGCAATTGCTATCTAGATTTCTGGTCAGCTGCAATATGCCTTCTAGAGCTCTTGCAACAGCTCAATAGCAGCTGGAACAACTAATAGTGACTCCTAATTATACTATATACTTTAAAGCTAAGAAATATGCGGTTTGACGACTAAACTATATTTTCCACATTTGTGGCAGCGGATTGGCCTTTATAGTTGCATTTAACAGCCAATCTACTGTCAACTATTATGTAAATTAGTAAACGAAACAATTCAGCTTTAAATATTTCATTGTGTCATTGGCCACTATCGTTTCCACAATTTTAAACTTTAGTGCACAAAGTTATTTAACAGTTATTATTTTGATTTTTTTACATATTTCGGCCCTTTGCATTTAGCGGCCATATGACATGTAAACGACGAGAACTGAGAGGGGCAAACATTTTTAACAACATTTATTTTTTTTACATTTATTACCATTTACTTTAATTTTTGTAATAGAAAAATGCTGTAATATTCGCTAGTGCACATAACATTACGAAGCTACTAATTTTAAACAATTTTCCAGTGAAATATATAAAAAATTAAAATTCTGAGGAGATTAATAGTTTTGTAAAAATTGAAAATTTCTGAAGCGCTTCGAACATACAGAAGTATCACATAAACATTTAACGAGAAAGTGACAACTGCATGCAATTTTATGCACGATTCGTTGTCAAGTACATGTATAATAAAGTATATGCATCAATTTTCATATTAGCATCCAATAACATCTATTAAAGGTAATTGTACAGCCAAATTATTAAGGGAAAACCGGATGGCAAGAGGTGAAGAGGACACCCTCCAAAACTCTGATGTCACTAAGGAGTTGATGGGAAAGAGCTTTGGTGAAGCCGTGTGTCTAACAGACAACCGCGACAGTTGACGTGATGCCACGAGGCGTGATGTGCAGCAAACGAATGCCAGCTAGAATAATACATGGCTCACGAGACGTGTCGCAAGCGATTGTGAATAAGAAAAAAAACTTCTTACTTTCTGGTAGGTCAAAGAAATTAAAGAAATCAAAGAAAGATTAAAAATAAATATTTTCTCAGGCAGCTGTTCTTTTTTTGATTTTTCGTAGAATTATTTTTTCTACTGTTTGTGAAATCTTAGAAACCAATGTTTTTACTACATTTTAGAAATTAAAAAAATATTAAGATATTGTATCATTTAAGTTATCAACGTACATATTATATTAAGTTTTATATAAAATTTGTCATCATATGCC
Organism: Rutpela maculata; assembly: GCA_936432065.2. Taxonomy (NCBI): domain Eukaryota; kingdom Metazoa; phylum Arthropoda; class Insecta; order Coleoptera; family Cerambycidae; genus Rutpela; species Rutpela maculata. The sequence continues at coordinate 67,731,382 of OW386290.2, read as the reverse complement.
ATAGAGCTTTATTGAAATGAATCTAGAACTATATGACTAATTTTGATATTTAACAATTAATAATATTCAACTGTAATTTGAAATGAAAATCTTTATTCTGTTGCTTTTTAACGAAAATTGAATAGTTTTGTACAAATCAAATATGTGAGAATTATTTGTTATTATTTAAAATGATGCGTAGGTATACATAGTTGTTAAACCAATGTTTTTACTACATTTTAGAAATTAAAAAATTATTGAGATATTGTATCATTTAAGTTATCAACGTACATATTATATTAAGTTTTATATAAAATTTGTCATCATATGCTATAGAGCTTTATTGAAATGAATCTAGAACTATACGACTAATTTTGATATTTTACAATTAATAATATTCAACTGTAATTTGAAATGAAAATCTTTATTCTGTTGCTTTTTAACGAAAATGGAATAGTTTTGTACAAATCAAATATGTGAGAATTATTTGTTATTATTTAAAATGATGCGTAGGTATACATAGTTGTTAAACCAATGTTTTTACTACATTTTAGAAATTAAAAAATTATTGAGATATTGTATCATTTAAGTTATCAACGTACATATTATATTAAGTTTTATATAAAATTTGTCATCATATGCCATAGAGCTTTATTGAAATGAATCTAGAACTATATGACTAATTTTGATATTTAACAATTAATAATATTCACCTGTAATTTGAAATGAAAATCTTTATTCTGTTGCTTTTTAACGAAAATGGAATACCTAGTTTTGTAGAAATCAAATATGTGGGAATTATTTCTTATTATTTAAAATGATGCGTAGGTATACATAGTTGTTAAAACTGTTCATTATAACTCAGTTTTTTCTTCAATGTTTAGTAATTTTGATATGTTTGTCATATTCGTGCCCGTTGAAGCTGGCATTTCACAAAATATTACGTAATAATATTCGCGTATAAAATATAAAAAAATTGAATTTAAGTTGTTCAGTTCCATGGTTCCAAGAAGGTGTTAGTTATTAATATAATAGTTTATGTCAATTTCAGACATTGACTTGAGGTACTACTCCTGTATTAAGTTATCATACAACTTTAACTAAACGATGTCCCAAGGCCGTGTATATATTTTTTCCACCAACAACGTTTTTGAGCACACATCCGAAAACTATATCTAAACCAGAATAAACATTATACCTCCTCTTCTGCCAATTTATTGAACATTAATACAGGGTGTACGGAAAATAAAGTGACCCAGCTTAACCGTAGTTTCCTGAGATCAATTAGGGCCGATTGAACCAAACATACCTTTGCCCAAAAGTGCTTCCTTAAGAAGTTATAAGGTCTGAAAACATTTTTTTTTAAATTTTGTAAAGGGCAAATTTCAGAAACCAAACGACTAATCAAGCTGAAAATTGGTACACATATATTTTAGGGGAGACATTATGAGGGTATAAGTATTTCTGCATATTTTTTTAACATAATTTTTACCTTTTTATTATTATTATTTTGACTAAATATTATGATACAAAAACTAATTTGGCAATAATAAGGTCTACTTGTTCCATGTCGATAAAATGAACCATGTTCAATAAAATCGCACTTAATTATTTCAGCTCATGCCAAGAGCCATCATGCAACATGATATTCGATCAAGTTATCGTTTGTCAAATTAATATTATTGAATCAGTTTAGTGATTAAACATTTCGACTTAACAATTTACACAAAATGATTAAGTCTCAAACATTTTCTAAGCCAAATTTTACACCCGCAGTTTATCCGATAAAATTCTAAGCACTCGGGATATAACCAATGAAAAACATGCGTGGCACTAACCTAGTTTAAAATTCTGTTAATTTAGTTAACGTCTAACGTGTAACCCGACACTGAAAAATCGACTGTTACTATCTCAAAAATCCTATGTGTTGACGTATTTGGTAAGTCAGAAAAAATGGAATCAATCAAGCAACTCCGAATTAAAAAAAGTCAGTAATTTTAAATATTTTTTAGTTAAAATGTATACATAATAAGTTTCTAAATTGTCCTTAGGCACACAAATAATTAAAACAGCTTATATATAATTAATCTAGATATTAAATATTAATACATCATAATTTGAGTGGTGACTACCTGATAGTCAACAATCGCCTAATTCCCAACTATTATAACACATTAAATTTACAAATATTTACGCAAAGAAATTCGGTAAAGAGTTAGTGATAAAATTTACTTAATGTGGTTGCGAGACAAGTACATTCAATTAACTAAAAAACAATGTTTCAAATAAATTAATAGAGTATTTCTTGTTCGGTTTAATTGTTTTATTTAACCAATTTGTTGTTACGTTAACTGCCAATCTAAAATTTGTAATACAAATCATTTCTGTAAAAAATAAAAGGATATATTCTCCTAGGGATAAGTGGAAACTATGTGCAAATTGGGAAAATATTTATGCTTCATTTTCTTAAAGAAATAGGTATATTTTATTTTGAAATGAGTTTTAAAATGCCACTGTAAAAACTTGATGGTATGTATTATCAAAATACTACACGAAAGTGCTACTTTGTTAATAGATCTATGGAAGTGATTTTGAAAAAAGTTCTACTGAAATTGCGATCATCGTTCCACTGGAACCCTAGTCCAGCGGGGTCTGTTTTTAATTTTTGCTTTCCACCTTTTTCAGATGAATGTGTATACCTAGTAAGATACATATTATAGGATACAAAAATATTCCAGCATAACCTTGTTTTAAGAATTATCATATTAAAAATAATTTTAGATACCTAAGTTGCAAATGATACAAAATATTTTAAACACGTTGAGGCTGGAATACAATATTTTATTATAGATTTTATAATGTTTTGGCAGCATACAGCTTTGGCCAAAATAACACTAAAAATACTTTAAATATTTTTCTAGGGCACCTCTCTTTGGAGTTACTCACCCTAAAAGGTACTTATTGAAAAATATTTTTTTCTCATATCTTCTTAAACTGCGACCACTATTACCTTCAACCCCAACAAGCTCACAAGAAGTCAGGCCTATGAGTGAAGTTAAGTTCGATTATGCGGATCATTCTCCATTTTTTGACCAGAAATCTTTTATATCTAAGTGCAAAAATACTGGGTACAAAGGACAAAGTCGCGTAATGTACGTTAAATGTAATGTACAGTTTTATTTTTATAAATGCAAAAACAGTTTTGTGGAATATCATACTAATTAAAAAAAATTGTAAGATTTCTACTGTGGTCAGTTTCTTTTCTGTATCCTTGAGTTAAAGTATATTCAACTGAATATAAGCTGTGCCTCAGGAATAGACCACTAAAAAAATTTCATAAAGATAACTCTTTCATTGTCTCAAATATCAGAATTTTGCTTCGAAGGAAAAAATCGTGAACAAAAGGATTTTTTTCCATCATTATTCATAGGTTATATCCCGAGAGCTCTGAATTCTATCGGATAAACTGTGGGTCGCTTTTTTTGTAAAATTTTGCTTAGAAAATGTTCGAAACTTGATAATTTACATTAAAAGCTATGATTTAAAGCTTGAGGGATATATGTCAAGATTATTTCCCAAATGAAAAAATTCCTTTATAAGGCAGATTATGATGAATGAAAATGTCCGTGTTTTTATACAGAAATTTATTTATTTATATTTTAAAATAATAAAACTGGAAATGTAATGTAAAAAAGTCTATGCAGTATTTTTTTTCAGCCGGTCTTTGTATCAACCAGTATCTCACTAGGCAGTTACATTTTAAAAATATTGTTTGAAATACATGCCAGTTTATTATTTTTTTTAAAATTTTTTTTTAGTAGTGTTCTTTCACAAACAAAATAACATAAAGAAAAGTCAGTAATAATTATCAGAAGTGATTTTTCTGTTGCAAAATAGTATATTATGTAACAAGTTTTATAAACGTCATTTTAGTCACGAGTTTTATTAATCGCGAGCGACGCGTAGCGGAGCGAGTGTTTAATAAAATGAGTGACTAACAAGTTTATAAAACGTGTTGCATACTATACTTTTTCTACGACAGCAAATATCTAAATAAAAAATTTGGAAGTTATTTTAATATTTCATTTATTAACGTATCAATAACATGGTAACAGTAAAAAATTACTAAACTATTGTTCTACTTATTGTGTATATTAATGGTTACACTGGAAACATTTTGGCAATTGCTAAAAAAACTAAGTGATTTTCCTAAATGCGTTCCATCGAACTGTGTTAAATTTGCTTCATGATTTGAATTGAAGCTAATACTTGGTCCACTTTCATTTTTATCAATGCTTGAACTTTGAGCAATTGCAATATCAATATTCTCTTTATTTTTTTGCATTGCATTATTTTGAACAGTGTTCATGATTTTAGTAGCGGTCTCAATTTTATTGTTTAACGAGTGGTCAATATAACTCTCTGCAATAGCTGTGGATCGCCACCCTCCATGACACTTTAATGCTGTGATGTCCGCACCCGAGTCCACCAAAATCGTCGCTGAAGACCTTCTTAGGCAATGACCAGTATAAGCAGCAGGGTCAGGTAATTTTAAGAATTTTGCTACTACGCTAGAGAGGCTGCCAAATTTATTAATTCCAATTGGCTGTTTTCTACATTTTCCTCGCTGGTAGTTTAAGAAAAATCGGGTAGTACTTGTCAGGTTTGGAGGTCGAAGTTCCATGTATTTCTTGCATGTATGATAGAAATTACCTCCAATAACAAACTGACGTTCCGTTTTTGTTTTCGTGTCAGGAATGTGAACTAAAAGGGCCGTGTTAAGGTCTTCAACATCACTTGTTTGAATTTTCGTCAATTCTTCCCGCCGACAAGCTCCCATTATTCCAAAAAGTAATCCTACCTAAAATATTTATAATTTTGTTTATTTTTATTTAATTTGGTTTTATACTATTACCTTTGTAAATGGGTATTCTTCGTCTGGAGCAGATGATAAGAATTCTCTAATTTGCTGGGGTGTCAATATTTTCGACTTTTTAGGTCTGTAACCGTCTGATTTACGCTTCAGAAATGCGCACAATTTGGGGTACTTGCTAATATCAACATTGTTTTTTAGATTAATTGTCGTCCGCAGCATTGAATAGATTGCCCACAAAGAGGACGGTTTCATCTTTTTCGACAAATTTTGGAAATAAGCAAGTAATACATTCTCAGAAAATGAATTTGTTTGGTTTTCTTGACGCCAATCTTGGAAAAGTTTATATGCACGTTCGTATTGACTTTTAGATTTTTCTGGCAGCAAACTAGCAGTTGCCGATACCGCTGCTTGAGTAATTTCGGGCGGAGTACCAATGAAAACATCTTCTTCACTTTCACTGTCGTTTAGGCTCATTTTTTTCCAAAAAATACAAAATTACTTGTCTCTTGTCACAACGCGTCGATTTATTTTGACAGATTGATGACAAGAATTACGGAAAACTAACTTGATTTTTGCCATTAAAATATCTAGAATTAACCTCAGCCGTGACTAATATCTCGTTGCTAAGTTCAGCCTGTGACTAAAATGCACGAAGTCACGGTTTGTCGAAAGCGTGTTTAAAGGATTATTTAGCGTCATGGAAACGTATACGATAAACGCCATTTTAAAGATGGAAGTAGAAAAACATATTATTATGGTACTTCACTGCATACTTAGAGGTTATGTCAAGTTAGATACTAAATATTGTCCATGCGCAAATGTGCAGCACAATAGTAATTATCACAACCCAATCTACATATGTTATTGTAGTTACCCACTAATTTTTCTTAAATTAATCTGAATATAAGAGGTAAAAACGAAACACATAAAAGATGAATCATCACTGCATGTACCTAAATGAACACTGGTTGAATATTCAACCTCTTTCTGCATAACTCTAACGCATGACACCATGCAGTTAAATCTCCGACCTATGTCCACCTGTAGAGACCAGTATCCTATAAAGGGTTTTAAGTACTTTTATACTTAGGTTTCTATTAATAGACACATTTTTTTATATATATATGTTAAATAACAATCATAGAAAAACACTTCCTTATTAATTAATTAACGGAGACGCGTTCAAGGAAACGGACGCGCTAGATGCTTATTTGACTTTTGTTACGTGATCGTGATTGTAAATCTGGCAGTTTGTATCAGTTTGACATTAAAAATAATTTTTTAAAATTGCATAAAATCATCGTTGGTATATAATAATAATAATAATAATAATAATAAATCGACTTTGTTGGTATTAAAACCGGGGCGAAGTTCAGATGGGTACTAAATGTACCCCCTGCTCTTCCACTTAACCCCAAAAAATAACATTTTACAAAAGTAATGTATATAATATTTTCAAATTTACTTAATACTTAAAAACTAAAGAACGACTTAGAGATAAGTAGAAAAAGAAAGAAAGAAGGAAATAATTAAAAATACATGAAAACAAGAAGTATATGATTTAATATCACTGTTGAGTAAATAGATGTTCTTTAAATTTTATTTTAAACAATTTTTCATTTAGATTCTTGTATTGTGTGGGTATCTCATTATTATATATTTTATATAATTTGTTAAAGCTCAAAGATCTCTGGAATCGAGATGTTCGATGAATAGGAGCTGTTAAAATGTCTTTGTTTTTGGTATTAATTCTGCGTACATCAGTTCGAAATACTAATTTATTATAGAGATAGGAAGGTAGTTTGGTGCGTACAATTTTGTGATAGAGACAGGCAGAATGGAGTTTAGATCTATCCTTCATATTTAACCAGTGTAGCTCTTTGAGTTTATGAGATACATACTCATACTTTAGGATGCCAAATATAAATCTAATGCAGCTATTCTGAACTTTCTGTATTTTGTTTTCACACTCTTTGTCGAGAGATGGAACATAAACTTGACGACAAAAGTTAAAGTTTGATAGAACAAGAGTTTCACATAGAAGTGTTTTAATATTCCGAGGTAAATAAGATCTATGAGGAAACAAAAGTTTTAATTTATAATAAGCCTTTTTCAAACAATTTGAGACATGAAGTCTATATCTAAATGAGTTGTCTAAAGTTATACCAAGATTACGTATATTGTTTACGACTGGAATATTCGTATTATTGATTTGTAAATCAATATTATGTTCAATCCTGGCACAAGTAGATTTGCTTCCGAAAATTATAACTGCAGATTTGGTCGGGTTTATTAGCAAATGATGTTGATGAGAGATGGAAGATATTGTTTATAAATCACTATTAATTTTGGTCAGTGCTACTTAATATTCGTGAGGTTCGAAACTATGGTATATTTGAGTGTCATCTGCGAACATATGCATCTTTGAATATTTTAGGTAGCTGTTAAAGTTACTAGTGTATATTGTAAAAAGCAACGGTCCTAAAATGGATCGTTGTGGCACTCCCACCGTTACAGGTAAAGGAACCAATGAGTTGCTGTTGAGTGTTACTTTTTGTGTCCTCATATGTCGCTAGCTCTTTATAAGATTAATGGCATTTGTATCAAGGCCGATAAAGTTCAAAATTGCCACTAAGAGTTCATAGTTAAGAGTATCGACGGCTTTAGTATAATCCAGTAATACTAGAGCCGTTAGCTTACTTTTATCAGTTGCATCGAGGATGTCATCTGTTATTTGCAGAATTGCAGTAGTGCAACTGTACGCTGGCCGAAAACCGGGCTGATTTTCTGGTAGAATGTTGAGTTCGTTAATATGCTCCCAAAGTTGGTGATTTTTTCGAATATTTTAGAAATGGTTGGAAGGATACTAATTAGCCTTAAGTGTTTGAATTCAGTCGGCTCATCAATTTTCGGAATCGGGATTATGATGGCATGTTTCCAGTTGAGTGGAAAATAGTCCTCTATGATACTCGAATTTATAATGTGCGTAACGAACTGTATAATATAAGGGCAGCATAATTTTATCATAGTAATATTGAGATCATCATTGCCAGTTGCAGTCGATGTTATTTCTTGTATACATTTAGCTACAGTGTGATTATCAGTAAGTTTGAATTTAAAAGTTTCATTAACGTTACGGTAATGGTAATTGCAAACAAAAATAATAATTCTTGAATTTGCAATATGTTTTATTTTGTTTTTAGTCCAATTGAGAGTAAATTAAAGCAATGTTGTACATTTAAAAGCTAGACATAATTTAATCGCGGGTAAATTTTAGCAAAAGTTAGCTTTCGTTTATTCAGTGTAAAACTGTTGTCATTAGTTGAAATTTAAAAATGCACGAAATGTCATTGGTCTATAATTTATGAGGAAAATAATTTTCAAAATTGATAGAGTTACAACAGTTAAATGTGTGAACTAGATTTCATTGGTTCATTGGTTGGCCACGCGGCGCAGTTGATTGAACTGACAGGAGGCGCGCTCGTACCTTACAAATTTCTTGAGCTACACAATTGCTCAAAAAATATAGAAAAGATAACTTTTGCAAGAAAATTCTCTCAGCTTTAGCGTGGTTTAATCAATTTTTTCAAAATGTGATACTTTACACTTGATTTTAGCAAACTCTTGCCTCGTGTAAAATTATCGTACAAAGATGGAAAAAAGGAAAACAAAAAGCGAGTTCTTAAATTAATAGTTTCTCAGATATGCTCTTAAATAAAACAAAAAATGTTCTGTTTTCCTCGAAAATTGTTAAAGATATTCCGTTTTAAAGAACGTGGTTCAACAAAATAAATGAGTATAAACGCCCGCCCCGTTTATGGGTCGTTAATTTAAAGTAAAATATTTTAAGGCACCACCATGGTGAAAATATTTTTAAAATACATTTAGAATCCCATTTCTCGCAATACGTATAATGAATGATTCTATATTTACGTATATATGCGTTATGTCTGATTTTAACTGCTATAAAAACCAACAAATTGAAGTTAAATATGGTTTTATTTTAAAGGATATTTAAACATTCAGATTTTTAAACTTTGTAAGTATTTCTTTTTATTCATTTTTGTTTATAACAAATTGTACAGAAAATTATGATTTTGACAAAGGAGAGGATTTTTTCTACTACCGTGCGTAAAGTACACTTTATGCACGCTGAGTAGTGCGTAAAGTTAAACTTTACGCCCTAGGGTGTAAAGTAAAAAGTTATAAATTGCCTAAAATAATCATATGCCATCTTTAAAGGTCAAAAACTAGTTATTCAATTTTATATAATTCATTTATTTACTATCATTGGGTATATTCTTACAAAATATACCAATTTTCAGTGTTCTTTAACAATAATGCTTCAATTATTTATAATGTTGACATTTCACTTATGTTCTTTAAATTTTGATTAGCTTCCCCCATTTAAAAAACCGCTGCCCAAGGAATCATTACTTCCACATCCATATTTTCTATCCAAGTCACTCACAACGAAAAAATTTTGTATGTGGAAATAATTGTTTATGGAACTTCAATAATATAATATTTGAAATCCTCTACCCCAAAAACCCATAAAACGATACCCCACATCGGTAGAAGTAGGGGGTGGTAGTGGGGGTGGATGAAGTAAAAAAATATTTTCAGGTTTCTGATTCTTGTACACACAGTAAATCACATTTTTTTTCATCCCCTTTAATAATGGGGGTGGTAATGGAGGTGGATAAGCCAAAAATTTTTTGAGAGCTTAGCCTCTCTTATATATACTAAACACTAATTTTATGGACTGCTTGATTTACCTATTTACCCCAAATTTACCCCAATTTACCCCCCAACCCTTCGACGGAACAAGATGAAAATATAATCTAGTTCCAGATCTCGTTAAAATACAATACCAAATTTCAAGTCGATACCTTAAACGGTTCCAGAGTAAATGTGCGCACAAAAAAGTTACAGACAGACAGACCGACAGACAGACAAATTTTTTTTCGCACAAACTTAAAATCTCGACGTTTCATGACATTCTAAGCCTATTTGAACAATAAAATTTTTTTTAAATTTTTTTGTCGTTACTATTATACTTCCACTGGATGTGGAAATAATTAGTCTGGCCATGGTGATATTGCGTTTTTTAAACAACTACCTTGCTATTTTATTACTCCACTTTACGCACTGGTACGTAAAGTAAAACACTTTACGCACTAGAGCGTAAAGTATAAATTGTTTATATTTTAATAAATACGTTGGTTTTTTTGGTAGCGATTTCGGTATTAGAAAAAATATATGCAATTCGTATGTAAAGTTCCTTTTTTCACTTATGGAAATGGAAATTCCCATTCGTGGAAAAGTATCACTTTACACATTTGTTGCATAAATAACTATTAAAAATATTTATCTCATAAAAACTATTTAGACCTATGAATTTCCTATAAAAATTTAACAGAAAATGTTAGTAATTCCTTGATTTACATTCATAACATGTTATTTACGAATATTCATATTTCTCGAACTAGAACTTTTTGGGTGTTTTGGATCCTAAATTGGTCAATCTTTATCTTTCAACAATTAAGTAAATAAAACAAAATTAAAGGTAATAGTTTTCGATTTTATGTGGCCAAATTTTTACGCATGTCCCACTGTGTTTGAGTAAAATGAGAAAAAGCGCCAGACAAAATATTGTATTCTTCAAAAACAGTGAAACAATGCCATAGTCTTCAATTTTTATCGTATAGAGAGAAAAAAAAAACAAATTAAAAGTAATTTTATTGATTAACTTGAAAACATTTTAAAAAGGAGGAGGTTCACAATTCGACCCGTATGTAATTTTTTTTTTGTTTGTACAACCATTACTCTGAATTGGATTAAGTGATTTCTGTAAAATATTTCTCGAAATTCAAGGTATGATTCGGTGGTGCCATGGTGTTAAGCTACGTCTAGTGTAAGATGGGCAAAAACTGAAAATAAAATTTGTTTTAGTCGCAAAGGAGGAGACTCCCTAAGGCATTGTTCGGCCCGCTACAATTTTTAAGAAAAATTTTTGAAAGTAAGTTTTTTGAACCTCTTAAGTAAAAATAAGTTATTTCCAGATGAAATGGAAAATTTCCAAAATCATGAAATCAAATTTCACCATTGCCTTGTTAATCATTTGTGGATAGATAAAAAACGACAAAAGATACGATTATAGCCCTTATAAACCTTATGATTATCATCAATATACGTAAGGAGTAAGGATGTCAACTCTCGAGACTTATCTGAATTGGAAAAAAAAATTTGGTGAAGGTATTGTCTACCAGTTTTACTAACATTATTATCCAATTTTTCTCTCCAATGGACAGTTCGCGATTCAAATATGTTTTACTAGTATTGCTCCATCTTCACCTGAATATCTTTGTTCTTCATTCTTCCGGTGACTACCTTTTTAAGGAAAATTCGTTTCATCTCGCTTATTCCAGTAAGCTTTTTGCAGTTGATATCACTCATTTCCTTTATATCATGACGTATCCAGTCTGTTTCAATTTTCCGTACTGTACCGACCTCTTTTAATAATTTTTCGTAATCTTCCTTCATTGCGATGACACTGTGCTTCCGATATTTTAATTCTATTTGACCAAATACACGATCGGCGGGCATATAAGAATGACCCCCCATTGGGCATATAACGGTGATGTTGTTGAGGTGTGGAGGCGTATCATGATACAGCGACATAGACATAGCATGTATGACACATTTTTATTTTAGCCTCCACAAAAAATCTTATATTTTTTACAGTTTCTGGAACTTCCAAATGACGTAGGAAATCGCACACAGCCGATGCTACTTCATTTGCCCCTCTACACCCTTTACGTTCTGTCCATGTGTAGAGGATTGGCTTTGTGCAGTTTATGTCAGTTACACATAGATTGTAAAAGGACAATTGCATTTGGGATATTGTGGAAACGGGGTTTCTTAAAGTTTATTGACTAAATAAACTACTGAAGCAAATGAGTTAAGAAAGTAAGCCTTTGAATAAGTATTTTTTGATTTTCAAAACGATCCTCTAAAAATTAAAGCGACTGAGATTTTTCCGCAGTTAAATTTGAATTGCAATTCACTAAAACCAAGTAATTGAGTTAAATTGTTGAAAAAACGAAGATATGCAATCATTTTCTCCGACACTGTCATGTACTGAAACCAGGAATCGAACTTAGGAGAAACACACCGTGCCTTAGTTACCTCTCGCCACAAAACTGCATCACCGTGCTCGGAAAATAGAGTATTAAATAAATATTCATTTTGAAGTACGGCCCTGTGCAAAGCGCGGTATAAAGACTCGTGCATAATTTTTATAGCTGCCGTAGGAGGTCCACTTTATCGGTAGATCTAGGGTAATTTGAGACAAATGGAATTGTTATGATATTCCACAATTATGAAATTTAAGATGAGCTATGTTATGAGCTCGTGCTTTACGTCTCGCGGGTTCAGTGAAAGTCATCATGATTAAAGTTTTTTTGTTACATTTTAGATTTATGAATGAACTTTTACACCATATGCAGATGTGTATTATGTAAATGTATGTATATATTATGAGTTTAGATTTGTTTTGATTTAATTCTAACTCATTTGCATGGCAAAATCCGTACGCCTTTTCACTTGAGGAATTCTACATGACATTATTTGGTTACATTTTTTAATTAGTGTATACTTCAACAATTTTCCATTCTCCAATGCAATGTAATAATCACATACAAAATTCCCAAGGTTGAACATGATAAAAGTAATATTTGAATTTAAGATAATTAAACCAGCGTATTATTATTATTCTGGACTTTTTCCTTCACGTCTTTAGAATTGTTAAGAATAACTATATGACTTTAAAATTACACAGTTCATAATGATGTATCTGAAGTAGGTATGTTATTACACTTAATTGACAAAAGATAAATTACATGTTTACATTACAGTAGGGTCAGAACTTTCTTAAAAATCGTGGTAGAAACACTAATCAGGAAAAAACATATTTCGGTTCTTTCTCATGATTTTTAGGTAATATAATTATTTTCGTAACAGTAATAAGTAAGTGTAAGAAATCAGACTAGATAATTAAGTAGCATTTGTTGAAAGGTGGATATAATAGAGCATTACACATATCTTGTAAAAATAAAAAAATATATGACTTTATTTATGTATTATGTATGTATTTCTTGCAATTACGCCACAGGTACACAGCGCCTGTATTTCATGCTGTATCGAGGAGGCTATTTGTCCACTAGGGTAGTCCAAAAATGACTTATTTTTTTATAGAAAGTCTCGATACCCCCAATTTGTTTCCAAATCCGAAAAAAGTAAGTACGTTTACTTGTTTTTTAAAATTTTAATTTTAAATGACGCCTATGGAGACATTAAGTTTCCCATTTAAATTGAATGGGGAAAAATCACTTTTGGGGATTTTTTGAATAATTGTTCAAGGTTAGCTTTGCATTAAACTTATAGGACTATCCAACGAAGAATTTGGTGTATATACATATGGGTTTGTCGCCCTAAGACACCTCCACGGTGTCCGTTATTTTGGAAATTGTGAAGAATTGAATTTTAAAATATAACTTGAATTTTCCCCCACAAAACATAGCCAAAAATCCCACAAAACATAGCTAAAAATCAATATTTTTTTTAAATTGTAGCTTAAAGTGCACTTAATGTAACAGTGTAGTCAGTGTACTCAAAACATATCTAATATTTATAGAAATTTGGCGGCAGTCGGAGCATTGAATAATGTAGCCTGGGAGATTTTTTTATTCTGAGAAATTGACAAAAACTAGGTCATACGAAATTACAACAAACAGGTCAAAATTATTTTTAGTGTTTGATTCATACTGATATCAGTGAAAAAAAGATATGATTTTTTTAAATTTGATTGTCTTGCGATCGACCGCGCTATGAATCCTGACGGATGCGGGACTAGTTCGCGATATATTTAGTTATTTGGTACTGTTTTAGTAGGTAAAATACTCCCGTGTCAGGTTTTACCGGCTTTATTTTGTTTAAAATATGTAGTTATTAATATAAGCTTTGTTCAAAAATCCTCCACTATCTGCACCAGTGCAAATGTATCTCTCTTGAATTTATGTATAGTCTCACTTTATCTTTTTCTATTATCTGCATTAGTGCAGATAGTGCACGGTTTTTGAACAGACCTAGTTGTTTAAAATGCCTTAGGTTTAATTTTCATCATAACTTTAGAAACACTTAAATTATTATTTATATGCAGGTATCTAACCTGTATAATTGAAATTGTCTCTAAATACAACAGATATGACTGTATTTATATCGGCTAAGCGAAATACATTACAATAAATAATTAGAAATTACTATAATTAGAATCAGCTTACCCATGTCTTGAAAAATGCGGAGATTCATAACCCTGAGGAAGCCAATGCAGTTATATTCTCTATACTAGAATTCTGTGTTTTGAAAGAGCAGCAATAGTGACAAGTGACACAGATATTTCTTTATTGTCACTATTCTTGTGCACCAAAATGAAAGCAAAGTTGTGGCTTCAATAGTTCGATTCGTATTATTTTTTCTGCAATAAAATAATTGAAGACCCAGCAACAGGCACTCACAGCTCTCCTCCTTACAGCGGCCTTTTTTATGTCTACCTATGTACTTAGTGGGATAACACAAGCTACGCATTTAGGAAGGGAAAAAATACAGCATATAAGTCAGCAATTGAAAATTAGGAAACATTCAATCCTCTGGTACGATATATAAATGACGTGGACGATTGAAACGTCATAAAATTTATAAACACTGCCTCCATATTCTTTAAATGGCTGCATGGTCACTCACATTTCCACGTAAGCCTTAAAGAACTAAGGGCACATTTATTTTTAAACTGCAATAGCGATATTAGAGTTTTACCACCTACTGAAGTCGTATTTTTTGAACACACCAAGATATGTACCTATACACTTCTGATTTGGAAGAAAACTATCAGAGATGATACCTACCATGTCTAAGAAATAATCGAAGCCAGTCTCTTCTAAGTAGTCGTTTGCAAGTGTAAGAATAATATTTGCAACAAGAGGACTGTAGTGTCTTGCATTATTGGTTGTAAGTGTTTAGGTAAACATACTGATGAAAACTTATCATTATAATAATTTCTAATTATTAATTGTAACGTATTTCGCTTAGCTGATATAAATACAAACCACTGCCTAAGGAATCACAACTTCCACATCCAGATTTTCTATCCAAGACTCTTCCAAGTCTCGACTACCACGCCACCCCCACCACATTATTAGAAGAGGTAGTACTGGGGTTGGCTGAAGTTAAAAAACAATTAAGGCCTGTTGTAGACAAACTGAATCACAAATTTATTGATGGTGTGGCGGTGGTAATAAGGGTGGTAGTGGGAAAAAATTGAGATCTTGACTTCTTGTACATAATTCAAATTTTATGAACTTTTGTTTACTTCACTTATTTAACCCATTTACTCACATTTACGGTTCAATGGAATAAGATCAACATGAAATATAATAATCTAGTTATGTAATATATAGGTGCACTGTAGGTGTACCAAATTTCAAGTCAATCTCATGAACCATTCCAGAGTGGACTAAAGGGTATCCAGACACAAGAAGCCGATTCCTAGATAAAATTTTCTGCCATATTCAGATTTCGAGTTCACCAATTAATTCTGACTTGTCAAATTGGGGATAAATGCATATTTTGTCAAAGTTTTGAGAATATAAAAATAAATGTCTCTTTATTTCTCACCCGGTATCTCCTATGCTATTATTAAATTTTATAAATATGTTCTTCTGGCATTTTTCTTGTTTACTGTGTGAAGCAAAATAACAAGGTAATTTATGTATGTATAAACCAGTATATGTACAAAAATACGAGAAAGCATTGTAAAATATGGTATTTTGCGATATACTGTTCAACTTTTGTTTGACATGTTCGGGTTTTTATATTTTTTGGAAAATATATATATCTTGTGAAAAGAACTTTTCGTTTGACTATAGGTAAGGGAAAGATTGAGAGAATGCCTTGTTAAAATTTAAATTCGATATTTTCAGTAGCAAGCGGGATATTGAGGGAGAAATCTAATATACAAAAATCTCGTGTCACAGTGTTTGTTATCGAACTCCTCCGAAACGGCTTGACCGATTTTTATGAAATTTTTGGTGTATATTTGGTAGATCTGAGAATACGTCGTAGGCTATTTTTTATACCCCTAGGTGATAAGGGTGGCCCTATCCAGAAATTTTCTTTTTATTTTTTGGACAAAAATTTATAATTTATATGGCAAAACAACGTTTGCTGGGTCAGCTAGTAATAATATACAAAATTGTTGCAAATAAATGCTTTTTCTCCAGTTCCGGATTTCCAAATTAATTGGCGAACACGAAATTCGAATCCGATAGGAAATTTTACATAAGAATCTGATTTTCGCCGTAGATCCCAACTAAAAGATATATGCCGACCATAGTATTCATTCAAAAAATTGAATTGTTTTAGAGTAAACCTTGAAGAGGATGGTTAAAGTCAGACTTGTATGGTGAATAGGTTTTTGAACTGTCGATGCGTTTTCTACATTGCTAGTGGATATACAAAAAAAAGTAATTCGCATTTATCAGCTTTGTTATTAGGCGAAAAGGGTGCATATGGTTCAGTACATTTAGATCTATTGAATGACAAAATGATTACGAGCGTTGGTATACTATGTCACATCGCAAGGACAATAATTAGCTTATTCTCTTATCGGAAAAACATCAGAGACGAGGACAATAATCAAATTGGCCCTCGCATTAATAATTTGAGATTACCATGGGGTTCTGTACTTAGCCCGTTGTTCTTTAATTTATATTCAGCAGATATATATGCCATTAACAATCTAGACTACAATATTGTGACGATTTTTGTGTTTATATTATAAATAAAGACTACGAAAAATCATTGAAATATCTGCATAAGATATCACATAAAGGTGACTTTCGACAGAAATGGATTTGAACTTGCAAATAATAAATCTAATCTCTATCTTCAGTAGGCATAATACACCCAATATTGAGTCTGTCTTAAGAAAAATAATTTTCCTGTTCAATACTTGGGAGTAATACTAGACAATAAATTAAGTTTGACGCCTTTTATAGACGAAATAGTAAACAGGTTCTTAAAGATGATTACTAGAACGTGGTGGGGGGCTGATGTTAAAACGTCACTCCTTTTTTATAAGGCTTACATAAAATCAATAACACAGGTCTTCGAAAAAAAAATCTGCTCCAAGGACTAAACCTATCATGCCTTAAGTATTTTTATGTGCTGAATCCGAATTTTCAATTTAAAAAATTTTCTACCGTGGAGATTTCGAGTAAATCCCGGTTTTTATTGTCAAAAAAACGTATTTTGACGGTAAAAACCGGAATTTACTCGAAATCTACTCGCTGGAAAATTTTTCAGATTGAAAATTCGGATTCAGCGCACAAAAATATTTAAAGCATGCTAGGTTTAGTCCTTGGAACAGATTTTTTTCTGTTCCAAGGACTAAACCTATCATGCCTTAGTATTTTTGTGTGCTGAATTCGAATGTTCAATTTGAAAAATTTTCTACCGCATAGATTTCGAGTAAATCCCGGTTCTTATCGTCAAAATATGGTTTTTTGACAATTTTTGATATTTACTCGACATCTACGAGATAGAAAATTTTTTACATTGAAAATTCGCTTTCAGCACACAAAAATATTAACATGATAGGCTTAGTCCTTGGAGCAGAACTTTTTTTTTGTTGACCTGTGTAATTAATTATGGTTGTATTTTTTAAGGGTCTGTTAGTCAGTCACTCCTAAAACGTATTGACAAAGTACACAATAATGCCCTTCGAGTTTGTCTTGGTACTATGAGGTCGACTCCTGTTGATGTCCTGCATGTTGAAGCTCAAGAACCTCCATTAAAACTCAGAAGAGATTTACTGAGCGAAAAACTCCTTTTGAAGATTTTCCACTTTTTAAAAAATATCATCACTTTGATCTCAGTAATAAATATGGAATTAAGAAAAGCTCCCCAACCCCCGCTTCTGCATTTCGTGAATGCTTTCATTTACTCCCAAACATTGAAAATGATGATAACTGTCTTAGCAACTATAATTACTTCTCCTTGCTTACTGACTTGACGGTATCTATAAGACTGAGCATAAACTCTTTAAATTTAACAATATCCAAACAAAAAATATCCAAACTCCGAGCTAGTATACACAGATGGTTTCAAGTTCTCAAGTGGAACAGGATGCGCATTTTATGTACCTTCAAGAAATATCAAGAATAAATTAAAACTTGAAACAGAGTGCTATATTTTTACAGCAGAGGCGACAGCCTTTAGTTTGTATTTACTTCGAAATATCAGAAAACGGTTATCCTCTCTGATTCTCTATCAGTTCTGATGGCTTTAAAAAATACTACTACCTTTAAAATTAAAACCAATCCCCTTATAATATATATTAAAAGCTTGATATAAAATATCTTTGACACAGGTAGAGAGGTATATTCTGTGCGGGTAAAGTCTCATATAGGATTGAAAGATAACGAACAAGTGGATGATCTAGTTAAGGACAGTATTGAAGTAAGAAATAATTATAAAGTATGTATGATGGATGCAATGAATATATTTAGATATAAACTAAGGAATAAGTGGGATTATATGTGGAAAGAATCAACTTTCATAACACCGACTAGATATTCTAGATAAATTTGGACATGCATGTTATCTTGCACACTAGTTTTAAATACAGATTTACAGCTCCGATATCTGCGAATATTGCAATGTCACAGGTGACCCAGATCATAAATGTTTGGAAACACATGGTAACATCCCTACACCTTTCAATATACTATATCTATTGTCTTTAAATAAAAAGAATATCATTGACTATCTTATGGATTTCTTAGAAGAGACAAAAACTAAGCTATAGGTTAGCTTTGTTCCCTATGTTCTACACCTTTGTAGTCTTATTTTGTATGATAGAAAAATGCCCTGAAAGATCGTGGGTGAGAAGTTTGTGACCTATCTACATGGTATATGGTAAAATCCGTTTTATATAAAAAAAAGCAAAAACAAAAATCACAATCTTGTACTTAATCTGTCAAATAAAAAAATCTATAAAATTAATCGTGTTAACTTTTTAGACTGCAATTTCTACCGTCTCAAATTTTCAGCGAAGAAGGGAAGTTTTCAAGTTAAACTTGAGAATAATCATAAATTATTTTTAAACGAAATGATTGGTGGTATCCTGATTGAAATATAGGGTTTTAAGTTATTTTGTGAAGAGTATGAAAAACTGAAACATGTTCGTAAAGTTGCAACATTTTAATCAAATTAATCATCTAGTGTACTGTACCAACTATATAATTTCAAAATTGCGCTAATACAATCGCGAAGCCGCAAAAACTTGTTGAAATATTGGCAATTACTACATGTTTTCTAAGCTCCCAACCCAACCGTGAAAAATGTAAACGTGTTTATTTGAAAGCTAATTATAATATGATTCTCCATGAAGGTTGTTATCTATGCTGTCGAAAAAAAAACTTCTGTAATTCAATAATATCCACCACTTTCAAGGATGTCACAATTCAAAGTAAGATACTAAGAAGAAACATGATAGATGTTAGTCCAGTAATATATATTTAATGATATTCCTTATTACTATTAACCAGAAGAACTTTTATATTTGGCACCATCTAGACATCATTAAAGGTCAATTTTAGTCATAATAATAATAATAATAATTTATTGGTGTTATCATACAAAAGTGTTTACACAAGTCAGAAAAACAACATGATACATATAAGATAAAAATAGAAATGTAAAATACATTTAAGTATTAAAAACGGACATATTACATAACATATTAGTAAAGAATGCGTTAAAGAAATTTAAAAAAATGAAACAGATACTATATACAACAATATAACGTAGATAAAACTGATCATCAATACATATTATTAAAATTTGAAGAAACATACTCCTCAAAATTGTAAAAAGCATTGATTATTAAAAAGCTTTGACAGTATTTTTAAATAAATTGTGCTCAAGCTCTTTGATTTCTGAAGGCAAATGATAAAAAACCAATGGCATAAAAATTTGTTCCGCTACGAGATTTAAACAGTTTTAAAAAGTCAGGATATGGGTTGTTGTTTCTCGTGGAATATCTGTGCACTTCATTATGTGAAAATATAATTTATTTGTGTTCCTTAATGTACAATAGACAATGCAAAATGTAGGCAACGTTAATATGTTTAAGTTCTTGAAAGCTTGTCTACAGTCATCCCTGTATTTTAGGCCGTACAAAATCCATACTGCATTTCTCTGTAAGCCAAAAATATTGGCAGTATGACTGGAATGTCCCCAAGTTCGGATGGCATATGACAATTGAGAATAATTAAGACCATGATAAGCAGTAATCAATGTTTCTTGAGAAACTTCGTTTTCTAATAGGTAAATGTTAACTGAAATTTTATTACAGACAAAATGTACATGTTGTTCCCACGACAGTTTCTTATCCAGGTGTATCCCGAGAAACTTAATGCTGTTTGTGTTGTTCGTTCCAGTTACATTTCTTAGACTAAAAACTATTGTCTCAGTATTGGACTTATTTAAGCTAAGTTGGTTTGCTGTAAACCATTCTTGAACTTCTGACAATGTTTCCCTCATATTTGTAATTAAAATATCAACATTTTGCTGTAAGTGAATGATGGTGGTATAACCTGCAAATAGGACAAATCGAGCTGAAGTGTCTCTCAAATAATTGATGTAAATTAAGGATAATATCGGACCCAAAACGGAACCTTGTGGCACTTCATGTTCCATAGATAGTAAATCAGAACTTTTATTTTGATATGTAACATACTGGGATCTATTCGTCAGATATGACTGTATTAAATTAGCGATAGCTTATCTATTAAAATATGATGTGAAACACAGTCAAAAGATTTAGAAAGGTCTAAAAATTGTGCTTGAACATGTTCACCAACTTCAAAGCTATAACTTATTCAACAGTTTCAGTTAACTTATTTATGGCTAATGTTGTAGAGGATTTAGGTCTAAAACCAAACTGACTAGAACTAAATAGATTATTTTCGAAATAGTAAGTTAACAGCATTTTCAACAAAGTTTCTAAAATTTTTGAGAAGAGGTAAAATTGAAATAGGTCTGAAGTTTCCAACATCATCTAATGAGTCCTTTTTGTGTAATGGAATGACTTGTGAGATTTTAAGAATATCAGAATATACCGGGTGGCTCATCCGATAGGGACTCTTGTAACTGTTGGGATGGGCGAATGGATTTTTTTCAAATTTAGTGTAGTGATGTGGAATGAAATTTTTAATTATATGATGTAAAGAAACAAAATGGCCGACTTCCGGTTTCGATGCAATTTACATGAAAATCAAAGTTTTATACGGGGCAACCTGTATATTTTTGCATGTTTGGCCAAAATATATATGATCTAACTCTCAAATATTATTTTGATTTCCAAAAAATATTAAAAAAAGAAAAAATTATTATTATTTATTTAATTATAAATTTAGTACAAAGAGAAGGTAGACATTATGTATATCATCTTCCTAATTTATTACATTACATTAAAAAAAAAAACAGTTTTCGTTGAAAAACCAATGTCGTTGAACTTAAGGAAGAATAAATCGTGTCTAATGTTGGTATCTGAAGAGATAATATTTTAAAGGTATTTTTAGATCGACTTTTAACAATTTTGGCAAAATCGCGGCCTTCTATGATTAAAACTAAAAATTAAAAAATCTGAGTTTTTTGAAAATCAAAATAATATTTGATGGTCACATCATATGTATTTTGGCCAGCAGTGTCCAAATATTCAAAATTATACAGGTTGTCCCATTAAAAAATTTGATTTTCATGTCAATTGCATCGAAATCGAAAGTCTGCTATTTTGGTTCTTTACATCATATAATTGGGAACTTCATCCCATGTCGCTACACCAAATTTGAAAAAATAATCCATTTGCCCATTCAAGAGTTACAAGAATGTCCCTAACCTTGAGCCACCTGGTATACCTGTGTGTATACAACAATTTATTAAGTTAGTAAGTGGAATTAATATTAAGTATCTAATTGCGTGTAACGTTTTTATGTTTAAATAATAAGCATCATTAGACTTAGTCTTTTTTAGATTGGTGATAACATCATTTACGTCGTTAAACAAAACTGAGATTTGACAATTTGTGATTTTTTGTCTAAGAAATGTTTATGGGTTTTATTAGTGATAGGTACATTTTTTATTACAATTTCAGCGACACTTGCAAAATTTAAATTAAATTCGTCTGCTGAAATATTAGATACCACTTTTTGCCGTTTTTTTCTACTCTTGATGATTTGCCACAGCCTTTCGTGTATTATTTGAATCTGTAATATATTTGTCACTTGCTGCTTTTCTCGCTTTAAACAGTTCCGACGTGTATTGATATGATGCCGATGATGCCAACTTTGTCGGTGAAACGCACATCGAATGTAGCGTTCAGAATGTTCATATTTGTGAAAACTACTTTAGTGTCTCATGTAACAATTTAAATGCTTTTAAATTTATTTAGTTAAACCTAAATAAATCCTAACCTAACCTAACTAAATCGAAAAGGCCACCTCATAAACCAGTGATTTATGTCAGACTTATTAAATAATGTCAAATGCACCTAAAGATAATTTTGTCTTAAAGAAAGTTTTAAAAATGCATTCAAAAATTTACATTAAAACTAAATTATCTTTCAGTGTTTCTGGGTTTATGACTGTTTTATCAAGCTTTCAATAAAACTCTGTAGCTGTTAAGTTCAACTTAGGAGGATCAAGTTTTGTTAGGGAATTTAGGAACTGTGGGTATTTAATAGCTTTATAAAAAACCACTGCCCAAGGAATCACTACTTCCACATCCAGATTCTCTATCCAAGTCACTCACATCGAAAAAAGTTTGTATGTGGAAATAATTGTTTATGGAACTTTAATAATATAATATTTGAAATCCTCTACCCCAAAAACCCATAAAAGGATACCCCACATCGGTAGTGGGGTGGGGGTGGTGATAGGGGGGTGGTAGTGGGGGTGGATGAAGTAAGAAAATATTTTGAGGCTTCTGGTTCTTGTGCATACACTAAATCACAATTTTTTTTCATCCTCTTTAATAATGGGGTGGGGGTGGTAATGAGGGTGGCTAGTCAATATCTTAAACGGTTCCAGAGTAAACGTGCGCACAAAAAAAGTTACAGACAGACAGACCGACAGACCGCCAGACAGAAATTTTTTTTCGCTCAAACTTAAAATTTCGACGTTTCATGACATTTTAAGCCTATTTGAACAATAAAAATTTTTAAAAATTTGTTTGTCGTTACTATATTTCCACTGGACGTGGAAGTAATTAATTATCTTAGGATGGTTGTTAATTCTAGTTTATAAATCTAATATGCTTTGAGATCACTAAGTTTTCAGTCGAACCGTCATATACTACTACTTATTAGAGTTTTAATGAATGGGCAAAAATTTGTAATAAACCAGTCTTAAGCATAAAAGGATTTGGTTTTCATTTGTCCAAGCTATAGTGGTTTAAAATAGGTAGTTTGAAAGCTGTGGTAAGAACTATTCGTTGGCATTTCATGTTTTTGTTGATATATCATGAATGAATATACATAAACGCAACACACATAATGGACAAGCCCCAAATCCAAAGCCAAGCTATCCGAAAGCGCAGACAATATCCATTACCAACAGGCATTGTTAGTATAGGAGATGGGAATCGAACTCCGTACACGATAGAGTGACCAAGCACGCTTTAGCCTGCTGCCCTACCGTGCCGGATCTCGGTAATTATTGATAATGGTAAGCGGTACTACCAACAAGTTTTTCCAAAAGTGGCAAAATATTAAAATCAAACCGAATTTTTGGGTTAGGTTGTAGAGGTAAACAGGTAAACCCAGAGATCATAAAGCAGAGTTGTGTTAATTGCTTAAAGAGTTTAGAATAGATTTTGAAATAACTTACAAGTGTTAAGAAATATATTAAGACCGATGAGACTTAAAATATACTTCTACAAAAATAAATCGGCGTGCTTAAAAAGTAATTGGTAATTTAATGATTATAAGACAAAATACATTTGAAGTCGAATTATTTACAACTATAATTGGGTCTATGCGTATAGCTGCCATTATTTCTAGTGGTCAACCAATGTACAATGGAATAATCTAGATTGAATTAAAAATGTAATTTGTATCTGGTTAAAACTGTAACGGTTTGTTGTCGGGTAGCTGGTTCGGAGATTAATCAGGGTCCAGATTAGTTAATAAGACAACCCAATAAAAATATAAACAACTTATTTACTTTTCCAAACAGGTAATGTGTGGCAGTGTTACATAACATACAGTTACAGGTTATGTGTCCGTATCTTTTACGGTTCATAGGACAACATTTTCTATTATCTGAGAGAGAGAGTGTGTGTAACGATTGCGATGCGACGTTTGTTATTGCTACGGGAGTGGCATCGGGCGTCGGGTGAATATCGTCGACTCAAGAAGTTTCCCAGTTCAACACGCTGTAGGGGGTCTCCAGGTCAGGCTCATTCGCTCTGGTTTTGGCGGCGAAACGGCGCCGGGGAATGACTAACGACTCGAGGGGTCCCAGCTCAGCACGCTGTAGGATTCCCAGGGTCAGATTGCATTCGTTCCGTCGTGTTTGCATCGGGAGATGTACAAAACTGTAATATGTCCAGCTCAGCACGCTGTAGACATATTGCCAGAGTTGTTCACACACTGAATTATGCGCCAATATTCTTGGCTAAAGATGTCGGTCTCGGATGTCTGGGGCCGGGCAGGACTATTGCCCTTTACCCCAGTACATCGCTGTAGACCGGGGACCAGCCTCGTGCAGGGCGGGCGAACTTACTTTAGGTCGGCCCCACTCACAATTGTGAGCGGTGCAGACGATTTCGGTCCACCTCCCTGGGTCCTGGCTCGTTGGACCTTGCTGGCTAAGGCCTCTTCTGGCGTTCTTCTTTCTTCGTCTTCTGCTCTTCGCCAGCTTGTTTGCCCCCCGGGGGGTAGTCATCGGTCTGTTGGGTGTTTTGGGTTTGTGGCGGGAGTGACTGCCGGTACACAAGATGCCAAGAGGCATCCTGTCATCCGGATCATCGGTAGGGTAAGGATGAGCTGTGTAGCTCGAGGAAGGGCAGACCTAACTGCTTTGGTAGCATTTTTGGTCTGCCCGGAGCTAGGGGGACTACAGATACTGGACGGTTGTTTGTTCGGTACCCGCAGGGTCTTGGGTGGGTCGTTGGGTATCGTCATGTCTCTTCCGTGGGGGTGGATCGTCGGTTGGTGGTATGCTTCTCATACTCACCCGTTATCCAGGAGCTGCACCTTCGGCCGCTTGTGCCTCGGAGCATCTGCTGGGTCATAGTCAGTTGCCTCCTTGACTAGTGGGTTCCCATGCTCCTCGGCAAGGGCGTACATCTTTCTGGCTCTCTGCTTGATGATCTCAGTGACCGGGGTGTATTCCAGGTCCCTATAGATGTCCTCGTTGCGGATGAACCAGGGTGCATCGACTGCCGTTTTGAGGGCGACGTTTTCCACTCTCTGGATCTGATGGAGGTACCTCTTTGCTTGGTAGCCCCAAGCTACCGAAGCATACGTCAGCTGAGGCCGGATGAGGGACCAGATAAGCGTGAGCTTGTTCCTCAGGTTGAGTCTGCTCTGTCTACCCGTCATCGGGTAGATTAGGGCTCTCGTCCTCCTGGCCTTCTTGACGATGGCCTCCGTGTTCAGTCTCCATGTTAGGCCTTTGTCCATGACCACGCCAAGGTAGTTGGCGGAGTCGTGCCATTGGATGTCCTCACCAAACATGGAAACGTGACCTGTGGGGTTTTGTTTTCTTACCTTCTTGAAGAGTACCGCCTTGCTCTTCTCGGCGTTGACCATCTGTTGCACCAGTCCTCTAGGAGGGTGGCCGCCTCCTGGAGGTTTCTGGTGGCTAGTCTGGCACTCCAGGATCTGGCAGTCAGGGCTGTGTCATCGGCGTAGAGGACCATGGAGGTCCTCTCCGTCCGGGGTAGATCGGATGTGAAGATGGAGAACAAGTGTGGGGACAGCACTGAGCCTTGGGGGACTCCTGCCTCCATTGTTCTGTACGTGGACACCCTGTCCACGATCTTCACCCTCATCTGTCTCCTGTGGAGGTACGATCTCACTAGCTTGACGAGTGCAATGGGGTAACCCATACTCATCATTTTGGCTAGGAGACCGTCGTGCCAGACCCTGTCGAAGGCTTTGGGAACGTCCAGGAACAGCGCCGCCGTGACCTGTCGTTGGTTGAACCCCTTCGTGACCTCCTCGGTGAGCCGGAGCACCTGGAGTTCGGTGGAGTGCCCTGTCCTGAAGGCGAACTGCTCGTCTGGGAGGACTTCCAGCTCTTCTGTCTTCTCGGCTATCCTCTTGAGTATGACTCGTTCGGCTACCTTACTCATCGCTGGGAGTAGACTGATTGGCCTGTAAGAGGAAGGAAACATTAGGTTCTTACCTGGCTTTGGGATGACTATGACGTCGGCCTTTTACTGAATTATGTTGATTTGTGGCCGGCTTTTATATCCGAGAATCCTCGCTTACTGGTGACGTAGAACTGCGTATAGTTTAGTGTCGTGTGCAAATCCATGCCTCTAGACGGGAGATGGGTAGGTTTGCGGGCCGTGTGCACATTGGTGTCGTGTGTAAATCCGGAATCTTAGTAATGGAGCAGGAATTTAAAGAATGCTTCATTACAAAACATTTTCTAAAAACAATATACCAACACTGAATCATATTTTGGGAGATTTATTTATATTTAAATCACCGAAAAGTACAATTAATTATTCATATATTATTAAACTGTTTTTAGAGTGTGCAAGAATTTCTAAGAACAATCTAACCTATGTTTTACAGTAAATTTAACATCGTTAAAAATTTTAACCCACTTCATTTATAAATAGTCCATCTATAAGCTGAATTGTTCTCAGTATTCGCCATATGTCTATTTCATAACTATGGCGGCCCATATATCTCATGTATTTGTGAATCAAGTGAGTATAGTAATTGATTTATTGTTAATGTAAACACCCTGAATCGTGAATCCGAAAATTATAACACCAGGGTAACACTAAACACTGAGTACTATAATTCAATAATTCAGTCACTTGATCACTTTGATTACTTTTCTTTTTATCCTTCTGAACTTACTATCTGAACTGAACTGTACTATCTACTGAACTGTACTCCACTGCGTGGCCTCCTTTTATAGTCCTTTTGCAGTCTTAGGTAACTCGTTCTACAGTATTCCAGTACATTCTACAATGTTCCAGATAGGTGTCAGCACTTTCTCGACGTTTCTGGATTATGACATCGCGCGCATCATCCCTGGGACAATTGCCAAACCAACTGACTAACCTAATTGTTTTCTGTTACTTATACATGCAACTTAGAGGGAATTCCCACAGATATCTCTGGGGGTAAAAATATGTAACATTATTTTATATTTATTTCATTAAATACAAGACGTTCACTCAAAGTATTTGTGTGTGTCTTTTTTTAATATAGCCCTTATCGTAAACCAAGTAAGGTTTTATAATGTTCTTCAGATATTCTACGAGTAAAAACTTAGATAACACAGCCCCACAAAAAAAAAATCTTGGAACTGCTATCGAGACAACTTAATTAATGTAATTTTCGACGCTAAATCCGAATCTGAGGTCAAAAAAAAATCAACCCCTAGCGCTAAAAAACACTCCCTAAACATGGTAAAAATGACTTAACGCTCCACGAATAGTCTTAAATCTCAATAAATCGAATTAAATATAAACATTCGAGTATATAACGCATAAACTCCGTTTGCCATTGAAAATCACCCCCATGAGTGAGTGAAAACTACCCCTCATACAACAGGAATCCTAAAAAAATGCAGTGATTGTAAAAAAGCTTACGATGCCCAGTTTTTTTTGGAAAGAGTTTGTAACTGCATTAGTTCCGATGCCATGCTCAAAATCTAGAGCCCCATAGAGTAGCGGAAACGTCCCCTAGATTAAGATGCAAGGAAAATCGGGAAAAAAAAAGGTAATAACAGAAACAATGAACGCCCCAATAAAGAGCCCAACTTGACGTATACTTAATCCGCATTCAACACTCGTATGCGGTTGTCAATGTGCCACCTAGCGGCTGGTCAAAAAACTATATAGTCAGAAAATTATATAGATGTTTTTTCTGAATTTTTAGACGATTCTTTTTAAAGGCCTTATAAATTAGAGGTGCAACGGATAGCCGGTTACTATGCGGTATCCGGCCTATCCGGCCACTTTATTACTATTCGGCTGGGCACCGGATAATGACCTGATATCTGGCCAAAACCGAATAGTTAAAAAAATAAAAAGTGGTATAAAAAATAAAGGGGTTTTATTATTTTTCACTTATCCTGCATTACAATTATTACTACAAACTGTAAATATCTATAGATTAGTTACCAAATTAATACTTAAAGTTTACCAATGGTAAATTATGGTGTATGAAGACGAGTTTTTCAGCGTTTAGAGGTAGAAGACGATTGAGTTTCTTTTAGTATACGTTGCCAGCTTCTGAAAAGAGCTTCACTGCTGCAAGGAGCTGAAAGATATATTTTTATAAACTTTGACAAAAGTGTACCTATATTAATTGGAGTTAGTACACTGTTTCTATGAATCCGTGCTCCTTTCATATAAACAATCTCCTTGGCCATTGAACTTTTCTCCGAAACGTTTTTGCCACTTCCTCAAAACAGTCCCAAAAACTCCAAAAAGTGCTGTGAACATCAGCAGTAACATTATATGAGTTTCTCTTACTTTGTTTACTGGAAGGAGAATAACCACTTTCACTATCACTGTTTGAATATAAATCATAACAACTATTTTTTTAATCCTCCAGCAGAATAATTTGACAGGATATTTTAGCCTGATTCTTATCAAAAAACTGGTTTTAAATCTGAGGTCTAGAAGAGTTGCCAGTAAGTATTTTTTGTCGTCGATGTTGCCAAAACGTGTTTTCAATCCAACTTTCAATGTAAGCCAGATAGTTGGCCGGATATTTGGTATCCGGTACAAGAAGTACGCCGGATATCCGGTATTCGGTATCCGGCCAAAACACTATCCGTTGCATCCCTAATATAAATAAGTAATAGTACTTTCAGAGAATTCTTTTTAGGAGTCATCTAAGCAACTGCAATTTAAATTTAGGGGTGGTTTCCGCCACTCTATGGGGGTAGTTTTTGAGCATCGTATCGAGACTAACGCAGTTACATACTGTTTCTAAAATAACTGAGCATCGTAAGCTTTTTTTGCAATCACTGCAATTTTTTAAATTTCCTGTTATGTGAGGGGCAGTTTTCACCCACTCATGGAGCTGATTTTCAATGGAAAGTAGTGTTAACTCTGTGTTTATGCGTTATATACTTGAATGTTTTTTATTTAATTCGATTTATTGAGATTCAAGACTATTCGTGGAGCGTTAAGTCATTTCTACCCTGTTTAGGGAGTGTTTTTTAGCGCTAGGGGTTAATTTTGGGGTGTAAGATTTTTTTTTGACCTGATTCGGATTCAGCGTCGAAAATTACATAGGGATACAGTTGTTTCGATAGCAGTTCCAAAAAAGCCCAAAAAAAAAAATGTTTATGAAGTGTTTTTTAGCGTTAGGGGTTGATTTTGGGGGTATACGATTTTTTTTGACCTCGGATTCGGATTCAGCGTCGAAAATTACATAGAGATACAGTTGTCTCGATAGCAGTTCCAAGAATTGTTTTGTTTTTGTGGGGCTGTGTAATTCATTAAGTCTCAAAAGATTTAATGGTAGTTTTAAAAAAAGGCATGTATGGCTTCCTTAGGTGGGCCCCTGTACTCTTTTAAAGGTTTTAAATCAGTTTTATAGAGTCCTTACAGACCATTTACGTTTATAAGAAGTCTTAGAAATAAGCTTTTAAAAAATCCTATGGAGTATTTTAAAACTAAAATAGTTCTATATATTGCACTACCTGGAAATGACTAATGCTCAGTTTTAGTCATATAGCGATGATGCCAACTTTATCGGTGAAACGCATATCGAATGTACCGTTCAGAGTTTTGATATTTGTGAAAATTATTTTAGTGTAATACATGCAAAGATTCCCCTCCCAAGATCGTGGAAATTAATAAATAAAATAACTTCATATTAGTTTATAAATATTTAAAAATTTTGCGGCCACCAGAGGAAAACTACCACAATTATGGTGCTTCTATAATTTTTAATTAGCATAATAACTGTACTAACCTTGTTTTTACCATAAATTATCCATCAACCGATTATATAAATCATAGAAATAAACATATTATTCATAAAGACACACAATAAATAATAAATATTCTTATTGTGATATAACAGTATCACCAGACTTCAGGTGAGTGGTACAACTTAACCGGACTATCACGGTTTGCCATGAGACGCCACATCATTTTGCAAGTTGGCTGTCACTAATACGCTGCCTGCAATCAAAGACAGCCGGCTTAAGTTTCGATGCTCACCATGCAAAGCCACCGTTGATTTCTTAGGTGTGGTCGTTGTCTTTGATTGTTACGTAGAATACTTTTTAAGCATTGGCGTAACTAGAGATTGATTTTCAATGACATGATAAAATTAAAAAAATATATACCTATCTGATAATATAAGTCATCTGGTGTTATACTATTCGCAAATACGAAAGCGATGAGTATATTTACTGCAATTGATCGGTGCATTACTAAAATCGTAAATGTCGCTGGTAGCATATTATTGCACGAATTCTGAACAACTTTCGAAATGTTCGGCTGTTCGTCTGTCTGTCCGTTCGTTCGTCCATTCGTCACGTTGTAAGCACAATAATGTATGAAAGAAAAGTAAGGTTGTCTTGAAATTTAGACTGGAAGTTGCTGCTAGCTAGCATTGTTTTTGAGTAAAATAGATTCGTAAATAAAAAAGTTTTTAATCACTTAAAAGTTAAAAAATTGAATAGAAATCTTATGAAATGTAGTTTCCTATCATTATTTATTTATATATTTTATTAATATATATTTCACAATAAAATAATATGTGTCGAAATATGATTTTCAAATAAAGATATTATAATATAGATATTAATACTTTGGAAACAAGAGAATGGTGGTCTAGTGGTTAGACGATCGACTTGAAATCCAACTAGTTCGAAACTAAATTGGCATCATAAAATTTAAAATGACCAAAAACTAATATTATTTAAAAAAATTAATGCGAACAGTATCCTATGCAATGAACTACAATTTTATAAAAACTTCAATAAATCGGTAAAGAGTATAATGTTTACCTTAGTTTAAATGATGCACCATAATCGTATAGCTTAAATAGAATTGAATAGAATATAATAAATTTTATTTAGCCTAAACTATTCACACATTCATAATCATTCATTATTTTGAGCCCTAACTCTTCCTCTTCTTATCCACAGCGACATTTTGTGATTCATGAAAGTTATTCTAGTTGACCTCCGCTTGCTGTATATCACGTCTAGTGGCGTCACGCCATTTGTCGCGGTTGCTTGTTAGGGGCACAGCCTCATTAAAGCTCTTTACCATCACCTCCTTGATGACATCAGCCCAATCTTTTGAAATGTTCTAACATTTATATATAATTTAGGTATATTTTTGGTAAACAGTTTCGAATTATCATAAAGATTCTAGTGGGCTGTACCTGCGTAAACCATTACAAAAAGTTAATTTTTTAAGAAAAATATTTTTGCATAGTCTATGTTGTAGTTTTCAGCAGATCTCACCGAATAGTTGTGCAATTTGGATCTTTTAACTAAGAAGGATTTAACGTAGGTACAACAAGATTTTTCCGACTATATATATTAAAATTAAATTTGCTGTTTCAATACTTCGCTCCAATGAAATCTTGAAATTGATTTAACGCATTCGAAATATGTGTGTATCTGACACAATTTAATATTACACATATTTCTCTTGTGTAACACTTGTAACCTCTTAATATACGATATGCTATACGATATTAATAGTGTAAAGCAATAATTAAAATGTGGGCAAATTATAGTATTGTGTATAATTAATTTTGATATTTAATTTAAATTTTGGTAAATCGGTAGATATTTTTGGAAAAAGAATGTTTTTGCCAATTTTCTGATATAAATAATAATCAACGTGTTTTGAAAACGTTAACTGTTCATCTAAAATAATTCCTAAGTGATTATTTAATTTCACTTGCAAATTCCACTTTTGTATTATTAATGTACAGAAACTGCTGACCATTTATATATTTTTGGCAAATAGTTTTAGTTCCAAGAACCATACATTTTTATTTATTATTGAATTTCAATTTATTTACAAAGCAATTCGTTTATTATATCTGTGATTTCAATATTATTTTTTCCAGACACAGAAATTAATGTGTCAACCTCAAAAAGGTTTAGGCATGAATATTTTAGAACATGATTTATATCGTCCACATATATAATTAATAAAATGGGCCACAACACACTATCTTGTGGCACCCCATATGAACCAGTAATTTTAGTTGATTTGTAATAGATGTTCACTTTAGTTCTACAGTACTTATTTTCTAAGTAATTTTCAATTATCAAAGCTGTTTCTTTTAAATAACTTAACTAAATGATGGTTCAATTTTGCTTTAGGTCTACAGACACGCTTAAAACTACATTATCGTTATTAACCTCGTTTCTACAATTTGCACGCACGAATTTTAAACGCATTTCATATCAATGATTTTGTCTAAATCCTAATTGACCACTGCATAAAGTTTGTATTCTTCATAATAATAAGTCGTCATCTTCAGCAAGATGCTTTGAAGTAATTAAAAAAACAATGTTCAAAAACTAAATATATAATAATAATAATAATAATAATAATAATAATAATAATAATAATAATCGTCCTCAAGAGAGGACGATGCGGGAACTACGGAGAGGACGCGCAACTCGTTGACGGAAGCATCTTACATCATCTAGATGCCGGAGAGTCGTACACTTACTTGGGTGTCGAGCAACGCTCCACCCAAGAAGTGGGTGTAGTGAAAAACGCTCTCCGCGGCAAGTATCAGCACCGACTCCGACAGATCTGGTCCTCAGAACTGTCGGGGAAGAACAAGGTGTCTGCTACCAACATGCTTGCCGTTCCGATCCTACTCTACTCCTTTGGAGTAGTGAAATGGACTCGAGAGGAGTTGCGTCAACTCGACGTAGGAACCCGCAAGAAGATGCATCTCAATAGAAGTTTGCATCCTAAATCGTCCGTTCCACGGCTATACCTCCCACGACATCGGGGAGGCCGTGGACTCTTGAGTTTGGAGAGTCTCCATAATAGGATGGTTCTGGATGGAGCCTGTAAAGTCATCAGGAGTTCGGATCCCCTCCTCTGCATGGTCCGAGACCATGAAAGTGCAGGAATAGGAGCCTTTTTGTTTAAGGCAGCACAAAGAGCAGCCGATGAACTTGGTCTCTTCTTCGACGTCGAGCGGGTAAATCCCGACTCTGTCACCGAGTTGGAACCTGCTCGACGAAAAGCCCAAATTAAAGCTGCAGAACACAACATCTTTCTGCAGCTTCACACGGATAAGCCAATGCATGGAGTTTTCTATAAAAATATAGAGAACCTTGGCTTATCCGAAAGGCTGACCTTTGCCTTCTTAAGGTCAGCCGGGCTGAAGTCTGAGACCGAGGGATTCATAATGGCTTGCCAGGATGGTGTATTTAATACCCTCGTCTATCGTAGTCGTGTCATGGGTATAGAGGTCCCTGATGTCAGCTGCAGGGCCTGCCGCAGGGCGCCAGAGACTTTAATGCACCTGTTGTCGGCTTGTCCGACATATGCAGTCTCGGCCTATATCCAGAGGCACGACGGAGCATTACGAGTGCTTTATTATCACCTAAGGCACTCGTATGGGATAGACGAGACACCAGTGCTGCCTTACGCTCCGGGGGATATTGAGTCCGTTGTGGGAAATGAGAAGTGTCTAATTTATTGGAACTACTCTTTTCCCACCGTCAGGCAAATACAAGCCAACAAGCCTGACGTAGTACTCCTCGACCATCAACTCAAGACAATGTTTGTCGTGGAGTTCTCGGCTCCCGCGGAGAACAACATTGTCTTGAAGGAGGAGGAAAAACGGACAAAATATCGAGATCTGCTCTTCGAACTCCGCAGACTGTATCCAGACCATACTGTTAAGATAGTGGTACTGATGGGGAATGGCTGCCGGTACTACCAGCTCCCCTCTGTGAGGGTCGGAGCCACAGAGAAGGGTGACTGGTTTTTAACAAAAAAAAAAAAAAAAAAAAAAAAAAAAAAAAAAAAAAAAAAAAAAAAAAAAAAAAAAATAATAATAATAACGAAAATGATGATACATACCATACAAAAGGCCGCAGTACTACAAACGTGCCACATTGTCAGGAAGTTTCTAGGTTCTCTGAGATGAGATGAATTTCTCCTTCAGAGGTACCATTAAAACCAGTTAGTCAAAGACACAACATCCGTCCGAGCCTCATCCTACGCGACACGCAGGATCGCGGGATAGGTGAAATTTCCCAGTTACTAACTGAGGAGTGTGCTAAGTCGAAAAATAATAATAATAATAATCTTTATTCACATATCAAATTAGTATACATATGAATGATAATATTTTAATTATTGAAAAGGCGGAGTTCAGCTGAAAAAACAGAAATGTCAGATCAGCTGGTCTTACACTCAACCTGCTAATAGATAGATGGCAACATCAAACATATTTGAATTATTTGTACAATGGTTAACATGACAAAAAAAAATACCTTTGTCCATATAAACTGAATTATTTGGAAGAAAAGGGAAAAAAAAATTAATTACTACTTTCTTATGTAAACGGCTGAATCAGAAGATGTGTTTTAAAATGTTTGGCAAAAGTGAAACCTGTGCATGATTTCAGTAGAGGGGAAAGTGAGTTATATAATTTATATATACTAAATGTAAAAGACCTTTCAAAAAGTGCCGTTTTATGAATTGGAGGTGTCAGTATACCCTTATGTCTTAAATTTAAATTGTGCACGTCAGTGCGAAATGTAATCTTTCTAAACAAATAAGAGGGACTGTTAGAAATTGTGATTTTATGATACAATGTACAACAGTGTAAAATTCGTCGCTGTTTCATGTTCAGCCAGTTAGTTACCAAGAGCTTGTGACTTACAGAATGGTGTCTTTTGATCCCATAGATGAATCTAAGGCAATAATTTTGAAATTTTTGTATCCTCTGTGTAGTAGCAGCAGATAAGCAGGGTCCATACACAGAATCACAATAATTAAAAAACAAAATAAGAGTATCGCATAGCATAGTTTTTACTTCGATATTTAAAACATGGCGGAAGCTGTACAACATTTTTAACCTAGAAACAGCTCTTTTGATAGAAAGTGAAATGTGTTTCTCAAATCTAAGTGTAGTATCAATTATTAAACCTAAATCTTTTGCTTCTCCTTTGAGCGGCAAGTGAGTTCCATTAATTGCTAGATGAACATGTTGAGATAATCTCTCTCTGTCAACAGCTCTACCAAAAAACATAGCAATACACTTATTTGGATTTAGATGTAAAGAATGTTCTAATGATACCTTGTAAATAATTTCTAAATCCGAATTTACAATGTCACAGCTATTTTGTATTTCATCTGGAAAAAAGGAATATAATACCTGCGTATCATATGCATACATTTGCACATTACATCTTTGTATGAATCTAGGTAGCGATGACGTGTACACTGTA
Organism: Rutpela maculata; assembly: GCA_936432065.2. Classification (NCBI taxonomy): domain Eukaryota; kingdom Metazoa; phylum Arthropoda; class Insecta; order Coleoptera; family Cerambycidae; genus Rutpela; species Rutpela maculata. Next base: position 67,695,721 of record OW386290.2, on the reverse strand, counting down.
TATAAAATGGGACCTAACACTGATCCTTGTGGTACGCCCCGTGACACATCTAAAAAATCAGAAGACTGACCATTCAGCACCACTTTTTGTTTTCTAGCATTTAAATAACTCTTAAAAAAGGATACTGATTTTTCATCTAATCTAATGTGTTTTAATATAATTAATAATACATTGTGTTCCAGAGTATCAAATGCCTTGGAATAATCCAACAACACCAACACTGTACATTTACCAGCATCGGTCGCAGTTAAAATATTATCAGTGATATTTAAAAGAGCAGTTGTACAACTGTGACCTTTTCTAAACCCGGACTGGGCATCTGGTAAAATGTTATTTGTTTCTAAATGATCGACAAACTGCGATTTAATAATATATTCTAAGATTTTTGACAGTACTGGTAAAATACTAATGGGTCTTAAATCATTATAATTTAAAGGCAAATCGATTTTGGGAAGTGGTACTACTTGTGATATTTTCCAATCGGCAGGATATACAGAATTAATAATGAAAAAATTTATAATATGACAAATGAATTCCAGAATAAAAGGATAACAGGCTATGATAAAATTTATATGAATTCCATCCTCCCCAGCTGCACTAGTTTTTATAGAAAATAGCAACTTACCAATTTCAGCTTCATTAACTGTTTTAAAAGAAAGATTAGCATGTAGGGAATCCTTCACAGTGTTATAATAATTTGCAATGTTATCACTAGGAGGAGTATGAGGCACCGAATTTAAGAAACTTTGATTTATAGCATTTACATCCGAAAGATTGGGAATTTCTCTTTTTTTGTTTTAGTATTATTACCTAAATTATTAAGTGCTTTCCACATAGAATTTTTATCTTTATTTAGAAACTTTTTAAAATAGGCTTTTTTCTCTCTTCTAATCGAGCTAGTTGTAAAATTTTTTATATTTTTGTACTCTTCCCAATGAACAGGGTTTTTAGTTTTTTTATATTTTGCTAGGGATTTATCTTTAAGTTTTATTAATAATTTAATATTGTCTGTTATCCATGGCTTGTGCTGTTTTTTAAAAACACAGGTTCTTAGAGGTGCATGCATATCCATTAAAACTCTTATATTTTCGTTAAAGAAGGTAATTTTGCCGTCTATATTGTTTATGTCAAAAACATTTCTCCATGGAACAGATTCTAGGTGGGCATATAGCAATTCTAGGTTCATGTTTTTAAAGTCCCTGTATATTATTGGTGCAGCCGGATTACTAAATCTGTTAAAACTCAAAAATGCATAAACTAATTCATGATCAGAAATGTTGTTTAAAGACACAGTGCCACTCTTAGAAATATTGCAATTGTCAGATATTATAATATAGTCTAGTAATGAAACACAATTTAACGTTATTCTAGTAGGGTCATTAATAATTTGTTTTAAACTAACACTCTCCAAAAGGTTAAGGAACTTATTTGTAGTATTATTTATATTTAACAAGTCCAACTTAAAATCACCCAGACAAATTATTTCATCCACTTGAGGTAAAATGTTAATCAAAATGTTTTCGAAATCAGTTAAGAAATTATTAATATTAAGATTTGGAGCTCTATAAACACAACCAATAGCAATATTTAACTTATTAAATTTAATTCTTACCCATAAGTCCTCAAAATTTTCACTATTTTCCAATAATTCAAAGTTTAAAGTATCTTTCAAATATATTCCTACACCACCCCCTCTAACACCAATATCCCACCAATATGAACTATATTTGTAAAATATAGTACGTCGACTATCATAAAAGTGACTAATCTTTATCAGCTAAATCTGTCTAGCAAATATAATAAGACTTTGTATGATATAAGTACTTAAGGGATGAAAACAAGAAGAACCTTTATACTGGTATTAATAAAATACCCATGCTTTTCGCGAGTTCACAAAAATATATACTTCCTTATTACCTCTTTACATACAATATTTCGTGTTGTACGTTTTCTTTGTAGAGCGATCAACTGCGTGATGAGCTAGATTAGGGTATATCATATGCAACAAGGCTTGAGAGAAACAATGACCCCGCAAATCCACTTCGGCCTCTGTCACGGACTGATCCTAAACCTTATTTATATTCAAACGTACCTTTATTATAAACCCTAATCGCTTGAACTCATAGAAATACTCAGATGGGAAACCGGTTGAAATTGATCCATAGTATGAAGGCTGTTTTTTCGAAAATGGTCACATCTATCACGTTTATATGTTGAGCCCTCATCTGAAGTCTGGCTTCTAGTTAACCCTTTCGAGACGGAGCTTGTTTAAGTGCAGCAATCCGCCTGGCCGGGTGTGGTCACGGCTTGCTGATCTATCCGCCTTCCGATTTGTCTCTAAGTTACTAATTCTAAAGGGAACAGAACGAATATTTTCCACTCCGAATTTTTTTACGCCTATTACTAGCACAATAAGTGACCACGTGCAATGGCTGATCAAGTCGTATTTCGTCTGGAAGTGTGGCCTCACATAGTGCGTAAATATACGCTTCTAGTAAATCAGACACGATAGATTTTCGCGTACATATTGGATTCCCGCCACGAAAGGTTAAAAATGACTAAATACCCGTATTTTTAGTTTATACCAAGCAATTTCTTTTCTCTGTAGCGAGAGACAAATATACACATAAAATTATTCGAAGAACACTATATAAGGAGAAGTATGAGTTAACGAAAAAATTTCTGCAACAAATATGTCGGAAGTTAAAATCATGACATTTGTCAATGTCATATACTTATTTCAGCTTCTTGCTAACTATTATGTACTTTATATAACGTCACTGTTAATAAACGTATCATGACGAAATGTAGTAATTATGAAAATTGTTCTCGAAAAGTTACTATTTCGGATATGACTCACAGACTGACATACCAAGAAAACTATTACTTTCTTCCTTTTGCAACATTTTACGCGTTTCTTAATTTTAGTATAATTTTGTATTTTTGTCATGATATTATGTAATTGTTTTCATGCTTTAAATATTTAAAGGAGTTGAGGAATTCTCTAGTAACACATTTCAAAATCAACGCAAACTTGTTCTGGCTACGCCCATGTTATCAAGGTGATACAGTTTTCTCGATATGATATTCCTTGTTGGAATCTTGATTCTTGATTCACTTTTCAGTTGAATTTTTTAGATTGTTTTATCAGATAGAAGGTGGGCATGGCCTTAACATTTAATAAATCGTTTATGATATTAATTGGACGCATTATTATACCGTTTGATATACTTTTAAATATATAGTATTTTAATGTAAATCGTTTCATTAGGAAAGACAATTTGTCACAATTTTATGTAAATGTGTAGTCGTTTTATTTATTATCGGATAAACTTTTTATTGGTTTTAAATTTATTTATACAGGGCGTCTGGTGTATACGTACCAATATTTTGCATGATAATACATTGACCCAAAAGAAGCAAAAAAACTTTTATAAAACTTTTGCCTTTCTCGTTTTTTGCTTAAATTAATTATTTTCTAAAAATACAATATTTTCAGGCCAGGTAGTACCTAAAATATTAGTCGGTAGGTCAGTATTGCCGGACAAACTAAAAAAAAGTTCAATGTCTTCTTGCGACATATACCTCCCTTTTTATTATATTTATTGTATTGACATTGACATATAAAAACGTTTAAAAAACGCCCGATAAAGGCCGCCCGACCCATTTGAACATTGCCGGTGTCTCTTTCCTCCGCTGGCGCTCAGTGGAAAATTATGAATTTTTTTGGACTAAATTCGCCCGACAGCTGAATTCGCAATGAAAGCTAACATTTTTTTTTAAATTACATAGAAAAGTTGTCGCTTCAACATGGTGTTGCCACAAAGTGACTAAAATTAAATCTGTCCTGCAACATCTTAAAACAATTCCTATTAAACCTTTCAGTCTAGTCAATTTTGGGTACGTTTTTATCAAATGATTTCAATTAGAACATATATTTATTACAAAATTCTACGAAATTATATGTTTTTTGGGTCGCTGATTACGAATACAATAGATATTTTGACCAACATTGGACACATTTCGAGATATTGGTTACTTCTGGGTATTTCTTGAGATTTTATGAAATTATTTCCAGGGCCGCGCCAAGCGCTTTGAGCGCCGTCGTGCAAATACGAACATACGCCCTTCAGTAGCATATCTAAAATTCAGCTGAAAGAGAGGCTGAGGAAAAAGTATTTCAAATACATCACGCTAAACAGTTGAATATAAAAATTAAAAATTTCCAGTTCATGCCAGGGCTGGATTAAGGATTGGCGCGTCTTTAGGCAAATGAAGTATATACACCCTCTTATTTACAGGGGGTGCTACGGGATTGTAAAATGCGCCGCAGGCGAAATTTTCGAATTTTAAAAGGTCAAATTATAAAATACCAATAAAAAATGTTTTTTGTAAAACTGTCATTAAAAATGACATTTTTAATTCATTGATAGGTGAACTAAAAATCGACTTTTATAATGTTACGTGTTAAAAATACTTTTAACACTAGTGTCGAAAACACTTTTAACACTAGTGTTAAAAATAAAATGCTATCTATATACCATATAGCAATATGCATTCTTCTCAAGATAATAGAAAGCTGTATTGATAAAATTAGAAGAAATATATTACTTAGAAGCAATACATATTTATTCAAATAGTTACAAATTATTTATTTAGATATTTGATGTCTGGAGCTTCATTCAAAAATGTTTTAATTTGTTCGCTAGTAAATATTTTCGATTTTTTTGGCCGATATCCTACACTTTTTCGTTTTAAAAACGCTATTAGCTTGTAATACTTGCTTACATCCACGTTGTTCTTGATTCGCAAATTAGCTTTTATCATAGAGAAATTAGACCACACTGTTGACGCCTTTCATAACGTAGATTTTTCTTCGAAGTAAGCCAAAAGTATATTTTCAGTGAACTTGTCTACCTACTACTTTCTTCATTTCACATCATTCAATAAGTCTTTTATATGCTATACCATATTGTTGCCGCGATTTCTGGGACAACAGATCTAAAGTTTCCCTATTTGCGGCTTCTTTAACATCTGGTGGAATAATGAAATTCCTTTTATTTCCCGTATTTTCTTCAAAATCCATTTTTTTAGCCACAAAATTTACGATATTTAAAGACAGCTTCAATTGTAGTTACTAGTAAACACTAAAGAACTTACAGTTGTTTTACTTAGTTACCCTTTATCCAGTACCTGACTTGACATTTACACTTTATTGTCACATATAATTGAAACGAACGGGTGGCTCAATGCCAACGCGTGCGACACGTAAGCGATAGATCGGGAGTTCAATCCCACAGACGGCATTTTTTTTAATAACAGTTTTACAAAAAATATTGTATGATACATTTGTTAAAAGTGATTTTATTTTGTTCGTGGGGTTGCTCCACTCGCTGCGCTCGTTCCGCAATATTCCCCACTCACAAAATAAAATGTCACTTTTAACACTTGTATCATAAATAACTATTATTATAAAAAAATTTCAGTATTTATATTTTCCTCTCAACTACGACTAAAAGTTATTTTTTTTTATTTTAAATTTCGGCGCTCTAAGCTACGTGGCGCCGTCGTGTGCCGCACGACTTACCCTTATGGACGGCGCGGCCCCGATTATATCAAATATAACATATCTTTATTTGAAAAATTCAACGGATTTATATGTTTTGTGGGTAACTGATTACAATATATATTTTTTCCTAATAATTTCATTGGATTTTGTAACAAACATAATAATATGTTCTATTTGAAATAATTCTATACCACGTCAAAATGTACCCAAAATGGACTATACTGAAAGGTTTAATAGAAATTGTTTAGAGATATTGCAGGTCAGGTATAATATCAATCACTTTGTAGCAGAACCACGTTGTAGCGACAACCCCTCTATGTAGTTAAAAAAGAAAAACCGTTAGCTTTCGTTGCGAATTCAATTGTCCGGCGATTTTGTACAAAAAGTCCATAATTTCCCACTGTGCGGCGAATCAAAGGAAGATGTCTTGTCTATTTCATTCTTCCTTGTTTAGTCGTAGGCTATGCATCGTTTACCAATTATACAGTGTTGTCACTGTGTTTGATTTGTCTAGTTTTGAAGTAAATTCATAGTAAAAATAATAAAACGGTGATATGAACGAGGTGATGAATTAAGTGTTTATTAAAATTAAATTAGTTGCTACAGTGGTTAAGAAATTTTATATAATAAATCAAAAATGGCAATTTTTATTCTCATCGTTAAAATACATTTTTTTTAGACAGTACATTCCTGAGATCCATGATATTTTTTCAATAAAGACACAAGGAGCTTCAAAAAACCGACATGGGATACTTCTTCTAATAATACCTATGAAATAATTGCGATTTGTGAAAAACAGCCAAAATAGCAATGAGTAAATTAATTTTAAATGTAGTTAGTCTTTTTATTTAAAATCTGATTAAACAACGTAAAGGTAAAACTGTTTTATTATTTTTAAATAACAATGTCGCAACACTGTAAAACACATCACAATGAAATGACAATTGAGCGCGATATCCTTGCCTTTTCTGTCTTCTGTTTATAGTTGTACTGTCTAAATTGAATACATTACCTATTTCTAATTAATTTTAAATAAACAAATAGGTTTGAGTTAGAAAGAGAATTATAAGGATTTTTTTATTTCTTCTAGGCCAACACATCATTTTGCAAAATATTCCCTGTATCTATTTATTCAAATTGAACTTCCTTCAAAAAAATGTTAATGAAATATATGAAATAAAATTTCACTCAGGTTTACATACACTATTAGACAAAATTAAAGAACCACTTTTGAAAAATGTACATACCTTCTTAAATGCGCCATCTGCACTGCGCCACCGGTTCGGTGGCGCAGTGCTTAAGGTGTTGGCCCCTTGACGCTGAAATTTACAACCCATCAAAAAATTTGTTCATTTCATGAACAAATAAATGTTTTTAAAAACTGACACCAGAAGCAGGGTTCTTTCCTTTTTTTCCCTGCATTAATAAAATATTACCCTAGCAACAATTATAACACAATGAATTCAAGAGTGGAATCGCATGATATAAAGCAAAAGCCTACGGTTTAACTACATAGAGATCGTTTTATTTATATAAAAATATGGGATCTGAAAATCATTCGCCGATAACAGCCGGCCGTTGCGTAACTCGCGTGCTCAGACGCGTAATTGTTACGTAACGTAAATATTGATTGTAAACTGAGATAAATAAAATAAATAAAATGATAAAAAATGACTTGTAAGCCCACAGTTAAATAAAATAAAGAGTATTATAATTTGGTAATTTGTTAGGCTTGCGACCATGGGGTTCCGGGTTCGAATCCTGGCTAGGGTATGGGTATGGGTTTGTAGTGGCGTTTTTCACGTGTTACCGAGACGGTAGGAATGGGCTAGACTGGGGTTGTGTAAGAGTCAACACGGTCTAGTCGCTCTCCACTTCTGAGTTCGAGTCTCAGCTGCGGCAGATGGCAATGTCGCAATGGCAATGTGATGTTGTCTATGTGTGTCCGTCGGTCCTGGTTGAGTGGTAGATTAGCCTATGGCTAAATTCCGCCAGGACATTAATCTAAATAAGACATTAATAAAATAAAAAATAAAAAGTAAATAAAAAAATATTTGTATAAAAAATCTTTCAGACTCAACTCGAATTGTGCTTCCCGAGCAAGCGGACGCGTCCGAAAAACGCTCCCATTTAAATGCGAGAACATCAGATAAAAGACCGCTAAATTTGATCAAACTTAGGTGAATTTATAGCACAAAACATTCCGCGTCAATTGATATGTGATAACAAAAGAACAAAGCTGAAATAGAATTAATGTTTGAAAATAACCAATACAGAGTTATTTAGTGGCAGAACCGACCAGTGCAGTGTTATGCATAAAGAAACAAGCTTAAAGACCAGGCAGTAAATAACGGGAATATAAGCTAAGTTTTCATTTTTAATGTACCTATCCGCCACCCAAGTTTATTTATCCAAGTTTATTTATGTCTTAATGACTAACAAGAAGTGTCTTGCCACAAAACCATCGCAGTGTTTTTTAGGTCCAAATTCTAGCTATATACAAAGGGTAAAATATATAATTATAAAGTGTTAAGCGAGTGACATAATTTGTATTTGTATTAAAAAGAGTGTGCTTGGTGGTGTTGCATATTCTGCATTATAAATGCTGTAATAAACTGCTGTGGGGCTGATTCAAATGACTTTCTTAGAAAATCTGAGAAGTGATTGTACATCTAATCCCTTGAAAATATCGACAGCTATCCTATAAATATATGGCATTATTGAAGTGTATTATTCCTTACGATAAACTTAGATTAGACTTATCTTAGATAAACAAGCCGTGACTTGGGTAATAAATGGACAACCGGACAACCATACCAGAGACGTACTGTACTGTTGGTAAAATACGCCGGGGCGCTTAACCTCTTGCAGTTCAATGGAAATGCACAGATTTTCCTAGGAAATGGTATCTATACACAAGAATGATGGATCGAAGACAGAACGTAGGAACGAAAGATCACATGGTAGGCACAGAAACGGGGGAACTAGCCAAGGGCGTCAAAGTATATGCGCCTTCTTATTTATAGGCGGGGCTACGGGATAGTAAAATGCGCCGCAGGCGAAATTTTCGAATTTTTCAAGGTAAAACAGCCTTAAATTAAAAGTTAGAAATTTGACTTAAAATTATATTGTCTTCGAAAAGTAGGTTTCGTGGGCGCAAAACATAAAATTATAAAATACCAATAAAAAATGTTTTATTACAAAAAAATTTCTGTATTTATATTTTCCTCTCAACTAAAATTAAATAAAAACATTAAATATAAAAATTCAAAAATTAAAATATAAAAATAATATATTGAAGAATTTATATCCTTTTCCATGACCTCTTGCTTGCGAACTCCGCTATAATATAATACTATAAATAATTCTGTAAAATGTTGCTGCAGAACAGAGGTAATAAATGCGATAATTATATCTAAATAAAATAACCAAATAACAAATAAATACTTTCCTTGTACATTTTATTTTCCAACAGATCAATGATAAACGATAAACGTCGCCTGTCGACCATTGAGAGGTAAAATTAGTTAGTTCTGAACTGCTAGGCCCTAGACAATTGCCTAGTTTGTCTATTGGATAATTCGGCCCTGGTTCTTGCTATATTATGACTAAAAGTTATTTTTTTTTACGTGGCGCTGTCGTGTGCCGCACGACTTGCCCTTATGGACGGCGCGGCCCTGATTATTTCAAATATAACATATCTTTATTTGAAAAATTCAACGGATTTATATGTTTTGTTACAATATATATTTTTTCCTAATAATTTCATTGGATTTTGTAATAAACTTAATAATGTGTTCTATTTGAAATAATTCTATAACACGTCAAAATGGACCCAAAATGGACTATACTGAAAGGTTTAATAGAAATTGTTTTAAGATTTTGCAGGTCAGGTTTATCAGTCACTTTGTAGCAGAACCACGTTGTAGCGACAACCCCTCTTAAAAAAAACGTTAGCTTTCGTTGCGGGCGATTTTGTACAAAAAAGTCCATAATTTCCCACTGTGCGGCGAATCAAAGAAGGATGTCTTGTGTATTTCATTCTTCCTTGTTTAGTCGTAGGCTATGCGTCGTTTACCAATTATACAGTGTTGTCACTGTGTTTGATTTGTCTAGTTTTGAAGTAAATTTATAGTAAAAATAATAAAACCGTGTAATGAACGAGATGATGAATTAAGTGTTCATTGAAATTAAATTAGTTGCTATTAATCTAATTGCTACAGTGGTTAAGAAATTTTATATAATAAATCAAAAAATGGCAATTTTTATTCTCATCGTTAAAATACATTTTTTTATACAGTAAATTCCTGAGATCCATGATATTTTTTCAATAAAGACACAAGGAGCTTCAAAAAACCGACATGGGATACTTTTTCTAATAATACCTATGAAATAATTGCGATTTGTGAAAAACAGCCAAAATGACAACGAGTAAATTAATATTAAATGTAGTTAGTGTTTTCATTTCAAATCTGATTAAACAACGTAAAAGTAAAACTGTTTTATTATTTTTAAATGACAATGTCGCGACATTGTAAAACACATCTCAGTGAAATGATAATTGAGCGCGATTCCTTGCCTTTTCCGTCTTCTGTTTATAGTTGTACTGTCTAAATTGAAAACATTACCTATTTCTTAATTTTAAATAAACAAATAGGTTTGAGTTAGAAAGAGAATTATAAAGATTTTTTTGTTTCTTCTAGGCCAACACATCATTTTGCAAAATATTCCCTGTATCTATTTATTCAAATTGAACTTCCAAAAAAAATGTTAATGAAATGAATGAAATAAAATTTCACACAGGTTTACATACACTATTAGACAAAATTAAAGAACCACTTTTGAAAAATGTACATACCTTCTTAAATGCGCCATCTGCAGTGCTTCAGGTGTTAGGCCCCTTGACGCTGAAATTTGTAACCCATCAAAAAATTTATTCAATAAATGTTTTTAAAAACTGACACCAGAAGCAGGGTTCTTTTCTTTATTTTCCCTGCATTAATAAAATATTACCCTAGCAACAATTATAACACAATGAATTCAAGAGTGGAATCGCATGGTATAAAGCAAAAGCCTACGGTTTAACTACATAGAGACCGTTTTATTTATATAAAAATACAGGATAAATAAAATAAATAAAATTATAAAAAATGACTTGTAAGCCCACAGTTAAATAAAATAGAGAGTATTATAATTTGGTAATTTGGTAATTTGTTAGGTTTGAGACCACGGGGTCCCGGGTTCGAGTCCTGGCTTAGGTATGGGTGTGTAGTGGCGTTTTTCACGTGTTACCGAGACGGTAGCAATGGGCTAGACTGGGGTTGTGTGAGATACAACACGGTCTAGTCTCTCTCCTCTTCTGAGTTCGAGTCTCAGCTGCGGCAGATGGCAATGTCGCAGGGAATGGGTGTTGTGATGTTGTCTATGTGTGTCCGTCCGTCCTGGTTGAGTGGTAGAATAGCCTACGGCTAAATTCCGCCAGGACATTAATCTAAATAAGGCAATTAAAATAAAAAATAAAAAGTAAATAAAAAAATATTTGTATAAAAAATCTTTCAAGTTAATAATATCGAAATTCGCTAATTTTTTCAAAATCCAAAAATAGGCTGTCTGAAGGACTCAACAAGTATTTATACACTGAAGACACCAGTCGTGTCTTCTTAAATGTTTGGCAGTTTCTTTCCACTCCCAAGGTGATTCGTTGCATCTCATTAAATGTGGCTAAAACTTGAGTCTTGGAATAAAGGAAAAAGAACAATTTCCACTTACCCAAAGTTGCTACTCTGCGACTCTCAAGTGTTTTTGTCACCAATGGTGCACTTTTGTTATATATGTATTAATACTAAACCAAGGGCTCGTATATTGGTGCCACTTGGTGTGTTCCAAGCAGAACTATATGCCATGCTACTGTGCGCAAGTGAAAATCTCAGCAGAGGTTTCGCAGACAAACATATTTATATATGAAGCGACAGCCAGGCGGCTCGGAAGTCCCTTGCATCAAATAAGGTGAAGGCTGGTACTGAACTGTCAAAATATTTTGTCCCAGCTCTGTGAACGCAACTCGGTTAAACTCAATTGGATTCCCGGACACAGTGTGGAGGGAGTGGTGTGGAGGGCAATGAAGAAGCACATCGTTTGGCGGGAGAGGGAGCGAAAACTCCCTTCCCTGGCGCTGAGCCAGCCTTCGGTCTTCCGAAGAGTCTGATTGATTCAGAACTGCGATACTTAGGCTCAGGAATGAGGCAGTCGAGGTTCCACATAAAGGGGCCCTCGGCTGCCTCTACCGTAAAGTGATTGCTTGGACTCGATAGAGAAAAAATGAGACGGATGGTGGGCCCTATAAATGGTCACTGTCCTCTGAACAAATACCTACGTTCAATGAGGTTGAGAGATGATCCTATTTGTCGGATGTGTGGAGTGGAGGATGAAACCATCACTCATATCCTATGCAGCTGCGCTCCACTAGGAGTGTCAAGGCAATTATTGCATCCAGAGGAACTATGGTATGGTATTTCTCTTGGAACGTGCTGCTGTCCTTTGTGGAAAGCACTGGTCTCTTCTAAGGCATCCTATACGTCGCGAATGTACAATGGGCTGACAGGCCCGAGTACTGCGGATCTCGATATCCACTCGCCTTGTTAATAAGAAAAGCCTTTTAGAGTACCAAAAGATATGATGTGAAGTTATTTATGCAGTTGACGATCCAGTCCACAGCATCGCACACGGTTTAACTTAAATATAGGCAATTCAATTTGTGTATATATTGATTAAAAATTAAATTCAGTTTGTGTAAAGTAAAAACAACTCAATAGTTACATACATGCATGGTAAGTTAGAGACACATCCCGAGGATGTTAATTGCAATTAAATATAATAGTTAAAGTGATGGTAACAATCGAGTGGCATAATTTTTTTTAAAAGATATGTTTAATAAATTTTGGTTGGTGAGTTGGGGATTGACAAACATTTGTTTATTCAAATTTTAGTTTTCTTATGATCATAAGTTTTATGGGTGATTATATCATCCATCAGAACTAAACAACCTGATAAGTAGAGCGAGACTTCACTCCGCTTTCGAACTACCCCTATGGAGACGTCCACCTGCTGATATTATGATACCTTGTTGCATTCCATAAACATTTTGGTTAAAACTAAAAGTTAGCCATTTAGCATGAATAAAACTTGAAAAAATAAGTCGCCATCCGGTGCGTTTTCCCAGAGCTCTCATGGTCGTATGAAAACCACTCTTCGTAATGATTGAAAACATCCCAATTTATAACTCGATTATTATTGTTAGCAGAAATCTGATTTTAGCATATTTCCTAAATGAACGTGGAAAAATACAGTTGGATAATGCACCGAAACTAGTAATACCTAAAAAATCCAAAATATGAAACGAAAGATGCATTAAATGAATATCTCAAAACGATCTTATCGTACGGGAGCCAGGGATACTATTTTTTGTAAGATTTGCTTAATATTAATTTCTTTTTTTTGTGTTATATATAGGCTGTGTTTTCACAAAATCAACTCCTGCAGGCGCTCCAGGGGGCCAACACTTCACAGGACTTTTTTTGCTCCTGCCAAAGCCATGTTCCGTCAAATGCCCAGCAGCACAAGTTTTTTAACAATTGCGAGTAATAAACTACTCGCAAGAAAAATTTTAGCTTTAAACAGTTCTGCTTTTTTAATTGAATTTATTTTAATTACATATTTATGTTAATGGTAACAGCACGCCGGTTTGCAATGAAGGTGACAGGAAGTCATTTTCCATCACACTGTAATATCAATAAAGGACACAAAAAATATCAACTTTAAACACGTATAATAGTGACACTTTTTTTTTAAATAATCAAAATGCTGCTGCCAAGCGTTGGCCTGCTAATAAAGTGGCAGGGGTCTGTTTTGTGGATAAATTACATTAATATGATCGAAAAAAAAAAATAATAAAATAAACCAAGTTTAAACAAATATAGCAGCTAAAAGTATCGCTGACTCCCCTACTTTTATTAAATTTGCAAGCAGAATTATTGTAAAAATTTCAGAACATTATTTGCAAGTATGTCTTTATTAACCAATTTTTGTCAATGCCATTTTGTAGAAATATTGGTAATTAATTTATTAAAATTAAGTTATTAATTCAACTAATTTTATCAAGAAATATGCATTTATCAAGAAATATTCTATGGAAAGCGCTTCAGAACAATGGCTTTGCAAAAATATTAATTTTATGGATATGTCATAAAGTAAACATACGGTGCATTGCCACGAAAGAAGACATTTGTTTTTGGTACAGGAACAGTTGATTAGATTTAAAAGAAATTGCGGTGCACAAGGATTTTCGCAAAGCACTGGACTAATTCCATCATTTTCATTATTTCTGGTACAACCATGAAGATCTGTTGGAGTACGCATATTTGGGTGAGTAACACTGCATTTATGAAATGTTGTGGAGTGGTAGTTTACCTTTTTTAAGACTGACTGCAATAAGTCAAGTATAGGTGGTAATTTTGATCCTTGCAACTGTTTCCTTGTTTCCTTCAAAACTTCCGTCTGTCTGTTCATCTGTCCATCCATTCGTTACGTTTCCTGTAGACCCTATACCTTAAGAATAACTCCAATTGAGTTAAAATTTGGACAGAAAATTACTGTTAGGCTCTAGAAAGAACCCCATTATTTATGAGAAAATTTCTTAGTAAATGTAAAAGATACATGATGCAAATTAAACTTGTGGCAGTTATGTCTAGAAAAGTAACTTAATTTGAACTTAATTTGAACAAACTGCGAGAAGAAACGTCCACAAATATTAGACAGCTCCCAAAGCCAAGGCTCTCTGGAAGGCAGTGACGGATTAAAGTATTTGCCGCATTACGCAAACCTAAAACCGGAAACAAGCAGGCATCTAACAATTAGGTCAAAAGAACTTACTGCGGCGCCGTCTTGATGGACGGCACCCGACAACAAAAACGTCGGCATCTTTGCTTTGCGATGCACCGTGTTTGATGGGTTAAAGGTGTCGACATTTTTTGAGTGTCTGTTAAATTCGAGGTTTACTATAAGGTGCAAAGTTATAAGTGCAAGATGTGCAGTCGAGCGAATTTTTATTTTTCTGATTTTGCCTGGCTGCCCCTAAAAATCTGCCGCTTTACGCACGTGCGTAATTAGCGTATAGGATAATCCAGCACTGCTGGAAGAGGGTCACACTTTGGAAAAAAAAAAAGCAGATACACACATTGCCAGTGTTACGGCTAGAGATCGCACACAGTCTAGGATAGGCCGTGAGACAACGCGTGCTATTCACACAACATGCTTTGGATAACGGGTAACTTATTACAATTTAAAGCAAATAGGAAATCAAATTACGCAAAAAGTTTCATAAACAATTTTCACCATCATTAGACAAATTTTGGATTCAAATTTACTTGTTGTCACCATACTGTTCGGAAAAGGTCTTTCCTATTACTTTATTCGACTTAAGGTCTTTACAAACATCTCATAGAAAAAGTTCTTATCTCTTCGACCAAAAGTCTGGATTTCAGTGTGTTATGCTCTTCCGACCCCAAAGTAGTGTTAACACTTTTGCCACCTTACGCCACAGACAATCAATATAAATGAATTTTCTTATATGTAAGTCAATTATTAATAAAATTAGTACACCTAGTTGGCAACGGTTGACTACTAGGTTTTTAACGATTTTACTGCTGTAACTGAAAATCGAACGCACTTCTTTGACAATGTTAATATATTACCCATTTCAGTGGCGAGACATCGATGGGCGGAGTTAAGGCACGCCGTACAGTGGCGAGAAATGCCAGTGATCCACCCAAATTACTCTAGAGGTCGTAAATTTTAAGTTATTGAGAATTTTTTTTTTTAAATATTTGTCTCGAATTTACCTATCGATCCCTCTAGCCGGATTTTGAAATTTCATTTTTCATTTTTTATAATTTTTAATAAAAGATCATATTTTTACAAAAAGATACTGTTTTTTCTATTAAATTTATTCTAACGGGCCGTAAATTTGAGTTTTCGTAACAATTTTTTTTTAAATCTTCGTCTTTTAATCAGCTATTGATCTGTCTAGATGAATTTTTGATTTAGTTGTTGACAACTGTCAAAATTACTGTCAAATATAAAAAAATACGATTTTTAGATAAATAATTCATACAATAACAATTTGGTGTTCAGAAAAATATATATAGTGTTTTCAATGTACCTGGTTCCGAAGTTGACAGGAAAATATCTATTTCTAAATTTGGCAGCTGCCATAATTGTTGTCAAATTTTCAAAGATAGGTGGAAGAGCTTATTAATTTTAATAATACTCTGTAAATGTATAGAAAAATAGATATATATTATTTTTGATCTGTTTGATTTAGTAATTGACAGGAAAATATGCGTTTTGAATTTGGCAGCTGTTATAATTGCTGTCAATTTTCAAAATATATATAACAGCTTATTAATTTTAAAAATGCACTATAAATGTATAGAAAAATAGATATATGTTGTTTTTAAACTGCCAGATTTAGTAGTTGACAGGGAAATATGGTTTTTAAATTTGGCAGCTGCCATAATTGCTGTCAAATTTCAAAAAATAGAAGTTAGAACTTATTAACTTTAAAAATGCCCTGTGAATATATAGCAAAACGGATACAAATTGTTTTTAATGTACCTGGTTCCGAAGTTTTCCGACAGAAAAATATGATTTCTAAATTTGGCAGCCCGGAGCCCCGTTTATCAAAAAACAGGGAAGGAGGAGGGATGTGGGAGGAGCAACACCTCTTGAAAACCTCATCTACACACTTACACAATAAAGGGATACTAGAAGACCTAAATTACAAGTAGTTTATTCTAAGTATCGATGACTAGGGCTTTTTTTATATCGACATAGAAATCATCTATTGTTCTTTATTAATAATATTTCATAATCGCTTAACATAAACATAGATAATCTTACAACAGCTAAACACGGATATCTCTTATATAACAGAATATAAAAATCAACAGAATATAACAGAATATTTCAAAAGTATATAAAAATTAAGTTCCCGTCAATTACGGAATCAGATACACATATCTATTTTTCTTCTCATTTACAGGGTATTTTTGAATTTAAGAAATTCTTACCTCTATATTTTAAAATGAGACAGCAATTATGACAACTGCCAAATTTAAAAATGTCAGTTACGAAATCAGACAGATCAAAAATAATATATATATATATATATATATGTGTTGTTTCTTAGGTTTTTGCGGGTGTTAAATGAAGGGTTGTTGTGCTTTCGGGTGTTTTCCCGCGTAGTTGACAGGCTCCTGCTGGGGCCACGGTTGTCCGTGGAATAATTTGGGTGGAACACTGGCATTTCTCGCCACTGTGCGCCGGTTGAGTCCGGAATTTGGATGGGTGACCGTATCTCATCTCGCCGACCTGGTTAAGTGGTAGAGTAGCATTAGCTAAACTTCGCTACGTCAATATAAATAAGGCAATTAGAATAAAAAATATGATATTATGAGACACGATTTTTTTGTCTCTCTGGAACTTGCATAATATACTATACGTTATTAACTTAGCCTGAAAATGCGTGAGCAAACCAATGCTGAATCATTTTTCAGTTAAACCGAAAGAAGTTAAATTATGTTTTACATCAAAAAGAAATAAATTATACTACAATAAACGAGGCATGTAATAAATTGTTCCATTTATCGGTCTTTATTTGTTGCCGAGATCGTTTACGAAATAAATAGAAAGATGAGGATTTAATTTAAAACACTTTTTTGATTGTCCTTCATTGTAAATAAAATTGACTAAAAACCTAATCTCAAAACCAAACAATAGGATATAATCCGAAAAAAATCAAGGTTAAATTTATTTGACGTTGCTTGCACAAAATCAGCTAAACTTCTACGGATTCTTTGTAAAATATTAGTGTTACAAATACATCGCTTCAGTGATTTTATTATTATTTGATATTTATTGAACTAAACCACCCAGGTTGTTAAGCATGGGGCTTCGGAATACTTATAATTTGAATATTTCGCGTTCAAAAGACTGTTAATAGTTGATAACGATTCTTACCCTTAATGATCTCAATATATGGATTCCTGTCAACGTAAAACAATATGAGTGGCAGTTCCAATAAGTTACAAATTTCTCTGCAAATGATGGGCATTGCTATCATAAGACGGAATATGACATGGCATTTTACATGTCTACTTCACCTAAGTATAGTCGTTCTCAAATATTTTCATAATTAAAAATTTCAATTACAGGTAAAGTGATTTTGATTTGAGTTTTGATTATTCGCAAATTAATATATTTATTACATATGTGTCATTAACAAGTTCATGATAACACTTTAAAATATAGCAGTACTGACTGTCGATGTCTTACCCTAGATATTTGTATATAACCCATCCTACCAACATATGTCAATAGTTGCATATCAATGCCAAAATATTCGTTGTATTTTATATTAAGTATTTTTACAATTTAGCCCAACATTAACGTTCTTTTCCGTTTAAGTTAATATCTAAAATTTAAATACAAACTGCCTATTCCATTGCGCGAAATTAGATTGATAAAGCGATTCGAGATTTCTGGAGTCAGAACTGTTCAACGAAAGCTGATTTAATTATAGGTAGGTATTGTATTACAGGTTTAGTTTGTGTCATCGCTATTTGACAGGCGTTCAAACGTGCACGGTAGGATTAAACCAGGTTTAACTTAAAGGTGCTTGCATATGGAATTTTTTGTTGATTTCTTTGCGTAGCCACATTTTGTGATTCTTTAATTTTTTTAAAACAAAAAGTTAGTCTAAAAAATATAATGTAATATTACACCAAGATTGAGGAATTATTGAACTACTTTTCTGCCAAATTTTAGGAGAAAATAGTTATTTAAACGGTTAAAAAGAAAAATAGATTTAGAAATTTCAATCGCTTATAACTGTTTAAGAACATCGACTCGTAAGACGATTCTTACAATAGTCTTAAGAAAATAAATTGCATCTTCATTTAAACCATATTTTTTTAATTTGCTTATAATTTCCAAACCTAATTCAAATTACTCAATACTCAGCACTCTGCTTGTACGCCAGAGATTGGTGGGTCGATTCCTAAATACTTCGGATTTTTTTCGTTAAAAATAATTACAATAAAAATATAAATTTTTCACGTGACTACATTAGCTGTAGCAAGTGTCGATAGATGGTAATTAGGGATTGGAATTTACCGGAAATTTTAATAACCGGTAAATCGGTAAATAAAAATGGAAATAACCGGTTAACCGGTATTTACCGGTAATTT
This sequence comes from Rutpela maculata, assembly GCA_936432065.2. Lineage (NCBI taxonomy): Eukaryota > Metazoa > Arthropoda > Insecta > Coleoptera > Cerambycidae > Rutpela > Rutpela maculata. The sequence goes on along the minus strand of OW386290.2, from coordinate 67,676,848 downwards.
TTAAAATGAATGATTAGGGTGGCGAAAACGGCAATTGTCTTTTTCCATGTACAGAATTATCTAAATTTAACAAAAAACATTTTTATATACGTATATTTAATATATGAACAGACAAAAGGTTTTTTATCAAAAGGAAAAAATATAAATTAAATAAATTTAAATAAATAATTGTTCTGCAAATAACAAAAATATCAACTTAAATAACAAAAATTACAAACATAAACTCAAATGGGGCATTTACTGAATACCTAATCTAAAAATACAATATTTTATAAAAATAGCCTGTTAAAAGGGTTAGTTTTACTTCCACATCCAGTGGAAGTACAGTAACGACAAAAAAAATTTAAAAAATTTTTATTGTTCAAATAGGCTTAGAATGTCATGAAACGTCGAGATTTTAAGTTTGAGCGAAAAAAAGTTTTCTGTCCGTCTGTCGGTCTGTCTGTCTAACTTTTTTGTGCGCACGTTTACTCTGGAACCGTTTGAGATATTGACTTGAAATTTGGTACACATATGTACTTCAACGAGATCTAGAACTAGATTATATTTTCATCTTGTTCCGTCGAAGGGTTAAAGGGTAAATTTGGGGTAAATAGGTAAATCAAGCAGGTAAGAGTCCATAAAATTGGTATTTAGTATATACAAGAGAAGCTAAGGTCGCAAAAAAAAATTGGCATTACCCACCCCCATTACCACCCCCACTCCATTATTAAAGGGGATGAAAAAAATTGTGATTTAGTGTGTTAATCCAGTAACTTTGTCCGTGAAAGTGGGGGTTACCGTGCGTCAAATCCGGTAGTTCTGATTTTTTGCTGAGTTGTTTATGATATTGGTCCAATGAATTATCCAAGTTTTCGAACTCGACGGCCGAACGCAACCTAGTCAAAAGTCCAAAAAAACGTGAAATTTTCTAGTTTTTTTCAGTTTTTGGCGATTTTAAACCTGAAGGGCTAGTTTTTTCGAAATAACTGTTCAGTGAATTTTTAAAGTATACTAAATTTCCTATAATTTGAGACTACAACCAGCTCTGTAAGTCCCACAGTATCCGAAAGACAGCTTTTTAAAATTTATCGATTTTTTCGAATGTGTGAAATATTAAGCAATTTATTATAATATTTGGTTTTAATTTGATTTTAATAAATATATTCAATGTATAAGGTATGTACATGATGGTATTGCTCCGGTTATTCCATGAGGAGCAGATTTGAAAATTGTTTGAAATAAGATGAAGCATTTGGAAAAACAATAAAATAAAGGTAAATGGAATTTGATGAAATTCTCGGTTTTCTGTTTAGGTCAATAAATTAGAATAAGGCAAGTAAGTATGTCTATATTTAAAACAGTACCCAGTAAACATTTCTTAAAACTAGAAAATAAATGCATCTAACCAAAAAGTTAAACTGATTAACTACGATTATTGCCTACAATCTTACAAAAATGAAATCAACTAAAACTTAGGTTGGTTAATATAACGTTAAAATAGGGTGAAGACAGGTTCGTATTAAATTGAAGTAAAGATAAAATAATAAGAAAATCAGAAAAAACTTATATTATTTAAGTAAATTTCGCCCTCTTGGAAGGGCTTGGTTGAGAGTCATCGCTTGCTGCACAAGAAAGACCTACAACTGGACTGTTAATGTTTTCTGTGGAATCTCTCCACAAAACATCTAGCATTTCATTGTTATCTAGGATTTCGATATTAGACATATCTTCACTTTCTGGGGAGTCGAGATCATCAAGTTCAATATCTGGCACATTATCGCATGAGGCCCCGCTGCAATGGCTGCAGACTGAGGAACACTTTAACCCTGATTTTCTACAGCTGCACGCGTTTCCACAACGCCCCTTGCAGCCGCATGAAATCATCCGCAAAAGATTTTCTGGGGCTGGGTCTCTGGACATCATTTTTGGGATGAGGCCATGTGTAGTGGATATCCACCCCCAGTCGAGAGGATTAAATTCAACGCCCAACCACTTCTGCACCTGTAGGAGGATTGTACATTTATAAGTAAACTATATCTACATATTATAACGATGATAATTCATACCTGATTGTAGGTGCGCAGAAAGTGAAATCTAGCTGCATCTCGTGTAGGAGGTAACCTGGCAAGATTGAAGCTCGTTTTCGCTGCAGCTCTCGAGAATAGGTAGTACCGCAGCTCGTCGAGGTTATGAGTATCGGGGTTTCCACCGTAGAGAACAACTGTTATCCGCTCCCCTGCTGCTGCTATCTCATCAGGTGTAGAGGTGGGCTCAAAAAAAAATGCAGCTTCCTTTATGAGGTCCGGATTTTTATGGAAGGCGGACAAAATTTTCATCTTTCCTTGGCCAAAAAAACATGATGTCGAGTCACACCCACTGAAAGCATGGATGAATAGGAAAAGCTCCGGTTTTAATTTATATTTTGAAGAAGTAATGCTGGAATAGATCACATCTGGGGTTTTGCTTCTTCCACATTTCTTGAAAAAAATTTCACGTTGGTGTGAGATTCCAGTGAGGATTATCAACAAGTCTATGTCTTCACCAGCGACTAACACTACATCGTAAGAAGAAGCAACAGTTAAAGCTGTAGTGATGATGAGCCTGTCAGCATCTTCCTCTGCCTGGAATACTTCAATGTTATGATTTTTCATTTTTGTTTTCAGGAGGTTGATGAAGCGAATTTTGTTTTTATCGTTTGACAGGAAATTTCCTTGAGGAATCTGAGCCATGGTTTTTTCATCAAATATTATTTCTGGAGATGTGTGCGAAGACGTTCAGAGCTTTTTGTACCTTTTTGTACGGCGGTATTGTCGGTTGTAAACGGTAGCACGACCTACCGAAAAGAAAAAACCGATAAATTTTAAAAAGCCGTCTTTCGGAAACTGTGGGACTTACAGAGCTGGTTGTAGTCTCAAATTATAGGAAATTTAGTCTACTTTAAAAATTCACTGAACAGTTATTTCGAAAAAACTTGCCCTTCAGGGTTAAAATCGCCAAAAACTGAAAAAATGTCGAAAATTTCGCGTTTTTTTGGACTTTTGACTAGGTTGTGTTCGGCCGTCGAGTTCGAAAACTTGGATAATTCATTGGACCAATATCATAAATAACTCAGCAAAAAATCAGAACTACCGGATTTGACGCATGGTCGAATGTATATGGTTACTGGACTATGTGTACAAGAACCAGAAACCTCAAAATATTTTTTTACTTCAGCCACCCCACTACCACCACCTATCACCACCCCCACCCCACTACCGATGTGGGGTATCGTTTTATGGGTTTTTGGGGTAGAGGATTTCAAAGATTATATTATTAAAGTTCTATAAACAATTATTTCCACATACAAAATTTTTTCGTTGTGAGTGACTTGGATAGAAAATCTGGATGTGGAAGTAGTGATTCCTTGGGCAGTGGTTTTTCTATATCTGTTAGTCGTCTGATATTTGTGCATAGAATACCACCAGCTGAAGATGCCCTTCCTCAATCGATATTGGTGGGTGGATAAGTTAATAAGAATTGGTATTAATATACTTCTAAATGTATTCCACGGATATTTGTTGCAGTGAAATATTCAATTTCCTATCGCAAGATATTGTATTTCTTAAGGCTTGGTGTTTGGATTTTACTTTTTATAAAATTATTTATTTATTGTTAAAAGTGCTCAGTGTTGGGACAGTCACTCTGTATTTAATGAATACTGGTCACTGACATAAATAGAAATGCTGAATACGTGACATATCGTAAGTTCAGAATTTACCGAAATAACCGGTAAAAAATTAAAATAACCGGTAATTATTGTCATGTGTTTTTTGTCCTGATAACCGGTTAACCAGTCAACTGGTTAACCGGTATTGCAATCCCTAATGGTAATATTATAATGGATTACCATTATAATATTAATATTAATGTAATGTAATATTAATTACACATTGAAGATGGTGCCGTGCTTAAGAAAATGATTTCGTAATTCGACAATTTCTCCTATATCCCTGAACCGATTGAAAAAATTCTTTGAGAGAAAATTGGATAGAACAGTACCAGACTATTGAAATTAACAAACATTTTTTTAAAATTTTCTCACGAGAAAATCCTTTTGTCTTCCTTACTTTTCAATAGCCCAGTACCATTCCATAAAGTTGTCTCTAAAAGCCCGTCAAAACATTTTTTGAGTCGGTTTAGGGATGTAGGAGAAATTGTCTTACGTTCGCCGTTCGCCCACCTTAAGAAAATGATTTTTTTGATAGGCTTTTCGAGACAACTTCATAGAATGGTTACTAGATTTTTAGTATTGAAAAGTCAATTTATTTTTCTTTTGATTTTCGCACAAGCAAAAAAAATATTTCTTTCTTTAGTTTTCAATAGCCTAGTATCATTCTATAAACTTGTCTCTAAAAGCCTATTAGAAAATTTTTTCAATCCGTTTAGAGATGTAGGAGGAATTGTCAAATTATGTTCACGGCACCGCCCACCTTGCAGATTTGTTAATACAAAAGGGTTAGTGGTCTGCTGTATTCTAGTGAGGTTATGTCGGAGGTCCTCTTCTTGGGGAGGAGCCCTACGGAGTCCTGCGGCCGACCTCATTTGGGGAGTGTAGCCAGATCTCAACCGTCCCCGTACCTACTGATTTTTTATCAAACCAAAAACGTAAACAAATTGTGAAAATAGATAAAATTTCTAACATTTTTCTAAAAAAATTAATGACCTACTTGCATTTGGGGCCAAGAGACGTCAGTCTTTGCGTCTTAGTCGCCTACAAAGATATTTTTGCTCAGGTAGTTGGCAGGAGCACAATTATTGTTAAGAGATGGTGTATAGAGATCCGAAAGACGGGTCTTTAGCTATTATGTTATTAGGTCTAAACGTTATACTTATACGGTTTTACAAATCAAACTTCAAGTTTCACAAAGCTGTAATATACATATGGGCAAGGATAGTTCTTTAGGTCAATTTGGTTTTCCCTTTTTGCGACAGAAATTAGGAAAGTTATAAGAAAATCGCAAATCTAGTTTTGGATTTCAATTGCTTAGATTGAAATTTCAAAATATTTTTTTTATTTTTAGCTGTTTAGATAAATTGAATTGATTATAAAGTATATTACTTAAATTATCCAAAAAGGCAATTTTTAGTGGTTCCTGTTTTTTTACAAATTAAAGAATTATCAGAAAGCTTTTTCATAGTTCTATTCTTATTCAGATTTTTTGTTATTTTTACTTTGCGGTGCGATGACTAGAACCGGAGGTGGAGATGATAAGGAAAATACCAGAAAATTTCAATGTTGAAATTTAATTTAAATTTTGTATGAAGCAATGAATAGATTTAGTCCAAAATTTCTCATTACTCTTGTTTTCACACCTAAAACAAACTAAAACCATAAAATTGCTGCAGCAAAACAATTCCATTCGAATTTTGGATCCACTATAACCACTCATTTCAAAATATGTTAAACATCCAGCCAATCTAAATTGTACAAGAAATTGCGTTAAGAGGGAGCAAGATGATGAAATCAGAAGGGAGCACACGGCAATGAGCCAATGTGAAGAGAGATCTTCGTAATAAACAAATTTTAGCTAAAAACTTTCTTCAGTAGAAGTGTAATATTCATTTACTTGCAAGAATTCTTTTTTTCAGTTTAATAACGCCACCCGTTTGCCTAAAAACTGATTTTTTCCAGTAAAGATTTTTAGTATAGTGCTTTTTAATAGATGGTGCCACCTTACAGCACTACAATAGGACATCTGCATCATGTAACCAACATAACTTTAAATTTTAAATTTGTCAAGTTTATTCTCATTTTTAATGTTTACATACGCATTTTTAGCTTGGAACCCTACTGGCTCCAAGCAAATATTTAAAAATTCACGTAAATAATTTTTCAATATTGTTGATTAATAAAAATAGACTGCTAATTACAGGTTAGATTTCCAACCTACAAAACGAGTCCTATTTTATTAGGACAAAGTATTTAGAACTTCATAAACATTACACTGAACTAGATTTTAGTTGAAAATACGAGAACCAGGCAGAAATTTTAATAATAGCTGGGTAATACTCTTAAATCTTAAGAAACACATATATTTTTGAGGTTAGCTGTGATGTCGCGTACAGATGTCCTATAATAGCCACACTGCCTAACCTTTCGCCCCATTTCAGCTTTAGCTTTATCGATGAAACTTTGTGATTGGCGTTGTCTCCTCTCAATGTAGAATTTACATCAGATTAAAACAAAAACTACTGACTAGTTTCACTGGTTTAAACATACATGTACTCACTGCCTCCAGCCGCTCCCAACTTTGATGACTATTACTATTAAGGCTTAGCTAGCTGCAGTTTAAAGGGCTCAAGTAAGCGTCCACTTATCTATCCTTATGGTACGGCTCCAGAAAATGCGCTAACTTTTTTACGAAAAAGCGCACTTGTTGTTTTTACAATTTGAGACTATTTTTACATTTCTTTGTTAAAGAGACCAAAAATGAATTAACTTAGCCACCCCATTTTTAATAATAAATAACTCACAAGTGAATAGGGTGCTATCTAATTATTTTGGGTCGCCAAGGAGCACATGGCGCAATCTTGAGAAAAAATGTTGGAGGAGAGGAAATTTAATTCACCCATCTACCTGGCCACCCGGTAGATAGATATACATAGAAATGTTTCAATGAAAATTTTTGATTACTAACAATATTGAACATTTCCGCATTACAATAATTGTTATGTCAAAATTACCACATTATAAAGACATAACTTATTGAAATATATATCGATTAAAATAAATAAATTGTGATGAGATACCGAACTGTGAACAATATGTATTACGCGAAAACTAATATATGCTGCATAATTATACATAATCGATTTTTTATTTATTTATAAGACAAGATGAAGGCGGGCCATGACTGAATACCATGGAATTTTGCATGCACTGCTATGACAGATAAGGCCACTCTTAAACTAAATGTTACAACACCCTCCTGACAACCTTGCTACGGTAAAAAACTTGGCGGTAGTGCATTTAGAAACTAAACTAGGTGTGGCAAGACCTAATATATATCTTTCCAATTGTTATAAGTAATTGCATTTCATATATTTATTGTATGAGTCGATTGCGTTTGATATACTTAAAATCAATTTATCGACGATAAAGTAAATAGAGGAAAAAGTCGGTAATAACAAACGCATGTTATTATCTTTATTGGCAAATGATATTTTGATCTTGTTATATTGTAATGATTTACATATCATGGGATTAAAATAGATAATATAAGGTGAACTTCTTGCGTGTCTATGACCATATAATTTATCTCCTGGACCTTGAAGTAGAATAAAATCAACAAAAATTAATCAAACCGGTAAATCTGTAAAAGTTCCTTTAATCTAAGGCTTTATGAAGTAGGGATATTAAGATCACAATGACTTTTCCTGGACGTTTCATAAGACACTCAAGAAATTTAGTGCCTATTTTAAATTTTTGTAGCCTTTCAACTTCACCTTGTAAAACTATTAATCTACTTGAATATAGAATGCATATATAGAATATATAGAAAATTGTAGAAAATCAGCTGTTTACCATTACCGTTTAAATTGATGTATATTCTGGGATTTTCGGTCTTTAGAATAAAAATTACTAATTTTCTTACGATTTGGTTTATTCAACCATCGTCAAAGAACTACAAAGTATGTAAAAGACAAAAAAAAATGTATGTGCTATTTTCTTAAAACAACGGATGTGAATTACTTAGATTAACTAATATTATTAAATTGCTTTACACTAGTCACAATTTACATGTCTATTTTATTTGGACGTTTAAATGCCTGTCTGCGTTGGACTTAGCGGCTGGTTGATGTTTTAGATAAGATTTTATTGATGTGTATTAGATTTGAAGTTTTTGTTAGTGAGTGGTGTGAAATTTTACGTATTAAATACTGTATTTCGTAAACTCGTTGGCAAGATGTAAAAATAATTAATTTATATAATAATATTAATAAACTAAAATATGTTTCGTAGGTATGCTTTTAGAGGGCAGAATATTTACTAGTGAAATATTTTTGTCGAACTCCTCTATACGTTTCCTTAAATATATAAGGAATAAAAACCAGACTGCAACCAACAGCTATTCTCCGGACTAATGCCCCACCGAGCACTGAATTACGAATTACAAGCCTGGCTGCGTTTTGTGGCAATACACAGTTATTGCACTTAACGCAGCCAGGCTTGTAATTCGTAATTCAGCGCTCGGCGGGGCATTAGTCCGGAGAATAGTTGTTGGTTACAGTCTGGTTTTTATTCCTTATGTATTTAAGGAAACGTATGGAGTTCGACAAAAATATTTCACTAGTGAAATATGTTTCTTTTAAATTCTATGTGTCAGTGCGGTAGTTTATTGCGTTAGTATGTCTTGTAGCTTTTCATGTATAGTTACTTCTTAGGTGAAGGTTTGGTTCTTTTCATAAAATGTTAATATTGTTAAAGTTATGATAATTTTCAGCAAGGTGATTTGTGAGTGCTGTTGAATTTTGGCTAAGTGTTTGTATTTTATATTTATGTGTATATATCCTTTTATGTAAGGATATTTTGATATTGTTTTGTTTAGCCAATAGCCCAGACGACAGAGAACATTTTTATAGTGAAACTCATAAAAAGTTGCAAACTGAATAATTTTTTTTAACGAGTTCGTGAAAATGCATAGAATAATAACCTGAAAAGTTTACATTCCGCTCGGATGCAGAACATAAAAAAAAAAGTCAAAAAAATTGTTTTACCAATTTTTTTCAAAACTTTTAAATTAAGTCAGGGCAGGAAAAATAAAAAATACAGGTGGATATACCACGTCTTTCTGAACAAAAAAATATCCTAATAAAATTTTTCGCTAAAGCCACGGTATTCCTGGAAAAAAATAGTGAAGTAACCTTGTCTTTTAATGTATTGGAAAGTTCCAGAATTTGTATTCAAAACAATCAAAGATATTTTCATAGTTATAAGGATAAGATCGTGAAAATGGCAATTTCTGATTGATCATATTTTTGATAAAATGCATACAAATAAACGATTTTGTGTTTGAACATTCGAAAAATATACATTTTTTCCGAAATAGTGATATTTTATTTTTTCCAATGAGTCAATTTCTCGACAAGTTACAGCCTCCAATACTTATATTTATCAAAAAAAATCATCAAGCAAGGAAATTCAAAAGAGATGTACCTCTTTTTTAATCCTCGTTAATACAACGTAATAAACCATAACAATCATGAAGTGTACATACTTTTCAACAGTTCTCAATGAAGAAAGAATTTTTTTGAAGGGCTTTTATTTTTTTCTATATTGCTTATTGCGACGATTGAGTTCGGGCCTGATAATATATATATAAGTATATTTTTCCCATCTATCCTTTGCTTGTATTGTTTAAAACAAAAAAGCATCAGAAAGCTACAATTTCCATCGTTTAAATGAACCAACACTCATATAGATTGAACAAATTCTGATTTAGTGACATGTAATTCAGTGCGTCGGTGTCACAGTCATGCGTATTCAAGCGCGTGCACGCATGAATCTCGCTCCGAGTTATAACGTTACACTTGACTATTTTTTTTCCGGGAAAACCGTGGCTTTAACGATAAATTTTGTTAGGACATTTTTTGTTCATAAATACATGATCTATCCATCTGTATTTTTTATTTTTTTCTAGCTTGATTTGATTTCAAAATTTTGAAAAAATGGATGAAAGAATTTTTTTTACAATTAATTATTTTTATTTATTTGCTTTTATCATGATTAGAGAATATTATTTAGGTATTATGCAAATCACAACTTACACACTTTTTTTATTTATTATGAAAATACCTACTTTCTGTATATTGTTGCCCTAATCTAGGCACGCTAATATACTAGTTAGAATTTTTCTATTCACTTTTTTTTATGTTCTGCACCCGAGCGAAATGTAAACTTTTCAGGATATTATTCTACACACTTTCACGAACTCATTAAAAAAAAGTTTACACAGTTTGCAATTTTTTGTGGGTAAATACCTACGTCGACTGTGCTACAATATATGTGCTATTACAGTTACTGCAATCTATTTTGTATATGGTGTTTGTTTCGTTATTTCAGTTGCAATTTAGATTTCAGTTTTTGTGAAAATTGGTTTGCCGTGCTGTATGGTTCATGTATTATTGTTATATTATGCTTTCAAACGTATTAAAAAAAAACATAATAACATCAAGTTAATTTGATGTCAGCGGTCAAGAAAATATAAACATTTGTGCATTACAATTTAAGCAATTTATTGAATTTTGGTATATTCAAGTGTGTTATATAAGATATTTATTATATTATTATGGTATTGTTATATTGCTATCATTATTACAATGTGTAAAGTGTTGAAAATAACCAAAGTGTAATAAACGCTCATCGTTATTATGCCTCTAGTAGCCGCTGGTTTCTCAAATAATCTAAGACACAGCACAAATTGAAATATTTGAATGGTTCTTTATTTGATGTTCCAGCGCAGTGTCATTTTGTTGCCGATCGGCTTTTAATAATTGGTTTGGTAAAGTTTTGGATAATTTTTAATGCAATTGTGCCTATAAATGCAGGAAAATAATTTAGGAAAATCCTGCTTAAGATAATTATTAATGTCAAAAAAATAAATATTTTCCTTAAGTAAATAATAATTTGTTGGGATCTTTGGTCTCTTTGAAGTTGGGTGCCGAAGCGCCGTTCCAGACCAGTCAACTACATGTAAGTATCGGTCTGGTAAATTAATTTATACAGGGTTCATTGATTCTCTCTCTAAAGTTCGCTCTGTCTGTTAACGAGTGGATATAATTCATTTATAGCTACATAGATCTTATTAATAGCTGCTGTGATGTGTGGACCGAAGCATAACTTCTCATCGAGGGAAACCCTCAGATACTTAATTGTCTTGTTTTCAGTTTTGTTATGGTCCTTATATTATAATAATTTTATTAGTCAAAAAGAAATTGCACCCTGTATTGTCAAATAAAAGAATGTAAACAAATAGATATAAAAAAGACTAACATATAACATTAGAATAAAGTCCTAATATAGTCAAAGATTTAGATAGTACGTAACATATAAATATAAATTTATACATACGTAAGTCACAAGTATATGACAAACATTGGATGTGACCTGAATATAGTCAACGCCATAACAAACAACATATTATACAGTGTGTCCCCGGATGGACCTAACAACTATACTTGTAATTTCCCTATTTCGCATTTTAGGAGTTATCATTTTATTCAATAAATGATGTGCTTTCGTTCATAAATAAATAAAATAAATTCATAAATTCATAAAATTATTTTAAATCATAATTTTCGCAAAAATATCATACGACATTCAAATTTCATATCTGGACTACTATTAACATTAGAAACAATTTCTTTCAGTAACATTTTTATATTCCTCTCAAAAAACGAATACTTACTCTTGGCACAAATTCACGTTTCCTTATTTGCTAACCACCCTGTATGTTATTTTGAAAGTCTGACTATGTCTAATGACTTTTCACGATAAGCAAAACTTTTTATGAAGAATGACTTTTTCTCTTAAAATGCGAAATAAGGAAAATTGCAAGTATAGTTAGGTCCATCCGGGGACACACTGTATATAATATCAAAAATTTACATATACTTAAAATAGTAAGCATTGACCAAAAGGCGCAGTTTTAAGTTTGTTTTAAATTTTCTGATGGGCAATTCATTAATACTATTTGAAAGCGAATTAAACAAATCAATTCCAAAGTTGATTCTCTTTTAGTCGGGGAGCCCTCCCTAGCTGTACGTGCACCTCCCGCCCGATCCTTGGAGACAATGTTTTTCATAAAGATTAATGTCTAAGGAACAATTTAAGACATGTCCTAAAAAAAAAAACTGGCTGTACTTTCAAAATGGCGGCCATATGTTAAAAAAAACTGTTGCCAATGTTGTTTTTGTCATTTAACGCAAAAACTAAAAAAGATGGACAAAAACTTTTTAACAAAAAACATAACATTTGTGCATAAAATTTTCTACAATATTTTGATAGGAGTTACCATTTTCCTTATAAATGAGTCCAAAATTAACAAAACATGGAAATTCATATATCGTAAATCACTTAGAAGAAATAACTGTGACAATTATTGTAAAGCGTATAATATAACTTTATATTATTAATATAAAAATAAAATAAAATAAACTGGAAAAAATTAATAATAATAATAATATTATAATTTGCAAATATTTATCTCGAAAACGGTAACTCCTATCCAAATATTGTATAGGAACAAAATTGTAGAAAATTTTATGCACTTTGTTTTTTGTGCAGAAAGTTTTCTCCATCTTTTTTAGTTTTTGTGTTAAATGACAAAAACAATATTTGCATTTTTTTTTAAACGGACGCCATTTTGAAAGTACAGCCAGTTTTTTTTCTTTAGGACATGTCTTAAATTGTTCCTTAGGCTTTAATCTGTATGAAAAACATTGTCCCCAAGGATCGGGGGGGTGCAAGGACAGTTAGGGTGGGCTTCCGTAGTGTTACGTTTTATATTGTGAATTTTATATTTTATTTTAAGAGATGAATCATTTACCTGGAAAATGGTAACTCCTATGCAAATATTGTATAGGAACAAAATTGTAGAAAATTTTATGCACTTTGTTTTTTGTGTAGAAAGTTTTTCTCAATCTTTTTTAGTTTTTGTGTTAAATGACAAAAACAATATTTGCAAATTTTCTTTTTTAAACGGACGCCATTTTGAAAGTGCAGGAAATTTTTTTTTTAGGACATGTCTTAAATTGTTCCTTAGGCTTTAATCTTTATGAAAAACATTGTCCTAAAGGATCCGGGGGGGGGGGGGGGTGCACGGACACTTAGGGTGGGCTCCCGTAGTATTTGTATAAGCCAATTTATAGCGCGGTGTCTGTATTTTATCCCGATTACGTGTGTTATATTCGTGAGTTACATCATTCTTGGTCACTCTGATGTACCTTTATATGAATTAAGTGGCAGTAGATTATTTTTGATGGTAAAATCATTATATTAAATTTATGGTTTACAACTCTAAAGTTAATTCACACCCGCTAAAGTTCTTATGGCTATTTCTTGCACACCGAAAACATCTGAATTTTGGATGTACCCCAGATAATCAAACATATATCATAGCAATGTGGAATATGTAATAAGTGCAGCGTCTAGTTCTAACTAGCGTCCTGTATTTAATCTGTTTAATTGCATATATCTTCTTAAACAATTTTGCAGTTTTATTATTGATATGTGAATTCCAAGTCAACTTACCATCCAAGGTCAGGCCTAGAAATTTCATGATCTCCGAGGTATTATTCTTCGTAGAGGAAAGTAGTGTGTTTATTTATTTTTAATTAAGCATAACTTATTTGAATTGAACCAGTCAGAGGCTCTAATTATAATATTATTTGTAATGTCAGCAACATTCCTCCCAGTATTCTTTAACTGTCTCTCAAAAGTACTATAGTCCGCAAAAAGGACAGTAAAAATTGATATAACGTCAGGTCAATCATTTATAAATGTTAAAAATAGCAGCAACCCTAATACACTACCTTGCGAAACACTGTGTTATATTGGTCGAATGTTGCTGAGTTTGTCCTTACAATACACATACTGGTATCTATCCGATAAGTAGGATTTAATAAGATTAAATGCTACACTTGTAAAACCACAAAATTCTAGCTTATTAAGTCAAAAACACAATCAAAGGCTTTACTTAAATCTAGAAAAAACGCCAGCGTGAAGTTCATATTTTCAAAATAATTACACTAATAGGATTGACTAGTTTCAGCGCTGTCATTGACGTACTTTTACCATTACCCAAATTGCCTGTTTGTAAAAATATTTCAAGAAACCAAATAACTGATATATTCTTATATCTATAATTTTTTCACAAATTTTAGCTGAAATAGGAAGTAGCTATTGGCCTCTAATTGGATAAACCCTCAACAACTCCCCATTTTAACAAGGGAATATTTGCCCTTTTTAACTCGTTTGAAAATCCTGTCTCAAGCATAAGGTAAATAATATGGGTTAGTAGGTAGATATAGATAATAAGTTGTCTTTGTACATATCAATTGAGTGATTGTACAGGTCGGTAGCTTGAGAATTTTTAAGAGATTTTAAAATATTTTGTACTTCTAATTTCTCAGCGTGATAAAGAAAAATTGACAAATCACTTGTTTTTCTATTATTATTCCATTACTCCGTTTCATGTATGTTGAATTTGATTTAGGTACTTGACTTATTAATTTGTTTGCTATTTGGGTAAAAAAGGTATTGGTATTCATCAGGAGATGTTGATATTAGTAGAACCGCAAGAATAGAATTATCGACACAAAACGACTATTCGTGAAAGGATATTGCCGTTTGGCACACTAACCGGTATTACCATAAGGCACGTATTTCGAATGAGCGCCATCTTCAGTTACCATTTGGATCCAAGATGGCCGCCATTCTCAAGAAATCAATTGAGGTAATTTCCTGGCGAATCTATTAACTTCACAAAAAAAAAGTGTAATTAAAAAGTGTTGCTCATTTTACTGCCAACAAAAAAGTATTTTATATATTTTGCCAAATTTTTGAAAATAAGGCCACTATTTACGAAAATTAAACATGATACCTTCTATTTTTTGTGTGATTTATTTATTTATTTAAAATTGTAATAAATAAAGTTTACTTGTTATCCATAGCACACGATGTTGCTAAAATTTATTGCAAACGATAACGTGCCTGGCCTATTGCTTTAATTGGACATGTTTAGCTATTTCAATTTCCAGCTTTTGAAAACGGATGTTCTGTTGTAAATACAACTCGCCGCTTCTCTGGAATTGGAATTGATCAAGCTCATGAGCAGCATAATGCCATTATTAAAGGCGATGGTGGATTTATAGGTTTAACCAACAATCCATCAGCCTTACGTAGATGGATGCTTTCTTGTCCGGAAATCTCGAGAGTGCTAATGGAATTTACAAACTTAGATGAAGAAGTATCCATCGACAATAGACACCATAAGGAATCGGCAGATTTTTAAATGAAATTTAAAGAAAATATACAATTTTTAAAAGAGGCTTACACTGAATTTGGAAATCCGTTTCTTGAAACCAAAAGAGACTTTTTCTGCATTGGTACCAAAATAACAATGGATGACGAATGTCTAAATAATATTTTAGGTAGGTCTTCATACATAGTTATTTCCGCGGCACATTATAATATATTTCTGTTGTTTTTAGGTATAAAGGAACGTGGACTAGATCTATATAATAAGTTTGTTGATGAACGCTTAAGCAGCAGAGAGGTATCCATATATGATCCAATAAAGGCGAATAAAATTCGCTTATTTTGTAAACCTAAAAAGGTTGTAAAATCCGCAATGTTGATAAAGTCCCTGAAATCTGATGTGGATTTATTCTCTAGACTTTTCATACTATGTTCAAATCGTGACAGATTTGGATGATTTTTTTTGCACATGAGAATCAACCATTCCCAACAGCTCTATCTTTAAATGGAGTCCAGAGATCATCAGATAAATCAATCCTCGTTAAGATTCTGGAAAATGTGCTTAATGACGTACCTCTTATTTTAGAAGAAACCGATGCTATGCCAAATTTACTTCAGACAGAAGAAACATCAGAATTTCAGTACGATTGTGTGGTTTTTGATAAATTTAATTTAAAACGCGTTGATATCATCAAGAATAATAGTTTGAAACATCACACTAGAGAAATTCGTGGAGGAGGAACGCGACGACAGGTTGGTGGTAATGTACTACTTCCTAAAAACTGGTCGGATTTTCTTAGGAACACAGACAATAAAACAGACCTGTTTCACTTTCTATCCAATGAATGTACAACATCATCCATTCTTTATCCTGTGGAGACACTATGCACAATTAACGATAGGATCATTTCAAACCGCAATTTCCAAAATTCACATTTATCGCTCTGCAGTCACGAAGAAGCAGATACACGTATTATATTACACGTACAGGATTGCGTCCGCCAAGGTTGGAAAAATATTTGCATAAGAACAGTAGACACCGATGTTGTAGTGTTAGCTACTGCTTTTTTTCATCGGTTGTATGTGCAAGGATGAAAACTCTATATGTTCACTTTGGTGCCAATAAGCACTTTAGAATAATATGTGTTAATTGGATAGCTGCACATTTGGGTCAACAAAAATGTGAGGCTTTGTTAGGTTTTCATGCATTCACGGGATGTGATACCGTCTCATTTTTCTCAGGCAAGAGAAAGTTGACTGCTTGGAAGACCTGGCAAACATTCCCTGAGGTAACGGAAACTTTTTCTTTTATGTCTAAGCCGCAAAGATTTATTTCTAACCATGTTTTCAATTTGTTGCAAAGATTTGTTGTCTTGATGTACTATTCAACATCCGACTGCTTTGAAGTTAATGATGCCCGAAAGGAATTTTTTCACGTCGAAGGGAAGAAATACTGCAAACCTTCCACCCTCTAAAGCCGCTTTAGACCACATACCAAAGTGGCCATGTATGGGGACAATCATTGGAAACAAATCCTACTTTGCCAGATACTGAATTTGGGGTTGATGTAAAAAAGATGGTATTTATTCACCATACTGGTCAACTTTAACTAAGGTGTCCACAGCCCCGAGGCAACTGCTACGGTGCGGCTGCAAAAAGAACTGTAAACAAAATATATGTGCTCGTAAGAAAGTAGGTTTACATTGTACGTTGTTATATACTTCTTGTAAGGGAAAGTGTGATTTAAATTAATATTTTGTTAAAAACATACATATAAATAAATGATTCTGTAAAAAAAAGAAAAAAATTTGAGTTTTATTAAATAACGGCTTTATTTCAATTCTAATCGCGAAATGTCCTAAATACTTTTTTGTTGGCTGTTGAAAGCTCAACAACTTTGTATAAGACTATTTTTTTATAAAGTCAATGGATTTACTAAAAAATCATATTTATTAGATTATTAGAAATCAGCCGCCATTTTGGATCCAAATGGTACCTGAAGGTGGCGCTCCTTCGAAAATGATTCTTTAAGGCATTACTAATAAGTATACCAAGCGGCAACATTCTTTCACAAATAGCCGTTTTTTATTGGTTTGCTACTCTACTATATTGCCTCCTTTTTAATATTGCCAGTATTTTTGATAATATTCCAAATAGCTTTCTGTCTGTTATCTGAATATATTTACTTGGTCTTTTCTTAATTTAATAATAAGCTGTTCATATTTATATTTTTATTTTGTTTTATTTCTGCTCTTATTTTTTTACAGTTGTGAAATTGTTTTTTGATATTACTGTGGCGATTAATGTCTTCTTTTTCTGGTGTTACTTCTGGATTTGAAGAAAACTGCATTCTTAGTGTAATTTGATTTGATATTAACAGAAATTTGATGGAAGGATAAATCATGGTAATAATTTATTATATTATAAAAAATGTCAACAGCTTTATATGGAGTACTTTCATTATGTAACTCTATCCACTCTTCAGACATGAGTTAATTAAAAACAATTATTTTATTTTCCGAGCATTTATTTAATATAGTTTTATACAAGAAGTTTTCTTTTTTGATTCATCAATAAGTTTAACTATTTGTGCTTTGTACATTTCCTATTTCCCCAGTTTTTGCCTACCATTTTTCTGCTGGCCTATAAGGCCTGCGCTGAGGTAGTTACTCTAGTTAGATGTACATTGAAGTTTGGTGTCTAGTATCAGTTCCAGATATTTGACTTCGTTGCTCTCCTGCAATTCATTACCCGGAGATATAATCTTCCCAGGTTGGGTTTCCTCTTTTTTATGAAGATGACCACAGTGGCCTTCCCTGCGTTCATGGAAAGACCTTCCTGGAAACACTATTTGTCTATCATCTTTTCCGCTGTATCGTAGTATATCAAACCATAAAAACTGTGTTTACAGTAACATTAACAAATGTACACAAACATATTTATTATAAATTCTACCTTCACCTAACATAAATAAAGCAAGCAAAATCGGCAGAACTATTTGTTGTATCCAGCAAATGTCACTCCATGTCACAACAAGCAGATTTATATTCATGAACTACCATTTTCTACTACCTCTTATTACTAATTAGCGGTTACATTGCTTTATTTCCGCATACGATTTTCATCTATATTTTATCTTTAATTATGGAATAATTAATGTATAAGCTATAGGCAAAATCACAAAAAACTATGAATGTAGGTAAGCAATATATAACAATTTACTAATAACTTATAATATTAAATTTGCATTCAGCATATTTTATAGGTATTAATTATATCTGCACGACTTGGGAATTACATAAACTAACAGATTAGTCCAATATTGAGGCTACATACCTTCTCTATTATTTAATGTTGGAAATTCTATCATAACCTTAAAATGAATTTAGTGGGTGAATTACATTTGTGGACAAGTTAAAGGCCATTATCCAAATAGGACAACTGAAATTTTTACAGTCAAAAAAATATATTAATTTGAAAATTTAATTTTAAAAATATTTAAAATTAAATAACCTCCATAGTTTTTATGTATAATACAGTGCGTGTAATTTCCCGTTAGGCATGTACATCCACGTAGCGCCATAGATTTGACAACATAGCTGCAGTAAATTCCTCCGTCGAGCGGAGCATTCCAGTCTGTTATTTCATTTCAGCCAGCTGGCACGCGCGATGTTGTAATTTTACTCCCTATGCCTAGCGTTCGGCTACACACACGGTATAAAAAGCTAGCTGTTAAATATTGTCATGATAAAGGCTAATGTATTATAAAAAAATATTGACCGAAAACTGGATTGAATTACGGTGCAATAAAGAATTGTATACAATGATATGAGCTTCGGGAAAACAGAGGAATCACTACAGCTGAAGTAGAAGAAGTACTTGAAACACAGTAAAATTTTTCTGGAGCAGGTAGAGTATCAGTAGAGTTTATAAAAGGAGATGCTGAAATTTAGTTGGATTAGGTAATGAATTTTATAGTAAGAGATTAAGGATGTGCCGTGCCAGCAGTATGAACTACAATCGAGGCATTACTATCAAAAACTCTTTGGCGAAAATATATAATTTAAAAATGGTTAGGGAGAAAACCAATTGATCGGTGCAAAGAAAGAAACTGTTCACTTTCACGTAAGTATAGAACAGACTTGCCCGCAATTTGGAGACATGTCTTATTACACAAACAAAAAATTTAAACAAAACTTATGTTAACATTCCTCTCTTAAATGTTAGAAAACTTACTTGGAATAAATTAAAAATCTCCTTAGTAATCAAGAAACTCTTTACTTTCCAAATGAACAATATATTTTTAAACTTCTGTAAAAATTGACGTTCCTTTTACAAAAATTAATACTAAACTGTCAATCATTAAAAAATTAATAATCAGAACATCACGTTAATATTGTGTTGCCTAATTTTAAGGGGCAAGGATAATTCTATTTTCAACATACTCCCCCCCTTGTGTCACTAACTACAGTTAACAAAATAGTGACTCAATGCTCAAAATATTACAAAACATTGAACAATAGAATCAACTACATCACAGTCAGGTGTCCCACCGTCCAATGATCCATTCTTTATATCCACGTAATAACAGTAGTCGAATCACTCTAGAAAAAAAACATGGAACTGTTTCGGTATTTAAGATATCTGTGATAGATGTTGCCAATCTAGCTTCAGTTAGTGCTCCTAACAGTTCTAAACGCCGAATAGTCATACCTTTGTTGCAAGGAGCTACCCCGGTTTTTGCTTGAATCATTTGAACTAGTATCCCCTTTAGGTTTTCAACTCGTAGAAAAATAGCAGAAGCGTATGCAATTTTGCTTCCATCGCAAAAAATGTGCAGGCTCCGACTCTCAACATTAAATCCATCAAATAACCATCTGGGGATCCTAACCTCACTCATGTAGTGAAGTTCCATCTAACCATCTCAAAAGTTCCTTCTTGATATCTTCGCTTACTTCTTCGTCCCATCCTATCTTTGAACTCCACGTTTCTTGTAACTATATTTTAGGCAACAATGCTGTAGGGTAGGATACTCCTATAGGGTCAAACAATCGATGTGGTACTGTCAATATGGACCACTTTGTTACAACTTCCGGATACAGGTCTTCAAAACACTTTGGACTTAAACTCAGTCCAAAGACAGGAGATTGCATTGTATCTTCTGGAAGTTGTGGATCAGTGTATTCCCCACATCTCAAATCTAATTTCACTTCAGAGAATATGTCTGTTGCCTGATTAATAAAAACGTTTAGTTCATTCACATTAGACATGCTAAAAAGGGTGTCATAAAATGTTTATATGATAGGGCCAAAATAATTTCTTCTAATGATGAAATATTAGACAATGAGAAACGCTTTATAAAAGAGGTTCATATAAACAAACAATAACCTGAAGCTTTTTTTTATAGAACTTTCACATATAAAGAAAATAATAATCATATACGACAAAAACCTGAACAACGGTACACGACGTTAATTCCTTGTGTACACGGATTATCTCAAAAGCTACGCCGTATAGGCAATAGATTTGATATTAGGACGATATTTCAAACGGACAATACATCGAGATCTATTTTAACAAAAACAAAACCGCTAAATCATGAGCAAAATTCAAAAAACTGCATTTATAGTATTCCATGTGAGTGTAATAAACATTATGTGGGTGAGTCATCCAGACCATTCAGTGTTAGATTGGGTGAGCACAAGGGTTACATTAGAAAAAATAAGATTCAGAAATCGAAGATTTGCGAACACGCTTGGGAGAACGGACATAGAATAAACTGGGACTCGGCAAAAATTTTAACAAAAGAGGCAGATAGCAAGAAAAGAAAAATTAAAGAAGCGGTTATAATAAATAGTATTATATGAGGATAAATGCGTGTCGAATTGTTCCGTAGATGTTTGCACAACCTGGCTGCCGATGTTAAAAGAAGAACTTAACAAACTCAGCATTGTTTAAAATAAAACTCAACTAGATATATCAACTGTTCTGTGTAAGCAGTAAGTATCTATGGATACTGAATATAATAGATATATTCTTAAAGCTGTGTATTTAATATACACAGCACACAAACATTATAATACGCTTTGAGAAAGGAAACAGATTCGTTTTCCGAAACGTCAGCAAAATACGTCATTTTTATATTTTTGTTCTTATTCATTATTTGTCAAAAACCACCCTCTAACCGATTCTTTGACGTAAAAGTCACAGGCGTAGAGGTTATTTTCCAGTAAAATACTGGTTAATTGTGTTATTTTGTAGATTTCAGACATTGTTTAGAAGAAAATACATGTGGCAGAGCATCCCAATAAGAAATAGAGAAAAATTAAGAAAATGCCACAACCAACATTTAGACAAATTTAGAGAACTCACCCAGAAAATATTTTTCTTAAAATTAACTTTAATTCAGCTTGGTTAAAATGAATTTATTTTTTTTTTAATCATTTATTTATATTTTATTTAAACGTAGTGATTTTTTTTCTTACCTAAAATCTAATAGACAAGGAACCGACCTCTCCAAAGGATGGTATACCTTATATGGTATCTTCGCCTAATATTGTATAGCTTCTACGCATACGATGATATACAGGCCACCAGATGGTTGCTTCACTTCTCTTACCGAGATACGAGTATAGTCAAGACGGATATGCTCTCTCCACACGAATTTACTTTAAGGTAATTATAACGTAGTAAATTCACTGGACATTTTACCAATTGATTTTAATTTATATTTCAGTTATAACAGCAATATATCTACTTAATACACTACTTTGTTTAAAAAAAATCGGCAGCTACTGGAAGCGGCTGGAACCTCCCCACCCGGTGATTCTTTGAAGCCGAAAAGAGCACTAAACAATATGAACGATCTCATTTAATTATATTTATTAAGTTGAAATATTTTTTTCGTATTACAATGGGAAAAAAAGTCTTGCGTTCGGTGGGATTTGGACCTAAGAACTTGAGTGTTAAATTTATAGTCTGCACAACATTAATATTTTATTCAATGTTTTTAATACAAATATATGCTTCATCGGATCCTAGCCCGGGGCCAGCCAGACAACCACGGTGAACACCGCCGTGGCGAGTGTGAAGCTGAACGGGGTAGGTCCGGTTTGGCTTGGAGAAAAATAGAAAAGTAGCTCCTGTCTTCTGTAGGCAGGCTTAAAGACTAGGTTAAAATTATAATGTGTCCACATGGACCTAAAATTAATATGAAAATAAACACAATTCTATAAAAACGTTCGTAGGCAAGAGCACTTAATAATTTTGATTATTGATACGGGAAACAACTAAACGAAAAAACCTGTTCGTTGGTAATGGGATGGATGGCAGGGATGGCCATCTTTGGAAAAAACCATATAACTCTTGGTGGACAGCTTCCCTGCCAGATGTAGCCAGGGTAGTGTTCATGGTGGATCGTTTAAGTTTGAGTTGGTATATTTTGTTTTATCTTTTGGCCTCGACCAATTTTTCACTAAATCGGTCGGGGAAGTGATAGCTGTCAAATTTTTGGTTCCAATGTTTCTCTGGGGAATTTGGTTTTTGAAAAATGTTTAGGTTGGTACCAATGTCTTAAATTGTTTTTAGGTTATGTAGTACTATTTTTAGGTTATGTTGCCGGAAGAATTTCCGGCGGTATGCCGGAAGCAGCGGAAATAGTTTTTAAAATATGTCACTGTCACTTTTAAAGTTTTATTGGAAAAAACTCACTGAAAGCGTTCCGGTGGGATTGCTTACACTTGTAGAGCTTGTAAGCGGCTCAGGATGGACTCTCACACCATCCGTGGGCTTTATAAACGTCGAAAAAACTTGTAATCTCTCGATACTCAAAAATACTCAGCATACAGTCTGCACGCTTTAACACACTAGCAGAGAACTTATACCACAAATGGACCCGTAGTATTTTTTGGGAATTTTCCTTTGAGTCCATTTAATAAAATTTGACATTTTTCTGAAGTGACATTACTCCGAAAATTTGACAATTTTCAAACATTTGACGTTTTTCTGAAAGGTGACATTTCTTCGAAAATTTGACGTTTTTTCGATAATTTGACATTTTCCTGAATTTTTGACATTCTTCTGAAAAGTGACATTTTTCTAAAAATTTGACATTTTTTCGAAAATTTGACATTTTCCTGAAATGACATTACTCCGAAAATTTGACAATTTTCAAACATTTGGTATTTTTCTGAAAGGTGACATTTTTTTGAAAATTTGACATAATTCTGAAAAGTGACATTTCCCTGAAAATTTAACATTTTTTCGAAAATTTGACATTTTTCTGAAAAGTGACATTTCTCCGAAAATTTGACATTTTTTCGAAAATTTGACATTTTTTTGAAATGACTACTCCGAAAATTTAACAATTTTCAAACATTTGGCATTTTTCCGAAATGTGACATTTCTTCGAAAATTTGACGTTTTTTGAAAATTTGACATTTTTCTGAAAAGTGACATTTCCCTGAAAATTCAACATTTTTTCGAAAATTTGACATTTTTCTGAAAAGTGACATTTCTCCGAAAATTTGACGTTTTCCTGAAAATTTGACATTTTTTAAAAATCTGACATTTTTCTGAAAAGTGACATTTCTCCGAAAATTTGATATTTCTTGGAAATTAAAAAAAAAAATTTCGTGACTCGTCTTGTAGAAATATTTTTTTGATATCATCATCAGTTCGCCTGTTATAAGAATTTTATGCTTTTACGACGTCATCAGAACGTAGGTGTATTTTTAATTCACTCGTATTCCATCCATCTACAATATTTCCATCTACGTTTCAAACTTTAATTGGATGTTTCCAATAGTTAAGTCGATATCTGCACCAGTTTCTAAGAATTTTTCTTATTTGTGACGTAATGTGACGTAGGTGTATTATTAATTCACTCGTAATCCGTCCATCTACAATATTTATACCTACGTTTCAAATTTCGGTTACAAACATTAAATATGAGAATAAACGAAAACACCTTAAAATTTGAGGTTATGTTAGTTATGCGATGCACATGCTCAGGTAATTGTAGGACCGTATTGCTCGCGCCATCTATTAAAGTAAATAGAAACCATGCACTTACGAAGCCATTATTATAATGGGAAAGTGCCGGACCACCTATTTAATACACCGTGGTGTAGACGCAACTGGTACGCAAGGTCACAGAAAACGAGCCATCAAAACTGAAAGGAACCGCCAAAGACTTCGCCTCTGTGCAGTTACTGTATTCTGTGGTTCCACTATAAAATATATTTTACACAAGAAGCGTGTTATTTGGTTTTTAATTTTTTTCACGGAAACCAAAGCTAAAGAGTGCAAGTGTTATATATCGTTGAAATCGGAATTTTTACTGCTTTTCAATGGTTCGATTACAAATTGTAAGTAATCATAAAATAAACAACTTGTTGTGCCAAAACAGCAACAAACGTAATCCGATCTCAACCAAAACCTTTTCAGATCTTCTGGAGCACTAAAGAAACCCTCATGCAAAGTTTCATCCAAATCCGTTTAGTGGCTTCGCCGCTATCGTGCTAACAGACATACACACACACACACACACACACACATACACACACACAGACATTTTTCAAAAACAACTTTTTTGGGTTCCTGGGACCTCAAAACGTAAAGATTTGATGTTATCTCAATTTTCGATTTTGGACTAATTGTAGTAACCTCCCACAATTTTATTGTGGGGAGGTTAATAATTTTAAACCACAGCAGTGAGGCAAATATCTATCAAAAATTACCTCAAGTATAAATTTTCATTAAAGTCCAAGCAGGTAGTATAATTAGGTAAGATTTATTTTTCCGACGACTATAAACAGCCCTAATGAAAAAGTATCCTACTAGATAGATTTTGTTAGAAATTCTACACAATTTACATCTGCAGGATATCAAAAATGGATCGAAATTTTTAACAAAAAGTCATTCTTTATAAAAAGTTTGCTTGCTAAAAAATGCGATTTGTGTTAAGAGAGTTTTCTTTATACAGGATGCTAAAAAATTTCAAAAATATGAATTTTACCCTAAAGTGAACTACCTTTATTTTTCATTATTAATGAAAATTCCATTTGAAAAAGTTGCTGTATATGACAATCTGCTTGGTCGTTGTTATTATTATGTAGTAGTAGTCTCGTTAGAATATTTGAACTCCTCAAAATTATGACTACTAAAACTTTTCTGAAATAGTAGAATTTATAGAATGAAAAACTGTTCTTAAACAGATTATCATAAATCCACAGCTTTTGCGATTTCATGCTCTCAAACGGTTTGAAATATAATAAAAATATTATGTAGTTTGCTCATGCAAAATGGTCTCGTAACAAGTGACCATGAATATAACATTAGGCAAAAATGCAACGCTAATGTATTGCCACAAACAGATAAAACTATTGCTCAAAGAAGTCATATTTGTCTCGGTCCAACGGTGTCCCACCGGGAACGGCCTGAATCGATATAGGGAAAAGTACGGACCAGAAAATTTTGGAAATATAGGGAATTACTAATGTCAGTATGGCCAATCAAACGAAAATAATTACAAGCATTTGGCACTTCCGCTTATACCGAAAGTCGATACCAACTTGCTTATTTTAAATGAAACACTATAACGACACTTTGTTGGGTTATGGCATTTTCCCAAACAAAAGGTGCATTAACTTAGCTCCTGCTAGCTCATCGTAGGTCAATGGGTTTATATTTTTTTTGTGAAGTTAATTTCTAAGCTGCATTAGGCCTTCAGGGCGCCAGCGTATTTTTAAATAAATACTTGTTACACAAAGCCAAAAAAAAAAAAATGAGAGATAATATATTTTTGAATATAGTGGTGAGTAAGAATAATAACACACAGTAGATAAAATTAGAACAATATATTACAAAGAACATGAGAAAAGTTTACAATTTCTGTACAAAAAAAAAATATATTTAAACTCACTGTCTAGATACTTTGCAAAAATGGACAATCTAAGTTAAGAATGATAAGACAAAAATTTATAAGTCAAATGAAACAAATTTTTGACGGGTTTTTTTACATTATTTCTTCTGACCAAAAAAATAATAAATGTAATGAACGTACAAATTCTTACATAAGGTGACTGTAGGCGATATATGGGGCTGGAAGCTGCTGAAAGCTCGGTAAGTAAGAGACTTATGGTTGAGCTGGGATCCCAAAAACAAACCTCCTTATTAGCTTGGATTATCAGCTCTGTTCACTCTCAACGGAGATGCTGTCCAGACTACCAATTTCTTACGAAGACCAGTGTATAATGTTGATTTGTACTGGTCACCACTCTTCACTTGGTCCAGGGATTTTAACATAAAAATGGGAAAAAATAAGTGGTTAAAACCAGTCGGGCAAGATAGAAAAATGAAATTACGATAAAAAAAAATCGATAATAAGTATAATGTACTCAGATACAAAATTCCGATAAAACGAATTAACCAACTACAAAATTCTTACCACGCTAAACTAAGTAGAAATTGTAAGTTATGAAAAAATAAAAATTAAGATAGCAAGATCTTACGTTAAGGCAAAAATTTTTATGACCAAAATTACGCAAAATTACTAGAATATATTAAATTAAATAAACCATATTTTTGGTATGATAAATTTTACTACAAAAAAAAAATATTTCCGTGTTAAAAAATTGAACATGAAATTTACACGAAAATCAATAAGGGAAAATATCAATCAAAAATTAGACAAAGTGAATCTGTACCAACTATCACTTATTATGTAATTAGCATAATTTAATAAGAAAAAAACAGCAAACAATTACAGTATGACATTAAGTTAAAGGCCAAGAAAATTTACTCAAAATAAGATATTAAAAAAAAAAGATCTACTTTAAAAATACTGCCAAAAAGAAAATATTTTTTTACATTACTTGAAAATATGACCAAATGCCAAAAAGATAAAAGATAATCATTTTACAGGTGGCTTCTCTAAAAAATTAATATTTCTCAAATTGACTCTAAGAAGTTAGACAACATTATAGCAATGGTGAGGTGACGACAACTTGAGCAAATTCTGTGACATTTAAATCACTCAATAATCATATTTTAAACTTGTACGGACAGATAGACATAAGTAACAACAATTTATTAGGTGTAGATATTTAGATATTTTTATTTACCAGCAGTTAACCGAAATAATATATAGTAAACCGACACATACATTAATGATCAATTTAGGTAAGAAAAAAATTGTAATTAATTAATACATTAATGAAGCTACACCAGGGACGAGAAGAAAAGGAAATTGTTCGTTGGTTCAGAAACCCAAAATTCTAGGAATCTCTGGACAAACGCTCGGTGAGTGCTTTAAATCTCTACAAATTAAATTAAAAGATAATGAAAGAAAAACACTCACCTTACGTTTCCCAGAGGTATTCCCAGCAGTAGACCTTCTAGACAGATTCGGCTTTTTGCCTGGTTTCAGTCTAGGTACCATAAACCCAGAAAATTCCACCATCAGTTCCTGAACCAACTTTTGTGCTTGTACAGAAATGTATTCTCTAATGCATCCACACCAGTATGTAGTTCACCTAGAAAAACGCATCAAACAACAGAAAAAATATCTAGCAACCACAAAAGAGAATACAGGTGACCACCGCGGGTCAATCTATAATTGTCTAACATTTTCGTTACACAATTAAAGATAAAGGTAAATTTGCGAAGTGGGCCGATAATAATTATTTAAACATCGTTAAATAATCACGATAAATAAAGATCGAATGCCAAATGGGCAGATAATAATAATTAGTTAACCCCTACGTTAAATAATTATCGAACAAGCAGGTAAACATGTGTTTAACCTTTTTAAAACAAAAGACACGGTTTAACAAAATTATTCTCAAAAATATGTCCACCTACAAGCTTAAAATAGTCATACAATTAAAATAACTACATAAAATAATCGAAAACTTTAAGGATTACCAAGAATAAGGCACAAGTCATCTTACTATTGCTAGGAAGCCAGACAGGATCTTCAAACACAACCGCTGTCTCCAAAGGTCGCCCCGGTTCTACCGTCAAAAACTATCAAAATTCCCCACAGCGGCGCTGAAAGTCTTAATTACAATTATCTACCAGATATTAAGTTAAAGATTCGCGCACACTGTAGCATATCACTTTATAACTCAAAACTTCACAAAATATTTTAAACTGATGGCAAAACAGCGAAAAAATACTAAATATTAACAAAATACAATGTCAAAGGGAGCTATAACGTTGTTTCGACAGATATTTCGTTACAATACTTTATATATTTCGAAGTTTTCGAAAAGAGCAAAATAACTCTGAGTCGAAAACACGTATCATACTCTATCCCTAAATCGAGCCGTTTCAGAGATATTTGACAGTTTATAAAACATTTGATATATGTAACGGTTTGCAATAACATTTATAACTCCTTTCACGTAAAAGATGCTCATTTGCTTTTTGGCGTGTAGAAAGACCATAAGGTGAGCTACGCTCTACAGTTTAAAGAATTTCAATAATAATATTCCAAGTGTTCAGTTTTTTACATTACATTTTGTCAAATTCAAAACGTGAAAACTTGTTTAAGTCAAATGGAACACCCTGTATTTCTTTGCATTAAATTATGTAAAATTAAATTCCCCTTTCTCCCATGTTGATATTACGACTTTTTGAATTATTTGCGATTAAAATTTAAAATGCAGGGCCCAGTGGGACACCCTGTATATTTGTTAATTTGACAGTAAGTGAGATATAAATTATTAACTAAATGCATTTGTTTAATAAAAGAATAAAAAATGATTACAATAAATACCAAAATCCTAGAAGAATTTATTGATATCAGTAATACCGTGTGTGTAGTCGCGGGCTAGGCATGGGGAGTAGAATTACAACATCGCGTGTGCCAGCTGGCTGAAATGAAATAACAGAGCTGGAATGCTCCACCGATGGACGAATTTACGGCTGCCGGTGTTGTCATATTTCTCGCGCTACGTGAATGTACATGCCTAATGGGAAATTACACGCACGGTATATATTATGTAATAAATTATCAATATGTTAAAGAATTGATTTCTCTACAATATTATTATACCTAAATGATTTAATCAAATAGGTACATTGTAACATAACATAACCGATCAATAAATAATTTTTGATAATCATCGTAGACAATAATTTTCATGCAGAGAGCTGAATAAAAATGTCTGTGTATGTATGTGTGTAGACCGACTCTTGTAAACACCATAATTTCTGTTAGACATTACATTTTTATTTCAAACTTGGGACATATTTAACATGACATTGTGGAATACTCCCTAATAAAATTGGGTGTAAACATAAACATATTTTACATAAACTATGATTTAGTATAATTTTAGAGCAAAAAGATTTTTTATTAAGCACACACAAATTTGAATATATCTAAACCGCAGAGCGCTAATATTTCGCATGCATCTAGTTAGCATAACTGCCAAAGAAGAAAAATGTTAAGGGTGGTTTAAAAAAAAATAGGGTAATATTTCGCATGCAGTTAACACAAATAACTGTCAAAGAAGAGAAATATGAAAAATTAATAAAAAAATGTGAAGGAGGGCGATGATATTTTGCATGCAGTTAACATAACTGTCAAGAAAGAAAAATATGAAAAATATAGAGGGTGGTCATCTCGGTGGTCATCCTAAAAAAACTTTGAAAAAAGAAATTTGACTACGGACGATATTATCTCGCGTGTAGTTAACGAAGAAAAATTTGAAAAATATTATACAGGGTGGTCACCTCAATGAAATTAATAAAAAATGTGATAGAGGATGATAATATTTCGCATACAGTAAGCACAACTGTCAAAGACAAATATTAAAAATATATACAGGGTAGTCACCCGAAAAATAATAATAATAATAATTAAAAAATGTAACGGAGGACGATAATACTTCTCTTGCAGTTAACGCAACTGAGAAAACTGGAGAAAAATATGAAAATATACTAAAAAATTATTATGCTGGAAGTAATATTTGGACTGCAGTTGAGACAATTACCGAGAATATAATCTGTGATACTTTTAGTGAAAAGTATACGGAGTGGTCACTCTAAAAAATAACTATTAATTAGTGAGTAAAATAATATGTGGAATGTACTGCCACTGGTGCCAGACAGAAAACCTGATATACTTTTAGTTAAAAAAAATATACTTAATGAATAAATGAAAAGTGTTAATTAAAGAGGGAAGTTTTACGTAAATGCTTTTACAGATTTTTTTTTATTTTTTATAATTTGCCAGGACTATTATTCAAGGTATTAAAGGCTGCGGTACCTTCCCAATCCTATTTAATCAATTAATCTCCATATTAAAGATGACTATATCATTCTGTTACTTGAAAAAGTGACCTCTAAATTTAGGCTGTAAGAAAAATAGGATATTAAGGCTTGTTGCTTTGTTCAGGTCCTTAGTGGCTAGGTTCTTGGTAGCAGAAAAGTAGACTAACCAGTAGATTAAGGCCGCCGGTAAAACTGACAGATATGTTGACAGATATAGTAGCATCAACTATGGTGACAGCAGCAAACCAGCTAGGTCAAAATACAATAGATTTAGAAGTCTGCAAGAGACATACTCACCTTCCAATATAGTGCAATCAACGAGAGCATGGAAGAGAAGGTTTTAGATATAAAAGGAGTCACTCGTGGACCACTCAGATTAATAACCAAATTCGCAGATTTACCAAAATTAATGAAAAATATGCCACTTCACAATATTCTCGCTCAATCAAAGATAGTATCAGAAATTATAGGTTTGTAAATTCCAATCTTCTAAAATCTTCTATTCGAGAGGAAAGCATAAAGAATACAATATTTTATGAGTAATTATGTGTAAGAATAATACATAAAGGAGCAAGCAGTAAATTGAATAAGTAGAATCGGATGAGTGTAGACAACGATAAAATAACATAACAGAGACCTTGAAACACATATAACTTAAGACAGATTACAGAAGACAGAAGACGTTTGATTTGACAAGGACATTTAATTATAAAAATAAGATTTTCTGTTTACGATCAAGAGAAAAAAATTATCAATGTAACTGTGATCATTTCTAAATTGCGTCTTGCATGTGCCATTATTTTCTTAATGTAATTTATATTATATTTCTCAAAATGTATGTATCCCAGTAAAATTATTATCTTGTCTATTAATTAAGGCTAATTTGTAAGCTTTTATCTGGTATGAATGAGTAATATTTAATATAACTTAGTCTCCTACGCTTGTTATATAACGGTAACTTTATTCTAATTGGACTATATTTGTTAAGGTCGCAATTTGCATTTGATAATTATTATTAGTTACATGTTAATATATAAGAGAATAATAATTAAAAAATCCATATAAGATAAGAGAGACTACCATATGAATCGAACCACATTGAACTCAAATAAACTGAATTCAAGAAAATCCTTTTCGGATGTTCGTGATATTTAGATAAAGTTATAACATTATAAGGCCTGCATAAGGATAGACATAGCAACATATGTTTAGGTCAAGCAGACGGGTGTTCTGCTTTATTTCAACAACTATAATTAAAACTAATAAGAGTTAAAAAATATCTTTTCTACAAAAACGTGGTTGTCAGTCAACAACACAACTACGTGGGATTTGCTTAATTAATGTCTATAGTACAGGATTAGTAGAATCCACTGGGACTTTTCCGCTGAGTTCATTTATTTTTACTTCCACATCCAGTGGAAGTATAGTAACGCATTAAAGAATTTTGAAGATTTCTGATTGTTCAAATAGGCTTAGAACGTAACGAAACATCGGGAAAACACAGAGAGACTGTCGGACCACCAGTATGGTTTTCGAAAAGGTAAATCAACATGCAGCAGAAAAAGATAGACCGCTAATCAGCGAAAGGGAACAAAGAAGTGGGGAGCATTAATCACTTTTGATGTCCGGAATGCCCTCAACACCGCACCATGGGGAAACATGATGAAGGAGTTAACGAGAAGGGAAATCCCACAATACCTCGTTAACATCGTGAGAAGCTACCTTAAAGAAAGATGGTTACTACTGGAGTCTCGCAGGGTTCGGTACTTGGTCCGATATTATGGAACATCTTAAATGACGGAGATCAGAAAGAGGGAATGCCACAGGAGACCTGGGTCGTAGACTTTGCTGATGATATTTTTCTAGTGCTGATAGCAGACAGAGCAGAAGGGAGACGACGCTTTGGAGATCATAGATGAAACGCCATACCTTAGAGCTCGCCCCAGAAGAAGTGGAGACGGTTATCCTCAAAGAGAAAAGGGACAGAAGACATACTAGATTTTTTTTATTTAACTATTTAACGTTGGCCTATTTTCGCTACCAGGGCCTATCACCGACGCCAGGAGACGAGCTACCCCCAACCTGGAAATTTTGCCGAACCTCTTCCCTTAAGAAGAGTAGGGATCTTTTACTTGCCTAACATTTAATAGACAAGGGACCGCCTGCTTTACATCCCCTCCGAAGGATGGTATATCCATTACGTAATCCTCGTCTGAAATTACGTAACTTCCGCGTATACACTGATATACAAGCCGCTAGAATGTGGGACGAAAACGCTGTATTTCCCAAGATGGGTCACCCATCCAAGTACTAACCGCGCTCGATGTTGCTTCAACGGAATATCGACTGACATTCACATTGGAGTCGCCTCTACGCTCGCCAGTACATATTAAATTTCAACTGAGGGACGTTCATATTGTTTAAAAGATACACGTGAAGTACCTAGGAATAATAATCGACGACAAGGGGGCATTTAGCGAACACATCAAGCATGTGATCAAGAAAGTAGACGCAACTATAGCATAACTTTAGAGAATTATGCCCAATATAAAAGGATCTGGAAGCAAAAAGAGGGAGGTCTTATACAACATAACACAGTCAATACTGACGCAAAGACCTCCGATATGGCACAGGGCCTTAGGAAAAAGACGGCATAGGCAAATACTAATAAGCACCAAAAGGAAAGCAATATTAAGGGTCATAAGCGGGTATAAGACTACATCTGCGAGCGCAACTCAAGTAGTGGCAGGTATACTCTCCATCCACTTTTTAATAGATTAAACAAGAAGAGTCTATGAAAGAGAAGACGAAGGTACGCTAGAAGCCAAGAAAGATGAGAGAGACTAGTTTGGAGAGATGGTAGGCGCAGTGGGCGGGTATGCTGGAAGTACCCACACCCGACGTGAAGAAATGGGTCAAGTATCTACATAGGCACACAGACTATTCTACAAGTCAGATATTGACTGGACACGGATCCTGCAAGGTCTATACGCACAGGATAGGCAAGGCGAAAGAGGAAATATGTGCATACTGCGAACACAGGAGCACACACAATGTTCGAATGCATTCGATGGGAAGCCGAAAGGCAGAGGGTAAATCTAAAAGTAGGAGTAGTACTAAACGAGAACAACTTGATAGAAGAAATCAAAGATAGCGAAAAATGGAGCTCGATAGAAAAGTACAATAAGAAAAGTAGTGCAATCAAAAGAACAGGAGGAGAGAAACATGCAAAGGAGGCAGAATAACTAACGCAGAATCTTCCATATCCAGATGTAAAGCGATTCTGGGGTGTAAAAGTGAAGAAGTGGTGGTTCTTAGTGGGTAAAAATCTCACACTACCGCGGACCGTGTGGTGTCTTTTGAAGGTTTTCCCACACCAAAAAAAAAAAAATCTTCGGCATATGCTTATAGAAGCCCGCTTAGTTTAATCCGATCCTTTGCGATAAGTTTAGTATTAACTTCTTCAGGTGCTTGATAAACATTTCTCAATTTTACCTAAAGGTACCTATGACAGGAATGAATTTTAGATTATAGGAGACAAATTATTTCTGGTTCTATCTATCTATAATCAAAGAAATGGCTAGGGTAGCGTGTCCATTCGCACAGTGCCATGTTGAAATATAATTATATATACACATACCTATAAAATAGGAGAAGAGAGAAATATACTGTATATCTAAACCTTAATATATCTCTGAAATATCAGAATGCTTGTATATGTCGAATGTATTCCCTATTAGTCCGGGAGCTGGCGACACTAAATTTTGTAAGATGTTTTAAAGATTAGTTTTATTTTATTTGTGTCATATCGGAGCTACAAAAACCTCAAATCGACTCCTGCAGGGGTACCAGCGGGACAGCGATTGACAGCGGCCTGCCAATTATGTTAAAATAAAAAAGGTGAATGTTGGAAATAAAAGCTGAAACTTTTGCTATTATTTATTAATATTTCAATAAGATATAAAATGACCTCCTGCCAGTTCTCCCATAGACCGGTCCACTCCTGCCAGTTCTCCCATAGACCGGTCCACTCCTGCCATAGTTATATTATTGTGAAAAAAAAAATCAATTGATACAAATATTAAAAGCTGAAATTTCTTTTTTCATTTCTTCAATAATTAAGACAGTTAAAAACGTATCCTGCCAGCCATTTGATGGGACCTGGCTTCGGCAGATGCTAGGAAGTAGTAAGGTAATATCACATAAAACAGAATATAGTTTGTTTCAACACACAAGATTATTTTGTATTTATTTACGGATAAAAAATATGTAGCGTTAAAAAATTTACAAACACGTATCTTCGTTGATATATTTATAAACTCTTTCCACAAAAGTGGATAAGTCTTCAACGTAGGAATCTTCACTATCGCTGTAAATACCTTATGAACAATTTAAAAATTAGTGATATTATTTTTTTTTAAATTAATTACTCAGTAGGAAAAGTGTTATTATTGCCAGCGACGTCGGTTTCAGTAATTTTAACAATAATTAGGTCACTGATAAGAGTTGGTAATTGGTCGCCCTCAAACCATAGGAATTCCAGCTTATTGTCAACTTCTTTCCACTCGCAATCTGAAGGAGATAATAAGGTTGGGTGTTGGGAGTGTGCGTTGCACTACACACTGGAAATATAAATTGCCCTTAAAATGTGTTGTCACAATTGCACCTTGCACTACCCCCGTTCAATATTGAGCTATCAAAGCTTGTCGACTGCAGTTTGAGCTGTTCCTGGATGTCATTATATTTAAAAGCTTTCATAAACGTAGCTAATCGTGCTTCATTCACGTTACTTATTTTTTTATAGCCGTACATTTCACAAATGAATTTCTCCACAGTATCAAAAATTTCATTTGTTTCAATAGCTGGATATTCATGCATTTTGGAGAATGTATCAATAAATTGTGGAGAATTTTGTAAAATTGCGAAAGGCCGCTTCTTGCCTTTCTTGAAATAAGCAGGATTGAAATCACATCCTGTCAATGCGTGAAATGCTGAAAGTGCGCGACTCAAATCTGGACCTAATGATTCGTGCAGCTTGTTGACATTTATGTATCTCTCATTATTCCCGACACCAACTTTTAACCAGATTTTTACTTTTACCCAAAAGAACAGGAAAAGGAAAGTGAGAAAAAGAAAGAAAATTCTTTATTATAACACGCGCAATATATGATTGAAAAAATAATGTAATATGTATAATCAATAGACCAATTGTTTATACTTACTGTGTAACACCATCAGATGTTGAAGGCTCTGATAATGATTGTTCACTGCTCGTGAAAACTGAATCATTACCAGATTTTTTATATTTTGCCTTCAATGCCGTGAAATTACTCCAACACTTTGAATGAGTGTCACATAAAGCCAATGACAATTTCACATTTTTCCCTTGCAAATTATTTTGTTGACGAATTTGTAAAATTTCCGTATACGTATTCAAACGTTCTTGTGTAAAGAAAATAATTTGTTCTTTTTTTGAATTACAAAAAACAGAAACTGGCTTGAGTGTAGCCATCATAGAAATTCGGTAATACGTCGTATTCGTAGGTTTTGCGTCTATTAGGTATCACAGCACCAAGCCAACTGAACATCACTCATCAGTAAGAAATGCCGGACCCTGTTAATATCTACAAAAGAGACACCCCCCTTTTCAAGGTGCTCAATTGAAAAGAACCTAAATACTTTTATATAATGCACTGAGAACCTTTGGAAAATTAGAAACTACGAATATATTATATGTTCGCGCACAACAATTTTACTCCTGCCGAAGCCAGGTCCCATCAAATGGCTGGCAGGATCCGTTTTTTAATTGTCTTAATTATTGAAGAAATGACAAAAAATTTTCAGCTTTTAATATTTGTATCAAATGATATTTTTTTTTTACATAAATATGACTAGGGCAGGAGAAGACCGGTCTACGGGAGAAGTAGCAGGAAGTCGGTTTATATCTTATTAAAATATTATTAACAAATTGAAAAAGTTTCAGCTTTTAATATTTTTAACATTTACATTTGTTTTTCAACATGATTGACATATCGCTGAGAATCGTTGTTCCGCCAACGGGTTGGCAGGAGTTCATTGTGTTGATAAGTTTCATTAATATTATAAAATAAAAGATAAACCAAGGTATAAAAAATGTGACAATGAAAAATGTCGCCAGCTCCCGGTCTATATTAGATTATTGCCCAAACAATGTAATCGTTGTTTTAACTTTTTTGTATAAACATTATCCTATTCCCTCTACATATATACACATATACATTTATATCTTAATATATTTTGTTTTTTTTTTTCATTTTTTTTTATTTTCGTTTTTGAAATGTTTTTTTTTATAACTTATTTTTTTCATCCATTTTTAAAAAATTTTTTTTTTCCATTTTAATTTTTTTTATTTTCGTTATTTGTTTCTGTTAACTTAGCAAAATAAATATATACCTACTGCATGTAATACGCTAAATTAAACCATTTTAGTAAACATGTCAGTACAACTCAAATATTTAAATTTAACCCGCATTTAAATACCTGGTTCACCAACAAATAAAAAAGGATGGACGAGGACTTAACAGAAAGTATTGTATCGCTAAATAATGGTCTCAATTAAACCAATTATTTTTTAATTCCTCGGAGAAGAATTTTAAAAACATTACGGACAAATTTTCACTCGAACAACTTTCATTAAAAGTTCTAAATTTAATCTTCTTAATGCTTAAATGAGATAGGTCTGCGTTAAATGTACGTGCTTTCCGTATAATTGTGACATCGAAATTCATCATTGTAAAATTTGACACAGATTTCAGAACCTACGGTGTTTTTGTTTGTAGTTTATAAATAATAAGAAAGGTCAACAAAACAATTTGTTTTTCGTTATATAAAAGCTGGTTTCATTAAACGTAGATAATTATACATTTTTGAATAAGAATTTATGCAAAATATAACTCGGCACAATTCAACTGTTGCTACCGCTTTTCTAAATATACTCGAGTAGTTACATGTTTATTAATATTATTCAAATTTTAGATAGAACACGTAAGTTTGTAAAACTGCATTATTGGCGATAAAAGATAAGCATGATTTCTCTGAGCGTGTTGGCTTTGAATAACCAAGAAAAACAATTAAGAAAATTATATTGGCGGAATACATCAGCCAATACTTTTTGTGATCTCAATGAAAGAAGCAAATAGAAGAAGGTAAGATTAAGAAAGCAGGTTTTTGTTAACCAGGTGACTACCAAAAAAAAACCTAAACTTACTATGAACATATTTTATAAAGTTCTATTTTTAAATCAATTAGAAATTGCAGTTAGAATTTTTTTAACGAGTTCTTTTAAGCGATAATACGAAGGCGTAGAAGGGCCACTGAAATATATATTTTTTTATTTCCGAGTTTAATCTCGGAATTCTGAGATTAAAATCAGACTTATGATTTCATTTGAAAAAACGTTCGTATACCACCACCACTTCCTTCTCCACTACCAACGTGGCATATCGTTTTATTGGTTTTTGGGGTAGACGTTTTCAAATATATTTTTTTTATCGCCTTGTTTATATTAATGTCCTGGCGGAGTTTAGCCGTGGACTATTCTACCACTCAACCAGGACGGACACATACACATAGACAACATCACAACACCCATTCCCTGCGACATTGCCATCTGCCGCAGCTGAGACTCGAACTCAGGAGAGGAGAGCCACTAGGCCGTGTTGTCTCTCACACAACCGCAGTCTAGCCCATTGCTCCACCTCGGCAACACGTGAAAAACTCCACTACGCATCCATACCCTAGCCAGTATTCGAACCTGGGGCCCAGTGGTCGCAAGCCTAACACCTTAAGCACTGTGCCAAAGTTTTATGAACTATAATTTTCGCATAGTGGAGTGTAAAAATATAGTATCAATATTTTTTCCGTTCTAAGAGACTTGGATAGGAAATCTGAATGTGGAAGTAGTGATTCCTTATGCAGCGGTTCTTGAATACATCGATAACAATAAAATAATTTCTTTCTGGCGATTACACTGTCGCCCTCACCTTCATACTAACAAAATGACACTGAAAATAAGTTTATTTTCGGTATTCAGTTTCAATTGCCTCCTAGGCGAAACTTCAAATTTTCTATAATTGTACTTTTAAGCCTTTGTTAAAGTAAATATCAAAATCCATATAATAGTGGAGTAAAAAACAGGGGAAAAGTCGCTTCCTTCTCGAGTTTTTTTTTTTATCTTAGAACAAATCTAGATATATACCATTTCGTTAAGTAGGTCGATGTTCATTAGAAATCATAAAATATGACATTGTTTAGTGGTCACGGACATTGTTATTTTTAAAAAGGTGTGAAATTATTATTTTTTTTTAAATCATGTTTTTGTGAACATCTAATGCCATAACTCAAAAACAAATGGAGCTATCGACATGAACTTTTTTTTGTTATAAAACACACACTTAAGCGGTTCTATCTGTGTATAGTATTGTTATCTAAAACATTTTTAAGTTTGTTAAAAACTTAGATAACCTTAAAAGTTCAGAAAATACGCAGTCAAATTTTCACTAAGCTACAAACATTTTTGTTTTTGGAAATTTTGTATAACATGCTGAAAATAAAGCCAAAAGACCAAAAAAGTTTTTGATAGCATAATTTTTATTGTGTCTTTTATAGTTTAGGTACAGTGATTTTTTTAGAGCGCGCGAATTGCAGAAATTGAGTATTAATATGCCCGCGTCCACTAAAACTAAGTAGTCTCAGGGCGGTGTACTATGAACGTTATTCGTTTTCGTCGAAGGTCAAATTATAAAACCGCTGCCCAAGGAATCACTACTTTCCCATCAAGATCTTCTATCCAAGTCTCTCAGAACGAAAAAAATTTGAATGTGGAACTTTAATAATATAATATTTGAAATCGTCTGCCCCAAAAACCTATAAAACGATATGCCACATCGGTAGTGAGGCTGAGGGTGGTGGAAGGGGGGTGGTAGTAGTGGTGGATAAAGTAAAAAAAAATTTGAAGCCTTTGGTTCTTGTACACACACTAAATGACAATTTTAATTTTTTCCGCCTCTTTGAATAATGGGGGAGAGTTGGTAATGGGGGTGGTTAATGCCAAAAAAAATTTTGAGAGCTTAGCTTCTCTTATATATACTAAATACCAGTTTTCTGGACTCTTACTTGCTTGATTTGCCTATTTACCTCCATTTACCCCCAACCCTTTAACGGGTTCCAGATCTCGTTAAAATACATGGTACGTGTACCAAATTTCAAGTCAATATCTTAAACGGTTCCAGAGTAATCGTGCGCACAAAAAAGTTACAGACAGACAGAATTTTTTTTGCTCAAGCTTAAAATCTCGACGTTTCATGACATTCTAAACCTATTTGGACAATACAAATTTTCAGAAATATTTTTGTCCATGTTCCACCATGTTCCATGTTCCACTGAATGTAGAAGTAAAATGTGTAACGATATTCTTTCTCTTATTACCACTTGTATTATATTGTAGAACGTATGGTCATTGTGCAAATTGTGCGTGGATTATCTACTTAAAAAATATTTAAGATAAATAAGCAATCTAAGTTTCGTTGTAAAATGGAATGAATTTTATGTGGCGTAGTAATAGAGGAAAACGATAAACTTGTGCACAAGCCATGGAAACAGAGTTTAGAGACTATAATTAGGAAATTAAAAAAGATTAATTTAGGATGTTTTTGTTACCCAATTTAGGCGAAAATAACACGTTTACTCAATTCACAGGTCTACAAAAAAAAATTCTGCTCCAAGGACTAAACATATCATGCCTTAAGTATTTTTGTGTGCTAAATCCGAATTTTCAATTAAAAAAATTTTCTACCGCGTAGATTTCGAGTAAATTCCGGTTTTTATTGTCAAAAAACCGTATTTTGACGATAAAAACCGGTATTTACTCGAAATCTACGCGGAAAAATTTTTTTTAATTGAAAATTCGGATTCAGCATACAAAAATACATAAGGAATGATAGATTTAGTCATTGGAACAGAATTTCTTTTTTTGTAGACCTGTGTACAAAGTGCACCTGTGCCACAGATCTACAAGAAAAAAAGTTCTGTTCCAAGGACTAAACTTATCATTCTTTATGTATTTTTGTGTGCTCAATCCGAATTTTCAATTTAAAATTTTTTTTACCGCGTAGATTTCAAGTAAATCCGGGTTTTTATCGTCAAAATACGATTTTTTGACAATGTTTGACGATTGCTCGAAATCTAAGTGGAAAATTCGGATTCAGCACACAAAAATACTTAAGGCATGATAGGTTTAGTCCTTGGAGCAGAATTTTTTTTTTGTCGACCTGTGTTATTGTGTGGATCTAGGGTAAAAATGCAATGCATGGGAGTTTCGGATAGGGATTCTGACACAGGAAATGTCGGATACAAATATTAAGATTGCTATGTGCTTTAAGAAACTGTCTTTTTTATTTAGCTCCAATAATAACGCAAAAAAGGAAAACTCGATAGTTTACTTTTCCTAAACTTCTGTTTATGGGATTTTATTAGCCCCCTAGTTGCGCAACATTTTTTCCATTTTACTATAATATTATTTTTCACCTCTTCCGAGATCCCAATGCAATGCATACTCCATTTAAGATTTTTAATTCCTTTTTGCCTTCAACCTTAGTCCTTAATGTGTCACTGGAAAAAATAAGTTATCCTTTCAGATCCTAAAACGTGATAAAACAGTCCTAAACATAAAAAAATAATAATGAAAAGTTCCGTTACACACAATACATAATCATTATTATTCTTAAGTACGGCGCGCGTACGCTTCGACAATTCCTCCATACTAAAAAATTCGTAACTAGCAAACTATTGTTAATAATGAAAATATTTTTCTTCTAAAAACTTTTTTAGTCTATTGAATTCATTTTCTTCACAGCATGTTATACAAAATTTTCAAAAACAAAAAGTTCCTCGTTTAGTGAAAATTTGATGGCGTATTCTCTAAACTTTCAGGGTCATCTACGTTTTTGGCATGTTCACATTTTTTTTTATTAGCAATCCTATGAATAGAGAGAAGCGCTTAAGTGTGTTTTATAACAAAAAAAAGTTCACATCGATAGCTCAATTCATTTTTGAGATATGGCAATGGATGTACAAAAAAACATGATTTAAAAAAAAATTAAATTTTACACTTTTTTTTAAATAAGAATATCTGTGACCACTAGAAAATGTTGTATTTTGTGTTTTTATGTGTAAAATGATGTTGGTAATACCCACTGTGTCTGATCTTGTTCTAAGCTCATAAAAAAACGACACAATTTTACCTCTTTTTCGCTCCTCTAATAAGGAAACATACATACCGTGCGGGTAATTTCTCATTAGGTATGTAGATTCACGTAGCGCGAGAGATCTGACAACACCGGCAGCCGTAAATTCGTCCGTCGGTGGACATCCCAGCTCTGTTATTTCATTTCAGCCAGCTGGCACCCGCGATGTTGTAATTCTACTCCCCATGCCTAGCCCGCGACTACAGTTCCTATTTCCTATTAGTTTAATAATTCATGGAAATTTATTTTGTTTTTATTATTTATTTCTTGAATCACTTTATCCTGGTTAATAATCCGTCTGTATATACGCGGTTATCCAGAATTTTATTCGAAAAACTGTTTGGGAATATACAGGGTGGTCCCGCGAACATTAAAACTCCATTTAACTTCATTATTTTTGGAGTTGCCTGAAAAAAAGTTTATAAATAAAAAGTAGAAAATCACATGTATTTTCCAAAAAAAAAAACTACTGAACATCTCATTTTGGAGATATAAGTTTTATCTGGGTTTTATGTAATTTAACACACCGTATACTTTTATATCATCTGAAAGGCCGTGAAAAAACTTTTCAATGGTATATAAAACATAGTATTTATCTTACAAACTATTTGTCCTATTTACTCTATATTTACTTGCTACGTTAATTTTGTCAAGACATGTGTTGGTAATTAATTTCACTTTGTTTTAAGCAAAATGGATAATTTCAATGATTGATATACAATGTGTCCCACTTTCCACCGTAACACCTTAGTAGCCAAGTTATTAGTCATCTAATTTTAACCAAATTTGGATTGGTAATACATATTTTGAATAAAACAAAATTTATTTTAGTCATTGGCGTGCATTTTTATTAAGAAAAACTGGATGGATCTTTCGAGAAGTCATAGTAGGCATTTTTTCATGTTCATCTTCACACCGACGCATTTTAAACATTAGTCTCGTGTTTCCAACTCTAATCTACGAACTCTGAGATTAGTCGAAGTCGAAATCCCGCGGTTAAAGTAGGAATTCCGATATTAGATATTAAAGTAGGAATTCAGAGTTTAAAGTCGGAATTTCAAGATTAAAAAAATATATATTTCAGTGGCCCTTCTACGTCTTCGTATGATAATCATCGATTATTGGAAATTAAAATAATTAAAAAATAAATTAATGAATAACGTCTTTATTTATTATCGTTATAGGACAACATAAACCGACATATAAGCAAGTATTAATTGGAATGGCGACGTTCAGCGGCTAGTTCTGCGACGCAACCATCTGTAGGGTATATTCACGTCATTTATAAATAAAACAAAACGGGATATGACAAGTGCAAAAATAAAAACAGAAAAAAATATTGTTAGTTGAAATAAAGTACAATCCAGAAAATATCTGAAGAGTCAAGATGTCAACACTGCTTTAGAATCGGAACAGTATAAGAGACTGATGGGAAAAATTGTGCCTATTTGTCGAACACATAAGAATTTCTATCTGCAATACTTCCTCTAAAGAACTGGAGTCACATGCTGACCACAATAATAACAAAGGACTTTTCCCAACAGTAAAAGTGATTACACGTAAATTTAAATCTAAAACATGCTCAATTAAATACTCCATCGCTACTCTAAGAATAGACAAGGATCAAATTATTGAGGTTTGCTACTGATACTGCAAAGGAATTTTCGAAAACGACCATCCTAAGGTAGTTGATGACTGGCAGCAGGGCTACGAACACGAATTTTCAATACTTAAATCAAATGTGGAGGCAGCTACACAAAAACTAAAATCTGGCAAAGAAACCGCCCAAAAGGCAAAATCTAAATGTTAGAAAACTAGTTTGTTTTATTGCAATTTTATAAATGTAATAAAATATCAATAAAACAAAATTGTTGTAGAAATGACAATTATAATACAAATTTGTTTACTGGGTTGGGGGTCTATATTATCACGGCCGAGGCTCCTAAGTTGGTTGGTGAAGATGGAATCAAAATTCTTCATAGAGTATGCCAAAAACTATGAGAAACAGGAATCTGGTCTGATGATTGGAGAAACTCAATCTTTGTACCTCTACATAAAAAGGGAACGGCAGATGTCTGTGATAAGTACAGATTACTGGAACCAATATCACACGCAAGTAAAATAGTGCTGTATATATTTCAAACCAGACTTCGGTGCTCCATTATATTTTAACCGTTTTTAAACCTATATAACTTTTTAACCAGTTGAGATAATGAAATGCAGTGTTCGACAGTCTTCTTCTAATTTTGATAAGTTATATCCTGAGTATCCGCCGTTTTTTGCTCAGTCCGGTGTAACCGGAAATGACATAGCGTATTTTCGGGGATAAGGCAACTTCGTTATTTCAAATGGAATACCCTGTATATTTTTTCCACAGTTGGAAAGTCCGTTGTTTCCCCTTTCCAAAAAGTCCATATTTGTCATGGAAATTATACAGTGTGATGGTTTTTTAAGCTTTTAAAATGAATACTGCGTTTTATCGAAATGCTACGAAAAAAATAATGATTCACAAAGTAGACTATGGAAATAAAAGGCAACATCACTTTTAAATCGGTTAAACCGGAAGTGAGCAAAAAAGACGGAAATACTCAGGAAATAACTTATCAAAATTAGAAGAAGACTGGCGAAAGCCGCATTTCATTATCTCAACTGGTTCAAAAGTTATATAGGTTTGAAAATGGTCAAAATGTAATGGGACACCCGGTATCTGTCACGGCAAATACCTTCTGTGTAAGTAGGCTTTGTCAAAGGACGCGTATAAGAGAGCAAATATTGGATTTGCGATAACTTATCGAGAAATGAAGATAATATTACATGCCTATCTACTTTTGTTTCGTAGACTACCGGAAAGCTTTTGAGAATATGGAATGGCACAAGCTGTGGGCTGTAGAGATGGGGAACCACAAATATTTGGTATTAGTGTCCCTCTAGTATTGCCAAATATTTTTGAATAATTTACCCACGCTATGACTCAATGTTCCTATTTTCCCCGCGTTGCTATTTCCCCACAATAGGTACATTTTGTTTTCCAATTTTTGCACTGAGCATTGTACTTTGTAGATATATTTATTCAACCATTATTAGACAATTAGAAGAGAAGTGAAAATTTTATAATCGTGTTTTTAACGTCAAAAAGAATTGAGAGCGTCAGCAATAAATTGCAATTGCAGCATTTATCTAGTGGCAGGATATTTAAGTTATAAGATGATTTAAGGAGAGTTGTCTAGTCTGGTTATTT
Source organism: Rutpela maculata (assembly GCA_936432065.2). Lineage (NCBI taxonomy): Eukaryota > Metazoa > Arthropoda > Insecta > Coleoptera > Cerambycidae > Rutpela > Rutpela maculata. Next base: position 67,632,042 of record OW386290.2, on the reverse strand, counting down.
AGTCAACTGACGATCATTTAATTCTTATCACTTCTAGATGGCACATAGTCCAAATTAAGTTATAAGTTGTTTTTTTGTTCCTTTACGTGAAATTTTAGTTTAGTTTTGAGTGAAGAAATCACTTCCTTTCTCATTTTAGTCTATATTGGTGCAATCCAGTTAGTGCGATGATCAGGATTGATTAATATTTTTCTCAATTATTAAAAAAGGTCAAAAATCTATGTTCCTAATGAGGTACCCAAACGTATACCTTTAAAAATTTAAACAATCACGAATGACTGGTATATATTCTAAAAATCCTTGGTAAGTACACAAAAGACAAAATAGTGCATAGTACCTACCTATTTCGACAGATTCCGAGTACCAATTGTTTGAAAACAGTGCGAGTTTCTTATTATAATCTTTAAAAGATAATATACTATATATTCATTAAAGGACCTTAACTCGAGCCGAGGGGCAAACCGCCACCCAAAATTTGTACACGAAATTTCCCCTTTTATAAAGATTTACCTGATTCCCTTGGATTTCTTCCTGATTTCCTGCGATTTTCCCTTGATTTCCCGCGAATTCTTCAAGATTTCCTGTGACTTCTTGTGAATTCCTCAAGATTTTCTGTGATTTCTTCTTGAATTCCTCTGATTTCCCCAAGATTTCCTGTAATGTGCACAACACCAGATTTCTCCTGCGGTTTGCCCCTCGATGGCAGCAAATACTCTTTTATATTTTTACACAATTAAACTAAACTGGATGGTATTTTGATGTCCGGGAGGGGTTTATTATATCTTTTACAAAAAAAAAAAAAAAATGGTTTCCGATGTAATTTTTTTCTAAATGATAAACACGAGGAATCAAGTATGAACTTTTCGTGTAATATAAGGCAATCTGGTCTGAGGTTTTCTCAGATATATGACCAAACCTTGCTAAATTAGAACAGGAGCGAATGCAGAAATTTTGAAATTTTTGTAGACTTAAGCAATCTCTTAAATTTAACGCTCGCCGTTGAAAAGAGTTGAGAAACAAAAATTCAACTTTAGTTTTATGCTAGAATCTAGAACATCTTTATGCACATAAAGAAATGACTGGCTTGATTTACCTATTTACCCCCAACCCTTCAACGGAATAGGATTAAAATTTAATCTAGTTCCAGATCTCGTTAAAATACATACGTGTACCAAATTTAACGTCAGAGTAATCGTGCGCACAAAAAAAGTTACAGACAGACAGACAGACAGAATTTTTTTTTGCTCAAACTTACAATATCAACATTTCATGACATTCTAAGCCTATTTGAACAATAAAAGCTTTCAAATTTTTTTCGCATTACTGTAAGTACTTCCCTGGATAGTTCTACTAGATGTGGAAGTAATTTAGGTTTACCACATTTTGAATATTTTCTGCTAAATTATTATTTTATTATTATTTTTTTTTTTCATTCAAGACTACACTATCAGGCTCTTCAAACATCAGTAACAGTATTTAAAGTAGCATAAATATGTCTTATTGCAATACTGATTTCGCTAATGTCGGATGAGAGCTAAATTTAAATATCTTTTGCATATTGATGAGCGTTACATGATTGAAAAAAAAAATGTTAAAGTTGAAGGTGTAGATAGAAAATATGAGTGGACCTAAGATATTTCCCTTTGAAACGTCAGCTGCAACAGATTTTAAACTAGAAAATACACCATCTATGCGTTAATATTTGTGAATTAAGCAATTTTGAAAAAATAATTAGACCTGAAAATTTTTACATAATGTCTGATGATATAAAGTGACAAATGCTTCACTAATATATTATATTTTCTTATAGGAATGTTTTCATTAGCATTAGATGTTTTCTTCGGCAGACATTTCACTTAAGACAATGTTGGGATGGCAATAAATTATTGTATATTTCAATATATAAGCAGTTCTAAAACAATAAATATTTAATTTTTAATTATCACTTTATTTTATAAATTTATTGTTTATATTTTTTAAAAGAGAGAAGCTTAACTTTTAGAACATAGGACTTAGATCATCAGTTTATCTTCTGGCCTCTGCCCAAATTGATTAATAGCCATGAAATTATATTTATGAAGAATGAAATTATAATTATTACGATATAAGACGAGATGGTCAGTGTTAGAATTTAAATAAAATTTCGTTTACGAAATCTGTTCTGATTGAGTCTGGATCATTAATCTGTCTAAAGTTTCACGAAACGATGTACCCAAACCCATCCAGCTACCGTTACTTAACAATAGGTAGCCATCATGTGACAGAACATGATGACCTTACAAATAAATTACAAACATTCGTATAAATGTTATTAATTATATACACATGATTAGTTAAACTTTTGAAAATTGTAAGTTGGATAAATTCCTTGATAATTAAAACTAAAACTAAATAGGTAAGGTATTGTGCAGTATTAATGTTTCTGAAATAAAATACGTACTTATGCTATTATTATGTAACTTGTGTTATGGAACGGATTTCTGTATGAAATATTTTTTATTTGATGATTATCAAAAACATTTTTGTCCAGTTATAATGATTTCTGCGTGTCCTTTAAGTTGTTAAGTTGTATTAAGTTGAGCTCTCTAATTTAGTGCAAAATTGTAGGGATTAAGTGAATAAACTATAATTGTTTTTAACAGTGCCAGTTACTTAAATGTCTGTTAATAATCAGTGTTGATAAAACACTTCAATGCATCCCCGTTTTTATATAATAACATATTCTATTTGCTGATGTACACATGGATTTTAATAATCTAAAAACTGCTGAATTAAAGAAAGAACTGCAAAAACAAGAGCCCCCCGTATATGGAAGAAAAAGTGTATTGATAAGAAGGTTGCAAAAAGTCCCAATACTATAAAATGATGATGAATCAAAATCTGACGTTCGTATTAACAAACAAAACAAATCAATTAAAAAACAGAAGCCAATAAATACTTTAAAAATGCTAAACAATATTAATGCATTAAGGAAACGACTTAACCACATGAAAATAATTATATCTAAGCTAAGGAAAAAGTTGACTTTAAATAATAAACCATCAAATGATAAATGTGACGATCACCAAACAAGTCCAAAGAGTAAAAATAATGACACGTCCAATTGCAATTAAAACAGAGAAAACAACAAAAAACAGGAAATTTTATTGCCTAAAACTATACCTCGAAAAAAATCAAAGATATTAATTTTATCAGACAGTACAGGTCGTGACTATGTTGACATTCTAAAGGATACTTCCGACTGTGAAAATGAATATATGGTTACGTCTTTTTTTAAACCTAATGCAACATTTGAAGAAGTTACATATAATATATCTGAACTGTGTAAAAAGTTTACAAAATCAGATCATATAATTGTATTCGCGGGTGTTACAAATGTACTTCGAGGTAGATCCTTGGATATGCTAAAACTATATAATTTTATGCTGGTTCTCAAAAATACTAATGTTACGATAGTCAGTTGTACGTACTGTAGAAATAGAAATATCCTTAACAAATTTATATATGATTTTAATATTAAATTAGTCAAAGCTACAAGAAAATTTTTCCACGCTCGGTATATTGAAACAAACCGTATCCTAGATAAAGAAAATGTTTATAACTACAAACCAGATCTAAACTACGCAGTAAAGAAAATTATTCTTTATAATATTTACACAAAACACATAAGAAATAAATTCGTAAATTACGACAACCTTAAAGAAGTAGTAACAACATTACATTGTGAAAATAAAAAATTCATAAATAATAACCACCTAGTAACGATTCAATGAATCACAAAGAAAATGATCAACAACAGAAATATGATGAAGATGTAGTAAAAATTGACGAATCCGGTGATGGACAAGTAGAAAATGATTCTAGTGATAGTGATTGTGTAATAGTTGAAGAGAATGAAGAAGAAAACATGACAATAAGTCGGATGAAAAAGAAAAACAAAGACACAAATTTTTGCCAGACAACGACGAAGCTAGTGAGCAATACAAAATAAAAACTTTATATATAAATATTCAAAGTCTATTTAATAAGCTAGATGAATCTGATGGATCTAATCATGAGAATATAGATATATTATGTATGAGTAAACACTGGGTTAAAGAACATTCATTAAAATATTGTAATATTAATAACTTCGTCTTAGCTAATGCATTTTGTAGAGTTAATTGTTTAGGAGGGGGGAGGGTCATTAAATACGTTAAAAGTAATTATGAATCTAAAAAAATTCAACGCCTGGATAAATTGTCCCGAGAACTTCACTGTGAAATTACATCAATAGAAATAGTTACTTTAGGTAGCATAATTATAAACATTTATAGATCTCCCAATGGAGATATTAATATATTTTTTGAAATATTAACAAAACTTTTTAATAATATGATCAAATCAAATAGAAAAATTTATATATATGGTGATTTTAATATTGACATATTATGTGATAGTGAAGCAAAAATATACTTTTGTAACGTAGTTGAATCATACAATTATGACTTTTTAATTAAAGATATCACACGACCTCAAGCTGCGACATGTTTAGATAACTGCATTACAAATGATAAAATAGAGTGAGACAAAAATTATTGATCGCAATCTATCAGATCTGGCATTATAAATATAACAAAACATAAATGTAGATCCACTAATTGTACGAAAACAAATGTTATAAAATTTCGTCCTTACTCTCTACAACGGGCTGAATAGTGTATTAATAAACTAAAGCAAATTAACTGGGATATATTAAATATAATAGAAGATTTAGACAAAGCATTTGACTATTTCTTGAAAACCACACTTCAAATTATTAATGAGTCATTTCCAATAAAAACAAAAACGGTACAAAATAATAACAAAAATAAAAAATGATTTAATCATGATCTGAAAGTATTAAGAGATAATATGAATTTTTTTGCACAATTATCGAGACAAAATCAGTATGACATGGAACTTCGTAACTATGCCAAAGAATTAAAAAAACAATATAGGTCTAAAATTAAATAGTACAAAAGTGAATATCTTTCGGATAGAATATTATATTCGACAAATAACACAAAATCAACATGGTCAATTATTAATGAATCTAAAAATGAAACCCGTAAGCAAAACGACTACTCATTTAGTGCCGATGACTTCAACACTTCAACATATTTGTTGTAAATATTGCAAATAATTAATTTAAAAACTTGCCTGTACCCACTTTAAATCCCATTGAAATAACTCATCAACATATTCAGTATCCTGAAGTATTTTTTCTACAACCTGTTATCGAAACAGAAGTTGGCACTATTATCAGAAACCTCTCAAATAGTTCAATGAAATATATAAATGGTATTAGTAATAAATTGCTAAAACTAATCAAAGAAGGAATTACTGCACCACTTACTATCATCATCAACAAATGTTTTATCAAAGGACACTTCCCATCGAAATTAAAAAATTCTAAAATAACACCTATACATAAAGAAAAAGGATCTAAATCCTGTATGAATAATCATCGTTCTCTGTCTATAATACCATCCCCATCAAAATCAATTGAGGTAGCATTTAATGATAGATTAACAAGTTTTCTGTAAAAACACATATTACTTAATGTTAATCAGTACAGCTTTCGAAAAAAATCTTCGGCTATAAAACCATTAATTAAAATGGTGACACATATCCACACTGCTTTCGAGAGGGGTGAAATAGTGTCCTCCCTGTTTTGTGACCTCTCGAAAGCGTTTAATTTTGTGTCACATCAAATTTTGTCAGAAAAATTAACTGACTATGGAATCGGAGGTATAGGTCGCAATTTAATTATATCTTATATAACGGACAGAAAACAAATAACAGAATGTAATGGAATTATGTCGACTGCATTGACAGTAAAGGCAGGTGTGCCCCAGGGATCCATGCTGGGGCCATTATTGTTCATACTTTACGTAAACGACATATTATTTACACATGACCAACACAATACAATATGCGGACGACACCATTTTATATAACATCGATGATAACATCAGTAATTTAAATTGCATTAGTCACTACGCAGCAAAAGAATGGTTCACTTGTAACAAACTCTCTTTAAATATAAATAAGACTATCCATATTAATTTTTCCATAAAAGATATTTTCAGTGAAGCGGATACAGTCAAGTTTTTAGGAATTCACATAGATAAAAAACTAAATTGGAAAAAACATATTACCACAGTATGTAATCAACTATCAGGAACTATATTTTACTGAGAAAAATGTCACAATACGCAACGTTATCAGTTTGTAGAGTAGCATATATGGGGGTTATTTCAACCTCAAATTTCTTATGGAGTGATTTTATGGGGTAATTCTACTGACTGGATGCGAGTGTTTGTGCTATAAAAAATGGCATTAAGGGTAATCGCCAACAAATCTTATCGGGAATCATGTAAACCACTTTTTCGCGAATTGCAAATTTTAACCTTTCCAGCACTTTATATTTATCACTGCCTAATTTATGTAAAAGAAAATCAAGAATATTTTATCAGGCATATTGATCTACACAGCCACTTTATATCGAGATAATATCATACTGCCGCAACACAGATTGCATATTACTCATAAAAGTTTTATTTTCACGGCTTTGCCTGCCCGTTGAAATTAGAAACTTAACAGCTAAGAAATTTAAGAAGAAAGTTAAAGTATTAATGAAAAGTTAAGTATTAATGAAAATCTCCCCCTATTGCTTTGACGAGTTTTATAATGCTTCTTTTCTAAATCTATAAATTTTCAGCTTGTAATATACCCATTTTATTTTATATGTCATATAATTTATATTCTAATAGCTTATATCTGTTTGTATGTATCTAACTGCCAATGCTAAAACAATATGTATTGTACATGAATGTGTATTCAGCAAATAAAGTATTTTATTATTATTATTATTATTGATTAAATCAAATAGGTATAATAAACGACGTTTATTTAAAATTTCTTGTTTTTCGATCTTAACTTAACTATGGTGATTTAATTTTCAGTTATGCATCTTGAATTAGTTAGCGCCTCAATGAATTACTTAGTAAACGTAAATAATCCAAGGTATTTGCAATTCGTGGCCCACCTTGCGTTTACGTTTATATGCCTTGATTGTCAGGAAGAATTATATATACGAATACCCGTTGTAGTAGATTTACTGGGAGATTTACTTCTTACATATATACAGTTTTTTTTTCACCGACATGAAAGAATTATGAATACAGGAATTTTATCGTAAGGTTAGATTTATTTTGACAGTAGAAATAGTGTCAGAATATTTAACTTCAGACACTACATATTGGCTGTATACCAGGGGTTTTAAAATTATGACATAAACTACAACAACTGTAGAAAAGATTCTCAATAATAGGAAGTTATAAATTGAATTAGTCAAAGATTTGAAGACAAAATGTTAAGTCATATTTCTCAAAAGTAAGAAAAATATTAAAGAGCTGTATAGCGTTAAAGTAAATATAACATATATCCATTTAAAGGCAAATGTGACTATCACTCAATAATAATATTTATTCATTTAACATTAACTACTATTAATTTAGGCAGTTGAAGCAATATAAAGGACAACTACATAAGAAGGCATGGTAAAGGAGCTGTTAGGAGAACAGTCCAACATCAAGATCTTTTGACTTGCCTTTCTTCCAAACTCATTGATAACAGTGCGAGTTGTTATTGTTACAGAACCCAGCAAAAGCGATAAAATTTTATTCAGTAAAATTCTAAGAAGACTACACTTATTAGGTTTAGATCTGGACATGGTTGCTACCCTTTACGTTTAAATAAAATAGGAATTTTACCAACCAAGATCTGTGAAATTTGTGATGTTGTAGGATATCTGGATCATTTATTTTTGAACTGTGTTAAACATTTATCTGGACGTGACCAACAGTATGCAGATGTTCGGAACCTAAACATTCAAATGCCAGTCAATCTATTACAGCTATTAGCTTTAAATGATAATAGGGTAAATGCCGTCATTATGCGCTTTTTGAAAACGTCTGGTCTGAAAGTATAAATGTATATCTAATAGATATGTCTCACCTTTGTTTTAATTTTACCTAATTCCCATTTACCGTAGTCTAGTGTGTCCAACATAATGCCCTGAAGGACTCTTGAGCGAGAAGAATGTGCATACGTACCTCCCTTGGGTCTTCTATATAATCTCACGTTTTTTGAATTAGGATAGGTTTAGGATAATATGTGTAAGGCGTGTGGATATGTGTGCAAATGTGGTTATCCGATTAGCATATGTATTATATAACAACTTGTGCCTGGCTGCATGGATAATTCCCAATGTCATTAAAAAAAAATTCTTCCCAAATGCAGCGAAATCTGAACGAGAAATTTTTATAATCCCAAAGGACCTTTCCCGTTCATCGAAGTAAATCTGTGAGAAATCTTCTATTCTTATTCAGAGAGTGCACTAAAATCTAATTTTTGCTAAAAGTTTAATTATAACTTTTTTAATCATTATAAACAGTGGTTATCGTTCGGCAATAAGAGTTTTGGGAAAAAGCACAGCATGACGACTTCCAAATGGCCAATTTTTAATTTTTGTGAAGTGCAGCAAAGTCTCACAAACCTAGACACGAACGTCTCTATAAGGGTAATTTGGAAGTGGAGCGAAGTCCCGTTATCAGGTTATATGTCGTGAGTAGGTTCGCAAAAATTGGTAAACCTTGTATAACTTATACATTGCCTCAAAACCATTCATCAAATCAGTCCTAAAGAATCATATCCTTGCCCACAGAGACTTAAAAATTCACAAGCCAAATATGATCAGGGAACCATATTTTAGTGACAAAATTTAAAAAGAAAAACGGAACTAAAGTTTGGATTATAGAAGAGGGTACCTTCCCTTCCATACGCTTCTTCGTTGAGTTTCATGTTGGTTAATGCGAAGAAATAATAGCATTTATTGGTACTAAATAATATACCTATGTAGCACAAAGTGTTCCTGAAATATTAAATAAAAATCAACCCTGAGGCCCCACCTTCGAAGAGCCCTAGCTTTCTGGACATATGGATATAGGAACTTTTTTTTAGAGGTGGCTAAAGGAATCTTTCCATATGAAAATTTCCGGAACGAAGTTTTGATAAAAATGAAAATTTACAAAATTCGGATGGAAATTTTCCCGGAATTTTAGAAACATTCAAATATTCAAATATTTTATTGAAAACTTTCATTTTTATCAAAATTTCATTCGGAAAACTTTCAAATGGAAAGTTTCCTTTACCCCATCTCTGCTTTTTTTCACAAATTATCATCGTCTAAATTTAACGACAGGAATTTCGTAACACTCTGCATGTCTGTTGTCCATCCATACCTTATTCGCCCTTGCGGTATACTTCGTCATATCGGGATACGACACGCCTTATGCTCTAGAGACGATGTGATAATGTTCCGATTGTAGTAATTGAATTAGATTATAATAATATGTATATATTATGCGGATATCACTGTAAGTACTTATACAATTTCTAAAAATTTTACCATGTCCTATGTTTTATGGATAAGGCTATTACGATTGAAATTTTACGAAAGGTAGCTCCATGTACTAAAAGTGTATTATACTAAAATTATGATTAGTAATAAACGGTTATTGGCAAGACAGTTGGTATTAAATTGAAAAAAATATTTTTTGTAAATAAATGAATACCACACTTTTGCTGAAAATAATTTTCTAAAGTTAGCTTGTTAGGAAACTGTCTCATTTGGTGCACTTGTCACTTTTAAAGTGTGGTTGGCGAACCTAAGGAGCTAGATTATGTTATACTAGCTGATGGCCGCGACTCCTTGCGCGTGGAATTAAGAACATTGACATACTAACTTATGCCTATAAAGAAGTACTACATACTCACTGAGTAATCCTGTAACACTTAGAAAGTACCCTCGAGGGAACGCACTGCGCACCCATAGTACTCGGGGAAATCTACTGCGCATCAATTGTACTGGAGAAAACCCACTGTGCATCCATAGTACTTGGGGAGACCCACTGCGCATCCATTGTACTTAAGGAAACCCATTGCGTATCCACTGCACTCGAGAAAACCCACTGCGCATCGCAGTTTGATAACAATTCATTATTCCACTTTTGCGTTAGCGCGAGTTAAGGGAAAAAATAATTATTTTAATCGACAATAAAGCACATGGGCGGGTATGTGTCAAATTTCATGCTTAAAAACATCCCTCTCTCTGTTCACCCGTTCGGGGAATCTATTTGAAAACCGTCGAATACGTGTCTCCTTATTTCCTCAGAAGGGGGCCCATCGCTGGAATATCACGTTTCTGGCTTACGCAATTTCAGAGATACGGGTACCCTTTAGACCATTTACCACCTCCGTTTTCACCCCTTCAAAAAGCGAAAATCGAAATTTCGACTTACTCGTATTTAATAGATTTCAATAAAGAGTATTTCTGCCAAATTTCACGCTTCTAGGTCTAACCGTTTCCGAAAAAGCTTAAAAACCTCCCCCTCCCCGTTCACCCTGTCTGAAGTCTCTTTTTGAAAACCGTCGAATACGTGTCTTCTTATTTTCTCAGCAGAGTCCATCGCTCGAATAATTACGTTTCTGACTTACGCGATTTCAAAAATACCACCAAATCCACCACCCCCATTTTCACCCCTTCAAAAAGTAAAAACCGAAATTTCGTGTTACACGTATCTAATAGATTTCAACAAAAAATATGTCTGCCAAATTTTACGCATCTAGATCTAACCTTTTCCGAAAAAGCCTAAAATTTCAACCCCATTTTTCACCCCCTTGGGGGGTCGAATTTCGAAAAGTCCCTTCTCAGTGGTTGCCTTTGTCATTTGAGGAACATCCATGCAAAATTTGAAGTTTCTAGACCCAGCGGTTTGAGCTGTGCGTTGATAGGTCAGTAAGTGAGCCAGTGAGTCAGCCTTTTAATAGATATAGATTACCAGCGCTTCAGTGCGTTTTGAAATCTGTCTTGTGGACACGAAATGCGCGAGAACACAAAACAAAATATGGTTATACCTACTTTTGATTCATAAACGATGATAAGCCACTTAAATTTGAATACATATTTAGATCCCACATAAAATTCTGCATCATTTGACATATCATTAATACCGATGTGGTAAATGACGCAAAATGCGGTAGTTGAATAGTAACTATATGTAACTAGTAGAAGTTGCAGTTGGGCGTGGCAGACTGCGAATATCTATTTGATTAATATTTTGCTAGAATACTGCTCAATTTACTTCTACATAATGCCACTAAGAATAAGTAAGCGAATAAATATTTTTGCTTTTATTTTTCAAACAGATATTTGGCAACGCCTTACTCCAACTGTTATTTATTTCGTAATAGTCGTATTAAAAATAACTTTTAAATTTTAAAGTAAAATTGACGCGCTCGCGTGCAAACCCCGATAAATCCACACACACAAAGTTGTGGGAAATTGGATTTATCTGGTTTTGTTCGAATCGGTCAACTTTAACATTAGATTTATATGGGATTTAGCGCGTTTTGGTTACCAAAGATTACTTATAGGCTTGTAGAGTTTAGTCTAACATACATCAAACTATTACTAACTCAAAATTGACTTTTTGTGGATTTATCGGGTCAACTTTAACATTAGATTTATATGGGATTTATCGCGTTTTGGTTACCAAAGATTATATAGGCTTGTAGAGTTTAGTCTAACATACATGGAACTATTACAAACTCAAAATTGACTTTTTGTGGATTTATCGGGGTTTGCGCGTGAGCGCCTCAATTGTAAAGCAAATATTTTCCTTTTGGTGACCACGTTGTAATTATTTTCTCACTAAAAGCTTATCGCGTTTCCTTCCTTGATAATATTGTCAACTACACTCTTAATATTATTTTTCTACGTTGTTTTCTTAATTAACTGTTTTTTTTTTAGGGTGATTACCCTGTACCAAAGTTTCATTCATTGACAGTTGTGGTAACTAGAGCCAAATATTATTTTCCTTCGTCACATTTTTTAAATAATTATATTTTGTAAACTTTCAGTAAACACACTTTGTTGGTAGTAATATTACCTACTTACCAAATATTATTTTCTCCACCTAATCGTTTTATAGATATAGCGCCAAGAGGAAGACACCAGACTAACCGACAGACAACAGACAACAGACACAGACTGACGGAATTAAAAGACATTTATTTTCGTAATCCACATATTCTAAAAACATTGGTCTAAAATTATATCCAAATATAATGTATGTAAAACCTTCCTGTTTACACGTCTGTGCCAATCGCCCTGTATAACGAAACAGGTCCAACTTTAGAAGGGAGTATTCTAACATGCTATTTCATACATGTTCCAAATTTGAAATACAAATTTTAAGTCTAAGAGAAGTTATGGCGTTTAATAGGTACTTGAAATCGACAACGACCGAATGCAGCTTTCATTCGTTTTATAATGGTCTTATTAAAAGTACTTCATTAATATTTTAAACTAAAATTAAGTAAAAATCTTTCCAGTCTAAGAGACACACTGTATGTTTCATTTTCGAAATCCTCTATATCTTCCTATTTTTGTGTGCTTTTAATCAAAAACCATTTTGCTATAAAATTATAGTAAAACATATTTCGCATAAAAATGAAAAGAACAATGTTAAAGAAGGGCTTCATTGGCCCATTCGTGGTAAAGTGTGGAAGCCATCTTTTTTACTAATTTAGAATCCGTCATCCGTTTTGGCGAAAAATCTCGGGAACACATTAAAAACCAACCCTTATTTGGGGGTGACATTCGAATTGATATTAGTCTAAATACTAGGTTTCGATAACTAAGTAAAGAAGTAAAAAACCTAATTCACCTCTTCAACCCTTCTCGCCATTGCCTCACCAACCCTGAGAAGGTTGTAAGATACTATAACTACTATATAGTTATTTACATATTTAAAAAAAAAAACAGAACACCTCATTGAGTGTAATAATCTGATTACTTCTGAGTACACTCATACGCCTCCTCACCCTTAAAAGGGTCTCACCTTCTCGGGGATATTGAGCAGTTTTAATTACAAAAAAATCCTAACACTCAGTTGAATGTTTTTTTATCATATTAAGGTAACTTGGCCAATCCAGATCACTTTTTGTTTGTTAGAATGAGAACCTTTTTTCAATTTATGGCCGTCTCAAATTAGTAATCCACCCACGAAAAGGGGTGGGAGTAACTATTTTGGGATTTTTCACTAGTTTTTATTACAACAGAAATCCTTCATTACCTCTTACATGGATTTCTATCTTAATATAGTAACTTAGTGACGTCAAAAAATTATCCCTAAATACTTATTGAAAATATATGTATTAACTACTTCACAGGAGTGGAAGAGGTACCATGGAAAATAAAATCTCATTCTGACAACCACAAATCAATAAAATATGTAAGGATTTTTCCTCTATAAATAAAAGTGATAGTTCCGAAATATTTACATTCTCAATCCAATTCCACCCCAAAGAGGGTTGAGAAATATTTAATTATTTTATCATGATAGGTGATTAAGTAGAATTTTTTTGAAATAAGAAACTGATCGGTAGTCCCCAAATGGTGATTTTAACCCCCCTGGATCGGATGGGGGTGTTTGGGTGCCATAAAGTGAAGATTCTCATTTTCCCAACCAAAAGTCATTTAAATAATAATTAAAAACATTTTTAATATAAAAATAAGTAATATTTTCTGGTTAGTGATATGCACACTCCAACCCCAAAAGGGTGAGAAATATTTAGAAGTAATCGGATTATTACACTCAATTAGGGGTGAGAAATAATCATATAAATTGACTAAATCGCCTTATTATCATAAAAAAACATCAAACTGGGTGATTAGGGATTTCTTTTGCAATTAAAATCAATAAAAACTTAAAAGATAGAATCCACCACCTTAATTGGTGGGGCTAGGTGTAAGAATATTCAGAAGTAATCACATTATAACCTGATAATAGCCATTTAACGAGGAGTTTTGGTTTTTTTAAAAATAAATAAATAACCGTATATTAGATATTGTAACTTACACCGTTCTTATGGGTGGTGAAGGATGAGGGAAACGAGGGGAAGTGGAGGGGGCGTGGGGTAAATTTAGAATTTTTGCTTCCTTTTTATTTACCTAACGAAACTGAGTATTTTGAATGAATTTCCTGCACTAAACAATAACTTTTCGTTGCAAATTCTAATATCAATTTCAATGCCCAAAAAGGGTTGTTTTTTACTGTTTTCCCGATGTTTTTAGCCAATTCTGATGACAGACTCGTATTCAGCACCACAAAATTAGTAAAAAAAGATGGCTTCCACACTTTACCACGGATGGGCCAAAAAAGCCCTTTTTTTAACATTGTTCTTTATACATCTCTAATGATCGCCCAGTATGACGAATATGGTTCAATATGGAGTAATTCTACCATACTATTTTACATATGCTCCTAATTTCAAACAAAAGTCTTAAGTCTAACAGAAGTTATCGTGTTTCTAACACACGCACGCATGCAGGCACCCAACCGTCCAAACACACACCCACCCTGCGATGATTATAAAAAAAATATATTTGGCTGTAATATGCCTATTTATATTAATACTAATAATAAGTCGTCTTTATTAGAGAAAAGAAATACAATTTCTTTAATCTAAAGGTCGAAGTTTAGCTTAACAGCTATTCCACCACGCATACCCTTAAAACATAAAAAAGTATTTATATTAATAGATACTTATATAAAACCAATTGAATTAATTGAAATGCTAGTAGCAGTAACAATAATATTTAAAAAAATGTGACTAATAAAAAATAACAAAGTTACATTTGATTATAAGAAGATCCTTTCCTGGAGTTTTGTTTTCTTTATTATAGTTGTCGCACATTTTTTAAATAAAGTAAATACGAAGCACCTTGTACATTTATTTATATAACATGTTTTTACTTAGCTGATGTAGAATACTGATTTAAATAGCCGCACACAAACATACATCTTTCTGAAATTATCGGCACAAAACCACGTCAGTCATTACGATTTCTAAAAACAGGCTAACTGTAACACCATTTCTTGCATTTTATCAGCAAATTACCAACATAAAATAAACAGTACTTTATACAAAAAACGTCGGAATAACTAAAAAGATTAGAGATAAAGTAAATATCTTCATAATAATCCAAGTAACAAGGTATAAAGATAAATAAAAAATGCTGCTTGCCAAATTTAGAGAAAACTTTTACAGAGGAAGGAACGCTATAAAAAGCGCTATAATAAAGATAAATCTGAGCAACTATCAGCTATACGTAACATATGCTGTCCATGTATAGTCCACATCTAGTAGGCGTGAACGTAATAGCCATGTTTCCTTATAGCGTATATTTGCATCACAAAACAAACTATAGCATGAACAGGATTAAAAAATGTTTACATGATCACGAAAGTCCTTCGAGAATTGCATTACATGGACCCGAGCTTATAGCGTTGGGAGCATGAGGACACGTTTTGGGAAACACTGTTTTTCATTTGTTTAATTTGTAAGTTCAGTTATTGGCAGTGACGTAGGTCTTGAATTTATTTGTTATAATTTATTATATCCATTTACTATATGTTGTTTCCAGAAAAAATGGAGAAAATAATATACAGGATTAGGCAGAACTAATGAGTAGTTACTGAAATTGTGCCAGCAGCGATTTTAGATAGATTATATTGGATAAGAAAATAGTTTTAAAAAACTAAAGTTTTATTTATTTAATGAAAATTCAGCACAATATATTCATGTCAAGTATTTGTCAGTATATGTTAAAACCTTTCTAAAAAAATATGTGTTGAATTGAATAATAGTATTTTATATAACAAGTGGCTAAAATGGTGTTTTTTTTACAAGTGGGGCGTTTATAGCATGAGCCGCCATTCGAAATTATAAAACAATATAATTTTGTAAAAATAGACTAAATTCTATTGCTGTTTTCATAGAAAACAATACTGTAAAATAAAATTTCTTTATTTGACTCTTTTTTCTTTAGATTTCATTTGTCAATAATGACATTGTTTTGATTCATTGAAACTGTCAAATAAATGTCATTTTAGGATATGGCAATAAAAAAAAATATTTTATTAAATGAATCTAAAATATTAAAAATGTCCAGAAAAAAGTTATTGAGTTTAGGTTGTTTATGGTTATGGTCAAGCATAGATAAAACATAATGTCATTATTTTCAATAATATTAATATTCATGTCATAACTACAGATTAAAATCTTTAAGTCATTCAATATCCAGAATAGCGAATGTCGAGCATTGAAGTAAAAAAATTCATAGACAATATCTCTACATAAGCCTTATATGTCTAAACTACCACCCCACTAAATAATTGTGGCCATAAGGTATAATAGACATCTTCGAAAGGGGCCGTAAAGTATGGACGTAAGGCATTCCAAAATTTGTACAAAAAAATTACGATTAATTTTTTTGAATTAAATTAAGGATTAAAGTTTGTATTTATAACTTCGTTGAAATATTATTTTCGTTAAAAGTACGAATTCAATTACTGTGTTTCTTTATCCATCGGTAATTTATTTTAAATATCAGATTTGATAAAAAGTAAAGTGTATACTATTAATGTTGGATAACTGCTGAAAATCTAACTGTAGTACAAGTCAGGAAGAACCTGATGACTCAGTATGTCAGCATTGCTTTGAAATCAGAAGCGTGTAATAGTCTGACATGGAGAATTCTGACTCTCTGCCGAAGAGATAAGAACTCCGAGAACGAGAAGTATGTCAATAACTGGAGTCACATGCTGATTACAATAATTGGAAAATCCTTGTCCAAACAGAACAGGAGATTAGCCGCAAAAAAAAACTCATGGCGTTGTCAATTAAGGATCCACTGGTACTTTAAAAACTGATATAAATCACATTACAGAGATTTGACTCCAACACCGAGAAAAGCTTTTCGACTGTAACCATCTTGAGACAGAAGCTTACTGGCGGCAGGAGTACTAACACGGGATGCCATCTTACTCCAAGGAGATTTGTTTTCGATTAGGACGCGTCGACATTTTCCCTTAGGAACCAAGATAGCGGCCATTTTTTGAAAACGAAATTACCTTGTCTAAATTTTTCACGTAGGGTATAATTTCTAGTTAATTTTGACCTCTTGAACATGAAAATAATGTTTAGAAATCAATATAGACAACATATTTTATATTAAGAAAATATAACATAATCAAATATTTCTCACTTGAAAAAGTTGGGTATGATTTCCGACTGCTTGTTACTCCCTGATCAGTAATTTGGAGTTTTTATTTCCTGTTACCTCAAGGGTTTGTTTATGTATACACTATTTAAACAACTAATATTAATAATCGAAGTATGGAAATAAATAAAACAAGATGATTTTTTTTGTATTCATATTATAAAATTTTGTGGAACTTAAACTTACTTGAGCTATCTACTCTATCCATCCAGAGCCTTCCATAAACTTCCCAATTAATCTTAAAAATACTTGCTCAATATGAAAAGGAGCAAATATCATTACACACATCTTCTCCTCGTAACATTCCGGATGATTCCATTGTAGCAGCTGAAAACATTTATTTTTAAAAAACTATACAGTGTATTGGATCAAAATATAGCGACCATATTGCTTTCTAGTGGAAAATAGATACCGTATTCTTATTCGCCAGATATAATTTAACCAGAAATCAAACTTCAGACGTACGTTTTGCCTCAATATCAGTGATTGTAATTAATTTTTTTTTAACCATGCCAAATGGCATCCTGTGTAGTTGAAATGCAGCAAAAAAATTCGTACCGCACCCACTATATATAAGAAAGGAACGACAGATACATGTAACAATTACAGATTGCTGGCATATTCTTGAATACAGAATTCAGCATTACTTGCCTTGGTAAATACCTTTATATCAGGCGGGCTTTGCTAAAGGATATAGTAGTGCAAGTAGTGCAGTAGTAGTGTAACCCTATACAACAAATTACCCGAAAGTAATAAACATGCAAACACAACAAAGTTTGTTATTTGTTTTAAAATTATTTAATTAGAAAATCCTTTCTACCTTATTGGTGAATATTTACCCACGTATTAACCTCCCCACAATAAAATTGTGGGAGGTTACTACAATTAGTCCAAAATCGAAAATTGAGATAACATCAAATCTTTACGTTTTGAGGTCCCAGGAACCCAAAAAAGTTGTTTTTGAAAAATGTCTGTGTGTGTGTATGTGTGTGTGTGTGTGTGTGTGTGTGTGTGTATGTCTGTTAGCACGATAGCGGCGAAGCCACTAAACGGATTTGGATGAAACTTTGCATGAGGGTTTCTTTAGTGCTCCAGAAGATCTGAAAAGGTTTTGGTTGAGATCGGATTACGTTTGTTGCTGTTTTGGCACAACAAGTTGTTTATTTTATGATTACTTACAATTTATAATCGAACCATTGAAAGGCAGTAAAAATTCTGATTTCAACGATATATAACACTTGCACTCTTTAGCTTTGGTTTCCGTGAAAAAAATTAAAAACCAAATAACACGCTTCTTGTGTAAAATATATTTTATAGTGGAACCACAGAATACAGTAACTGCACAGAGGCGAAGTCTTTGGCGGTTCCTTTCAGTTTTGATGGCTCGTTTTCTGTGACCTTGCGTACCAGTTGCGTCTACACCACGGTGTATTAAATAGGTGGTCCGGCACTTTCCTATTATAATAATGGCTTCGTAAGTGCATGGTTTCTATTTACTTTAATAGATGGCGCGAGCAATACGGTCCTACAATTACCCGGGCATGTGCATCGTATAACTAACATAACCTCAAATTTTAAGGTGTTTTCGTTTATTCTCATATTTAATGTTTGTATAGGCATTTTTAGCTTGGAGCCATACTGGCTCCAAGCAAATATTTAAAAATTCACGCAAATAATTTTTCAATATTGTTGATTAATAAAAATAGACTGCTAATTATAGGTTAGATTCCTAACCTGCAAAAGTGTCTTATTTTATTGTGACAAACTATTTAAAATTTCATACATATTACGTTGAACTTGACTTTGGTTGAAAGTACAGGAACCAGGCAGAAATTTTAATAATAGTTACGTAATACCTGTAAATCTTAAGAAATATATATTTTTGAGGTTAATTGTGACGACACGTGCAATACTGCATGTAGTGTTACATATATTCTTTCAATGTTTTAATTTAGCTACTTAATGTCAGATGTCACTGGACTCTTGTCAAAAACAAGAAGCCGGGAATGTATGCAACACTGTATGTACGTATGCACAGAACCTATAAAATTATCTATCTATGCGTAAGTAATGAGAGAACTTAGTTGAGCCATCTTTTACAATATGTACGAAGTAAGCACTTATTAAGCCACTGTGAGGGTTGTCGTCGCATCACCGATTTAATACACCCTGGTCTACACTGAGAGATATGTTGTTTATTTCTTTTAATAGGTTAGATTTCTAACCTGCAAAATGCGTTTTATTTTATTGTGACAAACTAGATTTTGGTCGAAAGTATGGGAACCAGGCAGAAATTTTAATAATAGCTACGTAGTACTTTTAAATTTTAAGAAATATATATTTTTGAGGTTAGGTATGACGTCATGTGCAGATCCCCATTTAAGGATACACTGAAAAGACAGTGTATTTCGAGTTGGATTGAAAAATATTACGATTTGAATTGCTTATAATTGGCGCCTATTTTCAATTGAGTTGTACACTAGGTGTTATTTATGAGAATTTTAATTCTCGGTTAATGTTTTCAATATTCCAAAATGAGTGGAAAAAAAAATTCACAAATCCAAACTTAGCACGATAAACATCAACAGTGTCAAGATAAAAGTGAGGTTGATTGTTAAACAATTAAGAAATGGCGATGAGTACACAAATTTGGTTTTGGCGGGAAGGCTAGCCTTCGCCTCTGTATAGTTATTGTACTCTGTGGTCTAACCTAACGTTCAATAGACTAGTGTGTTAAAGCGTGCAGACTGTATGCTTAGTAAATTTGAGTGTCAAGTGCATCGAGACATTACAAGTTTTTTCGACGTTCATAAAGCCCACGGAAGGTGTGAGAAGCCTTCGTGAACCGCTCACAAGCCCTACAGTATAAGCAATCTCACCGGAACGTTTTCGGTGAGTTTTTCCAATAAAACTTTAAAAGTGACATTATATTTTAAAAACTATTTCCGCTACTTCCGCCATCCCGCCGGAAATTCTTCCGGCAACATAACCTAAAAATAGTGCTACATAACTTAAAAATAATTTAAGACATTGGTACCAACCTAAAATATTTTTTCGAAAACTGTCAAGAACCAAATTCCCCCAGAAAAACATTGAAACCAAAAATTTGACAGCTTACTTCCCCGACCGATTTAGTGAAAAATCGGCCGAGGCCAGAAGATAAAACAAAATATATCAACTCAAACTTAAACGATCCACCATGAACACTACTCCGGCCACATCTGGCAGGGAAGCTGCCCACCAAGAGTTATATGGTTTTTCCAAAAGATGGCCATCCCTACCACTCATTACCAACGAACGGATGTTTTCGTTTAGTTGTTTCCCGTATCAATAATCAAAATTATTAAGTGCTCTTGCCTACGAACTTAATTTTTATAGTGTTGTGTTTATTAACCTCCCCACAATAATTGTGGGAGGTTACTACAATTAATCCAAAATCGAAAATTGAGATAACATCAAATCTTTACGATTTCGAGGTCCCGGAAACCCAAAAAAGTGGTTTGTGACTAATGCCTGTGTATTAGCACGATAGCTACGAAGCTACTAAACAGATTTGGATGAAACTTTTACATGAGGATTTCTTTAGTGCTCCAGAAGATCTGAAAAGGTTTTGGTTGAGATCGGATTACGTTTAGTGCCATTTTGGCACAAGTTGTTTATTTTATGATTACTTAGAATTTGTAATTGAATCATTAAAAAGCTGTATAAATTCCAATTTCAACGATATATCACACTTGCAATACTACATACGGATAATATAACAAGCTTATCACTGAAATCTAGCACTTAGTTATTTAAATGTAAACTTGCCTTGCGCATAACAATGAATACATTTGAGTTTATCTTTCTTGCACAAACTTCTTGCACAAATCCGGCCTCATAATATTTATATGCTTGTAAAGATTTGTATGCCTTAACCCTGCTGATCTGCGAAGAAGCTGTGAGTCGACACTAAGTAATTTACCATATTAATTACGGACACACAAGGTAAAATAGACAAATCTGCAGAAAGGTCTCCAGTCTCCACTCCAAGGGTGTATGGGTCAATATTGTCTATTATTTTGATTTTCTCATCGTAGCGACACTTTACATCACCCATAAGGGTTGGATAATATTCACTATATGACATTATTACGAAAACACACACAGTTTCTCAAGAAAATCAGAAAAAAATATATAAAACCACGCAAACTGCGTTTTGTTGTCCCTCAAGCAAAATGTCAAAATTGTCAAAACCATGTGACCTAAAAATGGTTGATTAATAAAAAAATATATTGCTAATTACAGGTTAGATTTCTAACCCACAAAAAGAGTCCTGTTTTATTAGGACAAAGTATTTAGGACTTCATAAACATTACAATGTACTAGATTTTAGTTGAAAGTACGGGAACCAGGCAGAAATTTTAATAATAGCTACGTAATATTCTTAAATCTTAAGAAATATATATTTTTGAGGTTAGCTGTGACGTCACGTACCATAAGCTATAAATCAACATTCACAAAGGTTACCAACCCAAATATTTTTGACAGATGGCAAAATACGTTTTCCCCTAACAATAATACCAATTTTTTGGATGCTGTCATATGTGCACATATAACGAATTATTTTTAATTTTTTTAACGGAAACCAAATCGAAGATAAGCTTGTTATATTATCCGTATGTAGTATTCAATAGACTCTGCCAGAAAGTGATTTCTTTACCTTTCTTCTAATCTTTTTTACATTCAAAATAAACCTTATCTCACAATCGCACCTTGTCGCAAAAAAAGATGGTGTTTTATTTTTATTTCACATTTAAAACTGAGATTACTTCTTTGTTTACATTGGATTAAAAAGTTTGGTTATCCCTCAGGCAATATGGTCGACTTATCGTGACGTCATCCTAAGATGGTCTATATAGAAAAATTATTTGCATGAGTTTTTTAACTATCTGCTTGGAGTCACTGTGGCTCCAAGCTGAAAATGCGTAGTCAAACATTAAAAATGTGAATAAACTTGAAAAACTTAAACATGTTATGTCCCTAAATATATTTCATAACCTAAAAATCAACAGTCGTAAAGGTTACCAACCCAAATATTTTTGACAATGTCAAAACTTATTTTAGTTTTTTTTTTTTTAAGGTAATAATTGTTTATAGCCGTGTTCGGATATTACGTCTGATTGATGGGACACGTCACAATCGTTCATTGCAAATCGAGTTAACTGAGCTAAATCTTAAACGTTCGAATATTACAAAATAAAGGCCTCGGACGAAGCTCGACTTGCTCGACCTTTTTGATCGAGCAGGAAGATTTTAATTTGACGCATGCGTAGTCTGCTTGAACAGTCCATAATGTTATTGACTTGTTGGTTAGAGCGTCATTTGGGCTAAATTCTGTGTTATTATTTTTTTTTTCATTATCCAATATTTTACAAAATCTTCGAAACGTTATCTGTTAATACCCTTATAATATCCGGCAATTGATTAACATGCAACATAAACAAACATGAGAGGTTATGTTTTAACAGATTTCTTGTAGTCCGCTTCAGTTCGTTCGATATTTGTTGATGAAATAAATGGCTCCAAAGTCACGTGTAATTTATCTGTTTGCTCAGTGCTCTGATTTCCGATGTAATATCCAAATACAGCTGATAAGGATCCACCGTGTGGGGAGGTTCCAGCCGCTTCCAGTAGCTGCCGATTTTTTTTTTAATAATTTTTAGTATTTCGTCCTACTTACATATTGTGCAATTTTATGTATGTTTAAAGAATTATCATGAAACTGTCCTTTTGCATTTTTGTATTTTGTATTTTGATATTTTTGTATTATTGTATTGTTGTATTGTTGTATTGTTGTATTGTTGTATTGTTGTATTGTTGTATTGTTGTATTGTTGTATTGTTGTATTGTTGTATTGTTGTATTATTTTATTGTTGTATTGTTGTATTGTTGCATTGTTGTATTGTTGTATTGTTGTATTGTTGTATTGTTGTATTGTTGTATTGTTGTATTGTTGTATTGTTGTATTGTTGTATTGTTGTATTGTTGTATTGTTGTATTGTTGTATTGTTGTATTGTTGTATTGTTGTATTGTTGTATTGTTGTATTGTTGTATTGTTGTATTGTTGTATTGTTGTATTGTTGTATTGTTGTATTGTTGTATTGTTGTATTGTTGTATTGTTGTATTGTTGTATTGTTGTATTGTTGTATTGTTGTATTGTTGTATTGTTGTATTGTTGTATTGTTGTATTGTTGTATTGTTGTATTGTTGTATTGTTGTATTGTTGTATTGTTGTATTGTTGTATTGTTGTATTGGTGTATTGTTGTATTTATGTATTGTTGTATTGTTGTATTGTTGTATCGTTGAATTATATTTCCGTTTTTTTGTATTTTATATTTTTTTATATTCTTATTTTTAATATTAAAGCATGGCTTTTCGCTGACTTGTCCTATATCCTTTTATGTGATATTTTGGATAAATAGAGATATATTATATCATTACTATTATACATTACATTATTATTCTTTGATATTGAAACACCTAGACATCTTGTGTTTATTTTTCGTCGACTGAACGAGACTTCTTTGGTGAAAGTCGACGTTCCTTCCGACAAATGTAAAGTTGATAGAGGTGTCAAACAAGGCTGAGTTCTGTCGCCAATCCTCTTTAATATATACTTGAAATTTATAGATGATCCCACTTAGGTAACTGCAGTAAGCGATGTAGCCTGATCAAATGGTGTTCAAAAGTGCCTGTCTCGTAACATGAGTCCGGTAAAAGGTTTCTCAACGGAATTATATGTTTTCTGAGTGCTGAACACGAATCTGAAGTTTGCTGCCTCGTAGAAATACCGCCTCAGGTCGAAAAACGCAAAAAACCTCGAAATTTTCGGAGTTTTTCCGGTTTTCCGCTCATATCTTGCAAACGCAAAGTTGAAGTGCATTAAATTCTGCGTCGAATGATCTCCTTAACTTCCAAATTAGACCGATTTATAAAAGTGAGTTTATTGCAGTGCTGGTAAAAATTGCCTTTTTTCGACTGACGATGGCGACCTTATTTGTAAGTTAGGGAGGTCATTCGACGCAGAATTTAATGTTTTTCAACTTTGAATACAGTAATATTTTCCGTACAACGCGTCATTTGCACGATATGAGCGGAAAACCGGAAAAACTCCGAAAATTTCGAGGTTTTTTGCGTTTTTCGACCTGAGCCGATTAGTTGTAAACTGGAAAAAAACTATAAATATACTTATAGACCAAACAAATGAAAACCATCCCTGAAAAGGATAGGTGATTGCGAAGTAGTAAACAAGATGATATATCCTGGAGCCCTGTGGACCATATCAATTGCGAATATTGAAATCGATGAAAAATACAATTCGGCAAATTGTAGAGCAAAATTTAACGTGACAGAAACATCATGAGACGCACAAAGATCAAACTTGCTGAAGTCTTAGTTTTCTCCATCTTTCTCTACGTTTCTGAGACATGGGCCGTTAGACATATTGATGCTTTCAAGATGTGGATCCAGACGTTTGTTGGGAACTCCTTGGACAGCCCTTCGTACTGACAGTTCGATTTTCCAAAAACCCGTCCCCCAAGCGCCCTACGATGCTCTCACTTTTTGGTAACGTCGCGTCGCGTAGTTGCCTCAGAGTACATATAAATTAGAAGGCGATATTATTTACTAATTTACCTGGTAAAATTCTATAAAAGTTCATGAAATAATATAAGAAGTAGAAAAGTTACAAAGATAAAAAATTTTCAACGCATTTAAGGTTAAAGATCAATGTTCGCTATATTTGATTTTCGGTATACTGTGCGACGTATTGATACTTTCGGGATGTAAGTCTAGAGTAGTCTACTACTAATTCGGTGAACAGGACTTTTCGTTACGCAACAGTTCGATTTTCCAGGAAATATACCCAGCGAAGTAACGAATTTTCCCTCATTGTAACATGTAAGCGGTGAACAGGATGTCCGCCAAGATGTTTGGTCACTAAAGAGCAGATTAAGGAACTTGGTTAGATTGTTCAGTTGTACACCTAAGGAGCAACCGCAGCAAATGGCAAACAGGTCATATAATAAATGGAAGCCGACTAGAATAGTGCATAGGTTTAAAAATCATTTGAAAAAACGTTAAGAAATAATTTTTTTTACGGTTTTCCTTAACATAATGAGTGTATTTAATTCGACCTAAAACAGAATACATTTTTAAATTACTTTAACTCACACTTGAAGAATTTATTATCATAAATTAAGTGTAATAAATTGAATTACATTTTAAAGCTGTTGTTTCTCAAGACATTTCGAATAATTTTGACTGATCGATAACATCTCAGAATGACTCATTTTTTGCATTAGAATCGGAATTTCCAATTCATCTTGGTTTCTGTGAAATTTTCGTTTTTTTCCTGATCAGTATCCTGCCAATTATTTAGCGAGAGGAAATTCTAAATGTAAATCAATTAATGATATATTAATATTAATGATGATTTCTGTCTCGTTAAACTAAATTGTTATGGATGACATATTTATCTGCCTGTTACTTGGATTTTTTAGAAATTCTAATTTAATTGCATCATAGGGAAACAATATCCTGGATAACAAAATCAGTTAGTAAAGAAATTGTCTTAGCGTACTCAAAGGGTCTCGCCGGTTAAGTATATGGAATCAGGCCCAGCGGCTTATTGGGCTATTCATTCACATGAATGTTGCTATGACTAGGAATGCTCAATAAAATATATAATAAACCTCTATCCCCTATATTAGCAGACTTTAAAATTAATTTTTTTCAAAACTATTGAAGATAATTAATTGAAATTAATAGGAGAAGTTGATATAAAATATTTAGTATATAAAA
Organism: Rutpela maculata; assembly: GCA_936432065.2. Classification (NCBI taxonomy): domain Eukaryota; kingdom Metazoa; phylum Arthropoda; class Insecta; order Coleoptera; family Cerambycidae; genus Rutpela; species Rutpela maculata. Next base: position 67,605,977 of record OW386290.2, on the reverse strand, counting down.
AAGATAATTTAATTTTTGAGGGTGCTGTTTTGATATTAACCCCTCGAGTGACACCTACCAAAAAAATATATATTATTTAACACTAACATAACGAGTGTAAAAATTACTTCAAGGTCAAATTAGGAGAAGATGCTTAAAAATATAAATCTAGGTAATGAACACAGGCACACAAAAAAAAATTAAGTGCGAAGCCACTTAATTCCTACTCATTTGGAAGCCAATAACCAAAAAAATATACTACTACTTTTAGCTTGGCTCTCAATTATTTTTTTGCGAGGGGTTGATATAAAAACAGCACCCTCAAAAATTACATTATTTTTTTATATACTAAATGACGTAATAGAAATGTAAAAAAATGCAAAATATAAAGTTATTTTATATCAACGTCTCCTATTAGTTTCAATTAATTATCTTCAATAGTTTTGAAAAAAATTAATTGCTAATATACAGGTTTATTATATATAGTAGTGGCAGCCAAAGTTCTTGGGTCGATCGCCATAATAAGATAGAGTGAAATATAAAGAGGAAAATAATGTACTCGAAAGAGAGCGATATAATAACAACGATGCCAGCACTTGTGCATGTTAAGAGTTCCGCCCTCTATCCCCTCTTATTGTCCCTCCTACAGCTTTAGATGGAAACAGCAGTTTCCTAAAAATGTTTAGTACATTTCAAGATGAGTTGGGATGTACTACTCTTGTCAAAAATGATGTTACGCGTATTGGAGTTTGCTGGAGGGCAGTTATTTGATACATTTTTTAATGCTCAAATAACTAAAATACTGTTTTATTTTTGCACATTTTTAGCCATGTGGCGTGAAAATTAAACTAGCATTCCGTAGGTACATAAATAAAATAAATAAAAATTCTTTAAATAAATAAGTACCTACATAATAAATTAATAAAATAATAACACTATGAAAAATAAAAAAGTAACTCTTTTAAAAATTAACGAATTATTGGTTCAAAAACATCGCCTTCTTGTGCTAGACAATATCCCAAACGATCATAGAATTCCGTCCTGACGTTTGTTAACATATTTGGTGTGACACTTTGTGCGGCAGTAACAATTTTCTCACGTAACTCATCAAGGTTACGCGCTTTTTGATGTTCGTGTCCATAAATTTTTGTTTTCATGTACCCTCATAAAAAAAAATCACTGGGCGTTAGGTCAGGAGACCTTGCTGGCCACTTAATTGTGCTTGTCCCACTTATAACGCGATCGTGAAATGTATTGTCTAGGAATCTACGTATCACTATCTCGTTATGAGCAGGACAACCATCCTGCTGGTACCAAATCTCTTCGAGGTCAATGCCCAAAGTTCGAATGGCCGGAATAATTTGTTCACGTAACAAATTTAAATATTTTTGTGCTGTAAGGTTGCCGTCGATAAAGAAGGGGCCAACTGTTGAATTACCTAAAATTCCAGCCCACACATTGACTTTCTGTGGGTACTGAGTTCGGTGTGGCATACTTAAATATTTATTTTCCCGGGACCAATATCTAGTAATGGATGAATTGTGACGACCGTGCAGCGAAAATGAACTTTCGTCAGTAAATAAAATATTTTTAATGAAAGTTTCATTTTCGTTCGCCTTTTCCATCATGGTCTCACAGAATACCATACGTCGTATAAAGTCATCGGGAAAAATTTCTTGTGTGACGGCAACTTTATAAGAATGATATTTGTTACGTTTTAAAATTGCCTGAACCGTACGGTCAGGTACATCGAGCTCGGCAGAGATTTGCCTGCTGGAACAGGGGGCATGTGCCTCCGCAAAACTACACACATTTATTTCCCTCTGTTCCCGTTCGTCACTCATCTGTCTGCCATCGTTGTCACCACCTTCATTATTACATTTTCTGCAAGATTTTACACATCCAGACGATTCAAACTTATGAACAATGTTCAAAACTGTTTGTTCCGTCGGAACGGGTCGATCTTCAAATGTAAAAACAAATCGGGCGACAACTTCTGCAGCCGTATTATTTCCAAAATACCATTTAATAATTTGCACTCGTTCTTCCGTTGTATAAATCGTCATTTTAAAAGAGTTACCTACGACTACGATAGTACTGTTTAACGCACACGCAATGGCTCAAATAAAATAAAAATCTGAAAGCTACTTGTCTTTCTGATTTCTCCCCTTTCCAGATCACAGTGATTTTAGGTGGGGATGTCTAAGCGAATATTCTGCAATGATGGGATAAAGTGGGGTAAAGAGAAAATGCGAAATCGGATGAAATTCAATTATTGATTAATAGGGCTTTATTTGCAATTGGTTTCTTGTTAAAATAATTTAATTAACAGTAGCTCATAGAAACATCATGATTTGTTAAATTTATTTAGATTTATGCTGCGTATTTTAACATGGCGTAAAATAATTTACGTTCCCCAATCTCCCCCAATGTCAAATCTAGGCAACTTTGCCGGCAACAGGTCAGAAGCTCCTCCCACAGCCTACACGTGCGCACTTCCCGTTGGGATGTCTAAATTAAACAGGCAGGCAAATATGGGCGTGCCGTTTTTTTTTATCCATAGTTCTCCCAAAACATAATCTTTGTCTAATTATGAAGAAATGACAGAAACAGAATGAGTTGACGCAAATGTATCACAAAGAAAATTCAGTAAAAGAGGAAGGATTATCTTGACGACTAAAAGTAGCTAGAGAGAAAAGTGGCAACAGCGTAGGATAAATTTCTTTTCAGCATATTATTTGTCCATTTCTCTTCTCTTCTACCTTACATTGGCATCGACTCAATATTTTAACATGCCACTACTATATTTTATTGAGCATTCCTAGTCATAAGCAACATACATGTGAATGAATAGCCCAATAAGCCGCTGGGCCCAATTCCATATACTTAACCGGCGAGACCCTTTATGAACTGTAAATTCACATTTTCTTTTTGTTCATATTTCAGGAGCACATGGTAGCTTTTTTGAAATTATTTAGAATACATGGTGGCATGAATTCGAGAAATATCAAAAGAATTGCATGGTATGGTTAAGGCTGTTAGCACATAGAATGGTAGCGTATCTATAGCTTATACTGTCCCTTAAGTTTTAATTATTTAGATGATCTGATAGAAGGTGCAATAAAATTTTTCATTACAGTATAAAAACAATTTTATTGGCTCATTCAAATAAACTGCTGACCACTTGAAACTATTAACTAATTTTCAGCTTTAATGTCCCAAGGAAGTTGATAATACGAAATAATTTGATCACAGTTTCCGAAAGCACGTTGCTTGGTAATATTACCTAAAAGCAACATGCTTGAAGAAGTTGTGATAAAATTATGAATTATTTTTTGCAATTTATTTTATTTATTTTTATCTAATTTATAAATTCTGGTGCCGTAAAAGTCCATAATTGTATTCCAAATGTAATTACTTTTTACTTTTAATTGTATTGTATGGCGTGTTTTCCTCTATTACTATATTCATCAAGTGGTTATTTGCAGTGCCAAATCGTGATTGTGACGTTATCAAAAAATAAATAATTGAACTGTCAAACTGGATGACATAAGTGAAAATTGTCCTAGGGACATTATCTATAATATCCCAAGGGCGTTGATAATACGAAATAATTTTATCACAGTTTCCGAAAGCACTTGCTTGGTAATATCCCGACGCCGGAGGCGGAGGGATGTTACCTAAAAGCAACGTGCTTGAGGAAGTTGTGATAAAATTATGAGCTATTTATCAACGTTCGAGGGGTATTCGCATAGAAAATTTTTTGCAATCTATTTTATTTATTTTTTAAAAATTTTATTTATTAAAGACATAATTATTAAAAGAGCAATTTGTAAAATTAAATGTAGATTATGTATTATTTATTATTTGGTGTGTTTTCCTCCATTATTACATTCATTAAATCATTATTTACAGTTCCAAATCGATATCGTCAAAAAATAAATTTTATCTACTCTTATTAGGTTATATATTAATTAATGTACTGCTTTTGAACAATTAATAGTATCCATAAACAAACAGCGTGAGTTATAATGAGTGAGTTATTATAACTCACGCTAGGTACAGAGCCAATCACCTTTATCTTCATGCCTAGCCTGTCCAATCGGCGTAAAGCGCGACACACGAAGGTGGTAGTCAGGGATATAGCGACAGATTTTTCGCGTTAATATCTATAAAGCTAGATTTTTCCCGTGATAGCTTAGACAATATCAATGATGCAAGTGCAAGTCTACCAAACTTTTAGTGTTGCAAAAATGAGTAAAAAATTAAAGAACATGTTACAAAAAGAGATCGATTTTATGAAATGTCACAAAACGCTACTTTTTATTCGTTCGTGCCGAGCCAAATTTTCGAATTTCGCCGTGCAATTTACGATCAGGTTTATCTGAAAGACTTTCTCTTTACGTCGCGACATCGTACGACCGTCCCAATGGTGTTTTTCGAAAAATATGAACGTGTCAAGATTGCATGTTTTTGCAACTTTTACGGCTCCGAAATGTAAGCTGTGTTTTGTTATTTTTCGCAGATATCTCCGAAATGGTGGGAGTTAGCTCGAAATAAAAAACAAAGTCACGAGTATTTTTCACTACGAATCTTTTGCTACCATCAGAATTTTGATTTTTTTTTTTTTTCGTTTCGGAGATTACTGAAATGTTGGCCATGTACGGGAAAAAATCGCAAATTTTGAGCTTCTACAGTTGGCAACTTTTTAATCTTAGCTCAGACGCCAAAAGACTACTCTAGTAAATTTAAATAGAATTAAATTTGCTAAAACCTCCGATTAAAGAACTTATATCTAGATACATAATGGCATGAATTTTATGATCCCGAAAGACTCCCATTCTAAGGCACTTCTTCCCATAAGTTGCTGATTGGCCCATCGGCGTATTCGCGGCCACTCGTACACGATCGGCTTCAGTTCGATTATCATAATCTCAGTTGACAGTTCGGCCATTAATGTCAATAAATGTTTTTCGTGTTCTCCGACCAAAAACTGGTGAAAAAGTAATTTTTTCTACTTCCATCTTTAAAATGGCGTTTATCGTATACGTTTCCATGACGCTAAATAATCCTTTAAACACGCTTTCGACAAACCGTGACTTCGTGCATTTTAGTCACAGGCTGAACTTAGCAACGAGATATTAGTCACGGCTGAGGTTAATTCTAGATATTTTAATGGCAAAAATCAAGTTAGTTTTCCGTAATTCTTGTCATCAATCTGTCAAAATAAATCGACGCGTTGTGACAAGAGACAAGTAATTTTGTATTTTTTGGAAAAAAATGAGCCTAAACGACAGTGAAAGTGAAGAAGATGTTTTCATTGGTACTCCGCCCGAAATTACTCAAGCAGCGGCATCGGCAACTGCTAGTTTGCTGCCAGAAAAATCTAAAAGTCAATACGAACGTGCATATAAACTTTTCCAAGATTGGCGTCAAGAAAACCAAACAAATTCATTTTCTGAGAATGTATTACTTGCTTATTTCCAAAATTTGTCGAAAAAGATGAAACCGTCCTCTTTGTGGGCAATCTATTCAATGCTGCGGACGACAATTAATCTAAAAAACAATGTTGATATTAGCAAGTACCCCAAATTGTGCGCATTTCTGAAGCGTAAATCAGACGGTTACAGACCTAAAAAGTCGAAAATATTGACACCCCAGCAAATTAGAGAATTCTTATCATCTGCTCCAGACGAAGAATACCTATTTACAAAGGTAATAGTATAAAACCAAATTAAATAAAAATAAACAAAATTATAAATATTTTAGGTAGGGTTACTTTTTGGAATAATGGGAGCTTGTCGGTGGGGTGGGGAAGAATTGACGAAAATTCAAGTGATGTTGAAGACCTTAACACGGCCCTTTTAGTTCACATTCCTGACACGAAAACAAAAACGGAACGTCAGTTTGTTATTGGAGGTAATTTCTATCATACATGCAAGAAATACATGGAACTTCGACCTCCAAACCTGACAAGTACTACCCGATTTTTCTTAAACTACCAGCGAGGAAAATGTAGAAAACAGCCAATTGGAATTAATAAATTTGGCAGCCTCTCTAGCGTAGTAGCAAAATTCTTAAAATTACCTGACCCTGCTGCTTATACTGGTCATTGCCTAAGAAGGTCTTCAGCGACGATTTTGGTGGACTCGGGTGCGGACATCACAGCATTAAAGCGTCATGGAGGGTGGCGATCCACAGCTGTTGCAGAGAGTTATATTGACCACTCGTTAAACAATAAAATTGAGACCGCTACTAAAATCATGAACACTGTTCAAAATAATGCAATGCAAAAAAATAAAGAGAATATTGATATTGCAATTGCTCAAAGTTCAAGCATTGATAAAAATGAAAGTGGACCAAGTATTAGCTTCAATTCAAATCATGAAGCAAATTTAACACAGTTCGATGGAACGCATTTAGGAAAATCACTTAGTTTTTTTAGCAATTGCCAAAATGTTTCCAATGTAACCATTAATATATACAATAAGTAGAACAATAGTTTAGTAATTTTTTACTGTTACCATGTTATTGATACGTTAATAAATGAAATATTAAAATAACTTCCAAATTTTTTATTTAGATATTTGCTGTCGTAGAAAAAGTATAGTATGCAACACGTTTTATAAACTTGTTTTATTTTATTAAACACTCGCTCCGCTACGCGTCGCTCGCGATTAATAAAACTCGTGACTAAAATGACGTTTATAAAACTTGTTACATAATATACTATTATTTTAAGTTGTGATTTGCTTATTACCTAAATAATATTCTCTATTCATATTTACACAGTTTAGTGACAATATATTTTGTGCAAATAAATAGTGAAGTGCTGTGCCGTTTGCAGAAAGCTGTTTAGAAAGGAAGAAAATCGATCGTTCCATAGTCGTAACATGATGAAGTTCAGTTTACAGTTATAAAGTAAATAGCAGTTAAATTTTAATATCCTTTCAATACATATTTATCTTACTGTTTTATCTTACTGTAATATCGTATGCCTACATCACGTTATATAAAGAGCCGGTAATGCAGGAATTGCAATAATTCATTTTAATGAAAATATTTACCATTCTATACATTTTCTACACACACAGCGCCACTGTTGCCTATGGGATGTGATGTTCATTTATCCATTTTAATGGACATACAATGTGACTATGTTAGGAGCAAACAAGGTATATAGTGAAAAGATCTAGATATAAGTTCTTTAATCGGAGGCTAAAACTCTTTTTCTATTTTTTGAATTCCGACAAAAATGAAGGAATTAGAGGGAGCGGGATTTGGGACTTTTTTTTCGGTAAAATTTCTCCATTTTGTCACCGTAATTAATCGGTAATTAACTGAAATCGATCTCATATACGATTTTCACTTAATATCACGAACTACTTTGACGCTCCGTTAATCTTGGTCCTTCAAAATAAAGGTTTCTGAGAAAAATTATTTTTTTAAGATTTACATACACTCTATAGAAAAACGTGTAATTTCCTACATTTCCTCGAATATCTCGATAATTATCGTTTTTTTTCGAAAAAATTGTAGACAGCTTATGTAGAGAGAATTGATTGAGCTATCAGATGTTTTTTAAATTTTTTCTCTAACATAAAAAACAAGACCTTTTGACCGAATATGCGCTCCGGGCTATTGCAGTTCGCGGAGAAGTTTTGCTTTTTCCGCCGCGGAATATTAATCTACAAAGCTGATTTTTTGTCTACAAGCAGTTTATGCACTATTTCGATTAAAAATCACATTTTACCTCCGCTTAAAGGTAGCTAAATCTTTGAAGACAACAAATATAAAAAGGTGTACAAACATTAAATTTTACAGTTAATTTTATTAATAAACAAACTGAGTAATTTAAACAAAATTTTCTCAATTTAATATTTATTGTTATAATCATAGGTAAAGTATAGTATTCAACTTAGTAATGGTAATAACACACTTGATGAATTACAGCACTCACCTTATCTGCGTGAGTTATTACCTATATTACCGCTCGTTGAATAATATACTATTAAATTATTGAACTGTCATTACTGTCAAACTGGATGACATAAGTGAAAAGATTCCTCAAGGATCTTTTCAGTGTAATTCTGTTCTGATTGGTTGTTTCAGCACACGTGATTAGAAATGGACGAATTTAATAGGATTGCTATTTGAGCTAAAAATTTTCAGTGTAATATTGTTCTGATTGGTTGTTTCCGCACACGTGATTAGAAATGGGTGAATTTAATAGGATTTCTATTTCAGCAAAAAAATTTCAGAGATATTTTTGAATGGAATGTCTTCAAAACGAAAGGAAAATTAAGATGCAGTCCTGTATATTTTCTTGCAAACATCTGGAATGAAGTAGTTCAACCATGACATTGAACAAATAGAGAATATCTTGTGTACAGGATGTACAATAATGTACATTGACAGGCACCATTGCAATTTTGAAAAATGAATTTGAAAATGTAAAAACCCAGGGTTTTATATCACATTATGATGATCCATGAACAAATTAGAAGAAACCGTTTTTGGGATATTATTTTTTCAATATGGGTAACTTTTTTACCGACAGTCAACCTCATTTCTCAATGAATAATTGAATACATTTTTTTTAGTCGACCTCGATTTAGCATACCCACCTCTAATTGTCATAATAACCGCAATTTAAATATAGTTTACGAAGGGTCTAAAATATTATTCGAGATAGAACATTTACGATTTATTCTTAATTTTATGAAATTGCCTGTTCAATTCTGCACCAAATGAAAATGAATATTAATAAAACAATTTTCAAGTGATTCGAAACCATTGGATAAAGTTGTCAAAATGGCTCTTTAACTTTTACTTTAACTCTATTATTATAGAAAATACAATTTACTGTGTAAAAATGAACAAAGTGGGAAAAACTATTTTGGCAGTTTTTTTTTTTCATATTTCTAGAGACATATTTTTTTTTAGTATGTGCTTCGAAATCACACAATCTTTTTAACTATCACTTTAACTTCATTATTACCTAAAATATGACCCATAAATAAATCAATGAGCCTTGCATTAATTTTCTTAAAAATTTCGAAAAACAGCTCATTCATTTATTGATTCAATAAAGAAATTTAACGACATAACTTATTTAAGGGTGATTAATTAAGTAGGCTACCAACATTCAGGTATAATGCATTGATTTGAGATGTGTCTATCGATTCAGTACATACTTCAGCAGACGTAGACGATTGAATTGAACTGATTTTGGCTGCTGCATCACTACTTTGTCATCATCAACGGCTCGCTTCAGTTGTCTTTCTAAGCCCCAGTGTTGCTGATTTTTACTGTTTCTATAGTAGACTTGAATCTGATGGTAAAATAGATAGGAATTCTGATGCGATGAATGCGATGATGCTTCTTTATGCATTTTCTGCATATAATTCTTCTGCAGCTCTTTCATAAGTTTAACTTTTCCATATATGAAAAATGGCGAGGTTGTGTCACAATCTCTGAAGACGTAAAGAAAGAGTAATTATTTTGCTGTACCTTTGGTTGTACCTTTTAGTTGTGTAAATTGTTATTCAAATTTTATCTTTCCCTGGTATTAACAAATAAATATTGGTCAGAGAAGTTAAAACTATATGAAGTATCAGTGGGACCACGTCTTCACCAACTACGGTCACTGGTTATTACTGACATGAAAAACTGAAGAAATTATTAAAATTTAAAACTACAAAACATCTTATCATATCATCATATGATGAAAAATAATAAATTAAAATTGCATATAGGTGTGGATGAACAGCATATATATGTAGTATATATGGTTTAGAAAAACCAATCAAGCCGCATTCAAACTGATTACAGTTATTTTCACAGGTTGTTGTCATGTAAAAAGTAGACTTAAATAAAAACAGATATTTTTCACGCCAACTTTGACTGACCACAATTCTGAAAGTATGAGTCCTAAAAAAAATCATATGATCTCTTTCCTAGCGAATTATGCCATCTCATGAATAGAAAAGAAGTTATCATTGAAAAGTAACTTTTTTGTGTCTTTGCTGTGCTTGAAGTGTCTACTTAGAAAGTGGAAAGAAACTTGAAATTTACATAATTGAGTCCACATGAAGACTAAAATGATCCGTCAATTTTTTTGACTGGCACATGACCTAATGTACGTTATCTTATTAAATACATACCAACTGCTAATTGTAAAAAAAGACATATAGTATTTTTACTGCAACCGCAATTACAATAAATAGCCTAGTAAGAACTTGACGTGCCTCCCAGAAATATGTACGTATCGTAGTCGACCTCTTAATAATATTAATCACTTGAATTATTTCACTATGTACTAAATTAGTTAGTTCCGCTTTTAATTGGGTTTTTACTGATTAGTAACTAGTGAACAATATTAATTAGTAAATATAAAAAAAATTTCACTCTTAATCTCAGTGGTGGACATATGACCGAGCAGTTCTGTGCGGTGCCAGGAGGCCTAGGCCCTGGTAGAGCCATTAATACCCAGATACACTAAAGAAAAACATAGAAAATGTAAGAAATTAGGTTCCAATAAATTGTCAAAATATATAATCACTCGATAATATTTCCTATGGAACATTCCTAGACAAATACCAACAGGAAACAGCATGGTTGGTCCTCTCTCCGCTGTGCACATAAAATGCAATTATTTTTTAACGCAGCCTATCGAAATACTGGCAATAGAAAGTAAAAACGCACTTTGATGAGTTTGGCTTAGACTGCCCATCTATACATAAAATAGTATTTGAAAGTCAATATTCATTATTTTACTATTGATATAACTTGCAATCAAATAATTAAGTTTTTGCCATGCATACTGTAAAAAATTGTTTGAACTTTTTCGAACCTCAAAACTTTCTGGAATGTTCAAAAGAAGAAATTTTCATAGTGCGAAAATATATGTCAGAAATATCCAAGACTTTTATCAAAAAGTGTAATTAATCTTTGTGCATGATTTAATTAAACAGAACCTTATGATAATCAGGTAATTTTTCGAACTTGTCATTAAAAAATATTAGCATTTTGAAGCTGATTTTTCTGAAGTTTACGCAACATTTCTATTGTCGATAACTTGATCGGTAACAGTTCCTAATTTAGAGCGTTTTTTAGTAAACTAAATAAATACTTTGAAACAACATATGAAATCGATACTGAGTGACCAATGATTATGTTATCAATATGGACTATACAACGGGGCCCTACAGTTTATACTGAAATATGAACCACTTCTTGAGGATAATTTACAATGACAAATTATTTATCTATGCGGGGTTCGAACTAGGGTCCCGGGACGTCTCGTGTCTCGAAGTCCCGGGACATTTCCCAAATTTAATCGTCTCGTGTCCCGGGATTTTCGGGTCGAGACTCGAGATACGCTTGTAATAATTTTATTAACAAAAGGTCATAATAAGCTTCATTCGCTCAGGCTTCCCGCACTCTGTCACTGAGAGCACCATCTATTAGTTTAACGAGTAATTACTTGATACTCGTATCTACGTAACTTACTATACACAATAAAACCGACATCTGTTGAAAACAAGAGAGTGTTCTCTTTCCGGGGGCATTATTACAAAAATCAGAAACAGATTGTCGGACAAAGTTGTTGATGCACAAATTTTTTTAAAAGAATATTTTATTAAATTAGGAAAAAAAGACTAATTGATATGGTTAGTGTGACGATCGCGGCAAGCCGCGTTTGCCTAGTAAAGTCACATTGTTTTGAGCCTTTCGACTCTCGGAACTCCAAGAGGCATCGTTGCCACCTTCGATTAGAAAGGATACGGTCTAAGAGGCCTTCAGACATAATCCCATGGATGGCAGCTTCGCATCACCACCTGTTCGAGCGAGTGCGTGAACCAGATGTCCGAACCTGCGGTTCCTCTCGTACTGAGCAGGATTACCATCGCAATGACGAGTCATCAGTAGGGTAAAACTAACCTCTCCATCTTAGGACGGTCTAAACCTAGCTCACGTTCCCTATTACATTATATTATATTATATTATATTATATTATATTTTATATTATATTATATTATATTATATTATATTATATTATATTATATTATATTATATTATATTATATTATATTATATGACTGATGGCTAGAGACTCAATGATGATTATTGATGAATAGTATAATTACTTTACTAAGTCTGTTTTATGTTTAATAATTATAAGATTTTATTACCAAAAATGAATCTGTGTATGAGAATTAAACATACGAATTGTGTACACTTTAATTAACGTTAGAAACGTTAGAATTTGATTTTATGTTCAATAAACGGCGATTTTATTGATACATGTCGCCAAAATGAACTCGATTCTAATTTTATTTTGAAAAGTCTCGAAGTCCCGGGACGGGCCAGTTTGGTGATTTTGGATTCGATTTCAGCGGGTCCAAATTCATAAGCATACACTAATTTGGCCAGACTACTTTTTGTTTGTTTTGGAGGTGTTCTTTCGGATCAGAGGTGAAAAACGGGGGGAATCTGACAATTACGGCTTCGGATTCGGTTTCAGCGGGTCCAAATACATAAGGACACTCCACTTTTTTTGTGAATGGCTCTCCACAATAAAATTGTGTGAGGTTACTACAATGAGTCCAAAATCGAAAATTGAGATAACATCAAATCTTTACGTTTTGAGGTCCCAGGAACCCAAAAAAAAGTGGTTTTTGAAAAATGTTTGTGTGTGTGTGTGTGTATGTATGTTAGCACGATAGCGGCGAAGCTACTGAACGAATTTGGATGAAACTTTGCATGAAGCTTTCTTTAGTGCTCCAGAAGATCTGAAAAAGTTTTGGTTGAGATCGGATTCCTCTTAGTATCGCTTTGGCACAACAAGTTGTTTCTTTTATGATTACTTACAATTTGCAATCGAACCATTGAAAAGCAGTAAAAATTTCGATTTCAACGATATCACACTTGTTCTCTTCGATTTGTGTGAAAAAAAATTAAAAAAGAAAATAACACGCTTCTTGTGTAAAATATATTTTATAGTCTAACCTAACGTTCGATAGACTAGTGTGTTAAAGCGTGCAGACTGTATACTGAATATTTTTGACGTGTGAAGTACATCGAGAGATTAGAAGCTTTTTCGACGTTTAAAAAGGCCACGTAAGGTATGAGAAGCCTTCGTGAACCGCTCACAAGCACTACAAATATAAGCAGCCCTACCGGAACGCTTTCGGTGAGTCTTTTCCAATAAAGCTTTAATAGTGACAGTGACATTATATTGTAAAAACTGTTTCCGCTACATCCGGCATTCCTCCGGAAATTCTTCCGGCAACATAACCTAAAAATAGTGCTACATAGCCTAAAAACAATTTAAGACATTAGTACCAACCTAAAATTTTTTTTCGAAAACTGTCAAAAACCAAATTTCTCCAGAAAAACATTGGAACCAAAGTGGAACCGATTTAGTGAAAGATCGGTCAAGGCCAGAAGATAAAACAAAATATATCAACTCAAATTTAAACGATCCACCATGAACATTACCCCAGCCACATCTGGCAGGGAAGCTGTCCACCAAGAGTTATATGGATTTTCCCAAATATGGTCATCCCTACCACCAATTACCAACGAACAGGTTTTTTGTTGAGTTGTGTTTATCGTATCAATAATCAAAATTATTAAGTGTTCTTGCCTACGAACTTAGTTTTTATAGAGTTGTGTTTATTTTTATATTAATTTTAGGTCCATGTGGATACATCGTAGTTTTAACCTAGTTTTTAAGCCTGCCTACAGAAGACAGGAGCTAATAATATCCCACATTTCTATTTTTCTCCAAGCCAAACCGGACCTACCCTGTCCAGCCTCACACCCGCCTCGGCGGTGTTCACCGTGGTTGTCTCACTGGCTTCGGGCTAGGATCCGATGAGGCATATATTTGTATTAAAATATTGAATAACATATTAATGTTGTGCAAACTATAAATTTAAGACTCAAGTTCTTGGGTCCAAATCCCACCGAACGCAAGATTATTTTTTCTGTTTTAATATGAAAAAAAATATTTCATCTTAATAAATATAGTTAAATTAGATGGTTCATATTTTTTAGTGCTCTTTTCGGCTTCAAAGATCCACCGGGTGGGGAGGTTCCAGCCGTTTCCAGTAGCTGCCGATTTTTTATTACCCAATTAATATTTAATTTGAAATGAAAATTACTATTTCGTGGGCCTTATTAATTTTTAGTTGTCGTGATTCTTTATAGCTGAATTTGGACCGACCAGTCACTGGCAGTTCTTGTAACTGTAAAGCAGGACAATGCTCATGCAAATATGCAATTGCTGTTTCTAATTTTGTCGATATATTTTGATCCGTGTGCCAGATCCCAAAATTTAACGATTATTTAATTTGTGGTGCAAAGCACTATTTAAAGGGATTATCAATTAAGTCTTGGTGGTCACTAAACTGCTGCATCTTGAAAGTTACACGATACACGGTAACAATCTAATAACAGCACAAGACAGGTGTTAACGTCGAGGCTTAATTTTATTTCGTTGAATACCATCTTACTGTGTTGTAAACACAGTATTCCGTTTCTATATATTCATTTGTTCAAAAGGCATTTAAAGAAACATATCTTTAATTAATACTTTGAAGTTCTGCGTCTTGGAAATGAAGGCTCTAAGAATACATTGTGTACATATATTCTGTATTATATACAAATGTAGTTCTATATATGCATCCTGATTTCAACGAGTGCAATAAAGAAAACAGATAAATAATTAGAAAAAGAAAGACGGATATTATCCCACTGCAATGCGCTCGCGGTTAGAAGCGATAGGTACCGATGCCTTGCGTTAATTAATACACGACAAGGTGATAAAAATAAGATTTCACGAAGTGTGGAGTGTATTGGGAGCAATATATCTGTTTTTCTTTTCCTAATTTCTCTGTTTTCTCCCTTGCACTCGTTTATCTCCGGATATATAAAACATTTGTCGAATCTGTATATAGAAAGAATACGATTGTTTATTTTTGACATTGTATTATGTTACACACTGTATGTAGGTAGTTATTTTCTTTAATTCTTCAATAACGTGTATTTCAAACTGTTGTTTTAGTTTGTCTCTGCTTTAATTGCAGATTGACCGAGTGAATATGTGTTATTAAAAAAAAATTATTTATTACAAAAAATGAAACCATTTGATATTTATTCTTTATTTTTTCCCTAATCTGTACCTTTTTATTTTGCGACCAAGGAAATAACAAATTTTTTTATGCAGAATTTTGTATTGTTTTTTTTCATATTATTTTGTTGAGTACTAGGCGAACCACATTTCACTGTTTTCTTTCAGTATTTTTAAAATACAGTTTTTTATTATTTCCTATTTTGATTTATTTAATTTATTATAAGGAAACGTTGTTTTTATTATAACTATTTTTATTAGCAATATTATAGCAAATTTCCTTGAAAATAATCTAAAAATCTACATAATCAGATTATTCTGTACGTCAAATTTGTTTATAAAATAAGGAAATTCAATAGGTTTTGGATTGTATATGATGTTAATTTTGAGTTAAGGTCATTTTTAGTACCGAGTAGAAAGTACTGTTACACAATTTAAACAAAAAAACTAAATCAGCCCACCTATTTAAGAATAGTACAAGAAACTAGTATCTTATGAAAACCACAAACGTCCTCCATAAGAACGTTGGACGTGTTCGCCAAGCATTTATAGACATTATTAGATAGTTAATGACTGATTCACAAAAAATCCGCATAGCTCTATGACAATATATTTCTTTCTCTTCTTTGTCTAAATTTTTTGTGAACCTGATTTTAAATGTTGAATATATGCAACAAATAAGAACTATTCTAATTTAAATATTTAGTGAATATTGATAATAATGGAAGTAATGAAAGATCCAGCATGTAAAATAATCTCTTTGTCCGTAAACTTACATAGTGCATATGCATAACATTCGCATATGGGTGAAATGACTTTTTTAGAGATACATAGGTAAAATTTATACAATTTGGGTTTAAAATGGTGTGAAAAAAATCTCAGCCCCTTCGAAGATTAATTGATGGTACATATGCACAACGACTTTGAAATTAGACAAAAGGGCGAATTTATAAATTGATAAAAATTATAATATATTAGAATATATTTTTTTAATTACTAATTTTAATTATTAACAAAATGTCAACGTTTTCTTCAAAAATATGTGAAGAAGTACATTGTTTTTGTCATAACTTTGTTTTTTGTTCTACAGAAATACTAAAAAAATTATTTGAAAGCCTAATTAATTATCTTTTATTTTATTCGGTAGCATTTTCGACGTAAGGGCCCTAGTTTCTGAGATATTTAGCATTCACACCAAATACTTCATCTTATAAATATTCGGACGCCATCTTTATTATCCCAGATCTCCGAAACCATTAAAATTAAGACTAAAAAGTTAACACTAAAACGAAATTCATCCTCAATTTAGTTGATTTCAAATTTGTCTCTAGCATGTTTTCGCTCAATGTAATATCTTTCGAGTTATTTGACGAAGACCTAGAAATATCTCCATTTCAAGCTAAAATACAAATTTTCTAGTCGTTCTAACTTACAGACTAAAAGTTGCACACAACCTTTTCTGTTAAAAATTTGATTCTCTTTCAGCTCCAATGACTTTTCTAGTTGCCACCCCTGAAAAGGGGAAGCATTCACCCCTTATAAATTAGCAAGCCCCCGCATAACATATAAACTTATCTTTGACGCATTTATTGATATGTTGTCGAAAATAAACAAAATCTAATTCATATGACATTGTTCCGAAGTTAAAACGTCTAGTTACTGCATTATGAGACGAATCTGATAAGGCTTTGGTGATTTAGCATTATAACCAGATTGTATTTCAAACTATTGTTATAATGCAAACTGTCATCTGACAAATTTTTAGGACTACAAAGATAAGGGCAATTATTTTTTAAATATTTTTCAGTTTTTCACGTGCCAGACATTTGTCATGCCAACAGATTAGTCAGACTATTTTTTTACTTGATTTTGGTATACGACTTGTTAGTAGAACCATTTTCATTACTGTAAAAAATAGTGCGGGGGGCGCCAGTAAATTTGGTACTGGGGCCCATGATTTGATGTGGTTGACCTGATTGGGTGGTCACCAATTGGTATCCCCATCCTGTAACTGCTTATCTGTTGGGTGCTAGTATCTAAATAAATAAATAAAAATGCACTTTCTTATGTTTTTCGTTTTTGACCAAAAGATCAACAACAAAGACGGTTAAAGGCCTATGAATTTTCAATCTTATGTCTCGATTGGATCTTTACTGTTGTGATTTTATCGTTATGTTAATCAATTACCTGGCTTCTAATTCAGTTTAATATAAACTAATATATTACTAATTTTTTGAAAAAATAAAATTATTAAGATTGTGCCTTATACTTATACGAGGAATTTATTTTCCCATGATCTTAAAACCATTATGCAGATTACCTCTAGGATGGTGATGAATTTCTAAAAATCGAGCACAATCGGAAAAAAAATAAATTAAAGAACAGACGAAATGGTGGAAAGATTTGTATGAGGTATAAGAAACATGATCCTCCTAAATGTATGAAGAAGTTAAGCTAACAAACGAATTTATCCCGTGTCACCAGCGAACAATTTTAAATGAGGATGAACTTTTTTTTCCATTAAATTAATTTACATCAAACATTGCCAATAAACACCGCTATGCGAATAGATTTTTGTGAATAGTTCCTATTGAAACAAAAAGATTTTGAACAATACCTTTTACAGTGACAATCATTGTTTCATCTTGGTGCTTGTGTAAATAGTCAGAATATGAGAATTTGGTCAGTAGAAAACCCTCATTCTCTCAAAGTGGGTCTTTGGCCTAAAAATGACATAATTTTCTTTGATTAGATCATTGATGATAATTTTTGTAATCTACATATGTTTAATCCGTTCATTCAGCAATACACAGTGATGAGCACTCTAGGTGATATTTTTAAGAGGAAAGAGCCACATCAAACTAAACACATACCACAAATAATTTTTCACGAAAATTTTCCTGCGATACTATAGCGAATTAAAATTTTTTCTTCATTTGAAATCCCGATTGTATCGATATAATTCACAAAATCTCGAAGATTTAATATTTCCGAACCCGCACAGCACAATCGGGATATGGGATGAAAAATTGACGTACCTGGATATCCCAGTACGTAAAATAAATAGAGAAATGGATGTACCTTTTAGGATATCCTATTTTTGGACATCCTCAAGACAGCCCATTTTACATCCCAGGATATCCTTTTATGGATGTCAATGGCCTGAATAGGTTCCATTTTGGCATTAACTATGTCGACTAACATAGGGATTAAGAACGGATATCCGATGAAGAGCCCTATATCTCCTTAAAATGTACCCTATATTAGGTCTCTAATATATTTAAATAAAGCGCCATTTTGATTTCCGGTCGGCCAAACTGGCCAAGATACAGCTAAACTAGGAAACACCCCAAACACACAGCAACCATGCTTTATTAGTCTTTATTTTCTCGAATATTTAAATAACAATTATTGTTAGTGGCTGTATGAAATATTTTAAAATTGTATCTTTGTGTTCTATCTATTTAGTTCAGCTTTATTTGAGTCCCTTCATTCCAGACTATGAAAAGTGAGTACAAATGTATAAAAATATAATATAATCTATTAAACTTCATGTTATGAAAAATGTATCTGATTATGGTTGAATACCTATTTAATTAGTTATTAATGTCGTGTTCGAAGTCACAAAAATTTAATACGATTTTTCATAATTTCAGAATGTCAAAGGAAGCTAAAAAAATAAGGATTTATACACATATCCATATTTTACAATAACTGAGAAATCTACAAAATAAAATATTAATTTGGCTCAAGAATTGAATACTGAAATCAGCTTGGAGAGAAAATGTGAATCACGTGAAAGTATTGTCATTTGCCAATAAACCTGACGAAATTGAATTTGAGAATAACGACATATAATGTGCCTACTAATTTTAAAACTAACTAGCAACTAATTGTGGATGAAAATAAGTAAGCAAATATTGTGCTTTAAGACAATTATTTGAGAAACTTTTATTGCACTTTTAAACCAAAGATATGATACGATATCAGGCCGAACACAAGTGGACAGACTTCATGAAAATACAGAGACCTATTACAATTCTTTATCTTGAAATTCTATTTGCCACAGTGTACTTTATGAATTTTAATTTATAATTCGGTAAATTATTATTATTCATTGAGTGCTATAGGTCATACCTATATCCTTGACTAATTTCTATTATTTTTATCTTGCCCATTTTTCATACCTATATCTTTTTAATAATAGTGGTTCAAATAATAATAACTAGATTTATTTTAACTACACCCATGAATGAGTATATAATGGAAAAGGAAGCAGAGAAGCTGTTAGAAGATTATCCGAGAAGTGCAAAAGAGAAGAGCGAGGCAAAGAAGAGAAGAGAGTGCGCTATATCCTAAAAATTCATGTTCGGCTACTATTAAATTTGCAAAAGTAATATAGGTATTTACTTTACATTTTTCTAAGAAGTTTGCTTTTTAACTTTACAAATGTTTTTAAATATTGAATGTGTTTATCTTATTTCTATTATTCAAATATTACTATTATTTAAGTAGCACTTAATTCCATATACATACAAAATATTTCTGTTTTTTTTTTATAAAATTTTAGTATCTTTGACGATGGTTAATAAACCCAATCGTAAGAAAATAATATTTTATTTTTTAACTGATCTAAAACCAACCAGATTACGTATAAGTTATAAGGAAAAATAGGCAAGTGCAAATATTTCAAACATGTGCATATTTGACAAAAATTCTAACAATTCAATTTTTTTTAAATTTAAGTATAACATTATTGTCTAAATGTTGGTTGTGGCATTTTCTCAATCTTGATGTTTCCTGGTGGGATTCTTTTCCACATGTTTTCTTCTAAAACAATGTCCGTAAAATCTACAAAATAATGCAATTATCCAGTATTTTACTCGAAAATAATCTCCACGCTCCTATAACGTAAAAGTCACAGGCGTAGAGGTTATTTTCCAGTAAAATACTGGAAAATTGTATTATGTTGATTTTAGGGACATTGTTTTAGAGGAAAACGTGGCAGAGGATTCCACCAAGAAACAGAAAAATTAAGTTGCCCGTGGATATCTATTTGCAGTCCATAGGATATTCTGGGATATTTCAGTATGTAGTTTGTACAGCCTATTCTAATACTAGGACATTCCGAAATATCCCGGGATGTCCTGGTACGTCCTTAGTACAAACATAGCATACAAACTGGGATATTAGGATGTCCATAGGCAAGCACAAATACTAAATGGTATTTGCCATAGTACGTCCATCGGACAGCCTAGTCTTGGGTGGGAACCAATGGAGATAATAAATTTAGTGGAATTGCACGATATGTTTCAAAATTTAGAGTAACGAGTTCACCTTTGCTTGCAGAATGGAGGACAACATTTCAAACAACTGTTTTGATTTATTTAGTGTTTACGTTATTCAACAAGCATAAAGATTCGTTTGATGATCATTACACAGTTCTTTCTGTGTTTCTGTCCTAACCTAACCTCACTTAAACTACTTTCAACTGAGGTAATGAAATCACAGTAGTAATGATATTACCAACAAAAAATAGCAACCATGGTCGTAATTTTTATTAATCTGTCGGGTACATTAAATAAACCCCAATGAAATAAGAAAAAAAAGACTAATTTAGACCAAAATGGCGGACAACTTTTAAAGTGCTGAATATTGAAACTGATTTGGTCCTGAGATTTTCAAAAATTCTAATTTATTTCTATAAGTACGTGTGATTTAATTCACCGTTTATTAATATTAACTTAGCTCATCAGAGTGATATCCACGAAAAATTTTCTACTTGAACTTTTTTCCCTAAACAAATCACCAACATCCACAATATTTTTTTAAACAATTATTTCATTTACTTAACGATTTTTGTCATTTTTATCTCAAAATTAAATGACTAGGCAATTTTTGCATGAAATAAAAGACATAAGAATATCGAAAAAATAAAAAGCTGCTCACTGTTGCATTTCTTGATTTCAATATTTTACGGAGCGAATTCTTTTTTTATTTATTAATGTAATTAATTATATAGAGCGGAATTCAACAATTCTTTATACATGTCTGAATTATTTTCAGGTAGGATAAATGAAAACAATAATACGTAATTTAAATTTTACATTTATTATTACAATTACAATTAAAAAAATACAAATATACAGATTAAATATTTTACAATACATTTAAAATATACCAAATTTACAATACCATTCTCGTTGGTCCCAATATGTACAATTTACTCTACACAACAAAAAAAATGACTAAATAGACGCTTTTAGCGCAAAAATTTAAAACAGTAAAGTTGGTAACCATATTTGACTAAAATTCTCAGCGGTGAAAATTTTTATTTTCCACACAGGCGCGAAATTTAATTTCGCTCTTCTAGTGACGCCACTGTAAATACACTACAAAATTATAACGTTATGGCTTACAGTTTGAACATAAAGTCTTTAAAAATACAAATTGTACAAAAAATAATTTACAATTTATATCTAGTATTAATTCTAATTAAGGTAACTAACACGCAAAATTGCACTTAAAACATAAAAAACATGTTTATAGGAACACAACAAATTTATCATAATATTTTTCGAAAGAGGATAATACTATTAGTGTATATTCTTATTCTTAGGTTAGAATGGTGCGAGTTGTTATAACAATATTCAAGTGCACACTTAAAATAAAAAATATTTCTAAAGTACATAAACAGGACAATGTCCTAGTTAAAAAGGAACAAAGTGTTGTTAAATACTGAATTCGAATTAAATGAGAGATCAAATTATCTTTAGAGTGTTAGTTTTTGCTAGAAAACTAGTCATCGCAACAACTGTAATTTTTCATTTTCAAATTTTGGTGAAAAATTAGGATCAGGTGTTTTACAAATTATTGAAAATTACTACAAAAGCAGCCACTGCAATAAGAAGAGATAGTTATATTTTGCAATTCAAATTAACATGTTTCAGTCAATATTATTAATGTGGATAAATACTCATGTTGTCTTAATTAAGTTTCTGGGATTGCATAAATTAATACTGTAATGGACCATTCACACTATAACTGTGATAGATAAGTTTTTATTACGTTGGCGATATGTAAAAAATATTGCGGTAAGAGTTAGGCTTAACCTAAACTACTGCAATTCCTGAGATAACTTTTTCGTTTATTTAAGTTAAGAGCATAACCTCCAGAGCAAAATGTTTATATTTTGGTTTTAGAATACGAAAATCAGTGATAGTAATAGTTGCAATATTGGCACAATTCAAAAATTATAGAACCTTAGTACTGAGAATATTATATGTCATATAATATCTTTGTGATAGTCGTTGTTTTAACCTGATTAGTTTATAATATCGGGTATATTATATAACAATAGAAGTAAAATTAATAGACAGCAATACATAAATTGCATATTTTATGTATAACAATGTTAAAAACCTATGCTGGATTTAGTTTATATTCATATTTTGCGCACCAATGATCAACAATAAATCTCAATATTAGACACAGATTTATGAATCGGAGCTGCCTGAAGTACTGTGCTTTGTGCTTGTCTAAACATTACAATATTTTGCTAAGAAGCGCTTTTTAAAATCCTTAATTAGTGTTTAGAATACTTCAGGAAAAAGTTTGTTTAGTAATCTCGAAAAGTGTTCGCTAGCAAATAATATACTTGTGAGTGTTCAATAACACGCGAATGCAATTTCTACTTGTCAATACATGAAACTTCATACATAAGTTTATTATTATTCATTTGTACTATTTAAAATCATCTTAAATCAAAGGCAAAAAATTAGTTTTATATTTTTGAAAATTTGTATTAAAAAAAAATACACGTGCGAATGGCAAAATCTGAAATTAAAATTAAGTATATTCTTTGAACAATACATTTTTGTCACTAACTATAGAACATTAGATTAGTTAGCTTACAAAAGGACACTGTTCGAAGAAACCAGGGAAATTGTTACTTGTATAAAGACTAATTATACGAATTCTCTAATATAAAGCTACATTTATGGATAAGAATGAGCGAAAATAAAATTTGGATTCACTCTAAATCGATGTTAAAAATATTAGTACGGTATCAATTAGCAACGCAACATCAATGTTATTCCAGCAATTCTATTTCTGTTTTAAAAATATTAGCTACAGTGATATTCATGTAGATCTTAGCAGAACTGGCTACAATAATAAAAATAGTAATTTTTTCAAAATACCCTAAAACGCAACTAAAATAGTACGGATATTCCCATATGACTAGCTTAAAGACGAAGCTAAATCACATTATCCCTATTGGATTGTATGCTATCAGTATATTTTGCCAAAAGCAAGAAAGTTTCATCTAACTCATACACTGCCGTAAAAAGATTTTAAAAGTGTGCAATTCCAACAAATTGCTTAATCGTCTATAGAGACTTATAAAGCAAACCACAAGTGAACCAAAATTTTTATGATGCATATTATTACAGTCAACAGTCAATCCCAAATCGATAGCATATTTCTAAGGAATTATTTGAATCTTTTTATGCCAATCGATTAATACCCTAACTCTCACCATTGCATGTAGTCATGATTAAACATCCTCTACGGGATGTGTCCTTATTTGCCATGTTTGGTATGCAGATCTGAATTGTTTTATACATAAATAGATAAGCATTTTACATATTTTTACAAATATATTATCATTGAACTTATATTCCAATATATCGTATTATTTGAAATCTTGCCTTACTTCTTGTATAATTAACTTTAAGTTTAATGTCTCGTGCGATTCTGTGTGCTCAATCGACTACTGATTTTATAAAAACTCAGTTCCTCAGATCTATTTCAGAACATCGATTGCAGCACGGAAATTAACTGCTATAAAATTGATTAGAAATTAGGGAAAGTTTCTTAAAAGTCATAAAATTCAAGAGTGCAAGAAAGAAAACGGAGTAATTAGAAAAAGAAAGACGGATATCATCCCAGTACAATGCGCTCTCGGTTAGAAGCGATAGGTACTGATGCCCTGCGTTGTCATACGACAAGGTGACACAAATAAGATTTCACGAAGTATGGAGTGTGCTGGGGGCAGTATATCCGTCATTATTTTCCTAATTTCTCTGTTTTTCTCTCTTGCACTCGTTTATCTCGGGATATATAATACAAAATTTGCTGAATCTGTATAAGTTTCGTTGTGTCCTTCAGAATAACAGTGGACCGATTCTTCTACAATATCACTAGATTTAGAGTATTTAAATTACTTTCAAATACTTTAAAGTGCTTAGTAATCGCGAGCGTTGGTATTTAGAGTGCTTAGTAGTCAAAAAATGAAAGCACTTTTTTGATTGCTTGGTGCTTAGTACTCGATACTTTTCATCAGTGCTTGGAAGAACTCCCACCTGAACTATGGAGTCTTATCCGATATATATGCACAACAATATGTATTCTTTAAAGACGATAGCATTAAGTTTGACAAATATTGAAATAGTCGTTGAAAAACAAATTTTAGAAATTAAATAAATGGGAAAATATATGAAACAAATAAAAGATAGAGTTTATTGCTGAGGTGAAATCATTAACATTTATTTATATTTTTATAACAATAATCACAGCCAAAGGAAACTAACTATTAACACTTTTATCTGTAATAAAATTAGCATTTTTATTTTTATTAAGAATATTCAAATTATGCGAAACAGTCTTTGTCAATTACATTATTCTAAATTGAAACGTTTTGATTTCCCAGTTCGTCATGGATATGTTTACATGATCCTTACTCTTTTATATAACGTTAATAAAAGAAAAACGATTAATAAAAAATAATATCAGATTTTCTGTCGTGGTCTGTATATGTGCTTGTTTACATTCGGAACATGTTACTGATTAAATCCAATTGTGCTATGTGTTGTGATTACGTATTTATAGAGTACGTAACAATCACATAACAAGGGAGAAAACTGTCAACTGTCTATCCAAGATATAATTGTTAATCTATATACCAGATTAGAGCAAAACCACGTATACTGTAAAAGCACAGGATTCTTTTAACAGTTACATTGATCTCCTCCGATATGTCTTAAGCCAACTTTGATCTGATAGCGAGCAAATTACACATACGTCTTTTTAACTAGATTAAATCCTAGGTAGCGTAGGAACAGGTTACTGCCCATGGAATCTGATAGATCTTAAATAAAAGTTATTTAATCCGGTCTGCTTATCTTCCGTAAGATCGTATTTTGCATTCGCCTACGAAGATTGATCTTAGTAGGCATGTGTTGTTATCTGACATTTGCGCATCAGAGGCCCATCCCTGAAGGATGGTGTCTTTTGCACCATCGGCGTATATAATATAATATTCTAATGGAAGCATTGTTTCAATGAATATTATTATTTAAAAATTGACTACGGAAAAATCGTAATAAACTGAAAATTTAAATTAGAAGTTTAAAAAATATCCCGAAAACTGTCATTTTAGTTTTTAATAATACTCATATCAAAATCGGTCTAGGCGTTTACGTTCTATAAGATATGTAAACCTAAAGGCAGTGAAGAATATACTACTACTTTATTGAGTTTGCTCACTATCTATAAAGCAAAAGCAATAAGCAAATTCAGGGAAAGATATTTTTTATTAGTAAGTATGTTATATCCATAAAAAAACATATTTTTAAATTTTGTCTGTTATGTTTTTTAGAAAATAAATGTAAAGAATTGCAACCAAAAGATATATATGAAACAATAAGACAAATAATTAAATAAAATTAAAATGGTTGGTCCATTAATATTTGTATTATCTAGGAAAAAGTAAAATAAATAAGTAAATAACAAAGATTAAAGAAGAAAGAATAAAGAAGGAAATTATGCAGAAAACATAAAGAAAATTATCAAAGTAAGTATAAGTAAGGTGACAAGATAAAAATAGAATGTATATTAAAATCTTTCATGTATTTGTGATGAATTGCTGAATGTTCATCACATTCATTCATTCATTTGCTAAAATATAGTTTTTCAAATATGCTAATTAAATTGTAAGATAAAAGATTTGTTAAAAGTCGATAAATAGGGAGCAAAATAAATATAAAGGAAAAGAAAATATAAGCCAAAGGTAACATAAATAGAAAACAGCAAGAAATAAGGTATAAGAAAGAAGGCAGGTATAAGAAAGTTAAAGTGCCGTTAAAAGATATATATATAGTTCAAAATAGGATTATAGTAGAAAGTGGAAAATTAATTGATATCTGACACGTGGAAGGAATTTATTTGTGATGTAATCTGTATGATGCCAAAGTAAGTATATTTTAAAAATTACTGCAATAGTTTGGATTACATTTTTAAAAACATATAGTGGATGATATATGACCGAGTCAATGGCACCTTTAGAGCATAGTCAGTACTTCAGTGCTACTTTCTTTGTATCAGTAACGTTTTCCTTTTACTGGTTTACTTTGTTACTTTAGACTCCTAATTTAAGCAATTTATTCTTGAAACGAAATACTACAGGATCAAAAGAAAAAGAACACCACGTTTATTGTCCGCAAGTTGGTGATGTTTCTCACTTCAATTTGATATCTGGAAATTATCTCGCATAGCGCATAGCACATGCACTGATCTTTGTAGTGACAGTTCAAATGAATAAATATGAACACATTTTTTTATACACAAACAAATAAAAATTATCTGAGAGAAAGTATTTTATCTGTTCATTGAAATTCTTAGATATTATATAATATAAAAGATTTAGTTACATGCCACACTCGGGTTTTTTATTTATCAAAATAGTAATATATTAACTTGTCATATTTACGTTATTCTCAAAAACACACTGTTAATGCACCATGCATATTGCATATCAATTATTTAGAACTTCGTTTACGGTTTTGTAGGAAATGAACTTGAAAAAGAAATTTGTATTGTATTTTTCTACAGTCAAATTTAGTGTATACTATAAAATATGTAAATGTAACGAGTTGTCATTAATCTGAGCCTACCTTCATCACAAAATAATAAATATACAGGCACTGTTATCCTTGAATACCTCCGCGGAACTGCAGTTACTAAGTGTTACTAAGGTACTTAATCTGAGAGAAGTAGTGCAATTCCTTTCTACTGTGTTTGTAAATCATTAGAAGAGGCAAGCAAGGAAAAGTCTTGCGTTATAGAGTTTACCCGTAAAAAGTATTAGGTAAATACTAAGAGGAAGTGTAAACAATAAATAATAGAAACAGAATAATAGAAACAACATAAATTAGTCTAGATATAATAGATATGGAAGTAATATAATAATAATCCTCCAGGTTTGACGTTAAGCTTATTACCTAACCACGATGATTAATACCTTGTTAACGAAAATAATCAGGATTAAATAAAAATTAAATGAAAAAAGAATATTGAAAGCATAGGTGAAAGAAACGTAAACGTGAGAAAGACTAGAAATCATTTTTAGAATATATAAATAAATATTTAAGGATGAGGTAAAAATTATTGCAAAAAAAATTAATATATTTGTTTATGAGTAATACAGATACTCGTAATGAGATATAAGAAATTACGAAAGTGAGAAGACAAAGAATAGAATAAAAAGCATGAAAGGAAAAACTAAATGATATGAAATAATAATTTTGAATTGCAATATAGAATTTAGAGTTAGAATAAGAACTAAACAAAATGGTTAAAGGAGAAAATTATATTAGAAAAATGAAGTAAATATGATTAGAGACAGAAGCTCAGAAAAAAGTAAGAAGTTAGTGAAAAAGGAAAATAAAATATTTGCTGAATTTTTAAGAGAACGAGAAAGAGAAAGAAACAGAGAAGGTAAAGTAAAAAAAAAGTAATGTAATGAGAGAAAGACTAACAAAAGGAGAAAGAGAATGGGGAAGAAGAAAAGGGAATGCATTAAAATGTGAGATAGAAATAGGTCGGTAAACGTTATATGTATTTAGCAAAAATTTTGGAAATAAATCTTTGAGAAGCCAATGAGAGAAAACAATTAATGTAGTAAACAAATAAATGAATTACCCAATTATTTCCAGTTCTTTATCTCGCCCCCATTACACGGATTATGATGCTTATGAATAGTTTTGAGAGGTCAGAAATACATTTCAAAGTGACGGATACAAGAACAGGCAGGTAATAATTTCTCCAAAATCTATCATAGTACGGGCATTTCGAGTGAATTTTTATAAAAATGTAGAAATATAAAGGAAATTTTAAAATTCCTTACAGCACCCTGCCCGCGTTTTTAGAAAATTTGCATCTATAAAGAGTTTTTATTGCTCTTCCTCATTTTCAAAGTGGTAATATAATTAATTTATGAAAGTAATAAAACAAGCAAGAGATTAGAATATGCAGAAGTTTATTACGAGAAGTGTAAAACAATTAATTAGTGGTATCTTATATATAAGTTTTTTATAATATTTTGAATATATATTGAAGGATATTAAACTATAAAAATGTAATAGTTAAGCATTGGAAAACGGCATACCGAAACTGGAAAATTTAGATTGTAGATTTTATGATGAAATAGAACATAAACACTAGTGAGAATAAGTCTTCGAAAATATCATTTATTTTACTTGGTTTATGTGGTAAAACAGTTTTAGCAGCTAAACTTCACTAGTTAAATTGTCAATCAACAACAGTTTTGTAAATAATATGTATAATAAAACATTTTTATTTGCAATACCTTCTCAGTTTAGTATATTTATAAAGTGCCACTAGAACACGCCCTCCCTCTCGGCGCTATCGTGAACTAATACTCGTAGAGCGGTTTTCTATACTTATCCACAGGAGATTAGAGATAATGACCATTCCACCAATGGCCTTTATTAGACTTGAGTATTTATTGCTTATCTTCATCGAATTTACTATTTCCTGTGTTGTAGTGCTATCTACTAATTAAAGTCTGATAGAAAAGTATATCACGTTCGTTACCTATGGCTAGTTTAATGGTACTATTATCGTATTTGATGATTCAATCAGAAAAAGAATGAATTTCTTTTAAATAAAAATACAAATAAGGAACCCAGATAGAAGTTTTATTCGCTTTTAACCACTTATAGTATGATTTAAAAAAATGTAATATGCAACAATATAAGAAAGAAAGTTTGTTACAAACAAATGTTGAATTGACGCATAAAAGTGACAATGGACACACAGTAACGAAAGTGCACAATATGCTTGTGTTATGAATCTGTGTGAAAAAATCTAATACTGATATGTAGCAGCATTGAGATGCACAAGAACGCTCTAGTAGCCACCTAAATTTGCTATATTATTAATATAAGTGAATGTTTTCTTTACAAATTTTACTAGCCTCTGCAGATGTTGTTTGTAAGAGATGTGTAATTTCCTCTGAAAAGCAAATTTTGAAAATTATTAGAAAACAAAGAAACTGTAAGATAGGGCGACAATGAGAAAGCGAAATAAAGTGAAATATTAACGTTACTGTTTTTGTATGGAACTCATTAGTTTTAAAGTAATATTTCTTTAAACATTTAGAATTTAAATAATCAGTTTTTCGTACTAGGTGTAAAAAATGTGATCGTTTATATTTAATTTAGAAAAAGACCATGTTATTTTATCGCGCATTTATACAAATTTTGTAGAGCACGTGAGGTTATTAAACTGCATTACATCATCATATAGTTATTCGATCTATGTAAAAAGATTTAAAAAATTAGTTAAAATATTTTCAATTATTAACGAAGCTTGTTATATAAAACTTTTACTTAAAACAAATAGATTAATAGATTTTATTAAAAAAAAAAAAAAAAAAACACTAAGCTAACAAATTAGTTCTGTCAAACTACAGAATTTAATCATTAAAGATTTGTTTCATACCTCCAAATGCATTGTAAACTTTACAAGATATCATATTCAGAGGCGCGTGTTGTATTTATAGGCTGAGTCTTATTAATGCTCATATTGAAAGAAATATGAATAGATTTTACCTCTATATTTAATATTATTTACTTGGTTTTGTTGCTGTTGTTTTATATTTATATAATTTACCACAGGATACATATAAATAGAGGCTTACTTGCTAAGGGTTTGATTATATTCAGATGATGTATGATCAATATTAAATGAGGCAGAGCATCAAAATCTTGAGCTAGTTATTATGGCAAATTTTTCTTAAGAGTACCTAATTTTAAAAATGTGTTTACAAAATGTTGAAATCTTAATTTCGATGTTTTGCACCTACCCATGTTATGAATCTATATTGCACAATTCTCACCATCCATAGTATTTTGCAAGATTATTAGCTATGAACATACTAAATTCATAAATGTTTCTCTAAGAGCCTGCACGAATTATTAAGAAATAAAGTGGAAAATAAGAAATAAGCAAAAAAATAGAATTGAAAGAAATGCAAAATTTTATACTAAAATAAAAGGAAAAAAGTAAAGTAAAAAGTAAAAATATGGGAAGTATGAAAAACGAACTGGTGATGTTGACAAACGATACAAATAATCTAAGAGTGACGTAAAAGTGAGAAATAAATGCATGAAAAATAAAATGAAAAGGTAAGATGAGGCAATTACAAATAGACAAATTTGAAATGTTATGTAAAGAGAATTTAAAATTAAAGTAAATAAATAAATACGAAATAAAAGAAGAAATAGTAGTGAACAAAGACAAATAAATTGCAGATTTTAATATAGAAGGAGAAAATAATTAAAGAGGACACAAAACTGAAAATGTTAAACGGGGAAATATAGGACATGTAAGATGAAAGAAGAAAAGAGAATATTAGAAGATGTACGAAACACACTATGAAAAATAAGAGTTAAAAAAAATTAAATTAGCCGTCGATTCAATAAAATAAATATGCAAGAACAGTATAAAGAGCTGGAAATGTTAAATGTTAGATGAAAGAGGAAAATCCATTAGAAAATGTATGCAACATTATGAGAAATATGAGAGCAAAGAAAGTTCAATAGAGTAAGTGAATATAGAGATAAAATAGGAAAAATATGTTTATACAGATGAGAAAGTAAGATATGACAAAGAAGAAAAAGAAAGAAAAGTGATATGAATTTGAATAAAGTAAACATGAAAAATAAGTGAATGAAGAAGAAAATGAAGAGGTAAGATGAAGATAAACAATATAAGATACTTGTATGTGAAGAGTTTAAATTTTTTTAAAATTGCCATAAAGTAATATCGAAAGGGAGAAGAAATATTAGTGAACAAAAACAAGTAAACTATATATTATGAAACAGGAGAAGAAAATAAAGAAAGTAATATAAACTGGAAATATTAAATGAAAGAAATTAGAACAAAATAGGCAAAATAAGAGAGGAAAGAAGAATATTAGAAGTTGCGTGAAACTATGAAAAGCTAAGAGTAAAGAATAAAATGAACAATTATAAGGTACGAGGGTCATGAATCATTGGCAGATGAAAAAAGAATGAACATAGGAGGATCTGTGCAGAAAATGGCAAGATGATATTTCTTTTAAATTTATTTAGTATTAAGTTATTATTCTACACAACTTTGCTAAATAGACAGAAATACATTAATAGCAGAAAGCTGTTAATCGAATAATAAATAGTTGAAAATGTAAAAATAAGTAGGTTGGGATAAAAAAGCAAAAAAGAAGAGAGATATTAATTGACAGAAAAATTAAGTTGAAGGAAAATTAATTACAGAGAAAATAAAAGAAAGAAGAGAATCTTGACACTATAGATGTAAAATTTTACAAAATAAGACAGATATGTCGAAATTCTACTAGAATTTTAATTAAAGTATTTCTGTTCACCGTTTTCAAGGAGCAAATAAACAGGTAATGAAAATATAGAGGAAGAACGAGGAAAAAATTAATGAATGTATAATTAATAAACATTGAGAAAACTGTTTATAAGAGAACAATCTTAAGAAAAAAGTCTAATTAACTTTATAGCTAGTATAAATAACAATATTAATGATAAACTAATGCAAAATCTGTATTTATTAGCTATGAACTTTCGTTATTTATTACCGGTAGTAGTAGTAAATTTATTAACACTATGATCTTTAACAAGCAATAAATGAATTGTTATATGAATAAGTGAGATGAGTCGTACAAGCACATTACACCTATTTAATGATTATTGTGCACAGACACACACATATAATGGGCTGCTGTTCGTATAAGACCAACATATCATCATCACCTGAAGGTAATTGCTTCAAAAGAACTTGCTAATGACATATGTGTGTCGAACCATTTGTTAGTCAAGTATTTGTAATAGTTAACGATATGGAATATTCTCACACTAAATATTTGTTTAGATACAAAGCTTCTTGTTTAGTCCAAACCTAAGGTCATATTAGGTTAGATGATAATTATGATGACTACGTAATTTTATGAATGGGTAGCAAACTCTTTAACAATATTATTTCTTTGCGGTAAAGGGACACAGACGCAATTGTTAAAAAAGTGAGCAGGTTAGAAGTAGGATGGTAAGATTCTCATGCAACATGAGTGAAGAGTAAAAAGTTGTTAGAAATGAAAGAGAAAAAACTTGTGAGAATTAAGGCAATTAGAGGATACTGTTACTTCAGCGTGTTAGTTTTTCATAAAAGGAAATATAAAAAAAATCATGTTCAAGTTTAAATGAGTACCTATGTAGCAATACTGCAAGATATTATTAGCTAAAGATGTCTATATTGCAAATTAGGAAACATGTAAAATTTCTAATAGGGAACCAGATATATTTTTGATAAATATTGTCTTTCTATTATTTTATATTATTTTATCAAGTGTTGATGACAAATTCAGTTGACGAACTTTTTTTAGACCCATAGTTTCCCTTGGATACAAAATTTAATTTATAATAGACCAGAAATACCAAAACCAGAAATACAACCATTTAGCGAAGTGACTGGCTTGCACTGATATCTACAGACTGCTGATGCTGTTTTGAACAATTTTGTTCTCCTAGGTGCCGGAAAACTAAGAAGTTTAGGTCATAGCAACATTCTTAATTGTTACTTATAAATGCTATGATTTTTTCATCAGGTTACAAATGTGTTTGATATATAAGATGACCACTTTTTTACTGGAATTGTATTGGTAACTTCTGAATCCCAAGAGATAGAAGATCGCTTAAATTATAAGGAAGTTTTGCTAATAACTCGCAAACGATAGGATTTAGGAAGAAAATCTTTGAATAGAACTTGAACAGTGTAAGGCTGCCTATTTAAAATTCTTAAATGTAAATTTTTGTCATTTCGACGCCGGAAGTCGCGACGCCCAGCTTTTGCTTTTCTTATGGATACTTATCCTTTTTGAAAGAAAATTGAATTAGTAACATATTAACAACTTAACACTTACACAATTTAATACAAAACTTACCACATTGGAGCCAGGCGTCGCGACGTCTAACTCTTGTTTTCTTATGAACGCCTACCTTTTATTAAGAAAATTTAAGTTACAACATCTTACTTAATGCCACATGGTAAAAATGTAATTTTTTTAGGTACAGGCGTCGCGACGCAAAAACTTTGAAATTTGACAATTTACCATTTGTGTTAATTCGTGTCTATTCCTGTTTCTAATTAAAATTAAATTAAATGTAAGAATATATTTTTATCTCAATGTTTTCAGGCTATTTTGCATTTATTAATGAAAAATGCAACTAAATTAAATGAAAGATGGTTTTTGTTTTAATAATATATTTTTATCCGTAGTCGATAATTATTTTCTGTTTGTTAACTATTTAGTTATTGTTTTGTCTTCGAATAAGAATGTCGGACAACAAGTGCTAAAAATCAAATTTCTGCCATTTTGTGTTAAGTAAGATGCTGCCAATTCAATGTTCTTCATAAAAGGACAGGCGTCCATAAGAAAAATAAAAATTTGAGAGTTGCGATATCTAGATATCTAGCGTCGGAGTAATAAAAATGCAAATATGAGAATTTTAACTATCTAATGATTTTTTATAAATTCTATAATTTGAGAATTTTTAGTAAAAATTCAAATTGTCGATTTTCACTATTTTTAGAATATCTTTGAAACCACTGAATATTTTTATAATATGAAAATGCTCAGCTTTTCTCTAATTTAACCGACTTTCTGTCTCTTGCGATTTAAAATTTACCAATGCAATTTCATTGAAAAACGAACTACCCACAACTAGAAAATTTTGCCGAACCTCCTCTTGTAAAAAGAGTAGGAATTGTTCACTTGCCTAACATCTAGCAGACAATCATACCATCCTTTGCAAAAGCTGGTATATGCACTACGCCATCCTCGCCAAAAATTGTCTAGCTTCTGCATGTACGCGGATACACAAGTCGTTATTAAGTGGGACTAAGTTGCTGTATTTCCCTGGAGACTATTCGTCCGAGTTCGAACCGTAATTAGCATTGTTTTACTCTTCGTATCGTGATACCAGTATTTTAAGGACGGATCTGCGTCCGGCCCATCTAGTAATTGTAAAATTTACTGAAACAATGGTTTATTTACATGATGCATATTGATTTCCATTGGACACTGAAAGATCGGTCTGTACCACATTACCCTGGGGTCGATAAAAGAAGACAGATGAAAATAAATATGAAGTTAATAATGAAGAGGATAGAACATACTTACAATGTATTATGCTGGTTAAAAGAAATAAGTAAAAACAGGCAGACAATTATTAGGTGAGTGATAGAATTCCTAAGCAATTGGAAAACATACAGAGTGAAGCATGCACAAATACCGGTATCATTCCTGTAATAGATTAGTTTCTACATATAATTTTGCATAATATAAGATCATTTTAATATAAGCTTCCTTCAAACTATTTGCTCTGTTTTATTGTATGCTCGCTATATGCAAGCCATCTGCTTGCTGGGGTCATCTCCAGATTGGTACCTGGCATTATAAAGCATAAAACTCCAGCTAGTCTAGTTCTTGAAGGAAGTGGGTGGTTCTAACTGCGTCAAAGCCCCGAGGCCACTTTTTAACTGACTCAGTAAATGATACGCTCTTCAGATCTTTCACAGATAAGGCCTAGCTACTCTCTGTAATGTTTATTATTAGCATAGGCAATGTTTGTTTTATTTTTTATTTGACACACTGGTTTGGTTTATGTTAAGCTTTAACGATTGCTTCTAGTAATTGTAATAAATTATTGCATATGTGAAAAGAAATAAAGGGTGATAAATGATGGAGAAGTAGGAGTACAATAAGGAAATGAAATGTGGTAGCCAAATGGTCAAATAACAAATAATATTTAGTATTAAAGAGCGTCGGGAATGTTAGAGATCAAAGATTAGTTGACTCAAGAAATTTCAAGAAAGAATGGATTTAAATATCTCTAAATAGAAGTACACAGGTTATCAGTCACGTCATTATTAAATTAAATGATACATGAGGATTATTAAGATGACGTTTGAGGAAGTGTGGAAATAAGCAGATGAGTAAAGGTGATAATAG
This sequence comes from Rutpela maculata, assembly GCA_936432065.2. Lineage (NCBI taxonomy): Eukaryota > Metazoa > Arthropoda > Insecta > Coleoptera > Cerambycidae > Rutpela > Rutpela maculata. Next base: position 67,570,480 of record OW386290.2, on the reverse strand, counting down.
AAGTGTAGATGGTAATGAAATATATAATTGAGCAAAAAAAATAGAAAAAAATAAAGAAACAGTAAACAAAAAAAAATTGCGTGCTTTTTAATAATTATATAATAAGCATGTAACTCATAGTTTGTTCATTAAAAAGCTGATAGGTTTGAATATAATTGAGTGAAAATGAGAACAAATATAGAATGATAGAAGCTAATAAAAAAGGAAATAAAGTTCAATAAAGCACATGATTAGAGCGTGAAAAGAGGAATACGATATTCATATAGAAGAAGAAGAAATATATGGCATAGAGAAAGAAGAAAAATAATAACATGCATTATTGGAAATAGTTATTATAATATATTGTCAGAACTAGTGCTGTGTTGTACTCTAGGCCGAATTTAAATAGAAGTTGGAATTTTGAATAATGATTATTTCGATAGTATCGAGCAATAAATGATAATGATACGAACAAATGAAGAACGATCGAGTGTAATAAAGAAGAAGAATTCAATAGAATAAATGAATATAATGCCAAAATAGGAAGAACTTGTCCACAAAGAAGATGAAGAAAGTTGTAACAAAGAACAAGAACGAGAATAATAAGAAAAATAAGGAGCATTAGAAGAATAAGAAGAATAGTAAGAATAAAAAGAACAAGAAGAAAAATGTTATTATGCATTATTGGAGATTCTTATTATATACTGTTGAACAATTGATGTTCGCTCTATTAGTCTGAATTTAAATGATAATTAAAATTGAGCAAAATGTTTATTTGAATATATTGAATAATAAATACTATTAAAAGAACAAACAAAGGATGATCGAAAGTAATGTAAAAAGGAGAAAATTAAGAGAGTAAATGAATAAATCGGTAAAATGTGAAAAATATGATAATGCAGAAGATGAAACAGATAAAAGAAAAAGGAAAAGACAAATAAAAAGAAAAGGAAAGGGAAACTGAAACGGAAAAAGAAAAAGAAAAAGAAAAAGAAAAAGAAAAAGAAAAAGGGAAAGGAAAAGAAAAAGAAAAAGAAAAAGAAAAAGAAAAAGAAAAAGAAAAAGAAAAAGAAAAAGAAAAAGAAAAAGAAAAAGAAAAAGAAAAAGAAAAAGAAAAAGAAAAAGAAAAAGAAAAAGAAAAAGAAAAAGAAAAAGAAAAAGAAAAAGAAAAAGAAAAAGAAAAAGAAAAAGAAAAAGAAAAATTATTTATTAAAAAAAAAGAAAGAGAGAACAGAATAGAGCGAAAAGTCAAAAGATGCATTATTGGAAATACTTATTTTATAGCATAGTGTCAGAACAGAAAGTGGTGACCGAATTTAAATAAAAGTTAATCTTTTGTATAACGTTTATTTGACTATATTAAGTAATAAATAAAATTACAGAAATAAATATTTGCGTAAGATGTGAAAAATGTGGCTATTTAGACACAAAAGATGCAACAAAAGCTAAGAAGAAATATAAAAAGAAAAATTACATGCATTAGTGGAAATACTTATTATAATAGTATCAGAACTAGTAAGAAATGGTGTGCTCTTTGTTAGAATCTTATTGAAAATTAAAATTTTACATAACGATTATTTTGAAAATATTAATATTAACAAATACAAATGAAAATAATTTGTTCATATAGAAGGAAATGCTACACAGAAGGAACAAAAGAAGTGCTTTATTGGAAATACTTATTGTAAAATGGTGTCAGGACCAGTAACAAGTGATGTTTTCTCTCTGAGGCCGAATTTAGATGTAAGTTAAACTTTTTTGTACTGTATTTTGAAAATACTGAAATCCATTATTACTTGGTATTGCTCTACAATTGCTGTTTTCTGTGAAACTAAAAATATTCTTTTACGTTTTTATTACCTAAACATTACCCAATTAATGTATTTTGAATGTATTCGAAATTTTTAACATTAAGCATTGAAATTAAACGAGCAACGAGCTTCATTTTATGTAGAACAGATAATAAAATCAGTTTTGTGGCTCGACAGAACATATCAATTTATTAGATTGATGAGATTGGTGATAGGCTTATTCATATTTCTTATTTATGATTATTCAATCAGTAGAGACTTATTTATCTTTGAATTATAGGATTAACTTAACAAGATCATTCCAAATAGGATTTTTATAGACACTCTTACTATTAATTAATTGTAAATAGCAATAATTCATTAAAAATACATATTGTCTAACCTCGGAAAAATGTTACTTTGCTATTGAAATAAGCAGATAAGGTTTAATATTAATTATATGTTTGGTTAAGGATTTTGCAGATTCTATTATTTTACCACTAAACTGATATACAATATAACAAAATACAAATAAAACAAATAGGTGAAAGCTTATATTTCGTAATAGCTCTAAAACAACATCTTTAAATTAGATATGCCTACAATTAAAACAAGATTTTTGATCATCTACGCATTAGGTTTGTTTAAATCGTTAATTACATACGCAGGATATAGCAACATAGAAAGTTAATAGAGATATTACTACCAACCCATTCTAAAATTATAAAAAATATCTCAGTATTGACAAGTGATTGAAAAGAAATTATTAAATCGGAAGTATTAGTTACTTTGATATTAATGAATCCATGCTCAAAATGTTTTAATTTATGGTTTAAGTATAGTAACAGGTTTAATAGGATCATCGATGGTTGTAATCAAAAGGATTAATAGTAGTAGGTAAGTACATTTAATCTTCACAGCGATTATTTGGATTTATTTTTTAATGTTACGAAGATACAGGTAGATAAATAGTATAGGTTAGAATATATCTACAGAAATGAACAAGCCTTTATATAAAATATCAGGATGCTTAATAAGAAACAAAGCGTGCTAGTTTCAGGGTGGGTATATTATGTACACAAAATTCGATGTAAAATTTCAGTGTCATTATCTCTTTAGATTATACAATAATCTAAAAAAATTCGATTTAAGTATCTACGAGTTTCTTACTGGTAACTATATTAGGGGTGAACTAGGGAAATATCTTCATTTTCAAATTAAATGCAAAAGAATATAATGATAAAAGCTGTTATTCATGAAAACATACATTTTTATTCTTAGTGTTGCCAATATAATAAACCTTTCCTTAATTTTTTCCTCGTATGTATTTCCACCATTAATATTTTATTTAATTCTCATAAGAAATTCAAGAATAATTTTTGTGGTCCGACAATTTTTTATATTATTATAATTGATTAATTTTGCATTATTTTGGTAATTTAATATCTTCGTATTATGCATAAAAGAGAAATTTCAAATTTCTATTTAAGAAAATGATATATTAATTATATTATATATATTATATTATTATATTGTACGTAACAAAATGCGTTTAAGTAAATTGGTTTTATGAAAATGAGAAAAATAGTATAATTAAAGTAGTATAACAGTGGTATAATTAGTATAATTTAAGTCTAAGATCAAACAAGTCTAGCTATTGTAAAAAAATTAAAAATACTTTATCCCTACTTAGATAATACGAAAGTATTTGAAAAATTCAAAGGGGAATTTTCAATGTTTTGATGGCATGCCAATATGTGGGATATAAAATTTATAGATCACAAGAGACAAAACCAATACTGTGAAGTATGTCTGATATCCGTTCCCATCCAGATATATATCTCTCTGATGCTACTTCACCAATAACTTGTTTCTTAAAAAAAGTAGAACGGATTTTTAAGATTAAATTTTATTACATTGCAGTTCTTCATTTGGACAAGTATGATGAGTTGTAGCAATAATAGATGTGATAAATTGTATTTGTTTTATTTATTGCTTAATGCTAAAAGAATCTCTGCTTTTTGTATTAATCTAATATTGTGTTATCTTTCTATAACACGCAGGCTTGAATTGCTGCAGGTTTTGTATAAGAACTGAAGTGGTTTTTTTTTCAAACAGATTTATTGGTAATCAAAACCTCAACAGTTAATAAATTATTATTTAAAAAATACTTTACAATAGTTACATCTTAATAGAAAATAATCTAGGGTCACATAAATCACTAAAAGTAGACAACAAGAGTCTCTCGTCTTGCTTTCTCTTGGTTAATAATTTAGTTAATAAGATACTTATCTATTAGCAATGATTTAATTAGAAAAAGAATAGAACACGTTATAGTTAGATCTTAATTATTAGTTTTTTTATTATGCTTTTAAAAATGCACAAAAAAGTTTCCATTTTAGATGACCATAACCTACAATCATTGAGAACTCTACAGGATATTTCATTTTCATTAGTCGCACATGAACTTTGTTATTTGAAATGTACAGTATTTTTTAATTTCCTCTATTAATGAAAAATAAATTATTTTAATAGAAAAAGGGAAGGAGAGGAGAACAGTGAGGGTCAAAAAAAAACAAGCAGAAGAAGATGATGCACCGAAAAAGATGAAAAAGAAAGATAAAGTACCAAATTTAGGAAATCAAACATATGTAGTAGTTACATGTTGTTTTATAATATATTAACTTTAACTTAGAAAATTTCCTATGTGCAATTAATAACATTCCTTTCAAGTTGTGAACAAAAGTACGACACGAACAAGGCGACTTGTTAAATAATTCTATGCATTGCCTTAAAAAAGAGCAAGAAAAATAGATAAGTAGAAATCGATAAAGAATAATAAGAAGAAGAGCAGAATATTCAAAATGTAATATGTAGTATTACATGTCTTTATTATGACTTAAAGTGTTACATAGATAAATATAATATTAAAAATTCTTTAAAGTAAAAAGAAATAGGAAAACAAGTAAGGAGAAAAATAAGAAATGGGAAAAGAAAAACAGAGAAAAGCAATTGAATAAATTAGATTTGTAGTTCTATAATATACCGTCAAATTTTTTTTTATGTTTAAAACCAGTTTCTGAGTTATTTTAAATGTAATGTTTTTTAACACGTTTATGTTCTTTTTTTTTCCAAAAATATCTCGAAAATAAAGATCGTCATTTTTAAATGAAAATGTTAGGAATAATTTAAAAAAAATCTATTTCTGGTATCTTTACTTACTCCATCTGCTTGGACCAATATATATTTTTTAAATCCCACGTTTTGACACACAGGTAACGAAATATTTGGGCATCAACTTCATTTTCATCCAAAATTTACCGATGACTATCCACTATAAACAGCTACTGTTAACTTTATTATCTTATGTTGCTCTAACATGCTTATGTTCGTTTTATCTTGACGTACTACTTTTTTACTGACAAGAACCAAATAGTATTATACCGCTAATGAGACGCCTTCGTAAGTAGCTTAATTAATAAATTTGCAATTCGCTGCAGATAGCGTTTGTGATACATGAAGTGTATTTTGCTCTGACGTGCTAATTTTGCAGTGACAATATTACATTAGACAGACCCTCTGTATGCAGCTCTCATCAATAGGGTGATCTACAACAATCAGTATTTATAATAATATGTCTAATATGTAAATTACTTCATTTCTCACTATAACATAATCTGTCAACTTATTCCGGAAAATATCTATTTAATGATTAGGCTTATTATTTTTCTATTAGAAAATACAAACTTACAAACAGCTATCTTGAAGAATGTGGCCAAAACCAATTATTAATGTACAAATTAAAATGAGGAAACAGAAAACTAAGAGTAAGCATAGGTGAATATCGAAAGTTTATTAATATATACATTAGTCGAGGAAAGGATGCTCATTTTACAGATGACAGGTTTCATAAAAACTTGATTTTATTTTGAAAACTTGAATAAATTTCGTTATAATAAGGAAGATAAACAACAATTTATGAGTGTGAGTGAAATCGTAATAATTCTAGTACTGAGAAGGAAAACGTATAATTATAACATGTGCTAATGAACTGTATTTTTTTATTTGAAGTACTATGTACATGTCATTATAAAACAAGAATATAAATAGGGATTTATGTTTCATATTTGTCTCTGAAAATAATTACTATTTCTCAGATCTTACACAGGGTCTAGCAGGGATCAGTGAGAAGTACTGAACATTAGATACATATTTTTTATAAATTATTTAAATACGATATTTTTTATTAACTGTAGCCACTAAAAGTCGTAATATTTCAAAATATATTAAGAAATAATCGTGGACCAAATTTATTTTCTTTCTTTCATTTCCAGTTACACAGAGCCATACAAAGGAGGTGTAAAAGCTGATTCTTATCATCTTAGTTAAATAATCACGAAAATGATAGTCCCGTATAACAAGTGATTGTTAAATTAACGGGATCAAGATTTTTGGTTTTTCGTGTTGTTATTTTCTATTAAATCATGTGGTAAAACCCAATTATCTCTATTATAGAAAATAAATGAGTTATATAGTAATTATCTAAAATTAAAAGGGGGAGAAAAAGATAAAGAAGGGAAGAAAGAGAAGGAAAAGAAGAAAAAGAAGATGAAGAAGAAGGGTAGAAAATAATAGGGAGAAGACAAAGAAGAAGTAAAGAGGAATAACAAGAAGAAGAGGAGGGAGATGATGTAGGCAAGGGCTGCATGCTAACAGGGATGAGGAAAAAATGTGTCGAAAAAATTAGGAAGAAAGAAAGAATAAAAAAATTAACATACACGTGTAGTTCTATAATCATTAACTTCATTCTTAAATTTATAAAAAGAAAACAAAGCGCAAGTACTGATTGTCTGAGAGGAAAAAGAGAAGGAAGAAGAAATGCGAGAAAGAATAATTAATGGACGAAGAACAAATGGGTAGAAAATATTCATTGTTGAATATGTATTATAGTACCTACTTATTATACCAGGAGTAGTAGAATTTTGTTTACAAGGGATATTTCCAGTATAAAAAAAGATGAACTAATAGATTTTGTGAACTATATCAGAGTTGTTCTGATCACACCTTTGAAACTTTTATGTCTTCTTAAAAATCACTCCCAACTTTTAAAATATGCATTCCCTAATACTTTACCCTCCAGTTGAATCTCCCTATTTGTAGTTAATACTTGAAAGAGTAACCTATAGAAAAATACAGCAACCTCATCGCATCTTTTAATGCATTGATGAGTATATTCGCAGAAGCTACGCAATACTAGACGAGGATTGCGGAGTCGACCCCTTGAAAGGGATGTAGAGCAGTTGGTCTCTTGTCTATTATACGTTAGGCAAGTAGAAACCCTAATCATCATTATCTTGTGGGATACATAGAACCATCGTATATGAGAGAATATTAACATATGAAATCAATAAATAGATTAGATAGGGCCATACCGCTATCCTCACTATTCATATGTGAAAAAGAAAACTCCTGTACTTAACCAAAGTGTTTTATTATCTTTCCGATTCTTCAGGAAACTGTAAATTTTTGTGTCACTAAATAAGGAAAACTATGCATCTGTGTTATATATTTTATAAATTTGTTTCAAATAGCTGAAGTCAAGGAAGTAAGCTTTCAGTAAAAGAAGTAGAATATGCCCATATACAGCTTAATAAATAGAGCTTTAAGACTGAGTAGTTAATTACTTACGGAATCGTATGTCCAACATCTAATTATCCTTAAACGAATCTGATTAAATGTGACAACGTACTACAAATTACATCGACTGGAATATATTAAAGTAAATCGTTTATTAGCTCTTCAAATGCTTTACTTTTTTCTATTTTATATCGTCTAATAAAAATCACTTTCCAATTATTATACGCTCGGTAAAGTCACTTTCTTCGATGGTATCAGAGAATAAAATACAGCTTTTTATATCAAACTAAGCACATATTTTTCTAAGCGAATGCCTTTTATTGTTGCGAGTCAACAGGAAATAGAAAATGTTTGGATAATGACAAAAAATTAATTAAAAGAAGGTAAGTATCGCTAAAACTGTAAGTGACACAGATTGAATTTACAGTCTACTAACAAATTGGATGTTTTAAATAAATGTACGTGATGAACACCATAGAATAAAAAACTGACTTTTATATTTAAATATTTGTGAATTGGAACTAAATTGTTACCTCTTAATGATTTACTTTTCAAAAAAAGGGAACCACTTTCTCTCTCTCCTTTTACATAAAATAAGTATTGTTTATAATTCATTTGTAGTTGAGAATTGTTAATCATGATTTATTTTAAGAATATATAGCTCGGGAGAGTTGTATATAAAAGTTCACCGAGCTGAACTAATTAGAAAAAGTTGAATTTTTTGGTTCCTCGTATACCCCTTATAACAACATACCAAATGGTCTTTACTATGCTGTGTGAGCTTCACCAATTTTCAATAATGGGGGCCAAGTCAATGTGGATGCATTCTTATAAATGTGCAAAACGTTTGTCTTGGTTTACATAGAACGGTTTTCTTTTCAAGCTGTTTTCAGAATTCAGTTTTGTTTCTAAAAAAAGTCCACTTATTTTAATGTTACTTACAAAGAAAGTTGTGAGTGAAAGTTGAAAAAAACAAACTTTTTTAAAATTTTGGGTGTGGCTATAGAAAATTATTAAAAAGGTGATCTCCTTTAAATACTGAACACATCGCAAAAGAACGTTCTACCTTGAACCAGTCAAGTCTAATGTGCATTTACAAGAATGCATTTAAGGCCGCCACCTTTGAAAAACGATGAAACCAATACGCAATATTTATGTGTGATCTTATAACCAATTTTAATTCTTCCTTTTTAGTTTAGTATTTATTTCCCAAATGCGAAATGAACAAACAATACACTATTTGTTGTGGCATTTTTATCTTGTAATTACTGACATTTTAAATACATTTCTGTCGTCTATCTATATATTGAATATAGTAATGTCACTTCCCGAATTAATAAAATGCTTAAAAAGTAATTGAACCATATTTCAGTTAAATTTGGTGTGTAATTAATATTCTAAGAAAGAACGTATAAACAATATGGTTTAATGGAGAAATTAATTTTAAAAATTACTAGTAGAAAGTAATTTATCTGTAAAAAGTCTCCTAAATTACATTAGCACCATTTTATTAACATCCTGTCATTGTCCTTTATCGCGCGTTGAACTCTCTCTGGAATTCAACATTTCCCTTTAGAATAAATTTAGCAAATGTCAATCAGTCGTTTTCTTAATGGTAGCATACCTAACAATTTTGCGAAATTTGTAGACCAAATAAAGGATATTACAACATCCAGAGTGCATTAAGTTGAACAAACGAAAAAATTTTAAATAACAAATTTACTATTTCATTGACATTCAACGCCAACGCTTCCATAGGCGTACAAGCTTGGCTTAATCAAGTAAAATGATAAATTATCACATTTCTCTTTTTCGTATAAAATTAGTTACCGTTGAAATTTAAATATTTGTATGAGAAAGAGCCATTTTTATTAAATATAAAGGCATCTATAGAAAAGTAATTATTGTTACGGATACGGATATTGTTGTTGATTAATAACCGAGATGAGTTGTAGTGACATTTCACTATAAAAAGTTTTAATATATTATTTTGTTGGATCACTGGTGCTTTCAAAATATTTTCAAAATATTATTTTGCCTTGACATAAAAATGGAGACATTATTGCAATTGGTCCAGAATTGAAATTTGAGATGGGTCAGATCTTTATGATATGAGGTTCTAGGTTGGGAGGTTTTAATCGTTTCCGGTAGCTTCCATTTTTTATTGTCTCATTTAATCTGACAAATGGATGTACCATGAAATATTTATAACCGAATATTTTGAAACATTTGCAATTGACAACTCGATTAATTTGTAAAATAATGATAGGTGCATCAATAGATGTACAAAAATATCCTATAAAAGGTTAATGTGATGCCATTTGTCTGAGAAAATAAGCTAGCGAATTCGATAAGATGCAGTCCAATGATTGTAAGACTACAATTATTTCGTTTGTTACTCATTGGCATATAAATTTTAACTCTATTGACATTTATTATAAGTCCTTGAAAGAGAGGAGAGGCTTCAAAGCTTACAAGTCCTGTACAGGGAGTTTTTGTACGAGTTTTTAGGTATCCGTGATTTTATAGCATTTTGTTCCTTAATTTTTAATTTTACATACTTTATTGAAACGTAATAATTAGGCACTACCAGTAACTGTAAATATCTAGAGGCATATGAAGTGGATTTTCCCATTAACAACAACATTTATTTCGAAACGTCAAAATGTGTTATTTTGTATACTGTGTGCAGTTAGTAATCGACAAGAATGAGTCAAAAATTTTTAATGGAACAATGTGCTAAATTCAAAAAGCATTTACTAAAGAGTGGATTGAGAAATTCCTATTAGAAGTCCTGGATGATGATTTCATGCATATGAAGATATGAATTCCAAACACTTTTGTTTTAGAATTATCTGTGATTTTCATAATTTTTGCAACAGGTAATAATAGGTTTAGCAGGAATGTACCGATGTGAAAGATTTTCAAAAATCGCTTTGAACAGCATTGATGATAAAGAAGCAATACTAATTGTCAATGTTTCTGATTCGAAAATTCATGTAGACAGAAAATTTATTGTTGTTGGAGGAAATTAAAATCTTCGAGCTATCGAAAATGCGCATCTCTGCGATTCACAAATACCCCGCGCAACTGATTCTTCGTGTACTATAACAAATGGATATTATATAGTTCAACCTACCATCATCAATGCCTTTTCGAAGATTCCGAGTAAAGACTTCGACTATACTTGCTATTTTGTCACTCCGTTTAAGTCCAAAATACGAGTTACATTGTTTCTTATCTACCTATGCTAGCAGTTATGCGTGTGACTAAAACACGAACATTATTTCTTTTGTCCGTCGTGAACTTCAACTGACCAACCAAAATGTCTGATACGGATTTTTTTATTAACGACATTCGCTTACGTCCACCTTTGTAGTATATGGACGTAAAAGAATATTCCAACCGGAAAATTAAGTTAAAATTATAGTTTGAATTGGTTTGAAGTCTAAAATGAAAGCTAGGCTTCCAAAGTTGGATGAGCTAGAAACTGATATTAAAAAACGAGAAGCTATTTTTTTTATATTTTACTAATTTGTACCTAACATAATTATAAAATATAACCAAACATATTCAGTGCTATTACGTTGGGCATTTTATAGAAAACTAAATATATGACAGTAAATTTGGTATTGGCGTTGTCGAAAATCCATGTTACAGAACTTTATTCAGAAAAACTGTTTTTTTTGTTCCATGGCTTAGTCTTTTAAAGTTATGTGCCAGCCACTGGAACATCTTCCATATCAGAAGATATCGACTTCAAAATTAATACCATCTCTCAACCTAACAGCGTTATGTAAACTACCAAAAGATCCTCCGCAGTCCATGGGATATTGGAAACTTAATATATAAAACGCGGTAATTTTAGGTACTGTTAGGTCATTTTAGTCACAAATATAGCCAGCCCTTGAATATTTTCAGCTTGCAACTTAAACGCAACGACAAAACCGCAACGATTGCACAGTCAGTGGCTGAGAGTATCGTACTTAGAGCAATTCACAGGATGTTGTTTTCCATCGTAGTTCGGCTACGTTTTTGGTAGGTGTTGATGCACAAATCGGTAATTTGAAAACCATGAAATCTCAAACTGAGGAATAAATAGACATATCTGTTGACAATAAAATATCACGCAGAAAATAGAAGATCGTAGAGAAGACTGACGCCGATAAATCATTTTAGAGGCAAAAATCTAATGCTAATGTTACCGCTACTGTTTCTACATCTTCTTTAAAAGTACATAATTGTTCAATTGTAATTAATGATTACAAATAAATCTTAGTCCTATAAAGAAATACTTTTCGCCTTACGAAATATCCAGTAACGCATGGAATGAAGATATGTAATGTCAAATTATTATTCTATTAACATAAAAAATTCACCTTTATAAAAGCTTTTTATATACGATGTTAATATATCACTTCAGCCTAGGCTTCAATCATATTCTATTTTTCTGCAATCACGAAATTTTCATAAAAAAATTAAAATATCTAAGCATTATGAGTTTGTTAAATCAAATGGTTGGCATTACTGGTTTACTGTTCACAATCAAAATTTGCATCCTGAAAGTACTTTCCACATTGCGTTTATTTGGTCAAGGTATATTTTTAATTCTCATTTCCATGGAGATGACTTCAGAAAGGCCTCCTTTCCATGGTGATTGATTATTCGATAAGCTGTTTAAAAATCAAATATTTTTTATATATTTGCAAATCTTCGGGGTTTAGTATATAGTTTGCTCTTTGTAATACAATTTTCTTTTCAATGCCTATTATAAACAGTTTTATGATTTGTTTTTCCTTTTGCATTTGGAGCAATAGAGGTACGATTTTTTTATTATTATATTATGGGTCTATTCACTATTTTGGGTTATCGGTCTATACGCATACCAATTTTGTAAAATATATAAACAAATCCCATTACAGCATTTATAGTTCCATTAGTAAACAATATTGTTTTTGTTAATTCTGGATACAATCACATAGTTTCTGCTACGCCACTGCTTGCAGTTGTGTATACCATTAATAATATTTTCGACATTTTCATTCATTAAATCTATTGATGTAGGCATTAGTACATCCATGACTGAAACATGTTTTGTTAATGAAATAAAAATTATTTTAATTATCGCTCTCTCGCTTATAGTAATAATAGGTGGAAAAAATAACGAATGCAACAAAAAAAAACTAGCTACGTATTAAAATGAAATAATACGATTAATAATTTTTAATTATATTTATAGTGTACATGACTCACGATTTTTTGCATTGTATTCGTTTTTTTTAGTCACACTGTAAAATTGGACACATGCAAGTGTATTAAGAACACATTGTGCAACTTGATCTAGAAAAGTTAAATTAAGAATGGACAATTAAATTTGGTTTGCGTTGAAAAAATTACAATTTAGGAACGTTTTCCTTGAGATTTAATTTCTACTCGTCAGCCTGAATCGACTTTGTAAATAAAGTTATTCATTCAACGTTTAAGGAATTTGCTCCATTTACAGGTAATTTACACTTTTCTCGTTAAAACTTTAAAAGGCTTTTAAGATTTCAAAGCCTCTTCAATAATGCAACTCGGTTTACATAACTTCCGTTTAGAGCAGTATTTGAAACACTTATCATAACCATTAACATTATCTAGGTTATAGGGTTACGTACGTAGTAGTTCCCATAATTAAAAATGCTGTAAAAATCACATACTTATTTTTCGATCGTAATAATTAGATTTTTATACATAGGTCTTTTACATATCCCTTAAAATAATTAGCCAAGGTAAAAATCACAAATTTTTAATACACGCGTTCCATTGAAGAGACCTCAAAATCCTCTTACAACTAAGTCACAAATCCGTTTTATCACATTTTTTTTACCTGAATCAAGTATTATTATTATTATTACTTATATCGTCGTTTTGTTGTTTGATACTTTCTTCTGTTTTTTCCTTACATTCATGTTCTTCATCCTTGTTTGAGGTTTCGGAACTAGTCGAGGATCTTGAAGAATAGTTATCCTTATCCGAAAAATATGACGAGTCTCGTTTGCCATCTTCAGGAGACACAGGCTTATCCTGATTAGACTTCGTAGGATCGAACAGTTTAGGTAGCGGTATAGGGAAATTTGGTAAATGTTTTGGGGGTTGCAAATGTTGCAACAATCTTCCGTCTGTTACTTTTCCCATAAAGGACCTGATTTCTTCGAAATACGATTCCTCACTTAGGTTTCTAGAAGCCATGTTTCTCCTCTGCAAATTTCTTTCATCTAAAATTGTAGGACCGTCGGCCTCATGCTTCTTAAGGTGCCTATCCAAGTTAGTTTGCTGTCCGAAACATCTCTCACACAAAGGACATTTAAAAGGTTTTTCTTTATTGTGGATGTTCCTAACATGTCTCTGTAGGTTACTAGATATACTAAAAGAACGTTCGCAATATCTACATTTGTAAGGTTGTTCACCTGTGTGCGTCCTTAAATGTCTAGTGAGATTAGCCGATCTGGGGAAAACTTTTCCACAGAACTTACAAGCATATCGATCCTTTATTTTTCCACCTGCCGGGTCGTAAACCTTTGGCGTTTGGGGTGCGGGTGGGTTTCTTAACATATCGAAAGGTACTTGGTTTACAGGAGGGCTTAACATTGAGGGGCTAAGAAAGGGGTACCGTTGGGGGTAACCTGGAGGTGAACTAGGATAGGGTATAGGTAGCCTTGGTAAATTTTCGCCTTTTTGCGCTCGGTACATAGCTTCTAACATCATTGGATGGATTGGCTGAGGAGGAAAGAGCATACCTGGGTAACCAGGTAATTGTGGGCTAAATGTTTTTGGTAAACTATTGTTATTATTATTGTTGTTGTTGTTGTTATTGTTCTGCACAGGACTGTTTCTGTCTTCCACTATTACATCGTCTTTGTCACTATTAACACTAGGAGTAGGAGAAATTAAGTTTCTATTTTCGTCTTCTACTTGCCTTCTCATTATCATCAAGGATAACTTTTTGTGTTCCACTCTGAGATCCAACGGTTGATCGTCGCCATCTTGTGGACCTGGAGGGGGTCGACCTGCCGGTGACATATGTGGACCAGGTGACCTTGTATTGCGGGACAGGTCAAATGGCATCTCATCTCCTGGAGGTACCCTGATGGAGAGGGGGTAGACGGCTGCTTGTTTTGGCGAACTGTGGCCTCCTGAAGCCACAAGCATCTTGCGAGGGGATGAATCCTTTTCACGCATCGTAAGTGGGAGTGTTAACGGTAGAGGGGGCAAGTAGCGGAGCCAGGATAGGCCCGTATCCACCACACTCATGGGAAGATTGAATGGTTGATCTGAAAGAAAAGAAAAAGTTAATTGAAATCAAGGGAACATGTTCAGATTAAATTACAGTAATTTACTTTACGCAACTACCGGCTTAATGATAATAATAATTTTGTTAATAATATCCTGTGGCATATCAAATCAGTATTTGAGTGATAATGCATGTGTAAGACTGTTAAATACAAGGTATTCATAATAATTAGCATATGCAGGGAGGTGACCTTTAATTAACAGGATATTTCTCCTTAAATGATAAAAATTGATATTGGTAGTGGTATCCATGAGAAGCAGAAATTGATTTAATTGGCTTGCTTGTTTAATTGCCACATTAGTGGCGCCATAAGTGGAGAACTGTTCCACTTTATATGATATAATCGCGAGCAAAAATATTTCTGTTAAATATTTCACTGCACGTATGAGTTAGTTATATTTTGATTTGCACACACACTAGACACACTTAAATGTATTTGTGCAAGTTCGGCCATAAACTAGTTTCACTAGGATCTTAATATAAAGAAGACACTAAGAAAATAACATTACGCTGATGGTAATATAACTATTCCAAATAGGGACAATTTGGTATAAATAATTTTCGTTAATTTTGAATAAATTTCTGGTCATTGCTTAGATAGAAATTTTTCAGTAAATTACTTTTTATTACCTGCATCTAAATATTAAAATGTTCAACATTAGCGTGTGTACAAGATTTGGTTTTGAGTAGGCTTTAAAACATTTCGATTGATAAATTATTAAAGAGTTTCGTTCAATTTACTAAGTTTACCAATTTAAAAAAATTACCAATTTTCTGATAATTTTCCCATAATTGAACTTTTGCTTTGGGTAGAAACTTTTTAAAATGCATTAGCTGACGTAATGACAATTTAAAGGTAGTTTTTGGGTCTTTATATAAGACGAATAAATTTGTATTTATTGAATAATGTAGGTATTAAATAAATAATAACAATTGCTCGAATAGTTAGTCCCTAAAGGAGAAAACGCATTTTTTTTTTAATTTTCTAAAAGATATTTATCAGAAATTACACAATTCACAATTCTTTAAAAAATTGTGAATTGTTTTGGTAAACTCGATCTTTCAAGCAAGGAAACTGGAAGAAATCCGAAACAGATATATCGGGAGGGTCATAAATGTTGTTCCACTATTAAATCATTATAAAGTTCTTGTACCTATAAAACTGAGCTGCAGTTTTGTTCTGCTAAAAGTAACTCTAAATGAAACCATCATCGTTTGATTGTTGAATTAACGAGCTCAGCATTTGCCTTCACGTTTTGATCGAAGAGAGTCAAGTAAATTCATCTCCGCGAAATTACCATCCACTTTGAGATGTTTCAATATATTTATAATGGTTTCAGCCGACCAAATTTTCATATTCTGATAACACCACTGCGATCAAACAATTTCTCGTTGCTGTAAAAGTTAATGCTCAAAACATTATTATTGTTGTTTAAACGGTTCAGGAACGATTTATAGAAGTTAATGCACGGAAGGAAGTCGTTTGGGAATATGTTGACATAAGAACATTATGTTTTTGTAGAGAAAAAATGTATATGGTATCTTTAAAGTTGTTTGACAGGTACTTTAAGACAGATTCGTCTATTGTCTCAGCCATCTCAAGGATTTTATAAGAATCATTCTTCATCGCGTCTCTAACTCTGTCAACCAATTTGCTCTCTTCTTGTAGTTGGTCTATTAGTATTACTCCAATAGTACTTGATTCGCTAACATCCATAATGGTTTTAAGGTTTACTGTAAAATCGGGAAGACATTCCTTCAATTTCTCATGATAATCACGGCACGAATACATTTAAACATTATTATCATTTATGGAATAATTCTAGAAATATAGTATACAAAAAAATCTGTTTCAAGGCAAGGCAATTTTTTTTTAAATAATTAAGTAGTTCAACTGAAACAGTATCTAATATTTCGAACTGATTTAGCAACGAAACTATAATAATAATATTTCAATCAGTCCGAAAACTAACCGGTTTTTTGTGGGTCTATCGGTATTCAAATTTAAAGGTACTAGGACAGAGAATATTCAAGAAGTTTATGTCTTCGTCTCTTCAGCCTCATAAAAGCTCTTTCACATCAACTCCTTGATGAGAACAGCTCAATGTTTTGGAGGACATCTTCTTCGCTTCTTGTCATCTGGTTTTACCTGAATTACCAACCTTACTAAATTATCTTTTCTCTGGTTGATGTGGCCTAATAATGAGGAAATACGTAAGATTGAAATGCTAGGAGTCGCTTTTGGGACGTATTTCTTGGAGAATTGAGATATTACTGCGATGAGCCATCCAGAAAAATTGTAGTAAACAATCAATACACCGCCTGCTTCCCTAATGGTCCATGCCTCAGAGGCGTAAAGAATGATGTTGAGAATTAGGGTATTAGCAAGTTTGATCTCTGTGCGTTTCATCACTGAATCTCATATTCGAATTTGTCAGTATTGACCACAAGGACTCCAAGGTATACCATGTTGTTTACTACCTGTCAGTCACCATTCCTGAACGTGCCTGGGTGGTTATCATTTGCTCGGTCTATAATTATAATTTTCATTTTGTGGTAATCTGCACTGAAACCATTATTGCAGCTTAGTGCTTCATCCCTGCCCAAAAGAAGTTTGAGCTGATCTTCGCTTACTGTAACTAAGGTTATATCATCTACAAATTTCAAGTTAGAAATCTTGGTTCCTCCTATAGCTATTCCAACCTTCCCGTCCTCCTCACATGTCGCATTATATGTTTACTATAGGTGTTAAAGAGGGTTGGTGACAGAATACAACCTTGTCTGACGCCTTTGGCAACTTTACATTTGTTGCGATTAGTGTTGACTATTTTTACCAAAGCACAGTTTTCTTCATGCAGCCAGGGAATAATAATAAAGACCGAATTTTCAATAATACAGCTCACAAGGTACAGTTTGTCCTATTTCACACTGTGAAAAACTTTACGCTGGTCTACGAAACGGAGGTACAAAGGCACATAATATTATCTTGTCTTTTCGGTAAGTTGTCGCAAATTCATAAGATATTTTGATCTTAACATGTTCCAATAACTCCCTTTAATATTATTAACCCAGTTCTTTGATTTTGATTAAGTTTTAATATGATCCCTAAACTTTACTAATGTAGAATTCAACACTTATTACCAAATTTGAGATTTTTGATAATCACGTATAAACGTCAAATAAATATTTCAAATATTTTAATTTGAAACTTTAAAAAATGACTCTAGTAACGTAACTTTCATAGGCAACGAAGTGAGAAATAAAACATCTATATCCATTATCCAGTAAGTTTACTTGGTTTATCCCCATGAGTGTACTTGTTAATGATTGAGATAATGTTATGTACTTTACGTGTTTTCGATCATAACATCAGTCGATGCAAGTTTGCTAACTAAATATGAATATGCAGTTTTTACATAATGTCTTAATTTAGTTTGCACAACACTTGAAGTCGAGTTGATTTCCTCTTGTGAAACAGAAATGCGTAGCATTGATTCATTCACATATTTGAATGCTTGATATTTAACATTAGTTTACTATTTCATTCAGTGTTTTTGTAGTAAAAGTAGAGGTGCATCATTCAAAATAACATTGGCACCATTTGATATCCGTCGAGAAAGGTGAAGCTCACATAAACCAAGTGAGAATTTATTGAGTGATTTTATGACCTTTAACTAAAAATGTATAAACGCTTCCATATTTTATGTTGCTTTTATCGTTGACAGAATATATTTCAATCTTGAATTTTCCAACATTTATCACTCCACTCTAAGTAAAGCGGTAAATATATATTTATTGCCATAAAATATTGCATGTGCTCTTAAGCACGCTATATTTTTTGTGGGTAAATTATAGCCCACTGAAATTCAATTTTTAGGTTTTTCTCTTATTCACTGAAAATTTGAAACGATATTATTGAAAGGGACAGAAATGATGACCTAACAAGTTTGCTGCGACTAACCTTATGCCATTTTTTTATTCAACAAATTAAGTTCAAAATTGTGTTTTTTTGTAGATAACTCGGTATTTTTTTTTTTTTTTTTTGAAAACGGAACGATGAGGTAAAACTAGTATACATTAGTTTCTCATTATACTTATTTGTTATACTGGGACAAACTTTTTAATAATTATCGTGAAAAAATATGTACCAGAAATCAGTTTCATAACACACTGTACTCAAACATCGAATAAAACATATCTCTGGATATGTATGTGTAGGCCGTTTCAAGTAAACACGATAACTTCTATTAGGTTTAAAAATTTTTTAACCATATCTAAAATATCATGATGAAATATTCCCTGTTGAAATTGAGTCATATGTTTCAAACAGAGCCATCACAAGAGGCGTGTAAAAGAGCCAAAAAAAATCAAAGTTGACGCCACTCGGAATTTCTTTTTTTTACACATTTCTGTATGTATATAGAACCAATTTTCACGGTATTTAAAATCATTCATCGCAGATTTTTTTTACAAGTATTTTACTTTTTTTGTTTAATGACACCCACAAAAAAAGTGGTCTGTCCTGCGGACCAGACCAGTATATTCTCATGTATTTGGACCCGCTAAAACCGAATCCGAAGTCAGAATTGTCAGATTGGCTCGTTTTTCACCCCCAACCCCCAAAAAACACCCCAAAGAAATGGTCCGGCCTGCGGACCAGACCAGTGTATCCTTATGTATTTGGACCGGCTAAAACCTAATCCGAAGTCAGAATTGTCAGATTGGCCCGTATTTTACCCCCAACTCCCAAAAACACGCCCCAAAAATGGTCTGTACGGTGGACTATACCAGTGTATCCTTATGTATTTGGTAAGGATACACTGCACAGTGGGCCAGAAATTTCGAAAAGCGGCCAAAAATCGATATTTATAAAAGTAATAGCACCGTTCACAGAATTTGCAGGTAATTAGAAAAATGGATAATGCATGTTTTCCCGGAATTCCGAGCAGATAGAAGGTATTTTCGTTCAGCTACCTGCTCACAAACACAGACTTTCTTGTAAAGTCCGTACAGATACAAACGTTCGTTCATTATATTGTCAACGCTCAACCAGTGATTGTGTGTTATTAAGCGTTTGCATCAAAAGTTTAAGTGTACAGAAAACTTCCTCAAGGTATGTATTTTCATGTTATATATACATATGAGACAAATTTAAATGAGCCTAAACGTACATATAAGATAAGTATGTAGTTGATTTTATGGAAGATTTTATGTTTTAATTTAAATTTATGTTGAACCATAAAAATTTCCAGGCCAGATCCGGCTTGAACCAAATAACTAAAAAATAGCTTGAACATTCCCAAATAACATACTAAAATTTGATAGGTGCGTTCAAGTGCCTTTTTAAGATATTTCGATTTCGCTTAGGTCTTATTCATAAATATACACCAATCGTAACGAACGCATGCATTTATTTTATAATTTAAGATGTAAAATCTACTGATTTCTATTTCATATTTGCGATATTTTATTTGACTTGACAGAAAATCAAGTTAGCCTATAACTAATGCCGGTTCTGGTCTTTACTTTAGTTTTGTCTTCAGATTTACATTTATTCTCTTCTGTAGTGGTACCAATTTTTTTAGAGTGAAAATGGTGACCAGAAGGCAACTTTTTGACGTCTTGTATGAAAAGAATGGTTTAGGTCGTTCAAATCGAACGGAGTATCTATTCAATTATTTGGTGGGACACTATAAAATCGAGAGTGATGAAGACGCCATGTTAAAATTGAAGAATATCAATTCAAAGTTTTGCAGCGCCGTTTACTCGAAGCTTGATCAATGCGCAAGAAAAACGAACAGATTTTTGGAGAAAAATAAGGAGTGGTTAAGTGTTCAATTTGTATTTGAACAAACCCAAGAAGAAATTGATCCGGATGAGGAGCCACAACCAGGAACTTCATATGGAGGTGAAAGGAGCCATGCCCGTGGTCGTCCAGCTTTACAATTTTCTGCGAGCAGTGAAAGAACCAAACGTCGGAAGACTGCAAGACTGTCATCGATGTTCGAAAGCAAGGAGCTAACTTCGGCTGTAAGCAAAAAACTTAGGAAGGAAGGAAAAGAGGCTGCCGCAAAACTTGTCTCAGAAGCAATTTTGAACACTCCGACTCGAGCCAGTAAAATGAGGAAAGCTTGGCAAAAGAGTCAGAAGTCAAAGGAAATCATTCCACTTACCCCAGACGAAGCTTTGTCAGTAATGATTGAAGCGAAAGATAGCAAACACTCCTATCTTGTTCATAGACGGATAGCAAAATTACATTTTGCCAATATCTATCCCTCCTATCACAAGCTCCAGGAAGCAAAATTACGTTGCTATCCCCGAAAAGAAGGGCAAATTGTAACCGAATCGTCTGCAGAAATTTTATTACAAGATCTCTTGGATCATACAGTAAAACGGATACTACACTTTATCTTGTAGTTATGCAATCGATGTGAAGGCGTTTGAGGAATATGCTTTGAAAACAGCAAAATTGTACGTCGCTAAATATCCGTGGTATTATATGCCCGCTAGCGTACATAAAATATTACTTCATGGAGCCATAATAATCAAAGAAGCTATTCTACCTATTGGTCAATTGTCTGAAGAGGCCCAAGAATCAAGAAATAAGGATCTCAAAAGTTTTAGAAAGAAACATACCCGAAAAATTTCCCGTACAACTGGAAACCAAGATTTGCTGAACAGACTCCTTATAACTTCCGATCCAGTAATTTCATCTTTGCGGCAGTGCCCACCACGAAAATATTCCAATATATCTCCTGAAGTTATTTCGTTATTGGAGGCACCCTCTCTAGAATCTACGGAATCTGAATCTCCTAGAGTTCCACAGCCTGAGACGAAAAGCACCGAAATTTCTTCTTCCGACGAAGAAGACGAGGACGACAGTGACATAGATTTTTAGTATTAATCTTAATATTAAAAATCTTATTTAGTAATAGGTAACATATTTTATTGGGATAAAATTATTTTTGTTAGTAATTTTTTTGTTTATAAATAGTTTATTGCACAATGATTAAAAAGTTTAGTAAATTCAGTTAATAACCTTATACCCCCTTAAAGGTACCCCCGGGTAACTTATTTTTTTTAATTATTTTGTCCATGTAAAGTCTACGATTCTAAAGCCCTTTAGCCCATTTTCAGATTTTTGACTGCTTTTCGAATTTTTCGACCCACAGGGGCTGATAATTTTTTTTCCTTATTTTTCTAATAGATATTTAGATATCAAAAGTACGTAAACTGAGTTTCAAAAATGTCGAAGGTTATTTATGTTTTCAACCCTTCTAACTCGCCCCCAGGGGTTGATAATTTTTTTAATTTATTTTTCTCATAGAAATTTAGGTATCAAAACTACGTAAACCGAGTATCAAAAATATCGGAGGTTGTTTATTATTTTAACCCTTATAACTCACCCCCAGGGGTTGATAATTTTTTTCCCTATTTTTCTCACAGAAATTTAGGTATCAAAAGTACGTAAACCGAGTTTCAAAAATATCGAAGGTTGTTTATATTTTCAACCCCTATATCTCACCCCCAGAGGATGTCAATTTTTTTTACTATTTTTTCCTTAATCACCTATGCACAATAAGTACATTTGCAGAGTTTAAGAATTTTGGCCAGAAATTTTGGATTCTGGCCCACTGTGCACTGGTCTGAAAAACTGAAAAACTGAAAAACGAGCCAATCTGAGAATTCTGACTTCGGATTCGGTTCTAGCGGGTCCAAGTACACAAGGATACACTGGTCTGGTCCGCAGGCCAGACCACTTTTTTGTGTGGTTGTGTAAACAAAAAAAAAGAAAAGTAAAAATTTCTGATATGAATGATTTTAAATTTCGTGGAAATTGGTTCTATGTACAGCCAAGAATGTGTAAAAGAAAAAAATTCAGTGGCATCAACCTGATTCAAATTTGATTGCAGCACACCGTGATGGTTTTGGTATCGTGAATTTTAAAGTAAAACTTTACTAAGTCTTTTGACATTTTACTTTAAAATGCAGTTAAGATAATTTTAATTAGACTGCTACGGAACTAATGAAAGTTTTAGTCAGATGTTGACGATTGCAATTACTTATTAAATATGATAACTTATGTTAGACGTAAAATTGTTATTTAAAATTTTGAACATATATAATAGCACGCTAGAATGTTCGTTATTAAAATTGGACCATATTCGTGACTATCAGAGGCATATAAACTGTCATGTTATATACAAGCTATATTTTACTATGAGTTTTAGATCAATATGTCACTAAGGTTGTTGATTAAACATGTTGATACTAACAAAACAGATCATCCTTAACAATTTTTATTATTACATTTTTATTATTAAATTTCATAAGAATTGCATCAATGGTTCGTCGATTTCACCAAAGATATTTTAAATATAAGGGTTTACTATGGACCTCCCAGATCTTATGTGTAAACTTGAAGTTTTCACATTGGCCTATGTTTAGATAAAAACGTACATGCGGCATTGCGATTCAGATCATTTCATACCTAACATAGTGAATTTGAAGTATTATCTGGTACTAAAACCTTATCTATCTATAGATGAGATATAAGTAATTTTTACTATATTAGAAACTAATTGAATAATTCTGCATTGTGAGATCCCAGGAAGAAATATCCTTCGTTCCCTCTATCACATCCCCTACTGAATAGTTTAGGAATATTGGATTGTCCCATACGAAAGCAACTGTGTTGCGAGCTACCTTACCTGGATCTGTGGGATGAACGGGTTTTATGAACAAATTGCAGCTTCACACAACAGGTCGTTAATGTTACTGGGAAAGTACTTTGCGGAGAAATCTGAACGGTCTGTGCTCAACAGAGCTATCGTATTGGCCGACAACAACAGAACTGAATTTACAACACAACATACATCGATTTACTGATAGCAGATTGTTAAGTATGGACTACACCCGCATGATTTTAATCAGAACAATGTAAACGAAATGGTGTCAAACTACTGGTTGACTCATATAGAGCTGTTTCCAGAAAAGGAAAGTTTATTTACAGTCATCCAGAATCAAGTAATGCCAACAGAAATTATAGGAAGTATCTACTGGAGGAGAGTATAATAAAAGACATTTTGCTGACAATGCGTGGTTCCTTCAGAAACAATCCAACACATCAAGGTGATGCCTAATGATAGTGACTGACTATGCGCAGAGGCATAGGGACTTAGCAAAAATAACCAACTTTCTAATAATGCCTAAGGATTTAACTGGCGAACAGGAATACACCATACTACCAATACTCACCTAATGTACCCTTGGAGAACAACAACTGCCGGTTTTACCGCACTCATTACAAATAGAACGATCCTGCCACATAGATCAGACACCATTTCAACGAACAAACCAAAGAAACACACTTACATGATATAAGTAGCAATACCAAACACGCAGAGGCTACAACAAACCATAGTAAAAACTTAATAAATGGATCGAGCTAACAGAGGAAATAAAAAAAATGTAACAATAAGATAAGATGTTCATTATCACCAACGTTGTGCCATCAACTATGTTATTCCGACAACAAAATTACAATACTCAGCAACTGTAATACAGTCCGAAAATTTTTAAATCTACTACTTGCATAAATACATAATAGAAGCTTACTGCCTCACCGTAGATTGTACATGTGTTTAACTTTAATCACGCCACCTGGAGCATTTATTCGTGATTTGTCATATTGATAGGCGAATTGTTTTGAGTGAAGTGGTGTATTTGTAAGTGCTTCGCTTCTAATATATTGATCTAATATTTTCTCTATTGTTTTTAGGAGAAAAGAGGCTAAGCTAGGTTAATGAGGGTGATAAGACTTAGGCTCATTGACGGCTGTCTGTTTTTGGAATTAATGCTACCTTAACTTCCCTCCAAGCTTAAGGAATATATCCACGGGAATGGTTTGCTTAAAAAATGCTTCTCAGGCATGGTGTGCTCTCCTTAATACCATGTGAAGCAGGGCAGGAAATATATCCCTGCCCGGCTATTGAAAGGGTTTGAACCACCATTTTAATTCTTTTTGGGGTTAAAAATTTTACGAGGTAGTCTTTTTCCTTGTCTGGTGGGACAATATTCTTTTCCAAATAGGTTTGTATAACTCAGCTTCAATAACTTGAGTCAGGAAATTTAGTTCCCAAAAGTACTCTTATCTTTTCCTGACTGTGTATTTACCATTAGGATTTTTAATTAGCCCTGTTCCATTTAAGTGGTCTTTTGCAAGAACCTAACTCTAAAAACCAATATATCCTCCTCAAAATTTAATAATGCCTTGCCACAGTTTTAGTTTCAATTTTGTTAGCAATATTTTTTGTATATAAATTTTCTTTTCTCTCTCATTCAACATTTAATATATTTTTCCTTCATCTTGTTTATTAATATTATATGCTCATTGCTTATTATGCTTATTGTTTATTTAATCTGGTAATTTTATATTTGTATATTATTACTTATTATTAATTTCACCAAAC
Source organism: Rutpela maculata (assembly GCA_936432065.2). NCBI lineage: Eukaryota > Metazoa > Arthropoda > Insecta > Coleoptera > Cerambycidae > Rutpela > Rutpela maculata. Next base: position 67,545,269 of record OW386290.2, on the reverse strand, counting down.
AACTAAGGTAACATGCTATAATGTCAAAGTGACCTTGTAAGGTTGGCGTTAGAAATTTGGAGCAAAGGAGAGACATACGTTGTTTGAGTACACTTGAATTATTTTCTCGCTCTAGAGATAATCGCAGGTCCTCATCTAGGAATCAAACTCCAGAACCTAAAGATATAAGCCAGCAGACATAATGTCAGTTCTTTTTACCAGTTCATTTTTTTTATCTTTGTTGTTCCCATGCGTGTATTTTTAAGAGATTTTAGTTGTTGAATAGTGCAATAATAAATTTGTTACTAACCTGTCGATCAGATGTGTGATTGAATTTCTGATCACCTAACTTTTGCAGAATGAAAATGGCGATATTGCGTATACGAGAGCAAAATATCAATAAAATATATGTCTGCAATTGGCAATACCAATTACAAATAGTTTATTTATTATTACGTGAAATACTCCTACTACAAACTCGTTAAAAATACGATAAAGTTTTATGACACCTTTGCTCAGTTTCTCACCTATAAATCTACCTACATGTGGGGCTTTGTAAATACTCATAAATACTACTCAGAAGTTACCAGATTTTCATTTAGATGCGCAATAAATGTCAATTGCTATTGATCTAACGGGAATATCGAATGTTAAAAATTAAATGTTACCTCTGAAATAAATTTATTAGGTGTAATGAATAGTTCAGCTTTGTAGAAATTATCATTATACAAATATTTAATAGGTATTAGTCACTGTTGAAGATATTAGTTTTTTTTTATTTTTAATATTTTGGTCATAACAAGTTCAAATGTCTATAAAAAAATAGTATGATTCTGAGGTTACCGTCTTCTCCGCTAAACTGGTCGCATTTCACTTTGCAACACCCGTATTCTGTCAGATTCTGCCTTATCGCACATTATACTCTCTACTCATGTTAATAACTTACTGTAAGAACGTGGGTCTTAGAGGAGAACCTTTAACTGAACCCAAAGTTGAGCTTTGTCTCTACGTTTGAATAATTTTCCAGCGCGCTGAGGCTCGTCACCACCCCTGATGAGTTTTTAAAAGGTAAACTTGTTTTTGGGGATATATTTCTTAACGAATTGAGCTATTAGTGCGATGGGCTGTCCAGGGAATGCATGCCTGTAAGCTTCAATAACGGTCCATGTCCCGGAGGCGTAAAGAAAGATGGAGAAAACTAGAGAGCATTGGCAAATCTGGACTTTGTGCGTTAAGAAAATAAAATTAATTGTCATAAAAGCTTGTCACGTGAGTAGAAAAATATACGACAAGCTTTTAAGACAATTTTATTTTTTTTATTTTTTTTTTTGATTTAGTAGGTCCACTTGTTTTTAAAAAGTTTTTTTATATTTGATTTTTATGTTAATTATGTGAGTTATGTTTTTGTTTGTTATTGTTTCTTTATTAATTAAGTATTTCATTTTTTATAATTTATAATAAATAATTAATAAGCCTACTTCAACTTTTAATGGTAAAATAACTTTGGCGTGCTAGATGCCAAAGTTGGCCCACTGTACATCGGGTCAAATTTCTACTTCCCATATTTTTTGACATATTCTGTGAAGGAAATAATCCTTACACAACTTTAAATGTCCCAATTCAAATGTATTGTCTCATTTTTAAAATGCAGACATCCTTTTCTATCAGTATATAGTATGTAAAATGCGTAAAAAGTTTAAAACGACTGATACAGTAGAATTCGCTGTTCCATAAATTTGAATATCACCAGATACCTAAAAAAAACTTCTAAAATTGTTCCCATGGTTGCAGATGTGATACGTTTAATAATTAAAAAAAAGAATAGAAGCTCTACTGTAATTGTCTAATTAAACTGTAATCATCGAACATGCAATAACTTAAAATAGAAGTACAAAGTTGTCTTCAAGATATATAATTTCATTCGTACTGGAATGAATAGCAAAATAGTAGATAACATTTTGTGTAACGTATCCAAGTTGGAACGCTTAGCCATCTATTAAATAAAAGTTATATATCTATAAGTGCCCCACTAAATGCATTAAAAATACATTAAGTTATAGCCTACGAGGTGTAAACTAGCAGAAAAAATAATATGAATCCCTGAAGGAGAAATAACAGGAGAAATAAATTAATGTTTTGTTGTTTGGAAATTATACACACCCTTATTCGTTTAAAATCAAATTACACATAAATACAAGAATGACAATAAATAATTAGAAATAAACAAGTAAGGATTAGGAAATCAAAGGAATCTTCAGTGTTAGTTATTTCAAATATTAATAACGCATGCGTTAGAAAATATACCTGCAGTCATTAAATACGAGAACATCACGAGGATTGTGCCTTTTATAAAATTGATACAGTTAAGTAATGATCTTAATGCCGGAGGAGAAAAGTATTAGAGAAAGAAGACTATGATCTAAAACTACTGTTGATGTAGGTATTGAAGTGAAGGCATGCAAAGAAAAATAAGTAGTTTTGAGAAGCCAAAAAGTTACCACGGCGCAAGTGTTAGCTTCACTCTTAAAAAGTACCCCCACCAAGCCACGCCGCGATTTCTCGCATTTTCTTGTGAAATAGTTGGTCCCTTTGAAAATTTTATACTCACTGATAATATTCTATATAAAATTTACTACAAATAAGATTCGATTCATATTTTCGACAGACGCAGACGCAATGATTTTCGAGCAATAAGTGATCAAATTACGGTGTTGGGCCCTGATAGGCGCGCTTCGCATGTTCTCGATATACAGAGTGTTTCAATGATGTGAGATAAACTGCGAAAGGTGATTCCTCTCGTCAAAAACAAAACAAGAATAACTATTCTATGATTTTTCATTTTCACTTATGAATGGTGCGATGTATGAAAAACACAGAAAAAGGACAAGTGTTCTAGTTATATATGGTGCATCTAAATCAACAAACCAAAAATTCGTTCGTTCGCAAATAACTTTTCTGTAAGATTCTATCACGCCAACCTCTTAATTTCGACGCCACTGTTTGACGAAAATCAGTATTTTCAACCACCATTGAGTAATTATTCAAAAAAATCTGTTTTAAGCCATACTTTCAAAGCAACGTAAAGTGTTTAGGAAGCATCGTTATTCCTGTGCTATCCCGTGCTATTCCTTCATTTTTCACTGAAGAGAAGGTGGTAGCGACCTCGGGGGTTGTTTCAACTCTTCCAAGGAGTGTAAAATTCATTAATTATATTTTTATCGTGATCAGCGCCTGCGAAAACAGGGAAGGGCGTATTGACGATCTAAAGTGTAATGAATAAATTTTACACCTCTTGGAAGGGTTGCAGCACCCCCCAGGTCGCTACCAACTTCTCTTCCGTGAAAAATGAAGGGATATGCACAGGAATAACGATCATGTGCCGAAAAACCTGTAAATCCTGGATAGCATGCTTTCTGGTGAGTGAGGGGTGGTTTCTGTCCGTTTGAGAGATGAGGAGGAGTTGGAGCTTAAAATGAATATTTTTCCCGTGATCAGCGACCCCGAAAACGGGGGATAAGCGTTTAAACCGAATCATTTGAAAAAAAAGATTTTCCACCCCTCGGGAGAGTTTAATCAACCCCCTAGGCCTGCTTTCTGGAATCCACTTACTCGATAACCCCCTTCCATGTTATTTCAAGTATAACCCCTCGATGAATTACTCCACAGACCCGGGGTCCCCATAGAAACGTAAAGAGATGGACGTTTCAGGGGGGTTGCGGCGGTCAAAAACTTCTCCCACCACTTCCATCGTGTTTAGCACCCTCAAAAACGAAGGGGACAGGTAATATCGTCTTTGCACGAAATATTTACAAAAAACTCGTCAAATAATGCTTCATTACATAGACTATTTCTTCTATTTGATATTTTAGGTCTAATATCAATGGACTATTAGACTTCTCTCTTGACAGATAAGCTAATATGCAGTTTTTTTTCTTTGCATGCCTCCACTTCATCGACAGTAGTTTCAGATCACAGGATATCCTCTCTTTTTTCTCTAATACTTTTCTCCTCCGGTATTAAGATCATTACTTGACTGTATCAATTTCATAAACGGTACAATCCTCGTGATGTACTCGTATTTAATGACTGCAGGTATATTTTTTAACGCATACGTTATTAATACTTGAAATAACTAGCACTGAAGATTCCTTTAATTTCCTCATTCTTCTTTGTTTATTTCTAATTATTTATTGTCGTTCTTGTATTTATGTGTAATTTGTTTTTAAACGAATAAGGATGAGTATTATCATTGTTTTGATATAATTTAATTTATTTGCTAAAACGACAATTAGAACATGGATTTACGCCGAAGTAGTGCATTTTCCCGTTGTCTTTAAATTTTCTTAATTAAGCTTCTTGTAGTAAGTAAAAAAAACTGCGGAAAGAAACGTGGAATAGACGCAATTCAGTACGAACAATTATATGTTATAGTCCGATAAGATCTCGTTTATCGGAAACATATAAATTCCGTTACCTTTTTGCAGACTTTTCCATTATTTGATAAAAATACAATTAAATCTATACGCGTTATACTTTTTTGTGATGCATTCTAACATCTATAACAATATCATAAACAACGCCATAAGTAGCAGTTTAGAGTCAAAGAATGAACGGATACTTCGTTATATATATTTTTTAGATGTGAAGGGGAGATTGGCGCAAATGGTCACATGAATGAATAGAAAACTATTTGTGGTTGGAATATTAAACTTTTCATTAATAAAAAATTGTTAATAAAACTTAATAAACAAATGTTTCTGAATTTTGTAATACTTTTCCAAACCTAAAAATATATACCTAGGTACCTATTTATTTGGTTGTAAAATTTTCTAAACATTCTTATACAATTACAGTTAATTAGTAGTTCAAAATACGCACCACTAGTGAATTAATGAGGCAAATACGCTGCAAAAACAGTACTGTGGTATTACGTAATATATGTTGGTGTACAATACTAATTTCAAAAATATTTGACCCAACAATCTATTTTCAATACTGAATCCGTAGCAAATGGCATAACAAGTAGTAACATAATTGACAACATAAACTCTGTAAAATAACAGCAACAGTTAATAATAGAGGGATGCAAAATCGAATTGATAATCTCCACTACAGATAGCTTTGTCTGACAGATGCCAACCGTGAATTCTCATGACCATGAGCCAAGCATATGGTCCGTCTACCCAAATTGCGCACGCGTCACTTTGGCGCAGCTTTTCTCTTACGTCACACCCTTGTGACTCTACTTTGAGTTTATAGATACTCAGAGGCAAATGCGGATTCATGTGATGACTGTAATGTGTATAAAATCTCCTCACCAAACGAGCTCTTCTGTGGCCATATGCTATTTAAGGGGTTTCAGGGAATCAGCAGATCATGTATGTTTGGATCATCATCATAACACCTTCTGATATCCGAACTCTCAGCTCATGGAGCTGGACAGACGAATGACACAACCAATTTCATTCGATAATTTTCGAATGAAGATGGATTGAAGAAGACTTAGCGAATGGTTTTACTATTGACGACTTTGGCAATGATAAGGGCGCTTACGTGGACGAGGAATTAGATTATAAAGGAGGAGTTGGCTCATTGGCTTTAACCACCGCGATCCTCTGTAGATCTATTGTGGACCAGTCTTTAGTCATCCAGGAGTCTCGATGTCAACTTACAAAACCTAACTGTACATTGTACAGTCCCTTCTCGGAGGGACGTAAGTAGCAGCTATAGTCATTGAAGCTCTTCTAATGTGCGGTCGGCGCGGCGGTTACAAGGGGACTATTCGGTAAAGAAAAAGTTAAAAAAACAAATTGTATCGAGGTATGTAATGGTGATGTATTGGTTGATTTTTATTTACAAATAAAATCCTCAAAAACGGTCAGAGATTCGTTGAATTACTCAACCTCTCGTTGTTGCTTAACATCAATGTGAACTCAAAGACGTAAGAAGCCGTACTTAGGATTTTGAAATGAGGAAGACCAGAATATCATTTACACCTTGTACATTAAAATTTGATGTTTTGCTAATATCCAACGCAACTTCTAAACTGTTAGTATAATATTGCTAGTAATAAATTCGACAATATTTTATAGAAAGGTGAAGATTCACTACACGACATCCAAGAAAGGGACCTAAGTGTACCGTAAATACATAAACTTGCCAAACCTGGGGCAGATGTTGTTCACAGATTAATATGCCATTTCTTTAGAAAGCTAATGAAAGTCAGTTCTCCGAGCTTTCGACGCTAAAATGAATGATGATATGCTCAATCAAATATTGCCCAAAAAATCCGGTGATAGATTTGAAACAATGCATTATGATGTTTAGAAAATGGAACTTAAGTGTTTATCGTTTATCATTATTAGGTTTTAAAAATCCATGTTTTTGGGGAATATATTGTTATTGCAAATGCCAAATATATTCCTAATTAGTTCTCTTCTTCTTATTCATACTATCTTGTGAGATGCTTCATGATTCGTACGTTATTCTAGTTGGCCTCTCGTTTGCTGCATAGCACGTATGACGGTATCATGCCATCTACCGCGGTTATCTGTTGTCTTCTTTCCCGTCAGCTCCTTGGTGACATTAACTCAACGTTTGTTCCTCTTCGTCTGTTGTCATTTGTTTTTCTTTAAACTATCACCAGTTCTATATTGCCCTCTCCGGTTGATGTGGCCAATAAAATTAGAGGATTTTTAAGGGAGAATACGATGCTGGAGAGCTGGTTCTAGGGTCGTATTTCTTAGAGAGTGTGGATAGAAGTTAAAATCGAAATCGCGTAATTGAAACATGATAATGCATTGACTCTGAATTCTGTAATAAGTTCTCAATACTCTGCCCAGATTTCCGCAAATATGGATGTACATTTGAGAAAATAGAGAACAAGGAGGAACATGTTGCTTTATTATCATATACATATCACAATATACTCATACATTTTGGAGTTTCATTCTAGTTGTTAATACAGTAATTTTTATAAATCCATGACAGTATTTGTTTGTCATTCTAACCTTTACTAGTAGAAAAATCCATTTGAATTAAATTTTGTAAACAAAATTGCACAACATTATTGTCTCCTTTTGTTTCATTATAATTTTAATCTCCATTACTTCAACCAATGAAGTTATATGTAATAGATATTTTAAACTTGCTTGCTTCACTATATTTTCTAGTGTTAGATAAAAATATACTGTTTAAACTACCTTTAGACCAATTTAATAAAGTAGCGTTTAGTAATTTTTCATCTAACTTCAAACTTTACACGTAAGAGTTGAATCCTAATCAATTTGGCAATAATACATAGATAAGACATTAGCAAACTACGGAATAATTCATTACCCATATAAAAATGTATTATAAAAACTCGTAAAATTATGCGTACAAGTATTATTGTGTTCCGTTATAATTGAAGAATACAGAGGTATAAAGATCAGAGTCTATTTTTCCTGACAAAAAAGATAATAGTGCGATCTTGTAGCTCTTGGCCTCGGCTTTCAGCTGATATGGTCGGTTTTACGTGAAACGGCAGTCCTTGTATTTATATTAAATTAAAAAGCTATATAGCGCAAACAGGATCAGAGTCCATACTATCGGTAAACAGTGGTTTCTTAATTTAGTCACATAAAACTAGTTACAATTAGTATAATGTGCATTATGTTCTTATATTCACAACACAAAATTTACTTTTCAGTTTTATCTACTTAAAATAAAAACTTACTTCGTTTATAATTTCGCATTGTTTATACTTTGCTTTAAAAAAATTAAAAATACGATCAGAGTCTGGACTGTGATTTTGTAAATTCAAATGTGGAGTAATGTTGCGTTTTTTACTTAGAAATAATTATAAGTGACATATTTTGCACAAAAATAAGTTAATGGTAATAAGGTACATTATTGTTACTTTTACCTGTAGTCTTAAATATCTGTAAACTTTGTTTTCTGTATTCTAATAAATTAATTTTTGTGACTGATTTCCCTGTCCTTTTCATTTTTTTTAATATTTATTTGTTATATGGTGTCCACCCTGTATATGTTTCACTGAAAGTATATCAGGTTTCTTGCTTGGCACTATCTACAAAGTATTTTTTCTTCGTCGAATTATTTTCTTGACACGACGCCAATAGTCAAAGCGATTTGAAAATCTGAAGAAATCTCGGAGAGTGAGTTTTTCACGATTATACTACTTCCTTTCGGTCAGTAAAGGAAATGAAAAGTTGTCGTAGTTAAAATACCCGCCTGACTTCAGAGGGTATCAATGCATATTTATAAAAGCTCAATTTAAATAACAGCAGAACGACAAGAACAAACATTATCGTCATAAAGGCGCACCTTTGCTCCGATCCCGCCTACATTTTTTCTCAAATGTTGTATGTAGCGCGTAAACTGGATTAGAGCAGCAATTCTACTGAGTGTTTGTAAAAACGCGCAATTAGAAGGCGTAACTGTGTTTATTGGTTCTTCTTTAGATTTACTATGCACTTCAGTTTCCTATGAAGGAGACTATAACTTAGTGCCATTTCTTATACGGCAAATACGTCAATTAGTGCGGTGGATTCTTCCAATGCACTTAATTCCAACACGTCAAAATTGCAGTGCCAGTAAGTATTAATTCGAATTTTTCTCAATCATATACTAAGAGTCAAACTGTAATAATATCAGTCACTGGAATAATTTGTGCAATACGTTGCATTCACGATTTGATCTTTGATACAGGTTGGATATTTAGATTTTAATTTCATATGTAATTTAATTCTAGAAATGTGATGGAATTTTCTGTTATACTCGTTCCCAAAACAGAAGAATATAAAACGGCACGCAATTTTCAATATTTTTCTGTACTTGATGACTTCGACATCCACGTAGTGGAGTGGAAAAATAGGAACGATAAAAATGGTTGAATTTTTTATTTGTTCTAATAGCCCTAAAATGTCATGAAACGTCGAGATATTAGGTTTGAGCAAAAAAAGCGTGGAGCGGTTAGTCTGATACACGTATTATAACGAAATTTGGAAATATATTATATTATGATCCCATTCCGTTGAAGAGTTGGGGGTGGGGATAAATGAGGGTAAATAAGTAAAGCAAACAAGTAAGAGTCCATAAAATTACAATTTAGTGTATGTAGGAAAAGCCAAAGATTCAAAACTTTTGTGATATCAGCCACGCCCACTATTATCCCGATTACTATCCCCATTATTAAAGAAAGTAAAAATAAACTTGTGTACTATGTATACAAAAACCTAAGGCTTCAAAAAATTTTTGACATCAGCCACCTTCACTACCGAGGTGGCATATCATTAAACGGTTTTTGGAGTAGACGATTTCAAATATTATACTATTAAAATTCTACGAACAATCATTTCCACATAGTGGAGTGCAAATATCATTTTTTTTTTCGTTGTAAGAGACTGAGACAGAAAATCTGGGTGTGGAAGTTGTGATTCCTTATACACCTGTTTTTATATTGTGCGAAGTAATTTCAACTCTTGTTTAAAGGAAACAATAAAGAATACAGTAGTTTTCACAAAATTGTTTCTGTTATTAATAAATGCTACAAGTAATTTTGATACAATCATAACCTAAATCATTATTTATGTAGTATATTTAAATAACATTAAAACAGATTAATTAGTTTTGAAGATGAATCGCCATATTTTACGTAGTTAAGTTTTCCAGAAAATTAGAATTGAAATGGCCTGGTTGGGTATTAGCAGAGCGGCATCCCAGAAAGAAACGGCTAGTAATTTGGCATATTCATTTCTGTCATTAACACGACTATTTTTCCGAGCAGCGTCAAATCAAAATGGCTTCCGGTTTCAAGATGGCGGCCGATTTAGAAAATTTAAAAGAACGAGTGTTCTATCTAAACTATGTTACAAAAAAAGTTGTTAAGAAAAATTGTTTCGAATTAAATTCTGAATAAAAAAGTTAAATACAGCTTTTTACCTGAAGCTAAAAATAATAATAATAATAATAATAATAATAATAATAATAACCTTTATTTCCCAATCACAAGTACAATTAGTTAATAACCATACAAGTAACTCAGGAGTGCGTCAAAAATCTGAGCTAATATGCATAAGTATAATACAATACAAAATATAGAATAAAATACATGTAAAATTGTATAAGCGACAACACGTACATAATAACAAAGTACAAAAGTATAAAAACAAAATAAATAAATGAACACATAAATATATAAATAGTCAGACTGAGTAAAATTCATTAACATCATACAAGCACTTCAACTAGTAAATTCTTTATCCTCTTTTTAAAAGTAAATAGGCTTTTACAATTTTTTAAATCAATGGGCAAATGATTATAAATTTTACATCCGTTGTAAAACACACTTTTTTGATATATTGCTGTTGTATGCTGATGAGGAATTAGCTGATCTTTGAATCTAGTTTGATAATTGTGGTGTGCTTGGTTTGTAAGGAAAGTTGATTTGTTTTTAAAAACATAACAACATATGTCATAAATATATATACCAGGCAGAGTTAATATTTTGAGGGTTTTAAAGGATTCTCTGCACGATTCTCGGGGATGTAAACTCTCCATAGTCCTAATGACACGCTTTTGCAGAATAAATGCCCGACGAACATAGGTAGTACTCAATCCCCACAACATAATTCCATACCGTAGATGGGAATGTATGTTAGAGTAATAAAATGTTAATAGAGAACTTTTATCGCAGTGATTTTTTAAGTTGCGCATACCGTAACAACCTTTACCGAGCTTCACACATAAACTATCTATGTGAGCAGCCCACGTCAAATTTCGGTCGAACATAACACCCAAGATTTTAGCAGAATCTGTCACTAAAAATTCGTCGTTAGGGTTTTGCTCGATGTTGTACCTAAATGATACAGCAGTTGTTTTTTCTTTATTTAGTGTAAGCCGATTTTTCTCTGACCAAATTATAACATCCCTGTATAGATCTTTCGATATATTTTTTACTGCGTCGGGACTTTTTTGAACAATTAAAAAGTTAGTATCATCAGCGTAACAAGTAATGCAAACGTTGTATTTGCTTTGAATGTATAATGCAAGATCGTTGGCAAAAACAAGGTAAATAAATGGACCCAGTATGGAGCCTTGTGGTACACCGGCATTTATTAGATATTTGTTGCTCTCTGTTCCATTCACATAGACTACTTGCGCACGGTTTTTAATATAGCTGGATAAAAAATCTAAAGCAAGACCTCTGATATCATATCTAAACAACTTGGCAATAAGTCATAATCAACACAATCAAAGGCTCAGAAGTAATCTATAAAAAGACCAAAAGCATATAATCCTTTATCTAGGGCGTCTACTACTGAGCTGTGAAAGTTTACTAATGCACTGTCAACACTTCTATTTTTTAGGAAACCGTGCTGAACTGGCAATAAGAGGTTATTTTTATGAAAGAATCCACTTAACTGTTCTAAAAATGCAAGTTCTATAACCTTCGACATACTTGAAATTATGCTAATCGCACGATAATTATTATAAGAGTTTTTCTCTCCTTTTTTAAAGAGTGGAATTACTTTACTAATTTTTAAGTCGTCAGGAAAAATTCCATTTACAAAGCATAGATTAATTATGCAAGTTAACGGTGAAACGAAATTATTTTTACATTTCTTAACAGATTGTTAGACATATTATCCAGACCACTGGAATTAGATGGCTTGAGCCTACTAATAAATGATAACGTATCTATTTCAGTTACTGGTTGAAGAAAAAATGATTGACGAAAAAGTGGTATATTTGTATTTAAGAAATTTAAATTGATGAGGTCAACTTGGGCATTTATATGACCTGTAGTAAAATAGGCATTGAAATTATCTGCGATAACATTATCTGGCAAAACTATTCTTGTCTGTGAAGCAGAAGATTTTCCTACCACCTCGTTTATCATATTCCACATTGTTTTAACCTTGTTTGTTGATTCTGAAATCTTATTATCATTATAAGCTGTTTTGCTTTCTGCGGTACATAGAAAAGTATATAAAGAAGTTACTTTTTATTTATAATTTAAAAGTTTTTCGACTAAATAATTACTGTTACAGAAAAAAATTGTTAAGAAAAATATTCTACATTAAAATTTGAATAAGAAAACTTTATACAATATGTTTACCTAACACTAAAAATAAAGCCGCTATACGGAGAAATACTAGAAAATGATTTTATGTGTACAATCTAAAGTACCTAATAATTATAATGTTCTTGATGAATATTCCTTTATGAGTAACTGAAAACACAATATTTTTTAACCTAAAAATAATTTAATAAAAATAGGTAAAAATTTTGTTAGTTAAACTTACATACCGTTTTTTAAATTTTTTTAATTATTGTTTACAATTTGTGTAAAGTAACGTGCATTATAAGCCAGCTTTTTTACAACCACATTTGGTTTCACTGCATCATTTTTAGCAACTACATTGAATTCATTGTCTAAGGGCTTTAGATACCTTTAGTGTTGACCATTTTGGCGGCACCCAAACAGTTTCGGACAGGCACCATCCCCATTTTTCAAGATTAGGCAAAATCAAATTTGATGTCAGAGACTGTCCACAAATGTACCGACTTTGGAAGCTAGCCGTAAAATTAGTTGCTTCAAAGCATCCTTTGAAGATCCCCCCTTCACACATTGTCCTGTTCTTCGAAGTAAACAGTTCCTTTCGTGTCTGATTTATTTCAGTGCAGGCAGAAGTATTGTAGTATATTAAAACAACAAACCGTTGGAATAAGTTTAAGATTTTATCAGGAATATTTTCTTGAGGTTTCGAAATGAACGTGAAAGCTTCTGTTACTTCTGGATATATCGTCCATGTCTTCCAAGCTGTCACTTTTCCTTTCGCAGAAAAAAAGGAAATGATATTACATCCCGTTAGGAAGTGGAAACCTCGCAATGCATCACACTTGCTTTCTCCTAGTTTTTGTGCTATCTCATGCACCTATAATACTCTATTTATTAGCCCCAAACTGTATATTTAAACTATTTAGCCCTTCTTTATACAAACAGTAAAAAAATTAAACCGCCAATACTACTACTACGTCAGTCTGGACATTTCTAATGCAAATGATCTTCCAACCTTGTTGAACACAATAAATAATATGCAATATTAGTCTTGTATCTGCTTCTTCTTGGTTGCAGGATTCTAAAGCAGCATTTCAATAACTATTTTTCTCAATTTCTTCGCCAACGGTTGACACAATTTTGACAAAATTAAGGTTATTAAATGTTATATTATTTGCCAATAAACAAAATAAGTCTGTTTTATTTTTAGCGTTTTTCACAAATTCTGACCAATTCTTTGGTAGTATATTGTTACTCTAGTTTCCCTCGTAGAACTTTTTAAACTGTCCTTTTTGTACACATCCCATACTATGTCAACACGTTTAGCTTTTAATTTGACAATATTATGTTTAATATGTGCCTGAAAAACTTTTTCTGAATATTCTTCAAATTTCGAAACTACTTTAGGCAAAAGTAGATGAACTAAAGCTGGGTAAATTAGGCAGCCGTAGGTACTTTCCGGTGTAATATTTGTCTCATTTTCAGTTAATAACGGTATATTTTGTATATTTTATCTACGCGATTCGTTCACAGGACCGAGATTTAAAATATTATGCCTCCTAGTTTTTTAAATTTATTCTATAATTTAACTCTGATTAATTATTATGACAAGTATAGAACATTGCTTGGCGTATTTTGTAAAATATCAGAAGAAACTGACTTTGTGATATTTTACCCCGCAGAGTCTTAATTTTTAGTTTTAGAAAAAACTTTCTTATACAAAATATAATGCGGAACAATTTTTCTTAATAACTTTTTTTTTTATAAAATCAATAGTTGAGCTAGAAATGACGATCTTTTAAATTTTCTAAAACAACCACTATCTTGAAACCGGAAGCAATTTAAATGGTTGAAACGAATATGTTTCCTACCTCACTCGAATTTCAAAACTAATAATCATATTTATTTATTATATACTTAAAATTTCAGAAAAAAACACTTTGTTTATTTCTATTTTTAGCTCTACTTTTACTCCACTAATATGGTTCAGTTTTTAAATTACGTATTTAGAACAGCGTTCATTCTTATACCATTTTCAGTCACAATTTCTTTCACTACACATCCGCAAAATGCAGCTCATTAAAACAGGGAGACCCTGTATTCACAAGAGCTCATTAAAACACAGTTTTTATTGTTCGTGTTAAAAATGGTTTTTCCTACTCCTAGTATTAGTTAGTGTTAATAGGATTAATTTGTTTTTCTCTGCTGTAGCTAATAGTAATGTTACGTCGCATATAAGGAACATTAATAGGCGGCTAATAATATTTTTCCACTTGTGGCTTACTAATTACGTTTACTATAAATAATCACTTAAAATCATCAGTGCTTAACACTCCCATTTTATAGTTTACAATTAATTTAATGGGTATACATAAATTGTTCATTGCTGTTACTAATTACTGCACATCAAATTTGAGAACAATCATCATTACACGCTCACTTACTTTCTCATTTTTATACTTGTTACATATGGATTTATTGATTTGCATTCTCGCATGAATCATTTCTTTGGCACTGACATATGCTAAATATCACGCTTGTTTTTATTTTCCAATTCCTAAGTGGTAAAAATGGCAGTGGAATATGTGCAAGTTCTTAAATTGGTAAACAACCTGAAAAAGGTAGACGTGTAAATTGTTTATACTCTATATATTTTTTTATAAATCGTAGTTTTCAAAAAATTATACGGCAATTTTAAAATATTTCATTTTTTTGTAATATTTGGAATTTTTTTTACATTGGATTTTGTACTTTGGAATATCTGGTCGTTATATTTTTTCTTAGCTTCCACCGCTCCTCCGTTTCCGTTTCTTAATTTCTTCTGCCGAATCATGTAGCTTTTTTTAAATCACATTGCGTCATTGATACCGTCTCATTAGTTTATAATTGGTCGCCCCCTCTCATTTTCTTAGATGGCATATTTCAGCATTTTTCTTGGCAGATTGTTCGTACATCTGCTTCGTTTACCCAAACCATATCAACTGCCTCTTTTAGGTTCCGTACATGCTTCTTCCGCGTTGAACTTGAGGAATGCTGTAAATTTTAACCAACTTATCGTAGATTTCTGCTGAAGCGAAGTATTTAAAAACATTAAGGTCCATGGAAACGGAAACAGATGGTAAATTCCCACTTCTGGATGTCTTTGTATGAAGAATAATGGAGTATTGTACACAAGATGTACAGAAAATCGGTAGACATCGGCAGATACCCACACGATTACTCTCACCATCACCCAGGAGGGGAGAGGAATACCCAGCTCTAAAGATGTTACCACAGAAAGATGGATACAACCTCAAAGAATAGATGAATTCATCAAAAAAGCACTATGCGACCAAGATAGGGAAGAAAAAATTATGCGGTACCTGTTTATTTGCCGTACATGCAAGGATGTACTGTACACAGATGATAGGTAGGGTTTTACAGAAAAAGATCATCAAGGTAATTCACAATGCCAACATTTTCCTAAATACAAAATGCTAGAGAAATCAGAAACATCGGGGATATACAGCGTTCCATGTTCGGGTGAACCAGCATTTAATAGAGAGACTACACGACATATAAACATTGGACTCAAGACACATTAGTCACATAAGAAACAGAACTTCGACCAATCAGCGGTTCCTGAACTACCAATGAATCTATGTTCCGCATAACCAACAAACTGGAATATACCAACGCCTCTTTACAACATATGTAAATAAAATAGCTCACTGCAGTAGAACTCACTTCGCTGTAGAAGAAGATCAGAACAAGATAATTCAAGCCTCGAGCATCGAAAATCAGCGTACAAATAATCAGCTGTGCGAAACCTTGACGCCAAATCAAGTATTCTGTTAGAGCAGTTGAATGTTATCAATGACTCGGTTAGATTTTTTCTTTCTTACGTGAATTACCGTGGTTGCATGTAGTTTGATATCCTCGCCATTTTAGGTGTTCCTCAGGGGTCCGTACTGTGCTCGCTTAATTTGTTGTTTTTATAAATGATACTCTAGTTGATCTTGATGTAGAGAGCCTTTTATATGACGATTATTTGAAAGTCTATTTCGTAATAAAAACGATTGCGAGAAACTTCAAACCTAAACATGGTTAATGACTGCCCACTCTACGTCATCATTTCTAACGTCTCATTTCTTTGATGCTAATTTAAACCCTTAAAATGTATGCAACAAAAAAAAAACAAAAAATGGGGGTCTAATGTTTTTCATTATATTTTCAGAATATGCAATAAAAAAATACGTGCATTGGAATACTACTCGCTGAGATGGTACATAAACAATGTTAAGAATGTTGTATTTTACTGAAAACGGTATTTATATAACTTGGTATTCGCAAAATGATATGTTGTTGGAAGGATTTCACATGTCAAATCTGCCAAATTGAATTATAATACACTCAATAATTTTTCGTCATAACATTATGTATAACATGTTTGACTGCTCTCATATTTTGGTGAGACTGAATTTTCACATACCTCTTATAACAAGTCAGAATTGTGAACATTTTATTTTTCTCGAAATAATTTATTGAAATTTTCCCTCTATATTTTATTTGTAATCTACTGCAAGATATGATTGATATATTTAAATGTAATATTCATTTAATTAAACAGCTTAATTTATAATGACTGAATATATCCTTTGCTTTTTTGTACTATTCTACTGTAGGTTTATTGTAGTGTTAGTGCTATTCTATTATATTATTTTATATTACTTCGCTGTAATTTCCACTAGCCATAATTGGTTACCTGTTTTGTAGTTGTATCTAAATAAATAAATATGGCGAGTTACAATAGACTTCTTATCAGAAGCGAATATAATGGTGCTGCCGTACCTAGCGCTATCACTTGGTCTGTGTCTATTCGAAGATATCTGGGACATGGTTGGTAGATGAGTGGGATATTTACCTCATGCTCCGAATATTTCAAAGGTTTTCACCCCCTTCTTACTAAATATCTATCTAGCGTTTAACAATGTTAAAATTTCAGTCGCTATAATATAATGAAAGAAACTCTCATGAATATTTCAATAAAACTACTTAACGAAATCATGGTGCTATAATTTATATTCAAGAAAATGTGTATATATATCTTAATTTTCTCTGGTCAATAGATAGTGACTTTAGAATTTACTTAATCTTCAACAGAAGTGCGAATCCGAAATCCTTAACCATGAGGTAAGAGTGCTTACAGCTCGAAGAAGTATAATTTCTACATAATATAATCTTACTGAAAAAGTACAAAGTATCGTAAATGTCACGTATCGAAACCACTTGCATAATCAAATCCTCCCAGCGAGAGATTTTATAAACATAATATGTAATGATTTATGTTGTTCAGCAAGTCTCGAAGGGTCAAAAGACTCGAACTGGAATCGGAGGGTCAGACATAGCTTTTAAAACCAGTTGGCGCAATCAAATCTCTACTCAACGTATTGTAAGACAGCACAATTTTTCCTTGATTACGGCAGTTCAGTTTCAGGTGTTGCATGTATTTATTAAACTACCATTAACGTGTTTAAACGGTTGAGCGTATTATCTACGGATCTGTCGGTGGTACGTGCATCTAACGGGGCCCCGACAATTTGTCTATGTAGGTCTAGAGAAGTCACGACTCGGACTATCGGCGCGCTCTGCCACTAGCTGGAGCTTGTGGGTGCTTGACAGGGCTATTTATCGACAACTTCCGTGTGTTACACATAGATCGGATTCTCTTAGGGCGGTGCCTTTCTTTACTGCTCTGTGCTTACAAGTTTTATCGTTTGTATGCTTGTTTACTGTTATCAATAACTTTTTTTGTTATGTTCTAGGAAAAGATACACCAATGATAGATGACCGTTCGCTGCTTTCAGTGGCGCAGATGACTCTTAACTTCATCGGGGGCGAGGTTTTGACTTTTAAATAATTTCTATTGGTTATTAACTAATAGATAACTAGGTATCTAGTTCGCATCTACTGTATGAATTAAAATCATTTCTTATATCCCGAACAATTATTATCAAAATAAAAAAGTAATATATGTCGATGTGGTTTTGATTTGATTTGATTTGCAGCTATTCTGTTTGGTAGACTGGTGCACTTCCGATGTATTTCTCCAGTCGTTTGCTTAAGAATTGTGCGTTGTTCATTTTTTCCAACAGTTGGCGCTTTGACGGTGGATTGTCAAAGGATCAGAGTCCGTTTGTTGTAATAATTTTGTTCGTTCTTTCTTTACGTTTCCTTCTGTTTCCACTTTCTTGACCCAATATTGCAGTGGTATGCATCTTCTTGTTCCTTCTTTATTTTTTTTCAGATGTTTGAAGATTTGTTGTTGTCCTGTTTAAAGATTTCTATGGTTTCGAAAACACCCGGCACTTTTTCTCCTCCTGAGTTTTCTTCGCCTCTCTTTTTCTCTCATGCTTCTTTTAGTTTTTCGTTTATATTTGATGTCCGGTGTTGTTTGTATGTGGCCTACATTTTTTTATCTGTTCACATTTGTTATTTTTTCCTTACTTGTTAGATGGCTTTTCCCTTTTTAACCTATTTCTTGCTGCAATTTTTATTTTTGATCTCATTAATGTCTAGTCCAGTTCCTCTCCTATCACTTGTTTTTCTATTTCCTCACAGTCTTCACGCTAAAGTAGGAATACATTCTACACATATTCCCTTTACGACTTCTCTTTTTTCTTATTAGTATTTTGTGGTCTATATTCACTTCTACTGCCCTTTTTGCTTTAATGTTCTTGATATGTTCCCTTATCTCCTTGCCTACCAGGATCTATTTGTGGAATTGAGCTTGCTCCAAGTGTCAAGACAGGTTGGGTTTTTACTCCACGTGTTCCTTATTGCTAAGTAGTCTCTCTATTCTTTTGATGGGCATTTTCATTTTCTCATTACATCTGGTGTCTTGAGTTGACTGCCTGAGTAACCTAATTATTTGGAATAATTTGTTTCTATTTTCTATTTTATTTCAAATTAAGTTTTTGCCAAGTAGTGTTTTTGTTTGATATCATTCGATTTTTGTGTTAAAAAAAATCCTTTTTGATATGATTAATTTTATACTTAATTGAAATAAATAATTTAAATTGTTGAATGCAAATAGAAGTAGTTTTCACAAATATCAAGACACTTGAACACTACACGCGAATACTATCCCTCAACGCGCAAAATAAAAACTCGAGAAACTTTACCTCTGGCTCTTGACTTCCAGAGATATCTGTTTAAACTTGCTTTAAGAAATCGGAACTAAGTGCACAACGCTAGCGTATGTTCAATCAATCTTTAGTGAACTAAACTTCCACGAGAGCAGGTGGAGAGGCAGCTTTCACGTTCCATTTTCTCTCAGCACATTTAAGCGTACTATTTTCATAAAGAGTTATTTTGTTCTGTTAGCTCTTAGGAATATAGTCAATTTTGAGTTTTGTTACGTTAGTAAGTTTAGGATATTTATTTAAACATAGAACACTGCATTACTCCTATTCTGGGTGACGGCAATTGTTATTTCATGCTGATTATCACTGTTTATATAATAATGAACGTCATCCTTAAATTCATATATGAGTCCTTGAAAAATTAGTCCATTTAAATAGACTAATGACTATGTCCAAACTTGAGGTAGTGATTCCCAGATTTTTAAGAATTTTCACATTTCAAATTATATAGATTATGAGAATTAAAGTCTTTCAATTCAGTCCATCTGTCGAGTCGATCTGTCGGTCTCTTAATGCTATATCTAAAAATTTATTTGACCAGCAGAAATAATATTTCGCAGGTAGTTGATGACTCTGCCAAGAAGGAAACCTGCCATATTTTCAGAAAAAAATATAGAGGGTGGACACCCTAAAAAAATAATTCATGGAAAAAATGTTACGGAGAACTATAATATTTGGTCTGTAGTTAATACAATTGCCCAGGAAAAATCTTGCTATAGTTTTAGTGTTAGTAAGTTACCTAAAGAAAAAAAAAAAAAATTCAATTAGTAAAAATTTTCTTTACCGATTTCACAGCTCCACAAAAAAGTGGTCTGTCCGGCGGACCAGACCAGTGTATCCTTAAATATTTTGACCCGCTGAAACCGATGTCAGAATTGTCAGATTGGCTCGTTTTTTACTCCCAACCCCAAAAAACCCCTCCACCCCCAAAAAAAATGGTCTGTTCGGCGGACCATACCCGTGTATCCTTATGTATTTGGTAAGGATTCACTGGTATGGTCCGCCGGACAGACCGCTTTTATTATTTTGGGGGTAGGGATGAAAAATGAGCCAATCTTACAATTCTGACTTCGGATTCGGCTTCAGAGGGTACAAACACATAAGTACCTATACACTGGTATGGTCCGCCGGACAGACCATTTTTTGGGAGAGGGGGGGTGTTTTTCTGGGGTTGGGGGTGAAAAACGAACCAATCCGATAATTCTGACTTCGGAGTCGGATTCAGCGGATCAAAATACATAAGGACATACCGGTATAGTCCGCCGGACAGCCCACTTTCTTGTCTGTCTTGGGGGTGTTTTTTGGGGCTGGGGGTGAAAACGAGCCGATCTTACAATTCTGACTTCGGATTCGGTTTCAGCGTACCCACATACGTAAGGATACATTGATATGGTCTGTCGGACAGACCACTTTTTTTTGTGGGGTTGTGTTTTTATTTTGTTTTCAATATCTCTCATTCTATATCGGTGGTGGTGGTAAAGTAAAGGAAGATGCTGGGAAGGAAGTGGGTGATAATGCGGCAAGGTCGTAGGAAAGTAGAGAAAAATAGTGGGAAACTGGAAGAAAGTGGTGGTAAGGTGGAAGCAGATGGCGGAAAAGTGGGGGTCTGTGGTTCGAAATTGGAAGAAGGTAATGGTAAAAGGTAGAGGTATATAAGCTAGTTTCAAATCTAAAGTGGTAACCTTATTTGTTACTTGCGAACTCCTAGGCAAAGTTTTAACTTTTTACTTTAAAATTTCCGCTTCTATATGGACGTCTATGAGTGTACGAACTCGTAACTGTCTAGTTTATAGAAATGCCACAGATATTTTTCGTATATTATCTCTCAACCTCAATATAAGTGAAACCAACTATGATATCAGAGCTCCGCTACTAATGGCCGATCTTTACTTAAGTATGTATAAACAGAGAAAGGTCTACTCTTAAATTTTGAAATCTATTAATAATGACAAACTTTTCTTTCTAGATGCAGCTTTCTTTAACAAGTTGTTATTATCAAATACAAAGAGCAAAATTGGTATTACTATAACTTCTTCAGGAGTTACAACAGCATTGTTGAAAGATGATAGAACTCATAATTTTCAGTTTACATTATTTCTCCATTTGAATTCTGTAAAAATTCTCTCTGCAGTGTTTCACAGCAAAGCCCCGTTTCTCGAGATTGTAGCGTGTAGCATTTTTGTTTGGGACGAGGACACCAAATGAATTGAGGATTTTGACATTAGTTTGATAGTCATTTGTAGTAATATCTCTCCGATGGGAAAAGTTATACTTATTTACTGGGAACTTTATAAATACACTGCCTATTGTACCATGTGGGCGCTCGAGAGGATAAAGTTTATACGTGCTTATGGCCGTATTTATGGACGAAAATATAAACCGTATCACTTTCGAAAGATGGTACTTATGCTAGTGGATTTACAAATTTGTTGCTGAAAACAGGAGAAGATCGTTTGATAGAAACTAAAGGCAAATATAGAAGAAACCATTTTTATTATATAATATCGATTACAGAGAAGCATTAGCTCAGTAGAAGTCCAACTATACTTACTAAATACTCGAGTAGTTTTTTTTATTTGTTCGAAATATATTTGTTTTACTATGGATGTTAAAAAAAACTGCTTTTTTTCATTATTTTTGGTGCGTAAAACATATGTTTATGGTTAGAATGAAAAAATGTAAAAAACGAAAAAAGTGACATTATTTCACTCTTATACATAGCCGGATCAATAATTGCATTGAAAAGAATTGAAGTTACCTCGCGATCTTCGCTTTAGAAACATCAAATTATAGATATGTGTTTTGAAGTTTAAACTAATGAATTTTATTTGTCCAAATATGGAAATTGAGGACTATCGTAAAAAAACTATTGTATGAAACTTATGCATAAAATTTTACTCAAGGGATTGCCGCACTTACCTAGAGCTCATGCGTCAAACTTCCCATTCGTGAAAAAAAAGTACCACCTTTTGTACTTGTTGTATAAATTACTATTACTTAATCCTGGGCTGTTTTACTTTTTGCAGTTTCTGTACACGTCACTAAAATAAATCAAAACTTGAAAGTGATTTTGTTGATCCCCTTTAAGGCGTTGGCTAGCTTCTGAACAACGATGGGTAATTTGAACTTGTCTCGACTATTTTTAGAGTAAAGGTAGGGAAGTTCAAACTTTAACTTTTCATTTTTTTCCATAGTCTTTTTTCACATAACTAAGAACGTATTTAAAATATGAAACATGCAAAACTGAATAATAAAAAGCACGAGATGGTGTTCGATTTGATTATAGATTTCATTTCTTATATATTTAATTTATAACTGTATATACTAAGTACAAATTGGTTAATTCTAGAAAGTGATGAGATTACGTAACTAAAAAAAAAATTAAGCCATGAACCATTATTAGCAGTTTGAATAGCATAGTGAATCCAATAAGGATTTCGGGTGCGGTTAAATTAACACTCAATTATTAAGCTATAAAAAATAGCAAATGGCATTGATGAAGAAGCAATTTTAAATTTTAATTTAAAATTGGATGAGCTACGTGGTACCTATCAACATAAAAGAACTATTAATGTTACTCTGATACTGAGTTAATTTAAAAGAATTATATTTTACCTATTGTGAACCATAAAGTTTAATAGAGTTTTACAGTGTAATCATGTTTTCCTCTTTGATAAATTGAGGCCATTTATAAAAGTATATCATGGTTTTACAGAGGCAATTATTCATCTAGAGGTATTTTAGACAATTTCCTTTGAGGATAAATTTCCATTACACATTTCGCCCTACACAAAATATTGCATGTGTTGATCGTATTTAATTAAAATGTATTGAAATGCAGCAAGCTATACAGGGTGTGTCATCACTATCTTAAGCTATCTGCACAGATAGAAATAATGTTTTAAATCAAAAATATTTGTTTCATATATACGCAAACAAAGGATTTTCTTCATATAAGACAAATACTTTTGTAGGGAGAAATAATAAGTTCGGGTCAAAACTATTAATTTTATATGAAGAATTTATTTATTTGCGTGAAGAAATTATTGATTTGCGTAATATATGAAACAAATACTCTTGATTCAAAACTTTATTTCTATCTGTGTATATTTTCTAAACTGATAAGTTAGGAAATCATTATATATACATTTTTTATGAATTAAATGAAATGAAATGAAGTTTATTTATCTCAACGATATTACATGTCACAGGTGCATTTATACATGTTTTATAGTTGAATATTAGTTGAATATTACATATTTTTTTATCTAAATTCTACGTAAATAGAAATAGTTTAACTTAAAGATCTCAGATGGTTTTGAAGCTTTGTTTTAAATACTTTTACAGGACTAGCACTTTTTATTTCTTTATTTAAAGCATTAAATTGGATAAGACCAGAATGGAACAAGCTATTCATACAGCTAGTGTCAGAAGTTATGTTAATATAAATATTGTGTTTCTGCCGAGTACTATATTGATGGACATCACTTACGAACCTTATTTGGTCTTTTAAATAATTTGGTAATAAGTCATTAACAATTTTATAAATAAAAATCATTGTGTACATGTAAAAATAAGTCTTAGTGTTGAACCAGTTTAAGGTATTTAATATCAAATTAACGCTTGTATACAAGTTACATTCTAAAATAATTCGCATTGCTTTATTTTGAAGTTTTTGTAATCTCTCAGTATTTGCATTTGAGGTATAGATTAATGAACAGCAGTATGTAAAGTGTGGCCATTTTACTTCCAATTGACAGACACTGACTTATTCTTCAAAAGAAGCCAATTTTTTTTACCTATTTTCTTAGACACATAGTCAACGTGATCATTTAGTTTTAGTTCCCTGTCTATAACGAGCTCTAAGTATTTCATATTTTTTACATGTTCTACATTTTCATTATTTAAAATGACATTTAAATTACGTCCTTTAAATGAGTTGTATAAACAATTTGAACCAATAAACAACCATTTTGACTTAACTTCATTTACTTTTAATTTATTTTCTTTGAATGTATTTGAGACCTATCTTAGTTCCAAGTTTACCGTGTCCACCAATTGATTAAAATCATTATCAGCATAATATATTAATGTATCATC
Organism: Rutpela maculata; assembly: GCA_936432065.2. Taxonomy (NCBI): domain Eukaryota; kingdom Metazoa; phylum Arthropoda; class Insecta; order Coleoptera; family Cerambycidae; genus Rutpela; species Rutpela maculata. The sequence goes on along the minus strand of OW386290.2, from coordinate 67,520,939 downwards.
TTCAAAAAGATGGATCTTGCATTTTTTCAAGATATTCCCTAGGTCATTAATATATAGTATGAAGAGTAATGGCCCAAGGACGCTTCCTTGGGGTACCCCGAAATTGTTTACGATAGGCCCTGACTTCTTATTATTTACTTTAATTATTTGTTGTCGATTTGAAAGATAACTCTCAAACCAATGCAACACCGTGTTCGAGAAGCCGTATGCTTTTAATTTTACTAACAATATCTGCCTATCAATCGTTTCAAAAGCCCTTTTAAGATCTATGAACACTGAGCATATTCCTGTTCCGGATATGTTTAATAGTTCTTTCCATTCAGATGTTATGAACTGATATGTACACAATATGTTATTTGAATTTATATATTTAATTACTTGATCGAACACTATTAATTCAAGTAATTTTTCGCAAAAAGGAAGCATATTTATTGGTCTTAAGTACTCTGCTAAGTGGGTATTTGGAACTTTCGGTATGGGCACTATTGTAGACGTTTTAAAGCATTCCGAAACAATACCCTTTTCAAGACTTAAGTTGATGACATTTAGTAACAGATAATCGATTACATGAAAAGTATTTTTTATTACCTCCTTTCCTATCTCATCTGTGCTATATTTCTTTACTTGGTTACCTACTGTTTTATTTAAATTTGTCAATGAAATCAAGTTCAGTTTCGGTATTGTTTCTAAAACACTCTCCTCGTTAACAACATTAACACCAATACTAACTCACATCCTCTATGCTGCCTACATAATAAGTATTTAGTGAATTTGTGATTTCGTCTATATCATTGTATTCAACTCCATTACAGCTTAATGTATTAAGTGCATTTGGACTTTTTTTACTATTACCTATTAATTCCTTTAGGTTTGCCCACATTTGTCTAGAATTATTTCTTGTGTTATCAATGCTTTTTTCATAGTAATTACGTTTAGCAACTTCTATTATTTTTACTAAGGCATTTCGTTCTGTCCCCTCCAACTAAAATATATATGTTATAAGTACCGGAAAAGGCAACGAAATTTATTATTAAATGGAAGACCCTGTGTATTTTGACATTTTTAGATATTTCTGTAAAATTAACACACCTCTCAAAATTTACCATGATCTTGATTTTTTCTTATTTTTTTATAGCCCATTTGCCCGGTTTTAATTATTTCTTGTTTTTTGTTTTGAAAGCCTTGTTGATTTGAAGCAAACATCATTTTTTCCTCAAAATCAAGTTTAACTTTCTGACGCTGTGAGCGGCAGAAAAGGTAATATCCATAGCAACGCGTATTACTTCCACATCCAGTGGAAGTATAGTAACGACAAACAAATTTTTGAAAATTTTTATTATTCAAATAGGCTTAGATTGTCATGAAACGTCGAGATTTTCAATTTGAGCAAAAAAATTTTGTCTCTCTGCCGGTCTGTAACTTTTTTTGTACGCACGTTTACTCTGAAACTGTTTAAGTTATTGACTTGAAATTTGGTACACGTATGTACTTTAACGGGATCTGGAACTAGATTATATTTTCATCTTATTCCATAGAAGTTTTGGGGTGTAAATTGGGGTAAATAGGTAAATCAAGCAGGTAATAGTCCATAAAACTGGTATTTAGTGTATATAAGGTTTCAAAAAAATTTTTTGCATTACCCACCCCCATTACCAGCCCTACCCCATTATTAAAGCGGATGAAAAAAAAAAGTGATTTAGTGTGTGTACAAAAACCAAAATCCCCAAAATATTTTTTTAACTTCATCCACCCCCACTACCACCCCCTATCACCACCCTCACCCCACTACCGTGTGGGATATCGTTTTATGCGTTTTTGGGGTAGACGATTTCAAACATTATATTATTAAATTTCTATAAACAATTATTTCCACACAAAATTTTTTCGTTATGAGAGACTTGGGAAGAAAATCTGGATGTGGAAGTAGTGATTCCTTGGGCAGCGGTTTTTTATTTAATGCGCCGGCCATGCGATATTAACACAATGAGTTTTTGGTGGTGAAATTCGAGATTTATTATCTTTATTTCTTTATAAATAATCGACGTTTGAAGAAAAAAACGCAGCATGTTTTATTCGGAGTAAAAGCCACTTGTCGTGACTCATCTGCAATTGCCGTACTCACTTCGTTCGTCTGGCAAATCTACAGACTCGTCAAAAAAGTAACACGTTTACTCCTAATAAAACAATATTACTATTATTTTTTCCCTGTCATACATATATTATGACACGTAAATTACTGGCTAACACACAGGCATTAAGTTCTTATTTGAGTCATTTTAGTCGCAAAATCGATTTTATGTATCCGTAATGATGAATTTGTCAAGTTTGATATAGGTACCTACTTATTTATATTCATAAATCATAATAGAATGTGAAACATAAATGATTTATTTAGAATCATAACTAAATAAGGCATGGGTTATTATTTATTATACTTTAATTATTCATATTACTATAGGTTTTATCTAGAATTACAATCTTTGCTTATTATAACATGTATCGCTAATATCGGTATAAATCTACAAAAATGTTTTCTTTGAATAATATTTAGCATTTAAACCTTAGCGTAATTATATCTACAAACGGAGTTCTTTAATTATCTCTAGGTAATAATTTAAAAAAAATGAATATCAATAAATTGAAGTTAGTCAGAACTTTTCTGGGAGCGGTACTACAAAGGTAAGAAGTTGCACTCACGAGTCGCAGACTTTGAGTAAATATTTGATTAAGATCTTGCTCGAATACGGCACAATTCATTTGTACATTGTGTCATTATTATTGCCCAAATAGCTGTCTGATTACAACTATAATTTGTTTCGTAGTTCTCTTATTAAAAATATCTTAATTACGTTTAAAACTAAAATTGATGCATCACCTAATCTACGTAATGTTTGTTCGAACCTTAGAGACACACCGTATGATACAGTTTCAATATCTTGTTAATCTTCATATTTCTGTTTACTTAATCAAAAACCATAGTAACATTTTGCCCTAGAATTTTAATAAAACATGTTTTAATAAAACACGGAATTTTTCACTCTTCTGACAATCACCATGTATGACGAATATGGATTCCTTTATTTGCCACATCAACTAGTGATTCATTTACCAACGCCAACCTAATTTTCGAAAGTTGGTTTAAAATAACAAGTTAAGCTCCAACTTTTGACAATTTTTAGCTCAAATTTCAAATTAAATTCATCCATTTCTAATCACGTGTGCTGAAACAACCAATCAGAACAGAATTGCACTGATAAGATCCCTTGGGGATCTTTTCACTTACGTCATCCAGTTTGACAGTAATGACAGTATTTTTTGACAAGGTCACAGTTACGATAAAAAATATCATAAAGAAATAATTAACAATATGCGTGGAAACACCTATTCAATAATGGAAACGAATACATCATCTGGATCTACATTTAATTTTACAAATTGCTTTTTAAATCAATAATTGTTATTTTAGTAAATAGTTTTGAATAAATAAATAAAATAAAATAAAACAAAATACAAAAAATATTGTGCGTGAATGCCCCTCGAACGTTGATAAATAGCTTATAATTTTATCACAACTTCCTCAAGCACGTTGCTTTTAGGTGATATCCCTCCGCCTATGGCGTCGGGATATTACCAAGCATCATGCTTTCGGAAACTGTCATAAAATATTTCATATTGTCAGCGCCCTTCGGACATTATAGCTGATAAGAATACCAGTAGCTGAGGCAGTAGCTTGTTGCCGATGGCACCACCATTTTGTGGCGTAATAAAAATTTGAGGACATTACATAAGGACATTTATTCCGACAACTCTGTAGTAAAAGAATGGAGCAATTGAAATCTTATCACATTTAATAATTTTAAAACTAACGTAATGACCTTCGGTTGTAGCTTGGAAGAACCTCTTGGAAATCATATTCTGGAAAATGAAATAATACAAAATTTCCTGGATTGTATGTTAACAACATACTAAATTTTCAAGAATATATAAAGAACTTAAATAATACATTAACCTTGGGATGTTATGCCATTCGCACAATTTTTACGATAATTTATTTTTCTCGAATAGAGTCTCATGCATCTAAGATAGGGCATTCTATTCTGGGGATTGTGCAGTCAACAATTATTGAACGGGGCGGGGCACTCTTTTTGCAAAAGCAAGTAATGAGATGTATGTGCTCGTTTGAGAGACTCTTTGTTGCTTACCAGATACTAACAGTATTATGTATTTTTATCCACGAAATTGTGTGCTTATCCTATACCATTTTCCAGTTTTACAAGAATTATAATCCAGTTGCATAATTGTAATCTAATGTATCTAATTTAAAATAGTAAAAGAACTTACAGCGATCTGCCATTTAAAAATATGTCTTCCGATAAACAATAATCTAGGAAGGCCCTAAAAAATTCTTAACTATTAAACTCTATTATAATTTGCAGGAGTACTACGATGGTACAGTTTAATGCGTTTAGATTATTATAATATAGTTTTTAACGTATACAACTTTTATCCTGTGTATTTCAGTTTTTTGTAATTTCTTGTAATTATTTGCATTACAGGACCCCTAAAAGGATTATGGACCAGAAAATGCAATCATTGGATATCAAATCTTGAGAAATACATCTTGATGGTCTCTAACATCGCAAAAATATTAATCGATTTAGTAATTTCTGACACTGTAACTCATAAGGAGAGGGTGGCACTTTATATAATATTCATCAGATCGATAGATTTTCTTTAGGATCTACTGTTGAAAGATTGGTTCATAATATGAAATCACGTTGTCATTATATTATTTCTTTTACATTTCTAAAAACACCGTCGTAATTGTGATATCTATTAAAATTCTTTTCTTTATTTGTATGAGATTACAACATAAATTATATTATTGTCACTTGCCGCTAAAAGGAGTAATAAATATGTTCAAATGGCTAAAATTCTCATACCAACCAATAAAAACTAAATTTTTAACCAACCATAAAATTGGTGTTAAGAAACGCATTTGTGTATTTACCAACAGTTTCTTGTCAAACCAAAAAGATGATGGAAGGTAAAATCGAGTATCTACTTAATTTATTTTAAAACGTTTTAAAATGGGTGATATTTGGAAAGTGATACAGATAGTTCTAGATGATGTAGCATATTATTCTATGAAACGAAGCTTTTATCCACATAAGTTTTTTATATATTAATTATTATCAAGTAAAGTATCTTTACATGTTAATTTTATAACATATATTTTCTAAAATTATAACTGGTGGCATTGGAAGGGTATATTTTAAGTCAAGGTTATTAAAAGTAACGTGAGGTAAAACATAATACGAACTTTCACTTTTTTTGATAATTTCGCATTTCACAGAACAATTGATGGAGTTATTAAAAAAAGTAAAACATTACTTTTAGTGGTTTAACAGTTAATACAAGCGATAGAAAGGTGCAACGTATTTTATTGTGCTTTCTTTTATCTCTGTTTTATAGACTAGTAAACTACAAGAAATCGTTAATTTCTTCTCCATCTCTTGCACATCAAATTGTCTGCTGTACGTTATAGTTAAATAATATTCACCATATTCTTTCTGTCATTCATTCTTATCACCGACTGTAAATATTCATTTGATTTTTCAAGTATTATATTAAAACTGGCGCTTTTTGAATTTTTTACAAATATTTCGAAAATTATGCAGTTTTTAAAATGATACGAATAAACATAGAATCACACCACAGATATTAGACAACTCACAAATCCAAACCGAAGGCTGGAGTTATACGTTTGAAAAAAATGCAGGTAACATCCATTATCCACTAGCATTGGCAGTGTCGGAACTGGGTATCGAACCCAATACACGACAAATAGTGTAACAACACTGCTATACACAAAGCGCTTTAGTCCGCTGCGGTACAGTACTAATGGAGGGATATATTAAATGAACATTGCAACGAATTTATTAAAGATTTTCCGAATTTCTAACGAAAAGTGTCAAGAGTAGGGATGTAAATTAAAGTGCCGGGGAAACATTTTCTTGAGTACAAGCCATGAGATCCAAATAAGTCTATATTATTTTCAAATAAGACTATATCTATATACTGAGTATATTATATAATGGAAGCATATTTAAAAGAGGAGATTTTAAATCCCCATGAGACGTATATATGTTGAAAAAAAAATCTCATTTAATGCCAAATAGTCTCTCCGCATATCTATTGACTTCCCCAACAGACAGTATGTAATAATCACACCACATCTAAACACCGAGATTCAAATCCCACAAGATCCAATTATGACGTCAGTTCACATTACACGTGCAACTTTCGGAGCCGTAGGAGCTAAGGGGAATCGTAAAACAAATAAAGGCGATGACTGAATAATAAAAAATATGTATTCAATTGTCAAATTATATTCACCTTTATTTAGACGATTGCATTAGATAGATTGTGAATTGGTCGTTAATGCACCTCGACTTAAAAAAAAAATGTGATACCCATTGCTCTATAAGTTCTATTTCGCAGCGTTGAGCAACGGCCAGAAACCAGCGTACAACGATCCTGCAGGATGACCGGACGCAGGTCTTTAAGTAGTCTCCTCCCACCGCCGCAGGAGTGAACATTATATGAACCCATCGGTTTTAAAGAATTCAAAAATGTTCATGGAGGCCATCTTTCCCACTTGAGCAGTTGTCAAAACTACTTGTTCGATCTTGCATGAGAAAAGTATATGTTCTGCAGTCTCTGTTGTCTCCACACATAAAAGGTACATTACATCCTCAGCTTTATCCATCCTTTTGAGATAATATTTCAGTGGGCAATGTCTCGTGAAATGTCCTGTTATTAACCTTTATTTCATACTGTCCGGTAAATGACCGGACTCATTTTTCGGCCGATAAATCGAATATTACAGTATCTGATACCGTAATGTATTACCTGCGAACATTAGAGTATCTGATACTGTAATGTGTTACCTGGCAACACTATCATATTATTTGTTTCCATTGACAAAACAATCCATATTTTTTTGATATCTGTCTGATAATTTTTTCGGGATTAATTTTCCCGTTGCTTCTACAGATTTATTTAAAATATCCTCCGAAATCACCATAATACAAAATAATACAAAAATTATTGTTTTAATTATTTGACAGTAACAAACTAAAGACAACCATAATTAGTTATAGAAAACAATAGATATATAACATCGTTAAGATGATGCGATTGTTAGATTACGAACTAATATTTTTTAAATTTCAATAATTATAACTTTTTATTCATTTTAGAAAGGGTTATAAAGACAGTATGAAATAAAATATTATACGATACACGTCCGGTAGATGTCATTACAGTACTCGTTTATATTCGGGACTACAACTCGTACTGTAATAAATCACCTACCGGACTTATAACGTAAATTACCATAATTCCGGTTTGCTGAGATCGAGTAGCTCTGTAACTCTTTTTGCGAATAGCTTTTGAAATTTTTCGCTTTATGCTAATAATTATCATTGTTCTAGCAATGCATTCAATGGAAAAAGAAAGGCTTTCGCTTGTCTGACTTGAAGTTAGACTCCAGTACGAGATTTTTTTTCATACTTACTCCTCTTCATTTCTTACCTCCTTCGCTGTGTGACATTCTGCTATCCCACAGAACGACGAGCAATGAATGACGATTTATCGCCTTATAATTAATATGTATATATTAGACCCGTGACAATCCAAGAAAAAACATTAAAGACAATTACATACTCTAAAAGGGACTGTTATGGTGCGCACTGGTATCGGCTGGTAAAATCGGTCCATACATCATTGAAAATGCGGCCGAAAACGCACTTACCGTCACTATTGGGTAGTATTGTGGATATGTGGAATAATTCGTTATTTTTTCTGTCCTGATTCAGTAAGATTGGCTGGCTACAACCTTTACATATGATTTTATCAAGATGAGACCTAGGTACATACCGCAAGAGATTCTATGGACACGGGAATCTTCAGGTTCAGTAACATCTAATTGCCGCGCAGGTCGCCCGGCCTTACCTCCCTTGGTTACACCTCAAAATAAGGCTACATTCACTCCATGGCCAGTATCGTGATGCTAAAATACGGAGTTCGTCAAAAAGTTTGAAATATTTTAGTCGAGATGTGTGTCGTTGCGATGGATAATATGAGATCTCATAAGGAGGCTGCCCGCTTTAGGCTGCGGTTATTTGAATAATATAATTAAAAAATAAAGTACGTAAGTGTATACTTTAATTATTTTTAGTAACTATGCAGGGTGATATGCAATTACAATTTCTTGAAAATACTTCAAGAGCCGATATTAAACAAAAAATGAATTGTAATTTGTTATATATATAGAATATAACCCTATATCGCATAATATCATATAATATATATATAGGGCAATCAACACACCATTTAATAGGTTCTTCCATAGAAAAAATATTAGATAATGAGAAAACTGGTTACTAATTTTAAGAACGTATAAAGTGAGGAAACTGACACGATAGAATTTTTTTGCTCAAAATTAGCTTCAGCACATCAAGATACTTCAGAAAAGTTAGATCAGAACCTTAGGACAAGACCTTTTTTGCCATTTTCAGGGGATAAAAGGTAGAGAAAAACTGACACGATACATTTTTTTTTGTCGAAAATTGACTTCAGCGCGTTAAAATACTTCAGAAGAGTTAGATGAGAACCTTAGGTCTTTTTACCCTTTTTAGGGGATAAAAAGGTAGACAGAAACTGATGCGATAGATTTTTTTTTATTATTAGAATCGGTTTCAGCACCGGTACTGACAATACCGGTGGGTATGGATGTATGTCTGCGTTTTTCCAAATATGTAACCCCCTTCCGGACAGCCTTCCGGATAAACATTCACTTGCTGCATTGGCGGCAAAAACTTCTGAAGAAATTAATAAGTCTAACAGACAAACAATTTTCACATCTGAAGGTAGTCTGTTAGAAATCCAATTATTTTTACATATTACAGGTTATTAATTATGTTTTCACTACCTATATAGGCGGTTAATTACTTCGCGTGGCTAATGATGTTTTAGTACAACATTTTAGGGAATGATAAGGCTGCGTATTGTACCTTTCATCACGTTAATGATATCACTAATATGCCCAATACTCAAAACTCAGTATATTTTACTATCGAGAATAAATTGATAGCAGTAGATTCACAAATATCAACGCTACATGCTGCCTCAATAACTTACACCATCTTTAAGTAAAGTCATAAATCTACTTGCTCATCATTCACAAGCCCTTTTTTACTTAAAATTGCAAGTCTCAATAATAAATACACCGCAAAATTTGTACCATTGACCACAATAATAGCGAGACTTGTGACTGTTAAGTTGTAACTATTATTGCGTAAGGATAATCCAAGGTAAAATACACATTTTTCAAAGATTTGTAAATATTTGCAAATCATTACAACAAACGAGTAAAAAGAAAAACAAACACAATATAAGAATGGGTTTGTGCACATTTTAAAGACAATTCTTTGCAAACATGAAAACGAAGAGTATATTGCGTTTGGTCGGCACATTTCTGAAACCGTAAATATCGTAGAGAAAAAAGTTCATATCATGATGCTAGTGGTCAAATTCAGAACATCTTTCAGAATGTCTGCAGTTATATTCAGAAAAAGATGCACATGAAGAGGGTTGTACTTCGATAAGATTTTACAAACACAAAACACTACAGACATTACAGACATACTCTAGCAGATCAAGGTGACATCATCGAGTGATCTTTAAAATTATAAGTATGAAAATTAGACCTAAAAAAATTAACTTCGTTTTCAAAAAATTGAGAAAATTTACTATAGATTGTTCAACAATTAAAAAAAAAATTCAATAATTCGGCGAATAATATAATGTTTACATCTAAATTGTGATTTATTAATAATTGGTACATACGTTTAAAAATAATCATTTTAAACGCTACGAACCCCTTCTTCCCTGTAAACCTTGTTGAGGAAAGGGACACATTTTTAGAGACAATGGACACACATTATTCGAACATTCTGGTGTTTTTCTCACGAGTTCAAATTCTGCCTAAAATAAATGATAGACTAGGTAGGGTATGCAGAAAACCAGGAGAAAGATGAGTTAAATACAACAGAAAAGGTCTAGTTAAGACATGGAGATAATGTCAAAGTGAACTTACAATACAATAAATAAATAAATAAACATATAATAAAAGGGGATAATGCCGTATTAATGTGTGGTACAAGTTCGCCTGTAATTCGAGTGGCACGTAAATAACACAGGCCCACAAAAAAAAAGTTTTCTGCGCCGCGGTATTAACCATACCTATCCCTTGTATTTTGACCCGCTGAACACGAATCTGACCTTAGTTTTCCCCTATACGTCAGGTTTTTTTTTAAAGCAAAAAGGTCTAATATTTATGTATTTATTTGCTATTAAAAGAAAAACCTGACGTGCTGGTGAAAAACTAAGATCAGATTCGTGTTCAGCGGCTTAAAATACAAGGGATAGATGTGGTAAGTACTCCCGCGCAGATGACTTTTTTTTGTGGGATTGTGCCACACTGAGTGTGGCACAGTGGCAACCAAAAAAAGTGGTCTGCGCGGGGGTACTGACCACACCTATCCCTTGTATTTTGAGCCGCTGAACACGAATCTGAACTTAGTTTTTCCCTTACACGTCCGGTTTTTTTTTTAACAGCAAAAAAAGTCGTGTTGAATCGCGATATTTATATATATTTATTTGCTGTTAAAAAAAAACCTGACGTATAGGGGAAAAACTAAGGTCAGATTCATGTTCAGCGACACAAAATACAAGGGATAGGTATGGTCAGTATCCCGGCACAGACAACTTTTTTTTTTGTGGGCCTGTGTAATTTAATGAAATTGGTGTACCCGTAATACATTGGACAAAACGAAGTCCAGATTTAAATCTTATTGAAATTAAATGCAAAGACAATTTCAAGCTCTGCAAGATTCTTCGAACCGAAATGGAGTACTTGAATATTCTAATAGTTGATTCAAATTTTGGGCACCATATTGGAGCCGGCATTGTGAATTTTTCAAGTTTTTGTATTTTTTGGTAGTTGTGAAGGTATGTCCTATCCTCATACCCAATTTCAACCTCCTAGCTCGACAAGAAATACTCAACCCACAGATATAAGTTTATACATAGTTAGGCTCTACTTTTATATAAAACAGGGTATAACAAAGTTTTTATCTATATTTATCTATCCGGTAAATTGTTTGGGTACTTCCCGATGAGCCAGGAACTTGAAATTTGGCATGAAGGTAGGGCGTACCTTTCCGACCCAGAAAATTTCAAAAATTGCAAAATTCAAAATGGCGGCTCCAATATGGCTACCAATATGCAGATATATAATAAATATACTTAAAAAACAATACCTACGTTAAAATGAAAACGCTGCCAAAATGGTAAGAGCTGTGAAAAAAGCTGTAGGAATAAAGTTGTAAAGAATTAAATTTGACATAAAAAAGTGAGCGGTAGCATATATGTACCGAGGCCGTCAAAGTAGGAACTGTTATTTATTATAGAGAAAAAACAAAATTAAATTTAAAAATGTAGAAGTTTATGCTTAACAAACGCGTCTAATCTTCATACTTTAGTGCTCAGAGATAAAAAATGGGGACAATTTTCAGCTTTTGTGCCGCCGGCACAACCGAGTGGCACTGAGCATCACAAACCCGTCACTAGGCGGCACTAGTGTCGCTTATACCATATTCATAGTTATACGCTAGCTTTCCTTAGATCAATATTCCACAGAGCATTTATTTCTCACGGTCTTCCACTTCATTGACAAATGGAAACACACTCATCGTTCATGTTCTTATATTAGAATTAGAAGGACATCTTTCGGCCGCAAACAAATAGCGATAGACGAATAACAAGGAAATAAGTTGTTGCTCGCTCCTCAGAACCTCAATTCATTTTACCTCGATGCATCGATCTGTACTCTTCTCAATAGTATAAGCTAAAAATCTTGACATAAGCGCAATCAGTCGAGACCCCGGACAATGCACTAAAAATAAGAAAATTCCCAGTTAAATCAAGACGGGTGGCAACCCTGCAACAGACCAACTGACTGACACGTATGGAAATTTTCAATAGCAATTATAAAACTTAATAAAACCTCAAATTAATACAAAGATGCTACCATTTTTAATGTAGAGTATTTCCTATAATTAAAATCGATTCTTTGTAGAATTAACCAATTAAAAATGCCTTTTAGCAACAACATTGAAAGCTGGCGCGCTAAGAAAGAATAGAGTACACAAGTAATTATTTATTTGCTTTCATGATTACAGAATATTATTTAGGTATTAAGCAAATCACAACTTACACACTTAATCACTAAATCACTTAATTTCATAAAAAATAAAAAAGTGTGTAAGTTGAAATTTGCTTAATACTTAAATAATATTCTGTAATAAACTACACACTCAGAGAGGTGTGCGATGATAGTTACGATATAATCAATCCATTCATAGTTTTATGAAAACTTTATTAAAACAGTTTTAAGGAGATGATTTCTAAACGCGGAAAAATAGTATTTATCAAAATATTCAAACAATACTACCATTTAAAAATTATCTGTCATCAAAATGCCGCTGCACTCTCAGTATTTTACAAGTTCAGTATGATAAATAGAGGAAGATGAAACGTAAACAGTTTCTTTGTTTGAAGCTACCAAGTTATTATTTAAAGACATTTCTCGAGGAACGTGCTTGCGTCAATGGCTCTATTCTGCAAGATAGAATAATGTCGAGTACATATGGCTGTGAAGACATGTAAACCTGGTGTTTCTGAGACACTATAGTGTTGTTATCTGGCGCATTATGTCTCTTCTGTCACGTCCAAGAGATATGGTTGCGGCAAGAAGGTTTATTTTATTGTGGACTGCTAAATCTTTGATAATAACGGAAAAGTCTGGGAACAAACAGAACAGATAACATTTTATTGTTTCTTCACACTCGACTTGTGTAACGGTGCTGGCATGAAATTTTTGTTAAAACTGGATTTACATACTAATGGTGTAGTTGTTCTCAGGTCGACGATATTTACATACTGTTTTCCTTAAAATTGATATAGGAAAATCGTTTCCGTCTTGAATGAAATACCAGAAATTCATTGATAAATGAGTTTTACGTAAGTAATATATGCACTAAAACCTTCATTCTTCCAGTGAATAGAAAGTTATATTGTGTACCAAAAATATGTCATAAATCACACAGGAAACAATAATTACTATTAGCTTCATGTGTTTTTCACATTTTACTTTCTCGTATGCGAAGTATACAAGGGAAGTATTGTGTTCATCAAAAATTCTGTTTTCAGTAATTGATGTTTTCAAATCCCTGAACCCATAATAATTTTTTTTGAAAAATGTCTGTATGCCGTCTGTCGTTTAAGATCGTAAACTGCTAGATCAATTTTGCTTAACTTCTGTATGCGTGTTCAACACAGACACACCACGAGGCAAAATTCTTAAAAACAAAATTATTTTCTTCTTTAATTAATTACAAGCTACACTCCACTGTTAGGTTTTACTCGTATATGGGAAAGTTAGTTCGAGTTTTGTCGGATGGTTTATTTCATATAAAGGATACAAATTGACATAATTGGTATAATTGACATGTCAGCAGTTTCTTTAAAATATCAATTTGTGATGTGTACAGCTGATACGTTTTCACAATAGATTCGTATTATAAATTCTAATAGCATTTGGATCATGATTACCACTCTGCAAATTTTGACTAATGGATGGCAAATGAGCTGCGCCAATTAGACAGATGGTACATAAGCACAGAAACATGCATACCAGTTCGTCCATTCCTCGCAGTGGAGGAGGCGTGCACCCATGTGAGTTAGCGAAAGATTGTTCAAGACAGCACGTGTTGTCCAAAACAAAGCTGCCGAACAGAAACATGTGTTCAGATACCTCGTCGATAAAGCTCTATATGGTGTGTTCTATATAAATGGAAGCTGATTATTGCCTCCTTAAAATCAACTGAACTCGGAGACCGAGATATTTATTATAACCTGTCAAGATGTTGAAATTAAAACATTTGTCTATCACGGGCGCGCGATAGGTATACAGATTTCTACTAGCAACTCAGTGCAGAGATTCATGCAATTCATTCTCTAGAGAATTGAAAATATGTATAATCCCTCTCTGTACATAAGTATACAAACGAAATACAATTAGTTTACAACAAACAATGATATGTATCGAGTGATGACAATAAGGTACAGACCCGATTTCAGAATACCAGTCGATCACTACAACGTTTTATGAAAAAGATATTATAATGTTATTAAAGCCAGGAGAATTAAAATCCAGGAATCACATTAATTCATTTAGAAAACAACAATTGTACATTTCTGAAAATGTATTTTAGTCATTCATTGACTTTTTAAATACATAAAAACATTAATCATCAATTACATTTAATAGACAGTAGTTTATCGTAATCTTCTAATTTTTTAGTTTTAAGCTTATTTTAATTGTAAGCTTCTTCCTTATTGTGCTCTTCTTTTATATATTTTACATATTTTAATGCTTCCCCCATTTTATTTCATTGTAGTATTTTTTAAATACTTGATTATCTTCAAAACGCTAATGTTTTCTTTGCAAGATATACAGCAATAAAGCTTATTCTCCTTGTGCATTGAAATAGCTTATGAGTTTACTCCCTATGTGCACAACATGCGCGTTTGGCCTACATCATCGATATAACGCTGTATTACGAGTAATGTATTATCACTTATGGTCCTATTTATATTATATATATTCCTGGAGGTATTGAATTGTCGAGAACTACAAGTGCCGAATTTATTGGAATTACTCCTTCCTTGAAGCAAATTCATGGCAATAAACCCGACTACACTTAATTTATACCAAAATTCTTATAAAATGCAATAACCATCATAAAATGAAGATGTGGACGTCTACGTAGGGGTAGTTTGAAAGCTGAACAATAATTGTTATCAGTTATATACCGTTAATTAGAAAGTCTCAAGGCTGGCCACAAAATTCCAAAATTTCAATACTTATTGTTACCGCCAGTTCCAATTCTTTCAAAAAACAACCTTGTTAAATATATCTTTTAAAGAAGAATTTTAACTCTTTTGTACTGGTCGATTGTTACCATTACTCCCAACCCTTGTATGTAGTTGAGACTGAGTATCCTCGAGGGATGTGCTCTAACATGCTGTGCATTGTATGCAGATCTCATTTGTTTTATACACATTTATTTAGTTAGGAACTGAATTAATTTTACATTACTTTATTTTTACTTTAGGTTTTAATTTATTTTATCAATATATATATATATATATATATATATATATATATATATATATATATATATATATATATATATATATATATATATATATATATATATACACGTATTAATTGTCAATCATGCATTTATTATCTTTAAGATTGTGAGAGCTAGATCGACAACTGATTTTTAAAAAACTTCATAAAGTACCTCATGTCTCTTAGAACCCCAATTACAGTACTAAAACTAACAAACGAATTCTAAAGCAAAAGTGAAGCAAAGAAGATACATACATCGGAAAGTGAAAGAGTTACAGTCCAAGGTGTGTAGAGATTTTTGCTTTCTTGCCTATTTTCAGAACTTACGTCTTAAGTCATCTTTTAAGAGTTGTAACAAATTACCCTGAAAGTGAATACAAACCGCCAAAGATTGCAGAAGGCACAACTGGAACTTTCAGAATATAAATTCTTTTTAACAAGAATCACAAACTTGAGATTAAAAATTAGTGAAAGGCCAATAAACTACAGATCAATGCATTCACGTAGACAATAAAAGATGTTGTACTGTGTAATGTCGGACCAATAGCGTTCGCTGCAACTTGATTCTGCTTAGACAAAACGTTAAATGTTAAAATTAGTTATGAAATATTTTTTTAAGATATATTCTTAACTTGTACTCGTGTAATGTAAGTATTACACAAAAAAATAAATTAATGATTTTTAAAATTCATGGCTACATAACTTACCTATTGTGTAATGTTTATGTATTAAGTCCACCTTAAAACTTGTCAGGTGATATCATTGCGAGACACCAGGTATATTAATAATAATTGTCGTTGATAGAGAATATAATTTCGCTTAATTCGCCAACGTTTAAGATACGCTAAAGGGCTGCTAGAGGCGATCACGTTTTCTGTAATAATTAATGGACGACAGGCATCGATAGGAGCGCCACATCTATCAAGTTAGCGGTGCTACCTCAGCCTACCAGACTTGGTTTATGTACTAGGAAATTTGATCATGGAACTTGTTCTCATTCATTTATTTTTGTTGGTCAGTTGTGATTATATCGTTAGTGTAAGTAATAATGCGGATAGAAAGCAGTAGGCTGTGAAACAAAAAATTGTTTTTCGATTAGCTCAGATGTGTAGTAAAATAAATTAAAAATCAATTAATTATTTTACCTCGTAATTGCGAAGTACGTGTCGTACTTAATTGAAACAGTGCAGGTACTATATTACTTTACCACCAACCATAGCTGATACTACCGGGAGGTCTGTATTCAATAGGTACTGGCGCTTCTCGAAAAAATCGTTAAAACTAAGAACGAGATATCCCTCTAAAGGTCTGAAGTGGTTGCTATATTGTTGAGTCTTCAATGAAAAGAATACTATTATTAACTATTTGCAAATTGGCTTCGAATTTTTAATAATAGGAATAACCACTAACCACTAATATAGAGTGATTAATATAATATCTGGGTCAATACCCGGTCCACTTCTCATTGTTATGTTTACTAATGACATTATGGAGGGAGCTGATAAAAACATTAATTTCCTGTTTTACACAGATCATCTAAAAATGTGTTGTTTGATAGACTCAGTTGTTGACTGTCTGTCTTCAAGATTACCCAAACATTACACAGGCCCACAAAAAAAAAGTTATTTGAACTGGGCATCTGAATATACTTTTCTTTAGTATTATTTCCGCTGATTACTAATCTGAAGTCAGAATGGGGCTTAATGCGCATATTACAGAGAAAAACCCAAAAAAACTGTCAAAAAATGCGTTTTTTATGGTTTTTTTATGGTTTTTTTATGGTTTTTTGGATGGTAATATAGGCATGTGGTGTGTTTGGCTAGGCTGCATGTATTTTTCTTATGTTTTTTGCCCCACTGACCTCGAATCTATTGTTAGAACTCGGGGCTAATTGTCAAAATGTACATAGCGTGTTACGTTGACCTGCCCTTTTTTGGGTAATTTTTCCCGCTGATTACAAATGTTCATGAACGCATAGCGTATTCCAATGGTCTGCAGATACCTTTATCGAGTAATTTTTTCCGCTGATCACGAAAACAAGGAATAATTTTTTTTTATTAACTATACTCAAAATGGTTTTCAAAAACTCTATTTCTTTTGTAAAAGTAGTACGGTCTTAAGCATCTTTGGACATATTTATTAAACCTGTTATAGTAAATAATACTTCATTTTTTCCATTCATTAATTTCTTCATACAAATCAATAATTACTTGATTCGAAGTTTCAACGTATATATTTATAACCGGTATCATATATTAAATATTTTTTAGGATATTGCTTGTATTTTATCCATCAAAAATATGATATTTTTATCATCACGTACTTGTCAAAAGTATAAATATGACTATAACCCATGTAACTAACTAACTCCAAAAAAGTTGGCAAAAGTGTAAGGTGGGACTGTGCTCTGTTACCATTCCCCTTTAACATTTATAGAGAACACGTGATATGATGTGTGCTGAAGGATCAAAAGAATGGAGTAGCTACAGGCACCACGTTCGATTCCGACTTCCGGCAGATGGCAATGTCCGAGGGTATGGTTGTATGTCTACGTTTTTTCAACAATGTGTTTCTCCTTCGGACCGCGCCTTGGCATTTAATTAGTGAACTGATTAATTTATGTCCATCCATTAAGAATAAGTGGGTGCGAGGTAGGAAACAAGGTTTTACTTTGGGCCTTTGTTGACAATACCGGCAAATGCGGATATGAGAGTCGATAGAAAATATAACATCGACAACTTACCAGTTGAACAACATTTGATGTGGCTGAAACATCAGGAAAAGCGCAAAGGTCTCTAATGCACTAGTAAGGCATTAGAGACCCATTAGGCACCTCTTAGCTGCTTCATACGGAAAATTGTAGGTAACCAGTATTAAATTTTATTTCATATTTTCCATTGTTTTTTGAAATCCGGTTATTTATTTTTTCTAAAATATTTCACATATTATATTCTTGTCTATTATATCATTCAGTTCTCTTTATTCTTAATTCATAAAACATTCATTTTGAAAAATTTGCCTCGCCTATTGTTAACACTTATGTTGAAATATTACATAACACTCAGTATAATAAACGCAGCAACCAAGGAAGAATTGTGCTTATAGACATTCAAAATAATTACTCCACTTTCTTCTGATACCGTTTATACCCGAAGGGATCATTAAAATTATTCCAAATGAGTGTAGAGCCACTAATTACTATAAAAAGTAGTTTAATTAATATCGGAATGTTATACAAGCTATAATTAAGAAGCTGTATTTGCTAGTATTTAAGGTGTTAGTGAAATTTAACACTACACCAATTCATTTTTACTTCAAAATACTGTGATA
Organism: Rutpela maculata; assembly: GCA_936432065.2. Taxonomy (NCBI): domain Eukaryota; kingdom Metazoa; phylum Arthropoda; class Insecta; order Coleoptera; family Cerambycidae; genus Rutpela; species Rutpela maculata. Next base: position 67,502,278 of record OW386290.2, on the reverse strand, counting down.
TTTTTTTAGGTTGTAACTATAACCAGATGAAAAAACCGCTTTGATTTATTTCTTTAGGAGCAATTTAAAAACCACTCTTGATTGAATTTTATATTTCAATCCTTCAATCCAACTCTTCCAACTATCTTATGATGACATCAATTAGCAAACTTTGAGTAATAACAAATGTTCCAACATGAACAACTTGCAAGATACCAAATGTCGAAATTAACTTTTCACCACATTTTTATGAAAACTACGGTTTTTCAATTTTGATCACGCTTCCTGCTCTTTCTTGAACGTATGTAGCGGGAAATCCCTCAAGGTTCCATTCTGAACCCACTGCTATTATGATGTACACATGTGATCTCAAAGAAGCATTAAAAAAATGTCGTATCATTTTTATGCTGATGGCACGCAGTTATACTTACACGTCCTCAGTTAACCACATCATAGAAAATTATTATTAGTTATCCTTAGATCATATTCTGAAAAATTTATCTTTAATTTTCTTTGGCAGTGCTAAGGATTTACAAAGAACTCAGGAAACAGTTACTCTAAAACTCTAACTACTAAACTCTTTACGTCTAGGAGATGTTACCTATCGTATTAAAGATATAAGTTGGTTAAGTTGAATTGCAGACAATTACATTTTGCACGTTACATTCATACAGTGGTGCCTATTTACTAAAGAATAGTCCATCCTAGACATATTTATCTATTATCCATCCTCTGTACTATACATTTCTATTGAGAGGTCATTTTTTATCAAAAAGAAAACATCTATAGATAGCATCAAATTTGAAACTGTTATCAATAGCCCCTTTTAAATTTAATATGAAAAAGAATCTCCTAGTCGAACAATATTTCAATAAAAGGTAATATTATTTATATCACCCTAGGATTCCACATTTACAAATATCATTTTGAATTGTATTTCTGTACCTTTAAAACGTACACATATTTATTTTCAATCGGAGATTTGAGATCTGAATTTGTAAGGAATAATATATTAAATGTATCCCGAAAACTGCGAGGTCTCTATGAGATTCTATGACATATGCGGTATTTGTTTAATATTAATTCTCATTGTAAAAAATCACTTGGTTACTCTGCTGGACCAATGATTTATTTAATAGCGCTTAGTTGACCATTTAGGGTATTGTGAATACTCCATAGTTCACGTGGATTATCGTTAGTTCCATTACAGATAAGACCATGCAAGTGGGAGGGGTCAATATTTAAGTGCGATAACTGCTTCGTGACGGTACAATACATTTATAGTTTTTAAGTTTCCATTTGAACATTTAGCGAAATGGCTTTATGTCGTCCGATTGAACATTTATTTGTCGGTAATGATGGGCAGTCTAATGAAAATGTTATTTGGATACCATTTCATGATAAAATAAATGATGTATGCAATGATCCCATGACCCATTCTGCATCCTTTTGACGACTTATAAACATGCAACGATGTATGAAAGCAACCCTTCGATACATCAACCAATAATGTCGTAAAGACAAGGAAATCTGTATGGCATCATTTATCTGTAGTAACCCAAAACATTATTTTGACTATATATTAAATTTTTCTATTGGAAAATAATATTAAAACAGGTCTTATCAGAAGTATATGTGAACTGACAAAATTAAGTAGTTCCACAATTAGTAGAGCAGTGAATTATAATATTTTTCTCGGCACAAATCATGCATAATTTTCTTGGAGTCCGGTCTTACTACACATGATCGGAACTGCTAAGCTCTAGCCTTTTTCATCCATTCTTTTTACATAGAGATAAGAATCAAAAATAGTTGTCGACGAGTCTTATATTTTTATATAGACTTTACATATTAGTAGATGTGTTTATTAAGCAAAAATCTAATGTACTACTGGTCCTAGATATGTTGGTTATGTTTTTTGAAACAATCCGTATACATTGTTCGTTATACAGTGTGTCCCACTTAAGAGTGTAAGAGCGTAATAATTCTTTTATTTTTTGTCCGATTTAAACCAAACTGATCTCAAAAGATAGAGATAACCAAGGTCTATTTAAGACCACAAAATCACTTTCCATCTTTAAATGCAAGGCCTCCTACGATGCTAAATTATATGAAAAAAATTAAAAATCATAGTAGGCATTTTTTAATCAAAAAAATTTATTAACAATACTTATTCGAAATCATTCAAAAGCCCTGAATACGAAGTTTAGTTAAATTCTAAAAGAAAATGAGGTCTTGATGAAAAAAATTCCAGTCCCAAATTTCTCGTTTTGATAAGCATGCTCTGACTCCTTTGTTTCTACTGAAAGACAATTTTGTAAATGTCAGATTAGTTGTCAAGTAAATATGTTGGCATTCTGTCTGATTTTTTGTATTCTATGATATTTTATATCAATTAAAATGCTTAGAACTGCAGAAAAAGTGATCGACCCTCAATAGACCATAGACCATGTAAAAGTTTGTCGAATTAATAAGTTATTCAACAGAACTGGCAAAGTGTGCAACAAACAAGAACAACATGTGAGGGATCATGTTAGAGATGTAGAAATTCTTTAGTTTGTGAGAGAAAATCCAAGGTGTAGCCTAAGGAGAATGTCCACAATTTTAAATATACCCAAGGATACAATTTGGCAATGCTTCCGTCGAAATAAATTACGCCCCTTCAAGCCTGTTTTTTTATACACATTGGAAGAAGGAGACGAAGAAAGACGGCTGGAATATTACTTTTGGTGTCAGGAAGAGTTTTTGAACTGCCCTAATTTTTTATTAAATATTTTATTCTCAGATCAAGCGAGTTAACTCTCAAAATACTAGAAATTGGTCCGTTGAAAACCCTCATTGGGTTGTAAACCGTCGACGCCAGTATTCAGAAAAGGTGAATGTGTGGTGCGGTATTTTGAATGAATAAATAATTGGGCCATATTTCTTTGAGGGAAATTTGAATGCGGAACTTTTCTAATTTTTTTGCAAACTGAATTATCAATCGGAATTGAAAACTTGCCCCTTATTGCAAACAACAATGTGATATTTCAACTTGATGGAGCCCCAATCCACAATGCAATGGTAGTACAGATTTGGCTAAACGACAACTTTTCCCGGAGGTGAATTGGAGGAAATAGCCCTTTTATTAATTGGCCTCCGAGGTCACCTGACATCACGCCCTTAGATTTTTTATGGGGGTTTCTAAAGAATGAAGTCTACAAAATGCAGCCACGAAATAGATTACAAACGGAAAACCGGATGAGGCAAGCTTGCGCTGAAATTACGCCTGCAATCCTCCGAAAAGTTATGAACAAGAACAGAAAGCGAATTGAGGCATGCATTAGGGCTGATTGAGGTTTGATAGAACATAATATTTAATTCTTTTGGTTGTATTTAGTATCCTTTTGTAAATTGCGTTTCAATAAAATAAATTTAGAAATAATTTTTATTAAAATGCCTAAAAAAATTTTTTTTAGAATTTAACTAAACTTCGGCATCAGGGTTTTTGAATGATTTCGAACAAGTTTTGTTAATAAAATTTTTTTATTAAAAAATGCCTACTATGATTTTTTGACTTTTTTCAATTAATTTAGCATCGGAGATGGCCTTGCATGGATGAAAAGTGATTTTGTGGTCTTTAATAGACCTTGGTCACTTGTGTCTTTTGAGATCAGTTTGATTTAAATCGGACAAAAAACAAAAGAATTATTACGCTGTTACACTCTTAAGTGAGACACACTGCATAACATTGTCTTTTATTTTACGCAGTTTTAATGTAATATTTAACGATATTTATTTAGTAGTTTTTTTGATGAGATGTTAATTTGTGCCGAATGAATAATAAATCAATAAATATTCCATATTTTCGCTTTAAAATTGTCCCATTTAATCTAATACTTCTCAGTAATAGCTAGAAGATTATTTGTGAATAGCTAGTAAATAGGAAGAAATAATGTACTTAACCGCATTGGTCCATTACCGAGCAAATTAATACAACGCTATGATAATAAAATAATCATCAATTCAATTAATATTTCAAGCTATGATTAGATACATTTTCAAATAACAGATTAATATAATTGATGTATCATTTCCTTTAATTACAGAGTATTACAAAACGATCATAAATTAAAACAAGACGTGAACTAATAAAAGAATTACCGAGGAATTTGAATCTTGCGACAAAATTGGTTTTATTTGCTCTAATTCGTCGACTCGGCGGTGTTAGTAAAGTATTTGCGATGCCGTTGGCAAAGAAAGTCTTACGTCCTGCCACTCTAATAATCATTTGATAAACTGCGATCTGTGTAATAATGACATCGCAGACACTGCTTCACGTGCCAAAGTCTGTAGGCGATTTGATAAATACCTTTCACTCTTAGTTTTTAGGAATACAAGCATCAGATAGCAGGTATGCCATTATTCATTTGTCAATCTAGTTGTGTCAAATTGTTTGTGTTGTAGGTGGGTTGGACATAATATTCTATTAACTGATATCGATTTGATAAATGGTTTGAGTGTCAATAATCCGAGGCTAAATTTGTAATATTAATTCAGAAGTTTAAAGTGAATAATACGGAAAAACATCAAAATCAACACATACATAATTCCTTCAAAATTGGAGATACATAGTGGAAATTTTTTATGGAAAAATATTATTTGAAAAAGTTGCTTTAAATCTAAAAAAAAACTTAAAAGATGAATTATATTATAATGTTCCAACAAAACGTAAAAATTACACATTATAGAAAACAATGTTTTTTGCATGTTTAGATATTGAGGGAGGGAGCTAGGGGAGTCGCTAGGATGTCTGGTTGCGAAATTTTATCGAGTTTCCTCAAAAAGAACCCGATCCAACAAGTCCTCGCATATGAAAAATGGAGAAAAGGGGTGGTTTTTGCGTTTAGGTGTAGTTTGAGGGGGTAGGGACCACGCGACTATCACCATATCGTGTTGACCGCTACTTTTGCACTTTTAGTATGGACTACTAGTTATGCCCGCGACTACGTTCACGTGAAACTCTGAATTAACTAAAAAGCTCCTTTGTAAACGACGTTTAGGGTAGACTCGCCAGGGACATGTACAAAGAGATTGTTTGCTAAAAAGTTATATTTTGGGTATTCAACAGAAAACTTTTAAAGAAACCATTCTTTTGCGTCACTGACACAGGAGAGAGCCACGTATACCTGGTCGTGGGGAAGCAACTAACACTGAGGTCCATACCCGCAACGCACAGCTGGAATTTTCCAGAATACTGTAGAATTTTCTGGAATATTACAGAAATTAAATTATGGAGTTTATGCGGCGCAAATACGCTTATTTTAGAGATCAAGCTGTATCTTCGTTTCGTAAAACTTGGCTTAGAGTTAGCCGATTTCAATGAAATCAAAACTAAATGTTATTCCAAGGTTAGATAAATTTGCCTGTGAGAACTCTATTCAAATTGTTTCAGTAGTGTCTCCGTAATGCGCGTTCAAACAAACAATCATAATGTATTCTATCTATCTATCTCTACGCACTTTTCCAGGACATAATCCCACTAGCGGACTTTGGCCAGGAAATATCACAAAAATGCTATCAATTCAAACTGACCGATAGTCCGCTAACCCGCGATATAACACGAATCAGAGAGTATAATGCCATACTTTTCGACCTGAAACACCCACTACCATACCAGGCGTTGCCTATCTTTCGACAACTTCCCCAGCCACACTTTTCCATACCAAAATTTTACCTTCTCACCACGTTTTACCTTCAAACCCCTCTCCATTCCCTTTATTTGTCTCTCATTTTGTTAGTTTTGTTAATTTTTGTTCTTTTGTCCTTTTCTTGCCTCCTTTTCAAAATGTCCCCTCCTTCAATAACTTCTTGTAAAATCCAAACTTTCTAAACTACAACAACATCCCCTCACCTTACCTTCCTGGAAGCGGTACAATTACCAGGACGAAGGATGTCATTAGCTCGAACGGGTCTTTTCATTGAGTTTTCCCCGTATCAGCATCCAGAACTTAATAATACGGCAGCCCGTAACCAAAAGCCCCTATCAAAACAGCGAGCCTTATCGCAGGGAAACTGTATAGACACTCTACAGAAATTCTAAGACATTTTTTCATGCAACAAAATTTCGAATAACGATACGGGCGGCTGGCAAACGACTTTTCGTCTGTCGAAAAAAAATGTCGTAATTTTTATATCGCAGCCAGGTAGTTCTAGATTAATTCTCGTTAAAAATGATGAACAAGACATGAATTAATCGAAAACTGCCATTTTTCATCGGCCAATAATATCTATCAATCAAATTTGTATCAAATTGGAGGCTAAAATTATCAACGCAGCGAGGCTAAAACTTTTTTCTAATTATAGAGTGGGGCGTATAAAACGATAAAAAAAAATTCGAACTGCCGTTTTCCATTGGCCGTAGCTGCGCGAAATCGAATGGAGTCGCATATACGTTCGGCGTGCTGGCGCGGCGGCGTGCTGGCGCGGCGGCGTGCGGAGGGCATAGAGATGCTGGATGACTTCGTTGCCTATGGCAACGGCATGGAGTGTATTCGAAGCCATGTAGCATCTCCAGCAGAAGGTATAGAACGCGTGTATACGTAAACAAAAGATGGCAGCTGCTGGGACCGAGGATGCTGTGTTGTCGTTATATAGAGATGGTATACTCCGCATAGTGCCAACGCAGCATCCTCGGTCCAGACAACTTGTATCAGAGTCTCCTGGTATGTATATGCTTGCTCCGGAATGACAAGAAGAAGAGGAACAAGAAGAAGACGTGGACTATGGAGACGAATCAGATAATGAGATATATATGAGTGAAAGCTCATCAGATGATGATGAATTAAACATTCGAAACTATAATAATAAACCTGACAATTTTAATTCTTCTTCTATCATTACTGTATGTCCGGAACCTTGAAATTCAATTTCAATTCCATTTAAACAAATTCTCTAAGAGCTTGTGCTTACAAACAGCCTTAATTTGTTTTTTTTTGTCGCGGCGGAAATCATTTTTCTCAAATGTGAACTAGGGAAAAGTTCAGTTCATATTTTTTTCGTGTTCTTAATAATATTTGGAATAGCCTGTAGTGGAGAACTGCCTCGCCGCGATGACCTGATCAGTCCTCAAAATTAAGCAATATGCGAATGTAATCACTCGTAACTGAACTAGCAAAAGGTTCCGATCGATCTTTCTTGTAGTCAAGAGACATCGAAACTACTCGATAATCAGCAGAACTGCCTCGCCGCGGTGACCAGAATTTTAACCGGTGGCTATTTGTCATTATTTCCGTCTTTGTAACTCTGCATATCAGTCAAAAGGGCAGTTCTCAATTTTTCCTCATCATATTTACTTCCCTCCACAAGATGACAAAAGAAACTGCCTAGCTGCGAAGACCGAGATGACCCGTTGTTCTTTACATATTCAAAGCTCGATTTGAACCCTTTAGGATAGGTAAAACGTTCCGTCACCCTGAACTTTTCTTCTTAGTTCTCCCAGAACTGATGAGGAACGCTGGAATTATCTTCGTTAAAGTAACTCGAAAATAATTGTAGCGCGGGCTGCCGTACTATAAATAGTGAAGTGCAGTGGACCAAAATAAAAACCGTAATAGTTCCTAGTATTAAGTTTTTAAAAGTTTTTTATCTATTTTTTAATAAACTGTTAGCTTTAAGTTTAATTTTAAGACAGGAGTGCTAACGCACAAATATTTTCCATTCCATTCCCAGTCGCGCATTTACCACGACGTTACACGCCGTAGTTGTACGACTGGCTCCAGACCGGAATCCGGCTAGGCGCATTAATGTAAAATCTTAATTTAAATAAATTGTTACTGAATTGAATTGATCAGTTTTTTGCAAATATTTTCAGTGTGCAGGCACGCCAAATTTACAGACTTATTATATGTATAGATTTAGGAGCATGCTGCTAATTAAAAGAAAACGTGTACCCAGTTCTCTTTGTCTATTGGTATTGTTTATAAGCTTTAACAGTGCCTGCAAATAAAGGTCTACAGCTGTCGGATTGGGCAATTTAGGAGGCCTTTTGATTTTGCTTTTAAATATATTTTTTCAACACATCCTACAAATAAAAGTCCACAGGTGTTAGATTTGGAAACCATGGAGGCAATCTAGGTCTTGTTCTTGAACTTTATTTGTCAACACTTTCCACAAATAAAATTTTACAGGTATCTGACTTGGCAATCTAGGCCACTCTTTTAGGAACTGTTAAAACCAACCCATTTATTTTCGTCATTTAGCTAGCCATGTTTAGACTATAGTTGCCTTGTCATCTGGAGCACCATATAACTAATAGCATACCTAAACGTGTTCTCAATGATAAACACAAAATATTTCCCATAAATTATACTTAAAATCTCTAAATCTTGCTCATTAAAAAAGGCCCAAGCAAATGATCCGGCCAAATTGCACGTCATATATTACACTATAGAAATTGAATTATATATGAAATTTTTTATGGGCCCTTAACATATCGGATGACACATGCTTATATATACTTATTTATTAGGGCATCGGAGAGTCTAGGTAAATAGGATCATTGACAAAGGAAGGGGGGCGAAAAGAAATGTTTTTTTTCTCAAAAATATTTGATTTTATCAACAAAGATTTCACCTTTTTAAAAGATTACCATATTCTTTTTAATATGATTTTTAAAATTTTTGCCTACGATAAAAAATAAATTATAACGTTCTTGAACTTCTATATTTTCGTACTACTGCACGGAGGAGTGTTTTCGAGAGGGTCTTTTATGGTTGTCTTTCGCGATTAACTTGAAACATAAAGATCCTTACCGAATTAATCGAATTTGATGAGCTTTCAAAACCACCACAACTGTTTTGCTAAAATCAACGGTTTTGGCATAATTGTAATTTTCCCTCTTTCACTCCCTCTTAGCTACCCTTTTGCCGTGATTTTCCAGAATCCTGGGTAATTCTTGAGCTATGCTTACTATACTTATACATTAATTTTATCGGAATATTGCCATTTATAATTCACTTCTCAGTGTTGGTGTTCTGTGCACCTACGTCTATAATTTGAGCCGAAATAGACTCGTAGGTAATAAAAGTAGACTCCATAAACATAATTTTAGATAAAAAGCGAGAATCATTTAAAAAATTTTCTTGCAAAAACAGACACATACTTATTTTCGAGAGCGAGCAGGTCGTAATATAATTCCTGTATTTCCTCAGAAGATAAAAAAGCTGCAGAACGAGAAATCAAACATTTAAAATCATTAAAATAGAAAAAGAGAAAAACATGCGTTTAGCTACGATTTGATCGGATAAATATATTACCAAGTTGGGGTAGAATTTGGATGGTAATTTTAAATCTGGTATGAAAATTTTAATATTTGAAGAAAAATAAAATTTTTGGAACGTAAAACTATGCTTATTTCTTCTTTTGAAAACGTCAAAACGTAACTTGAGAAAGGTGTAAAAAATTATATTCCTTGCGTTTTTTTTCATATATGAATTATTTTAAAAGATATAGGCTGTATCAAACACCCTGTAGAACGTCGAGATGCTAGGGTGTTTAAACATATTTTAAAATTATTATATTTTCTTTATTTTAAATACTTAGCTTTAATGCTCATATTCTCATTTTTGTCATAGCTAATTATTAAATACATTTAAAGAATTTATGTTCTTTGCAACGGAATCAATCAATTTTTAAATCGTATGCAAATGAGTAGCAACAAACTGTCTAGCAATGTGTCAAAATCTAAAACAATTTTAAAATGATCGTAATTATGTATTACCCAATCGTTTCATGTTAGCTGCGAGATTGTAGGTTTCTGACAAGAGTGACATGGTAAATATTTTTAAAGAAGGAACTAATTTCATGTCTAATATAAATTATTATTAGTAATTTAGAACTAGGAACAAAAACACCATATCTACATTAGGCTTTCCATTTAAATAATTTCAGTTGGATTTTTTTATGTAAAATAAGTAGCAGCGAGCTGTCTGTCGTAAGCAAAATGTAAATGAAGTGACAGCAACTATATCATTAGTATCCGGTATAAAACACTTGTCTATAGTGAATAAAAGATGCAATTAACGTAATTTTAAATAACTGGTAAAATATCTATTACAGTTTTAATAGAAAAATCGTTCATTATATTTCAAGGACGGTTAGTCCGATCCGCACTGCACTATCTAAGTAAAAAAAAGTGAAAACATTTTTTTTTCCATGTTTTCAAAATTTTGAAATTAAGTCAGGGTAGGAAAAATGAAAAAATACAGGTGGATAGACCATGTGTTTCTGAACAAAAATTACGCTACTAAAATTTATCACTAAAGCCACGGCATTCCTGGAAAAAAAATAGTGAAGTAACTTTGTCACTCTGCGCGGCCAGCGCACGGTTAAATGCATACTATGGAACCTCTAAAAATTCTTAGCTGTTCTGTCGAGTAAAATAAAACTTTCTTTCTCTTTCTGATAACACGTTTTAAACATTTTTCTTAGTGAATAGTAGGATAAATAGTGAGTATGGAGGGAAAATATATAATTATCAATGCATACTCAGACACCACACGCTGAATCGCTCGAATGAATTTTTACGTGCCTTTACTATATTGTATTTATTACAGGTACACATATCCACATTTCAGATATATCCAATGGATTCCTTATACATTTGTTAATGTATTGGAAAAGTTCCAGAATTTTTATTCAAAACAATCAAAAATATTTTCATAGTTATAAAGACAAGATCGTGAAAATCGCAATTTCTTATCATGATCTGATTAATCATATTTTCTAATATATTTTTTAATCCTCGTTACTACAACTTAATAAACCATAACAATCATGAAGTGTTCATACTTTTCAACAGTTCTCAATGAAGAAAGAATTTTTTTGAAGGGATTCTATTTTTTTCTGTATTGTTCGGGCGTGATAATATATTTTTTACAATTAATTATTTTTTATTTATTTGCTTTTATCATGATTAGAGAATATTATTTAGGTATTATGCAAATCACAACTTACACACTTTTTTATTTATTATGAAAATACCTACTTTCTGTATATTGTTGCCCTAATCTGGGCACGCTAATATACTAGTTAGGTAAATACTTTAAAACACTTATTATTGGAGAACCAATCAAAACAACTACTCTCCTAGCTAATACTGACGAAGTATTGAATTACATGATAGGATTCTTAGCATTTTAAAGGAAAAAATATTGAAAATATTTGAATCATTTATTTACATTTAGTCATTCACACTTTTTTTATTTAATATGAAATTATCTACTTCCTGTATATTGGTACCTTAACCGGGTCACGCTAATATACTACTTAGGAAAACACTTTAAAACACTCATTATTGGAAAGCCAACCAAAACAACTACTCTTCTAGCTAATACTGACGAAGTATTGAATTACATGATAGGATTCCTGGCATTTTAAGGCAAAAAAAAATATACATATTGAAAATACTTGAATTATTTATTGAAATTCAGTCATTCACAACAATTATTATTGAACCTTACATTCTATTTCAACTCTAGAAAAGTTGTACAAGTTTTTTCGAACTCGTTAGTTCTCATCAGTAGAGTATAGAACATTCATTCATTATTTACAAGCCTATTCTTGATTTATTTTTTACAATTAATTATTTTTTATTTATTTGCTTTTATCATGATTAGAGAATATTATTTAGGTATTATGCAAATCACAACTTACACACTTTTTTATTTATTATGAAAATACCTACTTTCTGTATATACTGTATATACAGAAAGTAGGTATTTTCATAATAAATAAAAAAGTGTGTAAGTTGTGATTTGCATAATACCTAAATAATATTCTCTAATCATGATAAAAGCAAATAAATAAAAAATAATTAATTGTAAAAAATAAATCAAGAATAGGCTTGTAAATAATGAATGAATGTTCTATACTCTACTGATGAGAACTAACGAGTTCGAAAAAACTTGTACAACTTTTCTAGAGTTGAAATAGAATGTAAGGTTCAATAATAATTGTTGTGAATGACTGAATTTCAATAAATAATTCAAGTATTTTCAATATGTATATTTTTTTTTTGCCTTAAAATGCCAGGAATCCTATCATGTAATTCAATACTTCGTCAGTATTAGCTAGAAGAGTAGTTGTTTTGGTTGGCTTTCCAATAATGAGTGTTTTAAAGTGTTTTCCTAAGTAGTATATTAGCGTGACCCGGTTAAGGTACCAATATACAGGAAGTAGATAATTTCATATTAAATAAAAAAAGTGTGAATGACTAAATGTAAATAAATGATTCAAATATTTTCAATATTTTTTCCTTTAAAATGCTAAGAATCCTATCATGTAATTCAATACTTCGTCAGTATTAGCTAGGAGAGTAGTTGTTTTGATTGGTTCTCCAATAATAAGTGTTTTAAAGTATTTACCTAACTAGTATATTAGCGTGCCCAGATTAGGGCAACAATATACAGAAAGTAGGTATTTTCATAATAAATAAAAAAGTGTGTAAGTTGTGATTTGCATAATACCTAAATAATATTCTCTAATCATGATAAAAGCAAATAAATAAAAAATAATTAATTGTAAAAAATAAATCAAGAATAGGCTTGTAAATAATGAATGAATGTTCTATACTCTACTGATGAGAACTAACGAGTTCGAAAAAACTTGTACAACTTTTCTAGAGTTGAAATAGAATGTAAGGTTCAATAATAATTGTTGTGAATGACTGAATTTCAATAAACAATTCAAGTATTTTCAATATGTATATTTTTTTTTTGCCTTAAAATGCCAGGAATCCTATCATGTAATTCAATACTTCGTCAGTATTAGCTAGAAGAGTAGTTGTTTTGGTTGGCTTTCCAATAATGAGTGTTTTAAAGTGTTTTCCTAAGTAGTATATTAGCGTGACCCGGTTAAGGTACCAATATACAGGAAGTAGATAATTTCATATTAAATAAAAAAAGTGTGAATGACTAAATGTAAATAAATGATTCAAATATTTTCAATATTTTTTCCTTTAAAATGCTAAGAATCCTATCATGTAATTCAATACTTCGTCAGTATTAGCTAGGAGAGTAGTTGTTTTGATTGGTTCTCCAATAATAAGTGTTTTAAAGTATTTACCTAACTAGTATATTAGCGTGCCCAGATTAGGGCAACAATATACAGAAAGTAGGTATTTTCATAATAAATAAAAAAGTGTGTAAGTTGTGATTTGCATAATACCTAAATAATATTCTCTAATCATGATAAAAGCAAATAAATAAAAAATAATTAATTGTAAAAAATAAATCAAGAATAGGCTTGTAAATAATGAATGAATGTTCTATACTCTACTGATGAGAACTAACGAGTTCGAAAAAACTTGTACAACTTTTCTAGAGTTGAAATAGAATGTAAGGTTCAATAATAATTGTTGTGAATGACTGAATTTCAATAAATAATTCAAGTATTTTCAATATGTATATTTTTTTTTTGCCTTAAAATGCCAGGAATCCTATCATGTAATTCAATACTTCGTCAGTATTAGCTAGAAGAGTAGTTGTTTTGGTTGGCTTTCCAATAATGAGTGTTTTAAAGTGTTTTCCTAAGTAGTATATTAGCGTGACCCGGTTAAGGTACCAATATACAGGAAGTAGATAATTTCATATTAAATAAAAAAAGTGTGAATGACTAAATGTAAATAAATGATTCAAATATTTTCAATATTTTTTCCTTTAAAATGCTAAGAATCCTATCATGTAATTCAATACTTCGTCAGTATTAGCTAGGAGAGTAGTTGTTTTGATTGGTTCTCCAATAATAAGTGTTTTAAAGTATTTACCTAACTAGTATATTAGCGTGCCCAGATTAGGGCAACAATATACAGAAAGTAGGTATTTTCATAATAAATAAAAAAGTGTGTAAGTTGTGATTTGCATAATACCTAAATAATATTCTCTAATCGTGATAATATATATATAAGTATATTTTTCCCATTCACCCTTTGCTTGTATTGTTTAAAACAAAAAAGCATCAGAAAGCTACAATTTCCATCTTTTAAATGAACCAACACTCATATAGATTGAACAAATTCTAATTTAGTGACATGTAATTCAGTGCGTCTCCGGATCTCGCTCCGAGTTATAACGTTACACTTGACTATTTTTTTATCCGGGAGAACCGTGGCTTTAACGATACATTTTGTTAGGACATTTTTTGTTCATAAATACGTGATCTAACCATCTGTATTTTTTATTTTTTTCTAGCTTGATTTAATTTCAAAATTTTGAAAAAATGGATGAAAAAATTTTTTGTTTACTTTTCTTTTATGTTCTGCATCCAAGCGAAATGTAAACTTTTCAGGATATTATTCTATACACTTTCACGAACTCGTTAAAAAAAAGTTTACTCAGTTTGCAAAATTTTGTGGGTAAATACCTTCATCGGCTGGGCTACATTTACACGCGTTTATAAACACAAAATAAAAAAATATTTAATGTTAGTGTCTAATAAATATAATTGAGATATACAGCAAAACCGTTGAATTCCACAAAAATTTTCTTTCGCTAGTCGGTCAAAAAATGTAAATGATATTATTTTCTCTGTCAATTCATAAAAATAAATTATTATTTTTGTTAGGGTGAACACTTTGTATATTTTTTTCAGTAAAAGTCTAGCAGGTTTCTTCACTGTCATTTGTGCTAACTACATGCCAAATATCATTGTCCTATATCACAGTATTTTTAGGGTAATCAGGCTGTACGTTTTTCAGTAAAAGTATGTCAGTTTTCTTCGTTGGCAATAGCGTCAACTCCTTGCGAACCATTGTGATTCTCCATCAATAGTTCTTTAGGTTTATCGTCAACAAATAAACGAATTTACCGAACTGAACTACATTTATTTTTGTAATCTACAAAATCTAAAACGTAAATATTCTAGAGAATCTCGCAAAGTAATTTTTTCACAATTACTATACTTCTGTTCAAAATAATTGCTTATAACAATTAAACTATAAGGTTGATAATAATCAATTTCAATAGAGTTCTTTTCTGATAATAGACAAACAGAATTAATGAAAAATGGAGTGACATAAGTGCAGTATTTTTCTGAACGCACATACACTGTACAGACTAACGAAAAACAACGCGCCGCGAAACTCCAACTTGTTTTTGAAACTAAACATGTTTCTATCGACCCAAAACGACATGATATTGTAGAATCAAATTTCCCCTTTATGACATGTATTTGATATTAATTTTTTAAATAAAATATATGCTAGTTTTATCGAGCCATCTAGCGCGTTGAGCTTTGATAGAGACACATCGGCCTATGATTCTTCCTATAGTGCAAAGCGTGCAATAATCACGAGAAAACTATATGAATAAGAAAACAAAATGTGAATTAGCGACTAATTTTACTCCTAATGAAATTAGAATAACATAAACATTTTGTGTTTCATATATTGTAGACAGTCTCCTAATACAAAGAAGGGGGGTTACATATTTGAAAAAACACAAAAAACATATTTTTGGAGGTTATTTTCTAAATACAATACAATACTAGCACAGCTTATTTAGCAAGTATAATAAATCCACTGCAAGGGTACACAGTCTTTACTACTTAGTTATTTTAAACAAGTGAACATCATCTGTGAAAAAACAAAATATTTTATTTCATAATCAAATTATTTTATAACATCTTGTAGTTCTTCAAATACATGTTGACCTTATTGTTATTAAATTTCTTAATTGTATTCATCTGTATTTTCATTAACATGTACATCAAAACAATTATATTTAACAAGTTGCGTAAATTAGTAGTAAAATATTATAAACTTCAATAAGTATTTTCAGCTTGTAAAAATGTACATAAATAATATTTTTTTAAATTGTCTGATAACTGTACAATATTTACCTTCGTAAACAGATAATATTGCAAAGTTTTAATTTGCTTAATTACATAAACACACCTTGAAATATCGGTAAACTAGTCTTGTAAAAATCAAAATCTTCTAATAATGTAAAATTGAAATTAATTATTTTCAGTATAGGCCAAAATGTGCCTTCTTTACTATAAATACTGCTATACAATAAATTTAATTTAATAAATGTACGGGCTAATTATTACCCAGTAGAGTCAACTCAAAACAAGTAGAAATTGTGGTCGGACGTGGCCGTGGTGTCACTAAGATGGAGCAGATAGTCAATTTTCTTAATTTTCATAGGTATTCTGAAGCGCAAAATTGCAACTTTCATTCGTTTCGTGAAGTCCTGTGTATAATGCGGCTTCGATACCGTACATATCTTCGTTTTCTTGTCTACTTAATCAAAAGTTTAGTAATATTTTGCTCTAGCATAATAATAAAACATATTTTATATGAAGATGGTATCTCACACGTCGTTGGAGATCACCTTGTATAGCGGGTATAACTCAATTTCAATAGTGAGTATTCTAGAATATTATTTTACGTATGTTCCTTTGAAACAAATATTAAGTCTAGAAGAAGTTATCGTGTTTCATAGATATTGGCATTCGGTATCGCCTGACTGCAACTTTCATTCTTTTGTGATTGTTAAATTGCTATGGTTCTGGTGATCGCCTTGTATGATGGATAGAGCTCAGTTTCAATAGACAGTATTCCGCCTAACTAACAAATTCTGTTTGCTTTATTACACGGCAAGGAAAATTAATATATCACATTAAAACTATGATTTTGCACGCATTAAATATAATAGTAGTAACTTTATTTTCCTAGTAATATTGCCTTGTTAGCTGTACTGTGAATAATATGAAAATCAGGATTGCATAATATATCAAAACAACGGAAGTTTAATTATTTCAATGACAGGGCAAGCGACAAACCTCCTACTTTATTTCCAAAATTGACAGTTAAATTCTTGAGGATATCGTTTAAAAATATTCGTTGGTACTACAAGACAACATCCCCTGAAGTATGTGGTTAGAAGGTAGAACACTCTAGACCTTGCCTGGGGTTGAGTTGACTAACCCTTATTCTTAATTTAACTCGTACGTTCACGATGAAGATATCTACACTAAATTATTATGTTACATAAAATATTGTTCAGTTGGTTTATTCACAACGGGAGTTATTTTCCATCGATAAAGAAACTGACACCCCCTAAGATGTGTACACACCTACTAATATTTAAGATTCCTCTAGCTGCATATTACTATGCAAATGATAAAGTGAATATATTCCTCGACAGTAGTGCATGTTCTAATATCACTTCCGTTTAATTTAAATAGTGCGAAGGTGTAAACCATAAATCTTTATTTTAGTATAATAAGTATGTACATATTTTAATTTTAATCTGGACGTCAGGTTACAATAATTATTAATAAATTCTTAACACAAAAGCAGCTAAATCTTTTTTAAACTATTTATGTCAAATAGCAATAGTTAAAATTTCGTTGCTGTACTAGTCAACAGCAGTGGCGCAGCCAGAAAATTCATCTGGGGGGGGCCAATAGAACCGATCTCCCCAAAGGACGAGAAAAATTTTCAGAAAATGGTTGAAAAATATTATGTTGCTTCATTTTTTGGTTCATGGAAGAAGGCTTGGGGGGGCCCGGGCCCCATGGCCCCCCCCCTGGCTGCGCCACTGGTCAACAGTTAGATTGTATGAGTGCGTGGCAGCCTATACCGAGATTAGAGTGCTAGATACATCAATAGCAGCCTCTATATGATGACATCTACAACATTTAAAACAACACTATAGTGATAAAAATGACCTTAGCAGCCTGACCGACAGAGAAGCATCCTTTTAGCGAAGCGATGCGATGGGTTCAAATCCTTTCTGGGTTGGAATCATGGATATAATAATATAATGGATGAACGGATTCATTCATCATTGTTATCATTTAAAACAGAATATAAAGCTGTGTCTGCGATGTGAGTACGTAAGAGCCTGTTCAACAAATATTTTAATTTGAGGGTATTATAAGCAATAAGAAGGTCATCCTTGGGCATCCTTGATAGTCAGCGAAAGAGCGAATATAAGTAATAAAGATTTAAAAAATAATAATAGTTAATCTGTAACTTTAAATTGCGTAGAAATTTATTTTTCAAAATTTAATTTTTTATTAAATTTTACTTGATACATCTCGTTAAATAACTATAACTATATTTGATAATTTGGTATCAATTTCTTCATACATACCATCATTATTCTCAACTGACTGCTTGGTGTCTTACCTGAAACAAAATATAAATATAAATATAGACACAGAGATACTATGGATATATATTACTGCCACAAATACAATTGACTTGAAAAAAAGTTTTTCTATTTTAAATTATATTTTTAGTAAAAAAACACCACATTTCTTTTAACCATTTCACGAGTTACACAATAGATTAACATGTAATTTTTGATAGGCAAGTAAAATACGTATGCGAAACTTTGTAATTCCATTATCTGATTATGAAATTCCACAAAATGTCCTACTTATTTAAATATCAACCATTTTTATTTTGTTGGGGATAGAAATCAATATTCAGTCAACTACAAGCCACGCCTGTTTACATTGCTACGGGCTTCGCAAACAAATCACTGCATTATTTGTTCAGGATTTTCAATAATAAATGCATATTTAATTGCATTGAAACATATACTTTATAGAGCCTTGAAAATTAAATTGTTTTAAAATCAGTAGATCCTTGTTGAGATTTTGCAAGAATGTTAATTTTATCAAGTTGCTCCTTTAGATCTATATTGTAACTCAGTTTTTGAGATAATTTAGATCTTTAAATTTTCTTATGTAAAAAAAATTGTATTAAAACAATTGCTAAATCGTATTATTAAAACTATTTCTTTTTCCTTAACCGCAATATCTTTATTTTTATCATCATCTTCCTCATTATCTTCATCGTCATTGCCATCATCAGCATCATATTGGCTAAGATACGGTATTCATTTTAGTTATTTTCAGTAGTGTCAAATACATGTCACCGACAGTTATTATGAACAGCAAAATATGAATTAGAATTGCAAAATACATACAAACCGACTAAGAGAATTAAACTTAAAATGATAAAACTTCATGGTTATTATTAATAACCAACAAGTTTTCATTATGATTTTTATTATTTATTGTTATTTCATATTATCATTATGTTATTATTCTCACAAACCTAAACAAACACTAAAACCACAAACTACTTCATCCAGTTTTTATTAGTCGTAATCCAAACAAAACATAACTATTTAGCCATCAAAAAGAAAAATAGTTAAATACTTAATATCTTAGCAATCTAGGGCACAAGAGTTGAGGTTTGTGTTTACTATATTTACATATTTACATATTTACGATCTATTTAATTTAAAAAACACATACATAAGCGATATGTACTAATTATGCTTTTTGCTAGTTTATTCATTTTTCTTAAAATTGATGAACATTTAATAGGCTTCCCAGTTTTTTTTAAATAAGTAAATGTTAATTTTTAAATATAATTGGTATATTTTCATTTCAATCATTTCCCGATTTTCCATTTTGAATGGAAGAACTGTCGTCAGTTACTATTGAGTATTTTTGTTTTTTTAAAATCTTCAATCTTATCAAATGTTGCAACACTTTTCACTTATTTTTGTTAAAATGTTGAACAACTTATATTTTATCGATGTTTCTTTTAAACAATAATGTTCTTCTTTTATCTCCTACTATCATTAATTACCACCCACGTTTTCATGTGATCGAACCTTCCCTTCTTAATTCTGCATGCAAGAAACGTGATGGACGAACAGGCAGATGGACATTTTGATAGTTATTGAGCGATATTTGCAGTTTTAGAAAAGTGCCCGGCAAATGTAATATACTATATTTCTGAGAAGAATATAAAAATATATGAAATAAATGAAAATAAAGTGATTTATAAAAGGATACGTATTTGACTAAAAAAATCATTAAAAATCTTTTAATAACAATTTGTGAAAATAACAGTGAAAAATAAGTATAATATAATATAAAGGCCTCTTTATAGTTCAAATGCCTATTTATCATATATTGGCATTGTTTAAATATTTTCTACACTTAAATGGGGATGGTTTTCTCGTTTTTCGCAAAACGAAAAGATATACTCCCCTTAGAATTTCTCAAAGATTAATTTGAGAAAAACGGGATCAATTTTGCACCTTTCCTTCACTCGCAATATACTGCCCAAAAAGAGGCGAATTTCGGGCTTATTGGGGCTGATAATGGCATACAGCATTCGAATCTAAAACTGACCTACAGTTAAATTTGCACCAACTATCACAGAATTTAAAATTAATTGAAAGTAAACTGGATGCAAACCTATACTCTTCGCCAATTTACTGAAATATTTACATATTTATTAAACATTCTGCAGATCAGTCTTTAGAAAATTTTTGAAACATAAGTTAGTATTTTAGGTGTAATTGCTATAATTTTAACTTTCGTCAGCTCCTAATGATTGTAGAAAAGTTGGAGAAAAGTCGCGGGTAGTGATTTTTTTTTTTTTTGTAAAATTTTACCAGATTGTAATCATTTTCATACATAGTTTTTTATTAAAATGTTTAATGATTTTTAATATTGATAAATTTTTTTCAAATGCGATATGGTTCATTGCTCAATGTAATATATGGTAAAAGACGAATTACCGTCAGATGAGCATTTTCGATCGTTAACAACGATTTGAATTTTTTTTATTTACGAAAAATATTGGCGGTTGGTAGAAAAATAACTTGCTACAAGGAACTCTTCGTTTAACATGCAAGTTATATTGGAATTTTCAAAATAAATCTGTAATTATGATTTGAAAGTAATTTTTAGCACTATCTTTGGATAAAGACATCGCTTGATGAAGGATGAGAATTTCGTTTCGTAAAGTAAGCTTTTGTTGGCTGATTGATGACTTTTTATCAATACATGTAAACTATAATTTACCAAATTATACAAACATTGCAGCTCAAGAAACCAATAGTATAGAATTTATTATATAGGCGTTTGCATTCATCAGACATAGTGCCAAGTAATTGCTTGTGCGTTTGTGGTAATGATTAAGTGTAATAAATTTAAATGAAATATATAATCAATTTCAAAGAAATATCAAACTTCATTAATATGTTACTTTCTATATAAATGTTAGTATTAATATATATTTGTCTATTTTACCCAATGAAATATATCTACGTGACGTACCAATTATGCACGACAACAGCAAGGAGATAATAATATTACGCAGTAAACTAAGCTCACTTAACAACCAGATCAAAAAGTATGAATGTGTGAACATGTAAAACGTCACAAAAAACCACCCAATTTACAGTGGGAAAATTCTCACCAACACCAAATTAAGATGAAACAAGCTTTTTCAGTATGAAACACAAGACTATAAAATAATGGCTTATTAAACCCTCTGGACATCGTTAGTCTGTTTCTTTAAGTTGTTTTCAGTCTTAACTAATAATTACAATGTGATTATGACGACGCAATCAAATTAAAAGTATACATTCAAAACGGGATACTCGCGAAGAACTCAGCGTGGTGTCGAACTAACAATTTTACAATCACTGTTATATTGGCTGAGAACTGTTTAATGATAATAAAAAGAGGTAAAAATGAGTTTTGTAACAGAGTCACAAAAGAAATCGGTTAGAAGAATGGAATGCGTAGGTAGTTGTATTATGTGTTATTTTACGTGTGGTCCTATTTTTGCTCTAAGACCAATGTGGGAATAAATCTTAGTATCATTAGTCGAGTCAAAGAAGGTTTTCACTTCTTAATGCTCAGTCAGCAACAGCTCCGATTTTGATCATTTTTTTTAAATGCGTCTTTTTTAATACTATTCAAAATCAAAAACATCCCAAGTGGCGCAAATACCATCGGGGGTGGAGATTATTACATTCAAAATAACCGCAGATGTCGATAGAAGAGTACATTCTAAGCAAAAAATGTTCTATGAAGTTTTTTCAGTGAGTCAATACTTTTTGAGTTATTCGTGATTGAAAATGTTGATTTTTCATCTAAAAAATGCATGCTTTAGAACGATGTTTCACTAATAACTCGAAAACTTTAAGCTTTACCTAAAAATTTATTATAAGCAAAAATGAAGCGTATAAAATAACAAATCGATTGACTTTTAATTTCTGTAGATGCAATACGAATCGAGTTATGGCTCGTTGAAGGTGTCTTTTTGTTCGCCGAAAACTGAATTCGATCCTTTCAACATTAAATAATGGAAAAACGGGAAATTTTTAGAGGAAACCATATAAGACGTTTTTAAAAGAACATGAAAAGACATTTCAAATGAACTTCGGTAAAAGTCGTTAGCATAAAAACTAACGGAGTTATGATGAAAGTAAAATGGTTGTCTCTTTTTTTTGGAGAAAAAATCAGCAATGAAACCAATGGCTTCACCGCAAAAATTCAAATTGAACGTAATCCAGTTACAATTTACTTTGTTTAGGTACTAACAATATGTTCTAGAAGTGTGGCCGGTTTAGAATGCCTATATTTGAAAAAAAGTTTGATTCAAATTTGAAATGATTTTTGAAATTTCTTAAAAAATTTTAGTTTTTTTCACAATAATTCAAAGACTAAAGAAGATACGTAAAAAATGTTAGAGTACAAAAATTTATGATTTTTTTTACTGAAAGTTTTGTTTTGTTTTATTTCTCTAGGATGAGAAGTAATTGAGATATCACCGTTGTAAGTTTGCATTTGAGTGCGAGAACCACCTTTCCCGAGCCCTTTAAACTCAAAAATCTCAAAAACGAAGGGTTCAAAGAAGTTCAACTTTACATGCCTAGCCCTTAAAGTTCCCTGTAAAATGATTTTTTGGGCGATTGAATAGCTTAAAAATTAAGGAAGTCATCATTGAAAAACCAATCATAGCGCATCTGCTCGAGAAACGCTGATAAGTCTTCGACACGGCTCAATTTTTTCAACTGTATCTCTTTAGCAGCTCCGTACAGTAATATTGTGCAGTACCTATCGGCTTCTAAAATTTATACTTTAGCATTTTTTACGTATTTTAGTCTTTGAATTATTGTGAAAAAATTAAAAATTTAAAAAAATTTTTTTTAAAAAAGCACACATCGTCACTATATAACTTTGGTTCCTTGAGCCATTCCCTAATTACAGTCCAAATTTCACGTCAATCGGTTTTATCCGAAAGAATTCTGAGCGAAAAATCTTCAAACAGTGGACTAAATTAACTTTTTCATGAATATTGGAAAAAAAACATAAAAAATAGATTTTTCCTGCAAAAGTTGTTATTATTGTTTAAACAGTATAAATTGTTATCAACCCCGACTGTGGGAAACATTTTTTAACTTAAATTTTCAATAAAAACAACTCAATGTTTTATAAATATCGCGAAAAAAAATTTTTTTAATATATTTTTTTGTAAATATTGTTATTATTGTTTAAATAATATAAATAATTATTTGCGCCTCTTGGAATGTCTCTGATTTTGAATAATATTAAAAAGCACACACTTAAAAAAGAATGATCAAAATCGGAGCTGTTGCTGAGAATTAAGAGGTTTTGACGATTTTTAGGTTTCATTGACTCGACTACTTATTATTATATGCTCTATAATGGTCATATCCAAAGAGGAGATGCAATAGGGAAATATTTATTATTTTTGGCCATATACATTACGTACACTCAAAATACATTATTATGGTATTAATAATTAAATTATAGTGACATGCGAAGAAATATGTGAAAAACAGTATTTTGGGTTTCAAAGTGGATTCAATAGACCGTTTCTAAATAAGTTACGTATTTAAAAAAAAGTGAGTCACGCGCATCTCTTCTCGTTAATAGCTGACTAAAATGAATCATAAAATGAAATATAATAGAAAGAGTGCTTATAAACAGATTTTTTTTTTTATAATAAACACAAGCATATGAGTAATGGGCTAAATAAACTCTTTTTCTGAATTTTCTTGTAAAGCCCACAAAATGTCAGCTCAAGAATTAAAAGGGAATCGCTTAAATGAATAATATGAAAATTCACCTGGGGCGGTAAATATTAAGCATCTACAAAGAACCAATAGTCCAGCATTTAATTATCCAAGATACACTAGACGATCACAAATTCACTGGCACACAAAAATAAAGTACTGAACCTGAAACAAAACCTGTCAAAATGTATGTATTTTTGTACGCTGAATCCGAATATGTTATCAGATTTGGTCTATGTCATCGGAATTTTTTTCTGCATTCAGTGAAAGTCGAACGTTTTTCTTGAAAGCTGTAGACGTTTGACTGTCATCGAATGCAGAAAAAAATTTCGATAACTTAGCCAAATCTGATGGCAGATTTCGATTCAGTGCACAAAAACATATATTTTGATAGGTTTTGTTTCAGGTTCACAACTTTTTTTGCACACATTAAAAAAAAAGTTGTGAACAAAACCTATCAAAATGTACATATTTTTGTGCGCTGAATCCGAATCTGCTATCAGATTTGGCATATGTTATCGGATTTTTTTTTCTACATTCGATTAAAGTCAAACATCCTCAGCTTTCAAGAATAAATTTGACTTTCTTCGAATGCAGAAAAAAAATTCGATGACATAGGCCAAATCTGATGGAAGATTTGGATTCAGCGCACAAAAATATATACATTTGACAGGTTTTGTTTCAGGTTCACGATTTTTTTTGTGTGCCATGTATTAATGCTGGTCGAGGGGCGTACAAATAAGAAAAAATTAAAAAAAAAAATATAGCATTAGATCTACATATTCACAAAAATTTAAAACTACTATAACTTTTGAATAATCAATGATTGCACAAGTCTTTCATATACCGGATCTGTTACCTTTATAAGTTAAAATTACTGAAATTTTTGCAAATGTGTCATTACCAGGTGACAACAATAAAGTTTTTGTTTTAATTAGAACTTTGTATTAATTCTTTGGTTTCCTTTAGAAGAACAGAACTTTTACCATGTTGATTATTTGAAAGCAAAATTTTTGAGATATAAATATACTTAACGTTATTCTGTGTCCCACTATGCTTGCATTTAAAATGTAAAAAAGTAAACAATAAACAAGTAATTAAAAAGTTAAGGTTCTGACAAAAAGGAGGGTGAAAAATAGCTACACTTAACATTTTAAGTTCATACTCCATGGCAAACTAAACAACAGAATATATTTTAAATGTATAATAGTGAGGGGAGTTTACGAATGAACGTTCATTTAAGGGGTGTATTTTAATGGATATAAGGTATTTCAAAGGGGGATAGGGTTAAAAATAGGCCATTTTTGAAACGTATTTTTAACTGGTCACTAAGGAGAATCATGATTTTAAAATTTTCAACGTGTTATTACACCACGTATTATTTATTAATATTTAGTTCAATAGTTTAACAGTGATCAATTATGAAAGAATTTCACATCAATCTCTGTATTTTTTATACCTTTAAAAATAAAATTAGGAGTCCGCTGATTACACCAAATTTTATTACCAGAAACTGTGTAGAAATACAATTGTAGTGAAATCTTGTGAATGACATAAACACCCATCAATATGAAAATAAACGTTCTATATAGCCACTATAAAACAATTGCAAGTCGTGCGCAGGCCATATGTCACCGTAATTTTGTTATAAAAGTTTGCAAAACACGAAGTTAAAATGAATAATTCAGTTTTATATTTAATCGTAATTTTATGCAACCTATTTGCTAAAATGTTTTTAAGAATAATAGTTTCTTCTTGTGAAAAATAGTAAGAAGTACACGTATATTATTTGTGACAACATACATATTTCCCAATTAGAAAATAATTCACATATAATGTCTTGTTTTAACCACTTATAATCTCAAAAGTGCTTAAAATACATTTATTGTTATATCTTACAGGAAATACAACTTTCTATAGTATTGATGAAATCATTTCGTCTATTGATTAACAAAAAATTCATTAACTGACTTTTTGATCAATTATATCATTTACATGGTGTAACCAACTCTATTAATAATTCAGACTAATATTTTCATTAAAAATAGTTGTAGAAAATATGGGTAAATATTGCAACCTCCACTTCTATTTAACATTTAACATTTATGGAAATAGAAAAAAATTCAAAAAATATTCGAAAAATGTATTTGTATAATTTATCTAATTGGTAAAAAAAATTGTTTGAATAGGTAGATACAGTTCGAAGCAATTGTTGAGAAAGTATTCCTTATCAAGACCCTCCCTTATTTTGCATTTTCAGACACACGTCTGGTAACCCAATAATAAACAACAAAAGTTAAGAATAGACCCGTTATGGTCGATGCTTTAATATGTTTTTGCGCCGTTATAGCCTAGATAAACTGTAAAATACATCGCGATGTCCATCCTTGGAGACCTCTTATCCATTAACAATTGAAACAAATTCTCGTAGTAAAGGCTTCGTCTACCAGTTTTATACATAAATGAAATTGCTTGTGATATTGTTATCCTAATTTCGATTTAATATGGATTTGCTAATCAAAATGTTTTACTAGTGGATACACGCATGTTGCTGAGACATGATTGATTTAGGTAGAATACACTAGATCAAACTACTCTTAATAGGTTAACATAGTTTCATAATGAAAATTAATAGTTTAAAAACTAAAAAAAAACATGCTTTTATAAAAAATACTGCACTAAAAAGCAAAAAATAATCATCGAACCTGTTCACTGTGTCTACCCCGTAAGGGCCTTAGTGTAAGCTGTGTGTAATTAAGTATAATATTTGAGTATAAAAGCGTGGAGCGCTTTTCGAACGCAATTTCGAACGCAGGTTTGATAATTAAAACGCATCATTAGATTAAATGAAAAGCACCCCACGCTTTTATACTCAAATATTTTACTTAATTACACACACGGCTTACAAGAAGGCCCTTACGGGGTAGACAGAGAGAACACGTTAGATGATTATTTTTTGCTTTTTAGTGCAGTATTTATAAAAGCATCTTTTTTAGTTTTTTAAACTATTAATTTATTTTTTTACTTTTTAGTCTTATATTTAAGTAGAGAATTTTGGCACTTTTAAAAAAAACAAACAATTTGTTAAATTTGGATCGGATAATTGTAATTTTGAATTTTTAAGTTTTGATAACATATTTGTTTTCTACTTATCAAGCCCTTTCTTCTGATACCCATATTAAGGGAGACGTAAAGAAAATGATAATCCGTCATCTTGGAGCGGCAGCCATTTTGAACACATTATAACATTGGACCCGATAATTGTAATCTGCAACCTCGATAACCCACAGGTACCTATTTTCAGTTGAATTCGACGGTAATTGACAAAACCTATCCGCCATGTTGACACCACCATTTTGAATTTTTTCAGTCTTGATCACATATTTGTTTTCTATTTTTTCTATTTTTCTTTTGATACCTATATCAAGAAAATGATAATCCGCCATCTTGGGGTGGCGGCCATTTTGAACATATTATAATATTGAGTATACTATACTGTATTGTTATCAGAGCTAAACACAATTGCCAAATTTCATGATGATACAACAATAATTAGAAGTGGGTGAAATTCAGTTCCTTAGACCTTATTACATAGATAGATAAATAGTTAGATACAGGTGGACTTAATAAAACATGTTAAATAAAAAGAAAACACATGGTTAAAGCTATTTTCATTTTACGTTATTTATTTACAGCATGTTTTATTTTTTGTTAATTTTTATTGTGATTCCACCGAATATCCACCAGTCAACTAGCGGTTAAACGAACTAGTACTAGCCTTTGACGTACCCTCACTGAGACACCCTGCATATATTTCAAAATAATGTGATGTAGGAAATCTGTAACAGACGAACGTTGGAGGTCGCCAGAAGTTTTAAACCATAAATTTTACGATGGTTGTAGAAGATATTAGGTAGCTCATTAAGGGTAATAGACGGAGAGCTGGCAGCCGCGGAGGTACTACGATATTACCTCCGGCTGGAATTTTGAGAAGTGGTTGAGGGGACCATCAGGAAGTACCATCTGCAAGGATTTTGCTCGAAACCCCTGCAAAGGATACGTCAGACGACTCACAAATGAAAAAAATTTTGCTCAAAAAATGATCATACCTCCGGCTGAAAACTTGAAAATTACATGTTTGAAGGTCACAGATAACGTATGTAAATCGTCAGACGCCTAGGTCGCTGCCAAAGGGGTGTCAGACGCCCTCAAAGTTGTCATTTTTTTCCCTTACCTCCGTCTGACGTTTTAACATATTGCAACACAGACCATTCTAAGCACAAATTAAAATCGTCAGACGAAAATCCCGCTGCGAAGTCCCCCTACAACGTTCACAAAGTTCCAGCCCGCCTGAGAGGTATACTTTTTTTTCAAAAATTTATTTTCTTTACCTCCGTCTGACGTTTTTGTATATTATCCTAGAGGCAATTTTAAATACATATGTAAATATTCAGACGAAAATACCGCGGCAAAATCCCCCTGAAATATTGCGAAATTCCAGCCTAAATTACTGAGTATTGTTTCAACATCTACTTATTTGCCTGCCTGTTCAATTTAGTGGAAGGCGCGCACGTGTAGACTGTGGGAGGGACTTCTGACCTGTTGCCGGCAAAGCATGCCGAGATTTGACATTTGGGGAGATTGGAGTAACGTAAATTATTTTACGCAGCATAAATCTAAATAAATTTAACAAAGCATGATGTTTCTATAAACTACTGTTAATCAAGTTATTTTAACAAGAAACCAATTGCAAATAAAGCCGTATTAATCAATAATTGGATTTCATCTGATTTCGCATTTTTTTGTTTATCCCACTTTATCATCGCTGCAGTGTATTCGCCTAGACATCCCCACCTAAAATGACTGTGATCTGGAAAGGGGAGAGATTAGAAGACAAGTAGCTTTCAGATTTTTATTTTATTTGAGCCATTGCGTGTGCGTTAGACAGTATTATCGTAGGTAACTCTTTTAAAATGACGATTTATACAACGGAAGAACGAGTGTTAAATTGTATTTTGGAAATAATAC
Organism: Rutpela maculata; assembly: GCA_936432065.2. Classification (NCBI taxonomy): domain Eukaryota; kingdom Metazoa; phylum Arthropoda; class Insecta; order Coleoptera; family Cerambycidae; genus Rutpela; species Rutpela maculata. The sequence continues at coordinate 67,473,353 of OW386290.2, read as the reverse complement.
GGCTGCAGAAGTTGTCGCCCGATTTGTTTTTACATTTGAGGATCGACCCGCTCCGACGGAACAGTTTTGAACATTGTTCATAAGTTTGAATCGTCTGGATGTGTAAAATCTTGCAGAAAATATAATAATGAAGGTGGTGACAACGATGGCAGACAGATGAGCGACGAACGGGAACAGAGGGAAATAAATGTGTAGTTTTGCGGAGGCACATGCCCCCTGTTCCAGCAGGCACATCTCTGCCGAGCTCGATGTACCTGACCGCACGTTCCGGCAATTTTAAAACGTAACAAATATAATTGTTATAAAGTTGCCGTCACACAAGAAATTTTTCCGGATGACTTTATGCGACGTATGGAATTCTGTGGGACCATGATGGAAAAGGCGACCGAAAATGAAACTTTCATTAAAAATATTTTATTTACTGACGAAAGTTTATTCTCGCTGCATGGTCGTCACAATTCATCCGTTACTAGATATTGATCCCGGGAAAATAAATATTTAAGTATGCCATACAGAACTCAGTACCCACAGAAAGTCAATGTGTGGGCTGGAATTTTAGGTAATGCAAGAGTTGGCCCCTTTTTTTATCGACGGCAACCTTACAGCACAAAAATATTTGAATTTGTTACGTGAATAAATTATTCCGGCCGTTTGAACTTTGGGCATTGACCTCGAAGAAATTTGGTACCAAGAGGATGGTTGTCCTTCTCATAACGCGATAGTGATACGTAGATTCCTAGACACTACATTTCACGATCGCGTTGTACGTGGAACAACACATTTGTATTTAAAATTGTCTCTAGGATATGTAAAAACGTCAGACGGAGGTAACGAAAATAAATTTTGGGCGGGCTAGAACTTTGTGAACGTTGTAGAGGGAGCGGCATTTTCGTCTCACGATTTTAATTTGTGCTTAGAATGGTCTCTGTTGCAATATGTTAAAACGTCAGACGGTAAGGAAAAAAAAAATTTGAAAAAAAAAATGATAACTTTGAGAGCGTCTGGCAGCAACCTAGCCATTTGACGATTTATATACGTTATCTGTGACCTTCAAACAGGTAATGTGCAAATTTTCAGCCGGATGTATGATCATTTTTTGAACAAAAATTTTTTCATATTTGAGTCGTCTTTGCAGGGGTTTTGAGCAAAATTCTTGCAGATGGCACTTCCTGATGGTCCACCCAACCACTTCTCAAAATTCCAGCCGGAGGTAATATCGTAGTACCTCTGCGGCTGCCAGATCTTAGTCTATAATGTGTACCGTAATTGTTTCATTTCACCCAACATGTTTTTAATTTAGTAAGTTTCCTAATCACTAACATGGCGTGTGTCATATTATTGTTTTTACTTTTAATTATTTTTTATACTCTAACCTCCACAGCGAACCTCATCGCATCCTGTATCCTCTAGAAGGAACTAGTAATGTTTTTTTGTTTGCACTGAATCAATGGTTCAAATTTAATCAAAACCGAAAGAGCAACTTCAGAGGAAAACTTAATTTCCACTCTTTTGATCTCCTTTTGTTGTAGAACGTGGTAAAATTGATGAAAAATAATAAAATAACAATGAGTAACACAAAGAGACTGGCTTTGCCAAGCACCAGTGATTTGAAGAGTCAGGGTCAACGAAGCCCAACAAATGAGCAGCGAAACAAAGCAGCGCCTAGGTATATAACGAGGCGCAGAACACAACATCTTTAGTCTTTAGAATCCTTCTGAAGAAGTTGACATAATAAGCGAAACGTCAAGTTAAACTCAACAACCAGAGCAACACCCGGAAGAAACCACTTCATTGGACAATGGCCGTGAAACCTTGCATTCTACTATTTTTTCCAAAATACACAAACAATTGATTCCCATTCTCACAATTGATTGTTTAATCTCAAACATTCTCTACGGGATGTATCGTACTTGCCATGCGTTGTATGCAGACCCAAGTTGTTTTATACATAATTAGTTAGACATGCATTTCGTCAACAAGGACAGACAAACAGACAGACAGACGACACATAAGTCTAATATAAGCCACTTGATTTACGTTTTAAAGACCACAATAAAAAAGTTTATAATTCTTTTTATATTTAGATTTTGACGAGCATTTTCTTTTCATAACAAGTGGCAAGAATTTGACCAATTTTATTTGTAGATAGGCAAAAATAAACATTGCGGGAAATGGAATAAGCATTAAATTTCATTTTTAACATTTAAAATGTGTTTGAAAAATATATTTTAACCACTTTCCATGTCACCCCAATGACACTCTTAAGTTTAGGAAATTTAGATTTGTCTGAGTAAAGGAGGCAGGGTCCTACAGTTTCTAGTGGAATCCGATCCACTTCTCGGAGAAAATTTAACATAAAAAATGGTTTCGCGTGTGGGGCTCGAACTCACTTTGCTAGGTTTGTAGGAATCTTAGTTTTGAATGAAAAATAATTTAATAAACTTTTTTTCTGATCTAACTTTTGAATAGTACCCCATTTTTGGCACAATCCAGTACAAAATCTATTTCCGAGCTATTTACATTCTCAAGTTCAGTTTTACTGAGCTTATAAAGTACTGTTAATATCATCGTAATTCTGTAAAAACATTTTAATCGCGGAGATTCACTGTTTCATTACAAGGCGCCAATAACATCAGGTCCCACATGACGATTCCAGATAATTTCTAATAACTGTCTACTAGTTTACGTCCTCTCGGTAATATCTTCCTAATCACTTGCAGTTCGCTCTATGATTTTAGATAATAAGACAAGTTGAGGATCTTGTTTGCATGTATAATTATTTCCCGTTTCAGGTTGTCAACCCAGTTTTTGCTCGTTACTTACCTACACACACATACTTGCTTTGCCGTTTAGAAACTTCTAATTATCTATGCCAAGTCTTTGGAAATGTCTGAAAACTGATTCATTTTCATATTACGTGTGTACTGCTTCAATTATTACTTGCGTAACAGTTAATAATTAGTGTTACATATATTGTCGGCGGCGAGCAAAAGAGATACATAATATTACCCACCGAACGCATAATTTATTGCGAAATTTACAGCAAAGGGTATTAGTCGAGGAACGAGACCTATGAATTCGACACAAGCTATTTAATTTACTAACATAAAAAACAGACAGTCGACGCTTACGTAAAACAACTTACAACAAAATTTAGTTCTGAAGTGGCGATTGGATTTGGAATTGTGAAATTGGAAAAATTACACTTTCATATGGAAAATACCGTTTTTCTGAAATCAATCGGCAATGTCTACATTTTCGGAGCGATTTCAGATCGAAAAATGCACAATTCCCATACGGTTTTTTATCTATACTTTAGACAGTAAATAAATACACGCAGACAAACCAACTCACATTATAATTGCATTTATCATTAAACAGTTAAATTGTAATGAAGAAATGTTAGGCATTAATACAAATTCCTTAATTTATAATAACACTGATTATGATTTCAGAAAAAATAGTACGTGTACTTCGGTGTGAAAGCACATTCCCGGACATTCCCCGACAATTTGCATCGTCGTCCGGGAATGTATTGCTTTCACACCTAAATACACAATATACTATTTTGTATTTTTCATATTCCTACTCCTCTATACAATAATGATAATATTTATTTACTTTAATTTACATAGTACATATGCATGTATTATTTAGATAACAATGCAAAAAACCTCTGCCCAAGGAATCACTACTTCCACATTCAGATTTTCTATCCAAGTCACTCACAACGAAAAAATTTTATATGTGAAAATAATTGTTTATGGAACTTTAATAATATAATATTTGAAATCCTCTACCCCAAAAACCCATAAAACGATACCCCACATCGGTAGTGGGGGGGGTGGTAGTGGCGGTGGATGAAGTAAAAAATATTTTGAGGTTTCTCGTTCTTGTACACATACTAAATCACAATTTTTTCATCCCCTTTAATAATGGGGTGGGGGTGGTAATGGGGGTTGCTAGTTCCAAAAACTTTTTGAGACCTTAGCTTCTCTTGTATATACTAAATACCAATTTTATGAACTATTACCTGCTTGATTTATGTATTTACCCCCCAACCCTTCGACGGAACAAGATGAAAATATAATCCAGTCAATATCTTAAACGGTTTCAGAGTAAACGTGCGCACAAAAAAAAAGTTACAGACAGACCGACAGACAGACAGAATTTTTTTTTTTGCTCAAACTTAAAATCTCGACGTTTCATGACATTCCAAGCCTGTTTGAACAATAAAAATGTTTAAAAATTTGTTTGTTGTTACTATACTTCCACTAGATGTGGAAGTAAAAATATCGACAATAGTGGTAGGTCCCCGAGATTTCCTAAAGTTTTCGAAAAAACTTGACTGTAGGTCTTGTATTCCTAGGGAGAAATATATTTTCCCAACACTGTTGATATATTAAATGTAATAAAATACTAAAATAATACTATACAAGAACAAATAATAGGTACGTAAAAGTGATAGGTAAAAGGCATGTCCACAAAGAAAATTATATGCATTTATATTAGTCAAAACCATACACTAGAGCCTCTAGTATCAAATTCGGTTTTCTTTTATTAATAAATATTTTTAGTTTGCCAGTTATTCACAGTGGAAATCACCCCCACGCAGCGAGGCTAAGAAACGTTTTAATTTAAATTAAACCATTTTCTTTAGTTTTTAAAATTCATTTTTCTCATTATTTAAAATATTGTTTTAATTTGTTTTTTTTAACATCTCATTATGTTTAATTTCTATATATTCCATGTGTTAAATTGTGCATCTAGATTTTCAAAATTTCTATGAAATTTCGAATTTGGTATATAATGATGAGTTTCCACAGCGCTTTCATCAAACATGAAAATGGTTTTGAAATAAAAACATAAATGTTTCCTGTTTCTTCGAATCTCTGCTTGTTTTTGCGACCAGGACACCTCCACATGGTGAAGACGGGCAACAGAATTATTCTGGCGAAATTCCTGGGTAATCATATGAAGTGTTCATGGCAAAAACAAGTAAGGATATTACGATGCAGGGTTTCGGAAGCCCAGTATCGGCGGCTGGTCAGGGTGAGCATGCGGGCCCGCAGGCGTCATCATGCGACGCAGCTCTTCAGTAGTGGGTGGCTTGGCTACTATTGAGTATAATGCTACAAGTTTACAAATTTTGAAGATTTCTAGAATTGATGTTGAATCTACGACAGCTCAGCATCCATGAAATGGAATGAAATATTGTTTTTGTTTCATCTGCAACCATTTTGAGTTTACTAAATCCCGGACATCTTTTACTAGCAATCTAAAAAGTATATATAAAATATGCTTTAATGTGCAGGAAAATATTGATAAAGTCAAGTATGCACCAAATACTATTTGTAACTTTCTTAGTTTGTTGGGTATTTTGCCACTGTAAAAATATTTAAAAATTTTGATGAAATAAACCTCTGCGCCAAAAGGATCAGACAGAGGTTGGTTTTTATACTTCTATTACAAAATGTCTCACACCTAAAAATATATAAACTGAAACAAAATTGTTAAATGATAAATTGAAAAATTAAAACGAAGGCAGTTGACGTTTCGGAAAATAGTTCTTTTTCCGTTATCAAAACTTTCACTTTTGAGAATGTCAAACCAGACAGTTTGTTGTTTATGTATTTCCATAGTCACGTGAGACATTAAATTATATTTATTTTATAAACACTATTTGTAACCTTGCAGAATTATGCCTCAGCGTTGGAACAATGCTAAAGACAGTACATATTTAAATATTGTGAGACCAGTTAGACGGTTTGATCCAAGCATATCTGAATATAATTTACATTAGTTTTGAGTTTATTTGATATCTGTTGGATGCTTTTTGTGATAAAAATGTTATTTCAAAGATAAAATTAAATTCTGATGGCGGCATCGAGTTCAGGAGATCAAGATATATAAAGGTTGGTAGAACTAATTTCTGGGTCTGAACTTTTTTTTTTGTGTGTGTGGCTGTGTTGTCGATTAAGCTAAAAGTTCTTTTGTAATATCTTCCTCTGCTTTAAAAAAATAAAGAAGTTATGACCGATACAACGTGCGTCTTCGCATTTTTTCTCTAAAAATCTCGCCATTTGTCACAATTATTATTTTCGGCAAATTTACCTTAAAGCGCAACTGCTTGTTGAGTAGTCGTAGAAAAAGTAAAGTATTCTACTCGCGTGTAATAGCTATTACTCGCTCGGATGAATTACAACACTCGCCTTCAGCTCGTGCCGTAAACGTCATCCTCTTGAGCAATAGCCATCATTACACGTTCGTTGAGTAATATACTATTAAATATGGCATATTTAACTTTTACGCTGTGCCACTAAGATTAACTACAAAGCCAATGTTTTTTTATTTTTATTGTTCAAATTGTTCAATCGACAACTCCCGACTATAACCAACTTTCACTCGTTTCGTAGTAGTCTTATTAAAAATACCTCGTTCACATTTTAAAGTATAATTGATATAATATACGTAAATTTCGTAAACTTGAGAGAGATACCGTATATACATTTATATAGTTTCGATATCTTCTTTTTGTATGATTTTTGTGTGCTTAACCATAAACATTTTATTCTAAAATTACAGTGAAACGTATAAAACATAATGGTTTGCAGAACTCTGGCGATGGCCCTATATAACGTATATACCGTAATATATAGCTTAATTTCAATAATTATAATTCTACCATGGTACAATGCATATTTACTAAATTTAAAATAAAAATGTTTGGTTTAACAGAGGTTATCGTATTTACACGAAATGGTCTACACATATTAGACAAGTCAAAAACCTCGCATTCGTATGAAAAAAATTTCCCATACGATTTCTTTGCATATTCTCGTTTGGGACATGCCCCTGAATAAGGATCAAGAGTTTGCCGGACGAAAATCTGGTCCCAATTTTTTTAAATTAACTTTTTTTTGTATAAATTGCAATAATCCCTTTTTTGACCCGAATGATTTTTTTTTTAGGTTTTTTTTGGTCATTCTGTCATTTTTTCGTAAAGTTGACAGTTTCCGACTTATAAACAATTTAATGTTTGAAAAAACACAAAAACGTCTATTTAACAATTAAAAATTTAAGCTTTAGAATAAAATAATTTCCACTTACTCTTCAAAATTTTGTTAATGGATGTACAAAGATTATATAAAAATTTTGGTGAACTCAAAAAATGTATTTTTTAATATTGTTTTCCAACCTTGAAAATGACCGTTTTTGCGTTTTTTTCAAACATTAAATTGTTTATAAGTCGGAAACGGTCAATTTATATAAAAAAAAGTTAATTTAAAAAAATTGGGACCAGATTTTCGTCCGGCAAAATCATCATTCTTATTCAGGGGCATGTCCCGAACGTGAATATGCAAAAAAATCGTATGGGGATTTTTTTCATACGAATGCGAGGTTTTCGCCTTGTCGATATGCGTAGCTACATACATACAAACGCACATGCAGAGACTTTTTATTGAATATTCGAGTTCGCCGTGTTATGAAACGTATTTATCTGCAAATTTTGTCTTCGATGACTATTAAAAAAATTTGTTCGGTTATTATAACTATTTGACTTAATCAAATAGTATATTATGTCCTATTTGATTAAGTCAAATAGTTATAATAAATATACAATAAATGCGGAATAAAGAGATCATTTTATTATGGTATATAGTACATGAAGAATACAAGAAGAAAAACAAAACTTACATTAATATCTGCGATGCATGACAACGATTTTTACTAAATATCTGACTTGATGCACCACTCTCAAGATTTTCTGACGTCTGTTAATTTACTAGTAGATACGCATAATCTAATTTAATGTAATTACTGCAAATTAGCTCTCTCTCTAGTTTACATAACGCTAATCAGTGCCATTCTTTTAGTCCCTGAAATACCTAAAAGACGCAAACATTTCTTGTGGTTAATTTTGTCATCGTTAGGTTATCGAAGGTGAATGTCTGTTCCCATTGTTCTTTTAGTTTTTATTTATTCTTGTACTATCATCGTCTACAATCTTAGAAATTGATTTTCAGTAGCTAAAAAACAATAACTGTTTATGACATTTTGAAAAGAAACGATTTCACACCTAAATTACATTTTAAATTGTGATTTTTTTAATTTAAACTATCTAAAAATATATGATTTCTGTGATTGCGATTGATTGAACTTATTGTTGTGTAAGCATTTTGTAATAAAATATGGGCCAACCACAAGATTTCATTGGGCAAACTTATAGAGAATTTTATAAATATGTCTTGGAAACCTCAGATTATTTTTATTACAAAATGGAATATTTTTCAATTACGAAATAATAATAGATGGATAGAATAACATTCGGAAAGCGCCAGTAGAAGCAAATGGTATGAATTTAAATAACATGGTATTGTTAGGAAAAATTGCGATTTTGTGGTAATTAAAAAGTCATTAGATTTTTAATTATTTTAATTTAATACTGGTTAATTTTAACAAAAAATATAGTTTTTAAATAAATACCACATCGTCAGTGATCTGTATTTACACGGTTTAATTTATGTGAAAGAAAGATTCGGACCACGTACTACATATGGTAATATAAGAATCTAATATGAACATAATATCCAAGTAAAGTAATACTAATGTTGGTAACGACTTCTGTATAGTTCGGTTACTGCGTTAATAACGTTATTGAGATAATGAAAATTGTCTCTTCTTACTATTAAATATCTATGGAGGTTTGAAGGGACGGATTGCAGAATTAATGATATGCCCTCTTAGTGGAGATGATCAAAATAGGCGTTTCTAGTGTAAATTATAACAATAGTACTCTTAATATTGGTTTTGATTTATTACTAAATCATTAGCTCAGCGCCATGTGAAAGTTGACGTGTTGTTTTTACCCATAGTGTAAATTACCTCTTACATTTTTTTTTTATATCTTGTTGATGTAGTTTGTCGAGACAAAAATAATATTAAGAGTGTGTGTAATTCATGATAGTGAATCACCGCCAATTGAAGGAATAGTATCTTTAAAATGGGGGTGCACAAACTAGTAGCGGACCTTTCTTTGAGATTGCGACAGATTATGCAGAGGTTACAATGATATGCATAACTTTAATTTTAATTGTAAGAAACTTAGCCGTTCCTATTATTTTAAATTTTAATAACTATTTTCTATCTGTGATATTTTTGGAGCATACTTAGGGTTTGTTTTTCTACATTTTCCTAAACGCAAAATTCGCCTCAAAATCATACCTTGGTAAAAATCTCAACACTCACAGAAGGAGGTGTGAGTGTTCATTTGAAGAGAATAGGGGCGCAACATGAAAAATTAAAACGCAAATAATCAGTTAATAATAAAAATAAATAATAAGATTTTTATTTTTACCCTTTTTTCTTGTTTTGAGAGATCCAGCACCTTTTATTGGCATAAAACTATCTTAGATACAAACAACGAAAAGTTTGTCATACGTTGCAAATGCTTTGGGTTACCCTGTATTGTACATATTTCGGTAATATTACATTTGATTGAGGACTCAATTTACCACAATAAATGAAACCGTCTGAAGGAAAAATATATGATTTTGCCGAATCCTCGTAAAAATGATCTTTCACATAATTTTTTTACATACAAAATTATATCTATAAATAATTATATGAACCCTCAAACCAAACTTCTTCTATTATTAATATAATATAGATTTTTTATTGCAACCTAGATCTCGTTTATTAATACTAACACCAACAACGTAAAATTTATGAGCGCTATTCCACTTGACATGGATGCATTTAGCGTTCATTCTTAAACCTAATAATAATATGTAATTAGTTAAAAATTTGTATAATTAAATTTTGTTATTACTCATAGAGTTAATAATTTTTTATACTCATAGTAGTATCTATTTGATTCATCTAGTTCGAGTTCCTGATTTAACTCAAATAGAGATTAATTGAGATGCTTAAACAAAATGAGATCCAGTATTGGATAATTTACATAATATTAAAGAAAGTCTTCTCTATACAAAAAACTAAAATGAAAGATGAAAATGTCTTCACTAGTTTTCGTGTTGAATTGAATATTTTCAACCAAAAGTTGGAACTTTATCTTATTTATTCAAACTCGACCTACACGTATAATATCAATTTATTTATTAAGTTTGAAAATCTTATCTGTTAATACGTCATAATGACATCATGAACGTCAATTTTATTATGTAAATGATGAACATTTTGGGACTGAATTCCATAATAAATCCATTGTGGTGGTATCTAGAACGGTAAGGGACGTTTACCGGTCGACGACAATGTTTGAAGGCTGAGCGATAGCGAAACCGGTACAACGTTTGCCATGCTTATAGTGTTTTTTTCCCGACCGTTTTAAATTACCCTTCAATTAAATTACATAATTTAATTTCTACTAAATAACGGAAAAGTCAAAAGGAATGAGCGAGCAGAGTGTCGGTAGCTTTTTTCGGTCATTTTGTCGACTTCTGCTGCTTTATCGGCTAGCTTTTTGACGACTTGCCTTATCTTACTGGCCCCTCCACAATATCCTTTGCCTTTACTATGAACAAGGAATTAGTCGCCAAGAGAGCGGTTAAAAGAACACATTAGTTATTTTACCTTTAAAGTTCTTAGCTCAAATCCAAGTCATTTAATTTATTATATTTAATTTCTTCATTAATTTACGCTGGCAAATAAAATTTTGTATCATTATGGGACACGTCATGTTTTCAAATCAGTCGATGGTCGAGCCTGATCATCTTTATGACTAGTACTGTTACGGTCCCTAAACATAAGTAAATATTATAGAGCTATAACGTTAATTTTAAAAAAGTGACGGAAATATAATTTAAAAAATAAGTATGGTTATTATCTCTTACCTATATGTATTATTTAAGTCTTTCAGAATATGGAAATAGTTCAGAATTATTTTATAAAGCATAAATATGTTATTAGTGAAGTGTCGCTAGATTTATACCTAGGGACCCGGTTCCTATGAATCAACTTTAATGAAATTTCTTGCATTGTGTTGCGAAAACCTAATAGTAAAATGTTTATGGATTAGAAATTGACGTTTTTTTTTTTTTATTTAAAAATTTATCGAGATTTTCTAAAAATTCTTTGAAAAAATACTCAGTTCACATAAGTTTTAATAGTTTTTGTTCTGTAGACAAAGAAATCGTACCTGAGTAGTATTGTAGGTTTGTTATTACAAATTTAAGGTTAAAAATTACAAATTCAAAATGTGGGACCCAAAATGGCGGCCAAAAAAACTTTAAAGAAGACATAATTAATACAAAAAACATTAGAATGTCTGCAGAAATAAACTTATTGTTAAGTATCATAATTCATAATAATTTTAACAAAATATACTATTTATCTTCGATATCTTCGTTTTTAACTTCGCTTGTTTCTACTATTGCATTCGGAACAAGCTGCAGTGCAAGGTAATCCATGCTTTCTACATCCACAAGCAGCTCCGTATCTTTTCTTACATGTACAAAAAATAATTTTAAGTAGATTTTCAGGGGCTCGTGGCTTATTCATTGTTATCGGTTTCAACATCCCACGATAATGTTTCCATCCCCATTCTATTCGCGAAATGTCATTTCCCAACCATAATTGTACTTGTAAGTACACCCTTTTCAGATGCTAAAAGACTGAATCAGGTGTAGGCACTAATGATGCCAGTCGTACACAGCTATTTTAAGCTGTAGATTTGACGTCACATCCTATATCCTCGAAACTACAACAGCTTTGAAAACAATTCTAACAACATCATACATTCCCAATGATAAAGCGATTAAGTCGCGATTATTGCCACACTATAAGAATAATATTGTATCGTCCAGTAAATTAAGGTCAAATACAATAATATGCTTCCGGAAAAAACACCATGAAATATTAGCAAAAACTTGGTACAGCGAAAGATTAAACAATGATAATGAAGAAGAATATCGAATCTTAAAAGCTGCTGGTGAGATTCTTCGAAGACATATTCGAATGGAAGTTTATTATAATGGTAGTTACCCAGCTAGCGATAAAATGATTGAAATCATTCATACATCCATCCCGAAGTCATTAAGTTTTATTCTATTTGAAATAATCATAAATGATAAAAAGAATAAACCAGAAAAAATGACTTTTTATGAGACAAAGTGCACTTCAATTGCCCATGCCATTATTTCAGCAGTACGTCCACGATCATTTATATCACCTTTACGTGTTGTATTATCAGTTACATTTCATCTAAAATTTGGCTCTAAAAAATTATAGATATGTGTAACGCCTTAGGTTTCTGTGGTTCATACAAAGAAGCAAAATTGTATGCAGCTTAAACAGCTTTTGGAAATCCAATTGAAATAAAAATAGATCCTTTTGTTCAGTTTGTTTATGATAATGCAGATTTTAATGTTAACACACTTGATGAAAAAAGGACCTTCCATAATTTGGGTTCTATTCAAATTGTTACTCCTGGTGATAGTATTGAACCTAGAAAATCAATCAGACGTTTGGAGAAGATTCTGAAATGACATTCCGCCAATAGAATGCAGATGGAAAGATTATCGTGGGATGTTAAGACCGATAACAATGAATAAGCCACTAGACCCTGAAAATCTACTTAAAATTATTTTTTGTACATGTAAGACAGGATACGGAGCTGCTTGTGGATGTAGAAAGTATGGATTACCTTGCACTGCAGCTTGTTCTGAATGGTGATAGTTGCTCGAACCCTCCTATTATAGAACTAAGCGAAGTTGAAAACTAAAATATCGAAGATAAACAGTATATTTTGTTAAAATCATTATGAATTATGTGATATAACAATAAGTTTATTTCTACAAAAATTCTAATGTTTTTTTGTATTAATTATGTCTTATTTTAAAGTTTTTTAGTCGCCATTTTTCGTCCCACATTTTGAATTCGTAATTTTTTACCTTAAAGTAATCACAAACCTACAATACTATTCAGGTACAATTTTTTTGTCTACAGAACAAAAACTATTAAAACTTATGTGAATTGAGTATTTTTTCAAAGAATTAGTAGAAGATCTCGATAAATTTTTAAATAAAAAAAAACATCAATTTCTAATCCTTTTAAACATTTTATTATTAGGTTTTAGCAACACAATGCAAAAAGTTTTATTAAAGTTGATTCATAGGAACTGGGTTTCAAGGTTTTTTAGTTTTCACTATATAATTCGATGTGTTTTATTTTAAAACTTTTCTATGGTAGTAATTATGATAATTATGATCATAAAAAGGCAATTTGACTATCGTTTCGCCTCTTTTTAGAAAATCTTATATACGAACGACTAGACTAATATGTCATCAATAATCCAATAAATTTTTAATTACCTCTACATCCGATTCGCTCGGATACCGACGTAAAATGTGCGTACAGGTATACATGTAACAGATCTACTTTCTCATTGTTAAATATAAATGGATCTATAACATATGAGGAGACTTTTTGATGTAAATAGAAGCACTTTCTCTATACATACAAGTCCTCTCGCATTTCCACTGACCATTAGCTTTAAACAAATGCTGATTTGTGACTCTCAACTGTTTACAGTTAAGCATGCTCGGATTCTATTCATTTCCATCTAGTTACCAGCGACAAACATCTCAACGAACAAATGCCTCATTGTTTAGCCCAAGCCACTTACAAATTCAATTGTCATTTGTTTTTTAAACGTTTACCGACATGGTTAACAAGACTGTAGTTCAATAAAACGATAATTTAATTCAGTTTTGCGTTATTTTGTGGTATGATGTCTTGTTTTATGTTTTTTTTGGGGAGGAGAAATATGTGATGAAGAACTGATCAAGGATAAAAACTATTGGATAATGCTTTGACGGTGATCTCTGAGAAATAGTTAATTAAAATTCGGGAATTCAACTTTAAATGTTATTATTTCAGAGAATGACGACATTAACCGTACGCCTTGGGTATTCATGATTTAACTTTGATAAAAACTAGCATACCGACATGAAATCAATAATGAAATGAGTTTGTAGTGTATTATTATTGTGGGAATAATTATTAGCTGTTTCGGTTATCTCTGCCACCTTACCGGTGCGCAGTGCAATGGGTAATTACAGTTACAGCGCAAAAAATTGCAAGTATCCTTACAATACGCGGAATATATAGAGGGAGCGATTGTATAAACAACTATTATTGTAAAATAAGTTTCATCTAAAACTAATTACTTTCTAGTCCAATCAGGAATAGGAGAAAATATAACGATTAGAATTTATTAATGATTTGGTAGTTAATACGTTCAATTGCTTGCAAAAGTTTCTAATGAATCCTCAGTCACCTACTAAAAACAAAGGTTTTTTGGTTTTTTCAAAAACTCAAAAATATTTTGAAAATGATATACCCATCGGAGAGAATTCGAGTAATTTTCTAGCGAAAATTTACAGTTAGGGGTTTTTGAAGTCGTTGAATATGAATATGATATGTAAATTTCAAAATTCAAAATGCCAGATTCAATATGGCCTACTTAGCATGAGAAATGAAAAAATGAAAAATTCATAGAAACAGTTTAAAAGTGATTTTAACATTGTAGGTGTCACTGTACACGAATATGATAGCTAAATATGAAAACTCAAAATGGTGGATTCAATATGGCTGACTTAAAATTAGGCAGAATTCATTGAAAAATTTAAAACTGACTTGAATATTTATAGATTCTTGAAATCACTGAACACCAAAAATTCAAAATTTCGAATGCCGAATTTAATATAATCAGTTTAAAATGAAGCATAATGCAAAAATCTTTGAAACATTTTTAAGTGTAACCTAAACATTACTGTTTGGGTCTTTGAGGTCGCTGCACATGATTTTTATAATCAAAATTCAAAATGCGCATTGGCCAAATTATAACGAAAAGTAATGCACCCATATAAACCCATATAAAAAGATTGAATTGGTGGTTTAAACATGGTAGTTATATGTTTCCGATTTCACTGATTACGAATTTTATATCTAATATTCAAAATTCAAGAAAATGGTTTAGTGCCTCATAAAAAAGAAAAGTTTCTATAGATTACTTTTTAAAATCAAACATAAATAAATAAAATAACTATGATAACTATGTAAATACAAATTTCCTTTATTGACTAACCATATGTTTTCGTTTCTTTAAGCAAATAAACTTAATGAAATACAATCAAATCATTTTGAATTCTTCAAAACGTTGTAGTTAATTGATTTAATTTTTGTTCACTGATTCGTGATGAAAATTGGGAAGATATGTATAATAATAATTATAATATTGATGCTAAGTTTAAAATTTTCTGTTTTTCCTGTAAAAACAAAAAATACTAAAAAGCATCAAAAAAATACCCCATGGCTAACGAAAGGTTTGCGTGTATCGTCGAAAAAACTGAAGGATCTTTATTTACTGACATTGGCTTCAACGGACGTTAACTTAATCTCATATTATAAAAAGTATAAATGCATCTATAGAAAACTTCTTCGAAAAGCTAAGAAAAACTATAATAGCTGCATTTTAACAAACGCTAAAAACAAATCCAAAGCGGCGTGGAACATTATTAAACCTAATAATAAAAATAAAGCAAACAATTTAAAATTAAATATTGACGATAAACTAATAGATGATCCAGTCGAACTAGGTAATACGTTTAATGCGCACTTTAATAAAGTTCCTACTAAATTACTGGAAAACATCCCACTTAGCAACTCTGACCCATCGAATAATATTAATAATAATCTGCATACGTTCTTCTTTGAACCTGCAACTGAACATGAAATTTTTGATATTTTACTTAATTTGAAAAATTCCAATTCCGCTGGAATAGATGAAATAAGTTCAAATGTATTAAAGAGATGTAAAGATTTTATTACTAAACCACTAACTTATTTGATTAACTTTTCTCTCAGTGTTGGAGTTTTCCCAGATAAGTTAAAAATTGCGAAAATAGTACCCATATTTAAATCTGGAAATGCTGATGACATCAATAATTATAGGCCAATAGCAATTTTAAATACTTTTGCAAAAGTCTTTGAAAAATATGCATCAAATAAAATCATAGCATTCTTCGAAAAATATAGCCTTTTTAATAAAAACCAGTTTGGTTTTCGAAAAGGACGGTCAACACTTAATTGTATTAACAAATTCTTAAACTTACTTCATGATAAACTGGATAACGGCGAGAAAACTATTGGTATTTTTCTAGATCTTAGTAAGGCGTTTGATCTAGTCTGTCATAAAATTCTTTTAGATAAGATGACTAAATACGGGGTTAGAGGACTAGCTCTAAACTGGTTTTATAGCTATTTAGAAAATAGACCACATCTAGTTAGCATCGATTCCCATCAGTCGGAAACGCTACACACTACAATTGGTGTCCCACAAGGGTCTATTCTAGGACCCTTGCTATTTATAATTTATATAAATGACTTAAATGCCCCGAACATATTTTTATTTGCTGATGACACTTCAATGGTAGTAGCGGATAAAAACTTAAATAGCGTTGTACAGATGAGTAATGAAGAATTAGAAAGTATTCACATTTGGTTAACTAATAATAGACTCTTATTAAATACGGGCAAGTCTGTATTTATTAGTTTCAAAAACACCTTGATGACCTCCGATAAAAGCCTCTATGTAAAGATCTCACATAAGACACTTATGCAAGCCGATTCAACTAAGTTTTTAGGTTTATACATTTCTGAAGATTGTAGGTGGGGGACACATATTGACCAGATCTGTAAAAAACTGGCACCTGTTTGTTATTGTATCAAGCAATTAAGAGATACTGTAAACCTTGATGTCTTGAAAATATACTATTTCGCGAATTTTCATTCAATTCTTTCATATGGAATTACTGCTTGGGGTTTTTCAAATGAGAGCTTGAGAGTTTTCAAACTACAGAAAAAAGCAGTTAGGTATATGTGTGGTATAAAATCAAGAGATAGTTGCAAAGAGTATTTTAGAAATTTAAATATTCTTACGCTGCCCTGCACTTTTATTATGAGTATTCTCTTATATGCTAAAAATGAAAACTTTCAAACTCTCAACGAATTTCATCGGTATAATACAAGAAATAACGATATTTTAGAAATACCTCAACATAAAACAACGCTTTATGAACACTGTCCAAAGTATTTAGCAATTAAGGCCTACAATAAACTACCTGTTGAAATCAAATTGTTAAGTTCAAATCTTTTTAAAAAACGTATCAAGGAACTGCTCATTGGTAAAGCGTATTACTCAGTTAGCGAGTTCCTTAATGACAGGCTGTAATTTTATTTTATTTTTTTATATAATTTTAACCTCACGTATTTTAAATATCAATTACACATACAATACGTTTTTTGTATTTACTTAATATTGAATATTATGATGTATACATTATACTATGTATGAACGTAAATATTTAATCAGATGTGTAAATATATATTTATATTATATATGTTCTTATTATTTTTACATTTTAATGTACATTAGTTTAATGTTTAAAGTGTTAATTGTACCTATTTAGTTATGCGTGTATATATATTGTGTATATATGTGTGTATATGTATGTGTGTATATATGTGTGTATATATATATGTATATATATTTTACTCCTTATTCATTTTATACTTAATTCTTGACTTGTCCTATATTATTATGTAATGATCAAATGGACCAATAAATATTATTATTATTATTATTATTATTTAATTATCCAATGATAAAACTCTCTTGTTTCCCTTTGAAACCTGAGAATCTTACGTTTAATCTACCATTCGTTTAAAAACGTAAAAAACTTCTTTAAATTGCTTTTTTCATCACTCTAGCATGGAAATTGACCGAGTTCAGTGCTGGATGGACTTCAATTCAAATTGCCAATTGGTCTGTTGGGAAGCCATTCGAACTTTATAGATTTCCAAGCTACAATTTCTCAAAAATATGAAAAGAGTAGCTTTTGAAAGAAAATGTTTACCGGTTTTTCTTTGTATCGTAGCCAATTATATTTATTTTAATTGCATTTGAAGTTGGGTCATTTTTTTACTTGCAAAATGTGATATTTTACACAAGCTTAAGGAAGCTTTTATTTCCTGTAGAATTATCGTACATAGAGAAAAAGAGGAATTTTATTATTTGTATTTTACCTCTCGCTATTTTTGTATTAAACTAAAAGAGTTGCCGATGTTTTTAAATATAATAAAAAATTTCCCATTTTATTTGACAATTGTAAAAAACACTAATTTCTAAAACGTATGTTTGTTTCAGGATTTTTTAAACCAAGTAGGTATAATGTTTTAAAGTATCAGAGGCGAAATATTTTTAAAAATTTTTTCGAACTCCATTTTTTGCAGTATATAAATCAAAAACTGTATTGCGTCTAATTTAAATAGCCATAAAGATAAGTAGACCAAACTGGTGTGATCTTAAAGGGAATTTATTGATCTTTAAAATGTATCAATAAATTTTGACATTTCACGAATGTTTGTTAAAAAGGAATTATATGGAAACTCCTGATTTTTTTATAAAAAAACATTGTCTTTTATACAAATATATATTTCAGAAGAGCTGTTTACTTTAGTGAATTTTTCTATAAAAATTTAACAAAAGTTTGATAGAATGCCTTTCGACCTGTTATGTAGAAATAATAATTTATTCTCGAACCTTAATTTTTGCTCATTTTCTATCATAACTGGATTAATATTCACCCTACAGCGATAACAAAAATACCAAAATAAAGGCAATTAAACAAGCCTACGCTTTATATGATTCAATTTGTACGTATGACCCAGCGTTTTCGAATAAAATGCGCCAAATTCGATACAAAATACACTTTTGCGAAATATTGGAAGACTTTAGTAATTTAAAAGTCTATTTCGACAAAAAAAAAAACGAATGAAAAGTAATTTTATATCCTTTAAAAAAAGGTATTTTGGTGTTTTTCGGAGTAAGCAATATTTTTATATATATTTAAACTTTTCGATAGTATATTTCATCCAAAACAACGTACGGAGGTAAATGAAAGTCCATTTTAGAGGGGAAGGATAGTTCAAGACAAAGCCGTTGGCCAAAGCATAGGGAAAAAAACATGTTTTTTGCAATACTTCCATGAATATTTCCAAAAACGCCACTTTTGACCAATTTTACTCTTGATGTATGGGATATTTGAATTGATAAGCAGTTTCTACGCCCAGATCCTATTTTTTTTTAACTATTTAACGTCGGCCTATTTCCGCTACCAGGGCCTATCACCGACGCCAGGAGACGAGCTACCCCCAACCTGGAAATTTTGCCAAACCTCTTCCCTTAAGAAGAGTAGGGATCTTTTACTTGCCTAACATTTAATATACAAGGAACCGCCTGCTTTACATCCCCTCCGAAGGATGGTATATCCACTACGTAATCCTCGTCTGAAATTACGTAAATTCCGCGTATACACTGATATACAAGCCGCTAGAAGGTGGGACGAGAACGCTGTATTTCCCAAGATAGGTGGGTCACCCATCCAAGTACTAACCGCGCTCGACGTTGCTTCAACGGAATATCGATTGACATTCACATTGAAGTCGCCTCTACGCTCGCCCCCCAGATTCTATTTAAGATACCCAAATTACATACATACATAGGCAACCACTTTTAATTCTCAAACAAATTTTATTACCTTCTGTTTTGTAAGTATATTTATTGTCAGCGGCATTTCGGAATATATCCTTAATCCTCTTTATATTACATTACAACACGGTTTTCAACGTTAATCGGCTCGAGAGATTAAAGAAAATATGTATGAATAAAATAAAATAAATGCCTTCTATAACACATGTCAATTATGATAATTAAGTGCTCAAAACTAAGCAAATAACAAATAACATAGTTGCCAAATGTAAAACTACCTACGTATACAGGATGTCAGGAAATTCCTATCTTTACTTTAGATAACGATGCAAAAATATGAGAGAAAGTTACTATAGACCGTCCGTAAATGCTTCCTAAAAACAAGTTCAAATTAGTTGTTATAGGGTACTTTTGTCATCGATTTCAATTAGTAATGTAAGTACTGACTTTGATTTAAACTCAAAAGTCATCGTTGATAACTGAAGTAGTTCCAATACACAGAAAAATTATTAATTTCGAAAAAGTTTACTGTGTTTATCAAAGATGGTCTTTTCTGTGTAAAGATCATGAAATCATAATCCGTTCAGTTGGCAGAAATTTCCGAATGCCCTGTATACTATTGATGCAAACATTTCCTTTTATTTCAGTTATTTATGAGATGGCTCTTCCTCCGGACTCATGTTTCCAGATTGGTATGATAAAATTATTATAATAGAAAACAATGTAATAACAAATGTCCTCGCTACTAAATAAACAAGCCTTTTCATTATTTTTATCAGCATTTTGAATTTCACGTGGGAGACAATATGTAAATATTCAAACATAATGCTACCGAAATTCTTCTTATTTAATAGTTAGTTATATTAAACTAGTTGCTCATTTATTTTAAATGTCAAAATATATTGCGGTATCTTCTCACGTATTTGCATATCGGAAACATATCCTTGTCTTTTAATACTCTAGCACATAAACAACACAGTGGCAGCACGATTAAAGTTTTATATGTTATATCATGTAGTTGGGATGATGTAAGTCAGTTAGTTTATTTGTCATCAAAATGTATAAAATTTGTTTATCAGGTAGTCATCCTTGGTGCTCATTTAGTATGACTTGCCATTTCTAACTAACAAATAACTTGACCAGGGTACATTTCAATGACTTTAAACCATAGTTACTTTCCTCGCTTACCGAAGAGAGGTATAATAATCGCGAAAAATTCACCCTCCGAGATTCCTTTCGGTTTCAGACTATGTAGATTACGAAAATTAAAGCCGTTTATTTCTGTCTGTCTGTCCGTCCATCCATCCGTCTGCCTGTCTATCTGTCGGTCTGATCTCTGTCTGTTGGCGCAATATCTATAAAACCATTTGACGAAGGAGAATAGTATTTGATAGGTAGTTGACGCTATTTCCAACGAGGAATTGGTATATACTTTCAGTGAAAAATGTACAAGGCGTACATCTAAAAATATAATTCTGGAAGAAAATGTGACGGAACACATTATTTGGCATGTAGTTAACATATCTGTCAAGGAAGAAAAGTATGAAAAACACCCTGTTCGTAACCTTAAAGAAGTAATGCAGGAAATGTGACGGAGAGCAATAATGTTTTGTGACACAACTGTCAAAGAAATATATGAAAAAAAATACACTGTGTGGTCACACTAACAAAAATTAATGGAAGAATGTGACGGAGGACGACAATATTTCGCAAGTAGTTAAAACAACTGCCAAGTAGAAAAATATAAAAAATTTACAGGATGGTGACTTTGAAAAATAAGAAACGAAAATTATATTTGAAATGTAGGTGTCACTATTGGAGGAAAAATCTGATACAACTTTAATAAAGAAAATATTCAGGGTAGTCGTTAAACAGAAAAAAATATTCATAAATCTACTATCTGTGATGTGTTTATTTATATTTATTTATAAATACAAGATGTCAAACAGAGTGGGAACTTTCGTGTAAATACCTTTACATATTCTTTTATGTAAGTGGCAAATACTTTATATTTTTAAAGATTTTTTAGTAGCATATCTTTTCAATGGCAGTAGTATAAGTCGCAACATCTATCATACATCACAATAGAACTAACTTAATCAAATATAGCGACTTTTATCACATGCTCATGCTTACTCTCAATCCGATATTTGTTGTTGTTTCGATTTTATATTAAAAAATGTGTTAAAATAATAAATTTCAATACTCAGTATGTCGAAAACTATTCGCGTCACTCCGTTTATTTTAACTTTTCCACCAATAAAAAAGGGAAAGTTACGCAAATGATTCAAAATCTAAAATTGAGATAGGACCAGATCTTTACGTTTTGATATTCCAGGACATGAAAAAATGGTTTATAGAAAATGTCAGTCACTAATAAGTGTATTGTTGGTACCGTACATGAACAGAAAGGGTTTCGGTGTAGATTGGATGACTTTTAGTGCCCTTTTGGCAAATAGACTTCCTTATTTTTCAGTATATTATTCATTTTAATTGTATCATTTGAAAGCATATGTTCTTGTCATTTCAGCGATATATCATACATCAAAAGAGAATGAGGCCATATAGTCAAATTTCATATTGCCCTTTTTATTACAATGAGCAAGATGCATACATTTTTTTGACATCACAGAATAATAGATCACTAAAAAACGTTATTTTCTATGTATTTTTTTTATCGGAATTAAAGGATAAAAAATAATTCAGTTTCGCTGAGAATTCAGACACGTTCAAACGAAGCAAGTTTCCCGCCATTTGCGTGTGACGTCATCGGGTATTTAGCATTGGAAATGTTTATTAGTGTTATGATGCATCCTTGTCGCTTTTCCACCTCCAATTTCTGCACTGATATAATCGGTATTATTAGCAAAAAGTGCTCATCATAAACACGTCGATTTTCGGCAAATTATCCCTTTGAGCTTGCACAAAGTCGCTGTTCGTCATTTTTACCACTTAGATAAATTAATACACTAATAATTTTTACAAAAATAAACAAATCGAGATTTAAAGGTCAGCAAACTACAATTTAACATTTAATTAACACACAATTTAATATTTCAGCACTAGCAGATGTAAACTGTCAAAGCTGTCAAACTTGTCACTTGTCTCCGCACTTTTCTAAATTTACCGCTGGGTGGATAAAATACGAAGCTGATTGGCTATGTTTGTCAAATTAGCCAATCATATAATGTTATTACTTACTGGTGCGCTCCACCGGTGAATTTAGAAATCTGCGGTCTATGGATCAAATTAAAACGTTATGCCAGATGACGTCAGTACCATTTATAGTCAAGTGGTTTTACTCCGATAAAATTTGAATTTTAAAATGATTTTTTTTTACAAAATAACTTTTTTTATAGGTTCTTTTTATTATATACTCGGCTTATATATGTGTAATGAAATTTTTAAAAGTCATGCATCTTGCTCATTGTGCGAAGTAATCATCAATCAGTTATTACACTGAAAATTTGAGGTCGATTAGATAAGTAGTTCCAGAAATATACTGCTTTAAAACTGAATTCTCTATAAACTCAGGCGCTTGAATCGCTGACGTCACTTTCTCCCAAGTCCTTTGTCGCTTAATAATCTACCGCAAGTCAGTATTAGTATTATCATTAATGAGACGTAGGATCCTTTACTATGGAATATTTTAACACAAATCAACAGTATACAAGTGCCAAAATGAGAGGAGTAAAAGTTAAACGGTAAATAATGATTACCGTTTCATTTTTTACTATCAAGAAGATACATTATTATTTTAGTTTTACTTTCAATGACATATAACCTTATTCTAAGAAAAAGTTACTAGTAATACTCATTTCTAAATCTCTTTATTTTTACACAATGTTAAGTATATACCTATATTCAAAAAAGAAATACCACTAACTGTAGGTGACTGACTGACTCATCACTTGTGTCTCCCTTTATTCACATCAAGCTAAAATTTTGCATGGTGGTTGTTTTTAGGGCCTATGCAAGAATTTTCTGAAACTCGCCCCTAACGGAGTAAAAGCAGCTTTCTGAACATTGAAATAGTTAGTATCCTAATAACAGTTAGTAAAATAGAAAAACGATTGGTCAAAAATGTTCTAACAGGATTCTGCGGTAGAATAATAAACAGTTTATTGGGCGTTTTTAATGTTGTGTTTATACATTTGGGCACAATACTTACAGTACTTAAAAACAGAACGTTTTGCTTTAGTTTTTCCATCACCTACGGTATTTGCACTATTCATAATACAAACGGTACTTTTAATCCGCATGACGCATATGCGGCATTTAAATACATACTGTTAGGCACCTAGGCAAGCGGCTACGTCTCCTGATGGGATATGAGTGATTGACGTCCCGCAGCTATAACACGAAAGCACCACGCGTTGATATTCTTGATTAATTTTAAGGCCTATGCAGACGCTAGAAAATCCTTTTTTTTTCCCATTTCTCTCCAGAATTAAAAGATCAGAAAATGTAATTAAAAAAATGCTAAATGAGCCCATTGTCCGAGTCGACCTGCATCGCATAGCTCAGCGGTAACGAGCCTAGTTATTAGCTCAATTAACAAATTTTCCCAGATATTTGGTGGGGAGGTTCCAGCCAGTTCCAGTAGCTGCCTATTTTTAAATGTACCTCCTGATTTAGAAATATTCGTATGCTTTTTAAACACTCTGTATACAAAGAAATATTTCAGGTCATTGACCATTATGTAAGTTTTCAAATGTATTTTTTCAGTCTATTGTAGTAAGACACAAGTGTTCTCTATATGCAAACCATTCCCATAAATTTACAGGTGCTTCATTACTTATTTTATTAAAATCCTTTTTGGTAAGAAGAATTCGTAATAATATTTTCTCTATTTAATTATATTTCTGTATATGCAAAGTCGGTGGGCGCTAGCAACAATGGCGAAATCATCATCGCTAAAACAAAATGCAAATATTCAGGAAATGTAACAATGGCACGATAATGTCTATGGCCTTTTTATAAATATAATAGACCATATAGATTTTGAAATTATAGATATAGCATAAATGTGTACTAGTTGTTATGGCTTTATTATTTTACTATGCTTGTTTGTCTATGAATATTTTAAGGCTATAGGGAGAACAAGAGCTTGTAACATTTACTTGGAACGGAAATATTATCATATTATAAACAACGTAGTAATACATGTTTCAAATATTACACTCTAGTGTTCAGTATAACACTTTACAATAAAGAAATAGGAATATTTTTATTATTATGTGGTAAATTGGCGAATCCGTGAATTAGTTGGTTGTTAACGTATTTAACTAAATTACCAAATTACAATAATCTTTATTTTATTTAACTATCAGTTAAAAAATCATTTTTTATAACTTCATATTTCAGTTAACAATCTTTATTATCGTTACGTAAGCACGAGTGAGCACGTGAAGTGACGTAACGGCCAGGTGTTATGGCAGATGATTTCCAGGTCTTGTTATTTGTTTAAGTAAAGACGGTCTTTCAGAAGTTTAACCGTGTATGTTAGTTAGTTACATCTATGCGATTTCACTTTAGTGCTGTGTTTTGGAAAAAGAGCGTGTAATATTTTATTAATGCAGAAAAAATAATTACAAAAAAACAGCTTAAGGTGTCAAGTAGATAAAAACACATGGGAATATAGATTTCAACTAGGGGCCAAGGGGGTAGAGGGGATGGTGATAGGGTAGGTGGTTTCCAGGGAAACATGTTTCTTAAAAGTAAGTGGGTTTCAGGGATAAATATAACGTCAGTCGAGTAATGGAGTGTGGAAAATAGGTAGTATCTCATGTATTAGTTTATGTGTGTGTTGTATGTTGTCTCTTCGTCTAATGTTGGCAATTTTGCTGTTTCGTCGATGTAATCACGTATCATTTGCATCTCGTGAGCTTATGCAGCTCTGCGATAGTAATATATCGCGGGGAGTTTGTCAGCAGGCGCAGCAACTTATTTTGCATGCGTTGTAATCGCAGGCACTGTACGTCCGAGATGAGATTCCAGGACGCACGGGAATATGTTAGAATTTGTCGGAAAATTACTTTATAAAGGCAAACTTTGTTATCTATTGTACGTTTGCTAAGCCTGTTGACAAGTGAATATAATTTACTTAAAGCTGTATAGGCCCTATTTATAACTTTTGTTACGTAAGGAGTAAATGATAGTCTTGTGTCTAGTGTTAGTCCGAGTAGGTTCACACTCTTTCGTTCGTTAACGTATTTAACGTTTCACACATAGGGGATTCAAAGTAGTTCAGTTTCTCCTACCGATATTGGTTCTCAAACTGTTTTCTGAACTAATCTTATATATATAATGGGACCAAATTATCAAACAATATCTCGAATCGAACCTCGTTGCTAGAGTAAACATGGTCTGATTTATGCCTCAATACCGAGATGCGAGTTAAACTGTGTCGTGTATGTCCGTAAAATACAGACTCTCAGCGAACCATTCAATTTCAGATTTCGGCGAAACATCAAAGGGTGATCCGAATTTAGCTCAAAGTTCATTGGAGTATATTATGAGACAGCCTCAAACTGTACAGTTTGTGGGTACTGAGGAGCAAGAGAGGATTTATATGGCACCTAAACCACATGAGTACAAGCCACCGAATTTTTCAACGTCACACTGTTGAAGGGAGTGAAAAGAAAATTTAAGTAAAATAATATAAAACTCTTTTGTACTATTTCAATGTTTAATATAAAACTACCTAGATGTTTCGGATAGTACTTCTGAGTAAAATAATCAAATTACGGAAGCAATAGTGATATGGTTTTATAATAACATAATAATACACACCTCATGTTTTAAACAACTTCCAAATTCAAAATCAAGGCTATCCAGAAGGAGGTTACACATTTGGAAAAACGCAGCCAATAATGCAACATCAAGAAATTTGCGATGAAATTGGTAAAAGCTCGACCATTTCTAAAATTTATAAGATAAAAACCTGGGTCTTTTACATATTATTCTTGAAGTAATGTGTAAAAAGATCCAGTAAGTGAAAAAAATCTCAAAAATTTATTATTGAAGATGTACACTTCCAAAATTTCAAAATTTTAAGAAAGATTACCAAAAGCGACATTTGAATTCTGTAAAAGGTATTTACTA
Organism: Rutpela maculata; assembly: GCA_936432065.2. Classification (NCBI taxonomy): domain Eukaryota; kingdom Metazoa; phylum Arthropoda; class Insecta; order Coleoptera; family Cerambycidae; genus Rutpela; species Rutpela maculata. The sequence continues at coordinate 67,446,673 of OW386290.2, read as the reverse complement.
GAATATATAAATGACTTCAGTTTTGAGTAAAAATGGTTATTTTACACATTGAGGTATAGATGGCGTTGTGATGCAAATAAATTTTTCGATCCTAGGAACGATGAAATGAGTTGCATGAGATGGGAGGATGGAAGAGCAACTTTTTTAATATGAACAATTTTCGAAAAATCGCTGGTTTTCGAGATATTTCAATGTAATTTTTCAAGTAAAAAAATCCCATTTTTTTCATATGTCTATAATTTATAGTGTAAAATTTAGTAGAACATACAACATAAACATGACGCAAAATTTAGACAATACACAATAAACAAAAATGTCAAAATCTTTAATTTCCACATAACAGTTGCAGCCCCACCTTTACTTGAAAAAAATATATATATATTTTGTGTTTTGACATTTTCAATACCATCTAAATGAGCCTGATTCACTATGAAAAATGTCCCAAAGGACTTATTTTGTCTAAAATGTATTTTAAAAAAGTTATGACGATTTTTATATTCAAAAAAATTATATTGAAGTTCAAATATCTCAAGAACCAGTGATTTCTCGAAAATTGTTCGTATCATAGAAGTTGCTCAGAATATAATTCTCCATCTCATGCAACTCATTTCATCGTTCCTAGGATCGAGAAATTTTTTTGCATCGCAACGCCAACTATATATGTAAAATAACCATTTTTACTCAAAACTGAAGTCATTTATATATTCTAGAAACATTATTGTAGAAAATTTAGTCAGCTTTAATTTTGCATATAGCCACTTTTTGATTAGGACTAACCATTTTCGAGATATGAGTGAAAAACCAAAAACCGGGACCGTCTTCGTGCCCCCCTACATCCCCCCCACCTCCTACGTTCGGGGACTTTTGGTATGTTTACCTCCTAAATGTCCAAATACAGCCCCCAAGCCAAAAATTGTGATCTCGGCATTTCCCTCTAGACCCCCTTATTGAACGTTCATTGACTGGGCTATATACTTTTCACGAAATATTGAAAAAATCAAGTTTTTTCAGTAAATCGAAAACAATAAAAATATTTACGTGGTACAGGGCTATTCGTGCCGGATCTGATTGCAAAAACCGTCGGATATTTTTGGAATAAGACCAGGAACAAGAAGAGCAGGTCGAACTTCCATTAACTTGTAATAATCTTGTTGAAAAAAAAAACGGGTTTTTTGTTTAAATAATTAATAAACAATGTCCTCACGGTTATATGTTTATAACTTTTTATTTTAAGCTATGTAAAAGTGATATCAAAAGATTTTAGTAAATTCGAGGCTTCCCGTAATTATGCTGAAAAAACGCATATTTTCAGCCTCTATTGACTCCACTATATTTTATGTAGTTTTCGAGATATTCGGCAATATTCATATTGAGATGTTCTGCTGCATCAATCGCTATAAATGACGTACTTGTCCATTTTTTTCATTACCATTCACTGATAAACAAGGGCATAATAGATCCAAATAGGAACGGTACATTCGAATTAAGATTATGAAACATACGTTAACGTATTGAACGAGATTCGTTTATAGTTGGGTACAGATTATACCAAGCAGATGGTTTGAAATCCAAACAAACTATTTCAGTGCTTGGTCAGATTAAATCCATATTTATCACTGACTTTCTATAGATTATTTTGTGCAAATACGAACTGAAAGAAATATTGTTGCTCAAATACTGTGATAAATATAATTAAAATAAGAATTTATGTAAAAAATTTAGCAGGGATGACCAGGATCTTAGATCGACGATCAGTTCGTTAATCTAGAGTCACCGCATCGTAAGAAAATTATATAAGTGACATAATCCAAATTAAAACATGTAACATTTTAATTTTTACAAGCAGTCATTAGTTCGTTATGACATAGAAATTTTCTTTTATGTTCACACCCTTTTACTCTTGGGATTCAAATCCAAACTAATTAAAATCTATATAACTTGCGCAAGTACATTCTTTCTACTTTCATTTGCTGCCTCTTGCTCAATAACTTTAGGTTACGCCCATCCCAGCTAGCCAAAAAAAAAATCACACTAGTCTAGAACATTGGTTTACTCTGATGTTTAGTTTATTCAACCTACTTCCTTGGCATCTAAATTGGATGTATTCATATTATCAGTACCTTAGGAGAATGTTGTAATCTAACCAACGATTTAAAAGCATCTCTTATAATCAATTAGTGTCAATCATATTGTAGTATTACCAAATTTTGTAAATCGATTAAATCTTTTATAAGTTGATCAACAGCAGCTTTTTTGGTGACTTTCAGAACCAGTTAAACATTATGGTTTTTGATAGATTTTTAGCCTCCTCCTCCTCATCCTCCTTTTTCTGTGGGGTGTTTTAAAGATAGTTTATGCAGATGACCTGCCGCATGATCGAGTAACACTAAAAGCAAGAATGCAAGACGCGGTGAATGAAGTGAATGTACCCTTAACCATTCGTAAGGTCTATGGTGAATTTATTAAAAGGATGGAGAAATGTGTTGAGGGTGGAGGAGGCTATGTAGAATAAATTGTTTTTCCACAATCGTTGAAGTTAATGTTAATATGTTATGTTAAATATGTAAAAAAATGTAAGTTGACATAAATGTAAAAGTCAAAATTTAGACTTCATAATTTGTGTTTAGGGTTTATTGTGGATTATAAACAAATTTGTTTTATAAACATTTTGTCCAAAATAATAAATAAAGGTACTTCTCTCTTGAGGAATTTTGACGTTTTCTTAATTTATTAACAGCCTGTACATCTGATCTAAGATTTTTATATGGTAAATTCGTTTTTTAGACAAGCAGAATTTTTGATAAAGAATGACTTTTCGTCGTAAAATCAATATTAGAGATGTTTTTCCTCTTGTCAACTCCATCCTGGGACACACTGTTGTATATAATATTTAGACAAGAAATGCTTAATATAATTTTTTAAATTTTAATTATCTCTCGTTTGAGAGGTCAACCATTTCGTTATCTTAAAAAGAGAAAGACCAACTAGGACTCAAATTCTAAACTACAAAATGATTAATCTAGGAAGAATAACGAAAACCAAAATGTACACTCAGTCATTTTCACTGGAAAATATTAATAGAAGTTTTCAATGGTACCATAGGTTTAAATTTAACTTTTGACAAGTGTTTGTTGTAACTCTGGTTTCGAAAAAAATTACCCAAAATTTACGTCTTGTATTATCTCGTTATAGTCTAGTATATCTAGTTAATACTAAAGGCTATCGCTATGTCTTTCACTGAGTGACATTAAACAATTTATTGATTCTTGTTTAAGAATTTAAAATTTGAAAAATAAAGAGTGTTCCTAGAATTACTAACAAAAATATCCATTCTTCGAATGGACCGAAGTATCTGGTTGTTAGTGTCCTATAATATTTTCCTAATTAACTTGTGAATTTAAGTAAAAGTGTAGTCAGTCTATCTTTTACCTTTAACTTGTTATCACTCTGAAGGCCGGTTTATATCACAGGTCAAAGTTTATCCAATACATTTTATGGTGTGGGGTTAGAAAGTCCTTGAACACCCGAGGTTGATAATGCTTCCTACAGACTTGCTAGCTCTCTTTTTTATTAGTTTTTCTTTTTGTCGAAAAGTCACCTGACATTAAAAACAATGAGCGGCAACAATTATAATATAAAGTAGAATATGTTCTGATAGATAGTTATATTTTTATTTAAAAAAAAATGAGTGAAACCCCAACAGAGGCAGGCAGAAGATCCAATTTTTCATCAAATGAGCGGCTGCTATTAATTATTAAAATAACAAATAAACTTAAACAGTAGGGTGGAGTGAAAAAAGACACTTCACTTCACTTTCTTTTGGAAATCAGAAATGCTTGGGGTTGCAAAAGTTGCTACACCAGATAAGCAATACCAGGATAAAATATTAGTAAAATCTAATTTTATTTTGAGGTGCCGCAAAGACCTTAAAGTTTTGGAAACACCCGCTTTCAAATAATCTTCATATCTTTTTATTTTTTTGTATACAAATTTAGCTTGGGTATAAAAAGCCATTCAAATACTCTTGTCAATCTCTAAAAAAAAACTCAGTTTGCTAAATATTCAGATTTTTAGCATTTTAACCCTTTAATGTAATTAATTAATTTTTTTTTCAAGCTAATTTTGAATATATCAGCTCTAATAAATTCCAGGTATAATTAACTTCGAAAAAACCACCAGCTTTTCAAAATGTTCAAAAATGGCTTCATTCATGAAAATTACAAAAATGTTGACCCTTGCGGCAGCTTAAAAAATAAATAAAATTAAAAAAATAAATTATGATGTGTCTACGTTTTGCACATCCAAGCTTTTTGAAAATAAAAATTTTCTTTTTAATTCCATCCTAATAAACAGGTCGTAAAATAAAAAAAAACTGATGCAGTATCTTGGAGGGACAAATAAGCTTCTAGGTGCCAAATTAGGATTTGCTGACATATATACAATCTCCAGCAGTTAAGAAAAAATTAGTTGCTTAATATCTGAAAGTGAAAAGCAAATGATTTGTTGGTGAACTTAAATTATTTCTACAATACAAGAAAATGGATTTTACTATTTTTTAGTTACATTAAAGAACTTTTATACCTATGGGTTGGAAATTCTATTATCTCGATTTATTTAAAAATTAATATTACGGCAGGGTAAACCTAACGAAAAACTCCAAATTTCCACAATCTTTAAAGGAAATATTTCGTTGCCTGCGTTTACCCTGTATTGACAAACCAGCCCAGAGTTACTTGGTTAGTGGCTGCGTTAAAATTAATCGATTGTCACCATCCTATAACCACTGCTCTAGAATTTTATTATATTGTTGATAATGAAGATATCTTAATCGATACTCCTACCGATTGAAAATAATTTAAAACGTCTTCATCCTATTGTGGGTGGTCTATAAAAAGTTACTCGACGTTCACTGTGTCCTACAAACAGCAACTGTACAAGATCTTGAGCTTTGTACATATACTAGAAATGGATAAATGAATTGATATTGAGAATAATTTTAACCCTCTTTTATTTTACTACCCTGTCACATTAAGCTTAGTACAATTTTGGCACTACGGCATTAGCAAAATGTAGTCTTTGGTCAATAAAATGAAACTGAGTCTGGAAAACAACCATCGACACAGAAAGTCTATAGGTTATTTCAGTCTCTAAGAGAAGGTTGCGATTTTTATCGACAAAATCGTATTGCATACAAATGACCATTTCCCACTATTTTTATTATAACAGGTACACTATACCCATCCACTCTGTACAGTGCACAGCATTAGTTTGTGGATAGCAAATAAGTGTTGGTAATAAAGATATGAATGCTAATTCGAAATAATGTTGTTACTTATTCATTCATTGCAGCCTACGCTAAGCAGATGAGCGTCGACAAATGCGACAAATGGAAGAACAACGGGAATAATTAAATTATACATCCACGTGCTGAATATCATTTAAATATGTGATATTATTGATTGTTAATGGCACATATAATGCCATATTTGCCCCATGTTTACAAGGCTTGTTGATTTATTGTGTACGGATTGTGTTAAATTCATGTAATTATCTTGTGTACTTCAACTACCATTGTGCTCGTGTAAATGATGATAATTAAGCATAATTTTATTGAAACTAATGCATATATGCCCATTGAAATTGTGTAAGTGACTTAGAACTCTTTTAGAATATTTGCTTTATAGGAAAATATTTTCTGTTTTATTTTGTTTGTTGCGAATTAGATATTATAATTTGGGGGGTGGATGAAGTAAAAAAATATTTTGAGGTTTCTGGTTCTTGTATACACACACTAAATCACAATTTTTTTTCATCCCCTTTAATAATGGGGTGGGGGTGGTAATGGAGGTGGCTAAGGTGGCTAATGTCAAAATTTTTTTTGAGACCTTAGCTTCTCATATATATACTAAATACCAATTTTATGGACTCTTACCTGCTTGATTTACCTATTTACCCCAAATTTATCCCCCAACCCTTCGACGGAACAAGATGAAAATATAATCTAGGTCTAGATCTCGTTAAAGTACATATGTGTACCAAATTTCAAGTCAATATCTCAAACGGTTCCTGAGTAAACGTGCGCACAAAAAAAAGTTACAGACAGACAGAAATTTTTTTTCGCTCAAACTTAAAATCTCGAAGTTTCATGGCATTCTAAGCCTATTTGAACAATAAAAATTTTTAAAAATTTTTTTGTCGTTACTATACTTCCACTGGATGTGGAAGTAATTGCCGTGTGACTATATTTATGGTGAAATTCAAAAATTCTAATATCAGGTACTGTATTATTGACTCATTTGACATACTTAGATTAACGTCAATAAGCATATAAGATACGCACAGTTCATCGATCATTAATAAATGTCTAATGAACACAGGTATAGCAAAATGTGGTTACACATATTTTTGCGATTACGTAGCCTTGTCACTCCTAAAGGTGATAACACTAAAATTAGACAAATCATTCAAAAGAAGTTATTTTCTCTTACAAATGATTGTGACAAAATTCTTAAAAATCTTTAAAAAACGTAGTTGATTAAAGTATTAGAATTTTGCATATTCTAGCAGCTTTTTCCTTTAGGCAACGTAAAATATCTTGCAAAGCTATGTTTTGGTGATGAGGTTATCTCGATGTGCCGATCTCTTGCGTCTTTCTATGGTCTAGCTTTGGATTATGGGCGATTATTCTTACATTCTGATCGATTACAGCTTCGACTGAATCTGCAGATATAATTACCATCCATAACATCACATTTCTCAGCTACAATATTAGGCGCCTTCTATTGAATTATCCTTGCACAAAGAACTGCAACAATCGATATTCTTACATACTGTGTCCAGGACATGACAGTACTCTTGGACTGTTTATATACGTTGAAGCATAGTTTCGTGACAAGCGGCTAAAAATAGTTGTTTATATCAATGTGCATCCTAATTTATCGAGAATGGTTCAATTTTTGATTTAGTTCGTGTCTTTGTGGATGTAGATCTAGGATCATATACTCTGACTAGATGAAGTTTCGATAATCGAACGGTATCGATGATGTCTTTGGGGTAATATTTTTCTCAGTAGATGCCTAGAAATCGAAGTAATTCTGCCATCTTCGTCTAAGGGTTTTATTATTTGTAACGAATAATTTCAATAATTTCAATAAGTGCCACATGTTGTGATAGTACATATATACTCGCTAAAGGCAGGAAGCGAAGCGAGCTTTCCCAGCACCTGATTCAATTCTGAATGAACCTCAACACACTGTTATGGCAGGACAAGTTGCTTTTAACACCATTTTTGCGGAATAAAATAAAACCTCCTGTCTTTGACTGACTTTCAAGTCGGATATTAGTTTTTATGTCATTTTAGTACATTAAAAAACTTGTACAATAGTTCATATTTGAGCTTTCAGATGGTGTGGTAGATTTTCACTGTGTCTACACCAGCATTTCTCCTCCACCGAAAATCAAATTCCATAACAAATTTATCTATGTTAGAAATGCCAAATACATTCAGTACAATTTGAAGTGTTTTCTGTTTCTCTGTCAGTAGATTGCTGTAGATAAATATATTTTATTGATCATGATGCGCATCCTGGAAGAGAGTTAAATAACATAATTCCAAAATTGTTTCTCGTTAAATGATGCTGGATTAACTTCAAATTTTGGTGGTAAGAAAATATCGCAAAGGTGATTCTTTAACCAGAAGAACATTCGCCTCATACAAATGCAAAGCCACCTGGCAGCACCTGGCAACTACCTGGTAGCTTAGGTTTAAGTTCAAACAAAATTGTCATAATACAATTTTCTAAACAAAAAAAAAAACATTAAAGTGATATTTTAGAATTTGGACATTACTTTAAATAAAATTTCAATATTTTTTATTTTTATTAAATTTTGAACTTTCACGATAAAAAATGCCTCATATGATTATTTGATTTTCTTCCAGATATTTTGGTACCGCAGGTGGCTTTGCATTTGTAGGAGGCGAATGTTTTTGGTCAAAGAATCACCTTATCAGTCTTTCCTTACCACCAAAGTTTGAAGTTGATCAAGCATCAATTAACTGGTATAAGGGGTGTTGCGATCTTAAGTGGGTCACACTGTAGTATGAGTATAGTCCAATCAATGAATGCCCAAAAGGGGATTGTAGAGAACATTGAGGAGGGGAGAATTTTCCTCTTCAGGGATGTGTTGGGGGCAGTTAGGAGGTAAACATACTAAAAGTCCCCGCCCCTAGCCCCGCCGCTTCAGGGGGGAGGGGGGGATTCTTCGCTTATAATTCGGAAACAGTGCGACGTACGGAAAAGGTAATCTATGCAAAATTAAACGTAATTAAATTTGCGACAAGAATGAATTTTCTTCCTATGTGTTATAGTTTCCGAGATATTCGCCAGCCAAAATCGATAATTAATAAATTAGTTAATTAAGTATCTGAAATATTTCTATCAAAACGGTTTACCGTGGTCTACTAATAAATCACAGTCACAAAACAATCTTCATTTTACAACACTCGACGTATTTACTAATGTAATATTTTCTCGAAATCTATACATTTCCTTATATATGTGTGACTCACTTAAAATGAAGACACTCTTATAACTTTTTTATTTTACTTCCGATTTGAATCAAATTTTAATAAAGTATAGAACAAATTAGGATCTACTTATAACCAGAAAAACATTCACCTACTACAAATGCAAAGTCACCTGCTGTAAAAAATAAAAAATTAGGCATTTTTTTATCGGAAAATTTTGAAGTCCAAAATTTAATCAAAATAAAAAAAATGTTTAAAATAATTATTTTTAAAAAAATTGCAAATTGCTTTACAACTACCTGGCTGCTTGGGTTTTGGTCGAATCAATAAATGCACAAAAGGAGATTTTAGAGGATATGAAAGGGAGAAGAATTTCCCTCTTCAGGAATGTGCTCGGGGTATTTAATTTGGAATGATGAAAAACAAAATTACATTTTATAATCTTATAAATGTTGTTGGCCTGGCTCTCTTGGGATGAGAGGGGCCGGCTTCTTGCTCCAACTCCAAAACTTCAACATCCCGTCGTCATCTTCATCCGTTTCCTGAATATTGGATTCAGTGTCTACAGGGGATGTGGGGAGGGGTTCTACGTCATCTTCTTCATCATCCTCGTTCATTAAAACGGACACTCCGTTTAAACAATTCCCCTGACAATTTTGACATAAAGGGGAACAATTCACGGATACCTTCTTGTAGCTATATCTGGCAATCTTTAGTGCACTTGCAAAAAATCAAGTCTAAAATTTTCTTTGTTGCCGCTGGGTCTTTGGTCAGCACCGGAGCTAGATATTTTGCCTTGTACTCCCAACCCCACAACTCTGGGGGTAGCTGGTTTCCCAACCAGAGCTGCACCTGGTGAAATGTGCGAAATATTTTGTTACTCCCTCGCTTGGTGGAAGTGATAAGAGATCTGGTTTGATATTTGCTACGGATTTCAAAAATGAATGGTATCGGTAGGTGTTGAGGGAGATCTTCTTTGCTGGGGCGCTGTACCATTTTAGTATATACACTCGTCCAGCATCCGCAACATCAGCATGAGTGGAGTGAAAAACTTCGGCTGCTCTTCGAACATCAGGGTATTTTTGATAAAGTTTTTTAAAACCACGTTTACTCTTCTGGAATGTTGTAGATGTTGAATCGCAGCCAGTAAAAGCATGCAGGAACAGAATTTCTTTCAGTCCCAGCTGCTGCATTTGATGGGTAGAGTAAACATTGGCTTGAACTTTCCCTCTACCAGGTTTTATGAATATAATATTGCGGTCTGGTGGAGTCTTTGCAGTAAGCATCCCTGCGAGGTCTACATCTTCCTCAATGACAGCCACATTGGATGTTTCTCTTATGGACTGTCCGATAGCTGTGTTTACAATCAGCATGGCAGCATCGTCTGATGCTTGCTGCATTATGGTGCCGTTTTTGTGCAGTTTAGACCTCAGTAGGTTGATCAGTCTATCTATATTGTGCTGATTGGAGAGGAATAAATTTTGTTTTACTGTTATTTCGGTGTCCACATTGAAATGGATATCTACCGACTTTTTCATTCGGTAGCGTTTTCCCTGTTCTGCCGCCTTAGTGCTATTTGGTGAGTTGTTGTACCCATCAAAACAACTGTGCATCTCCTCCCTAGGTAGTACGGGGCTTACAAAATAAATAATAATTTAATTAAAATTTCAATTTTTTTATTTTGATTAAATTTTTGGACAATTCTGAACAAGTTTCGTTAACAAAATTTTCCGATAAAAAAATGCCTAATATGATTTTTTATTTTTTTCCGCATATATTGGTACCGCAGGTGGCTTTGCATTTGTAGTCGGCGAATGTTTTTCTGGTTATGAGTAGATCCTAATTTGTTCTATACTTTGGTAAAATTTGATTCAAATCGGAAACAAAATAAAAAAGTTATAAGGGTGTCTTCATTTTGAGTGAGTCACACTGTATATTTAAGGAAATGTATAGATTTCGACAAAACATTACGTTAGTAAATACGTCGAGTGTTGTAAAATGAATATTGTTTTGTGACTGTAATTTATTAGCAGACCACGGTAAATCGTTTTGATAGAAACATTTGAGATACTTAACTAATTTAATTATCGATTTTGGCTGGCGAATATTTCGGAAACTATAACACATAGGAAGAAAATGAATATAAACATTCTTGTAGGAAATTTAATTATCTTTAATTTTGCATAGATTTACCGTACGACGCATCGTTTCCGAGTTATAGGGGAAAAATCGAAAAAAGGAATCTTTCCACCCTCTACCCCCCTGAAGCGGCGGGGCTAGGTGCGGTAACTTTTAGTATGTTTACCTCCTAACTACTCCCAACACATTCCTGAAGAGGAAAATTATCCCCCCCCTCAATGTCCTCTACAACTCATTCGTTGACTGGACTAGTAGGGTACAAACTAATATTAATGCTCATAGAAATATGTATGATCTTAAAATATCGCTCTCAGTTGACACAGCTTTGCAGCAATCTTAAAATAATTCAGTAAACGTTAGGCATTTACTTTGATGGACACCTTATTCTTGCTGAAAGTTTGGAAGATTAAAATTTTATTACTTTACTTGCCTCTTCAAAATCCATATTTGTTTTACTCATACTTGAACATTCAGGTAAATTTAGCATCCAAAAGTCCGAAAATTATACTCAGTATCTTGTGAGTGAATAATGCTCATTTTTCCCACCCGGAATACACACTCATAACTGCATGTACAGAAGAGCGTCTTATTGTTACCATTTATAAATATTTTCTGTCAGTGTAAATATATGTCTAGATGGCAAAAACATTTTCGGAAATTTAAATAATATAATTTTATTTATTCAAATTATTTAAAAAATATATATTGCTGATAAATTTACTGGAGGAAATATAACGCTGATAGTTTCCATTTTTTCATCATTGGTGTAATAAGACCCAATACTTCTTTAAATAATATTGAACGTAAATAGTTATACGTTTAGTTGAAAATAGACAAAAGTAGACAAAGAATTAACAACAAATAGTAGGTAATTTGGAGATTAAAGTTTAGCATTTGACCACTCCCAACACTTGACCTTTTATCGAATAAAACATACAAGATAGGACTAATTGCTTTTCAAATAGCACGATTAAAATGAATACACATAAATTGTTACACATAACGGTGGTATACACTGTTGTCAAGTATACACTATTGCTAAGTTCGAGGAAGATAACATAATTTACAATGCAAAACAAAATATACCTTCTGACAAATACATCAACGCGTATCTTTTGACGTTTGGAACCATACGTTGTGCTACTATTTTAACTGAATGGCATAATATTAATGGTGCGTGTTGTATCACCTCAAATAGATATATTACAATCAATCTTTCTCCTACAAAAACTCTTAACCGAGGCATTTGAACCAGGTTCCAAGGGATTTTGTCACAAAGTTTCTTGTATTTTTATACCTCTTGTTCTATTCCCCGTATCACACGTCCGATTTCGAAGGTAATTATGTCCAATTATAGAGCAGGTTACATCTAGCAACTGAAACTAGAATCAATTTGATACAACTCTCGTTGGTCGGTTGTTTTACTTAGTTGTGTAAGGAAAATTTCTCCGTGAATATGCCTAAATTTAAATATCACACATATCTCAAGTGGGTTCAATTAATTTGGGGTTTATGGCAGTCCAACAATTTTCTTACTTACACCTTACAAGTATGATAACCAAGTGTCTTTAGTGCCATCTGCAGATCGCTACATAATATCTATTATGAATCAAGATTGAACTCAAACTGTCGCTACGGTTTCTACAATGCAGAACTTTTTAAATGGCAGGGTCTTAGCGTCCGTGTTAGTTCAAAATATTTCTGTAATTAAACTGGATTTCTCGATAAAAATGATTAAAACTACATTATTATATAAATCTTTCAAAAATCACCACATGACATGAGATGTTTTGATGATTCATAGGGTAAATTCTAACTTAGCAAGTCGACCTAACTATAGAAAACCAAGAGTGGGTCGACAACATCATACTAATTAGTAAGAATAAAGTAAGAATGAAGTAAGAAACCTTCACAAAATACAACAAAAATAATGGGTGACACGAATCTGAGGAACCTCAATCTTCATGCCACTACATAAAGAGAGACCAACAGATGAACTACGGATTGCTAGCAGTAATACCATGAGTCCGTAATATAATGCTAAAGGACACGATTAGGGTTTGCAATCCCGCAAAGTGGGATTCCACAATTCCGTGGAATACCGCGCCATTTTCTTGGTTTCGCAAACATTGAATCAAACCTACGGAATCCCGCAGCACTGCAGCATTGGTGGGGTTGTAAGCGCAATTGGTGGTGGAAGAAAATTAATGACCTCGCTTCAATGAAATAGCTAAAGTGAATAGTTTTCGAAAAAAACGCAGTTAAGAAGTTATGTTTATTTTAATTTTTGCATATGCAACAATGTCCTCAAGAAAAATGTATTGTTTCTCTGACATAAAACTGAATAAAAATAAAATTTTTGAATTTTTTCTTTTTTATGTCTTATTTTATATTAACGTCCTGGCGAAGTTTAGCTAATGCTACTCTACCACTTAACCAGAACGGCGAGATGAGATACGATCACTCGTCCAAGTAACGGACTCGCCCGGCGTGCTTAACTTCGCCGATCGAGGTCCAGTCACTGAAACCGGTACCGTACCTCACCTCACGAATTTAATTAAAAAATTCATAACAAGGCTCAACATGAGCTCTTCGAACACTAATACACTTCCGGACTCGGGAAATTGAAGACTGCTGTACCCTCCATAATACCTCAGCATTCTTTCGTATTTCATAGCAATGAAATTTGATTTGTTATAATAGTTCTCTCTGATCCCCAAAAGTTTTTGAGATATTCTAACGGATAACGGTCTAGAGGATTCATATCAGGCGATCTAAGCGGCCAAGTAAATTATTATTGATGGTAGTGCACCCTATCCAAAACAGTTATATAAACACCTGGTGTTGTTTTCATCTAAAACTTACGCTCCCAACAGATTGTTCACATGTTCTGGGACACTCTGCATATTTGAAAATGTTGCTTTGTTAATAATTTATGTTATGATACTTTTGAAAATATATTTGTTTTATGGTAATGTGTGATATATTGAAAACGGCGCAGGATGGCAAACACGATAACTATTGCATTATAGAACAAATGCTGATTTTACGATAGCATGGAGAAGTCAATACAAAGAAACTATATGCCTTGTACCTTTGTTAATTATATTAACAAAGTTACAAGGCAAAATTTACTATTCTCTTGTAAATGGGAACAACCAGACGTCTGCTCTTCATTATTCGCTGGTTATATGAAGAAAACTCTGCTTTTGTGAAAGTCGACAACATTAAGTTCAACAAATGTAAAATTGAAAAAGGTGTCGGGTAGAGCACCGTTCTGTCACTAATCCTCCTTAACGTTGACGAGATGTGCCCTACAGAACTGGCAAGAAGTACCAGTCGTCTAGAGATATTGTCTACTAAGACGCAACTTGAGATACTGGATGTTATCACCTTAATTACAGCAAATGAAGATGTGGCCATACGTCTGCACGACAATTTTCAAACAGTAAGTGATTATTTAAGATCGGTTTAAATATACAATATAAATTACAACAAAACTTGTAATTGTAGACTGAGTAACTAAAAATCATCCTAACACATTTAAGATTGTTGAATGTAAGGTAGTAAACAAGATAAGCCAGAGAAAACGCCACATAGAATGGTATGGTTCAGGGAAGATTATATGGTAGCGGCAAAGAACACCATTCAAAACGTTGAGCTGATTTTACCAAGACACTGATAGGAAATGTGAGACCTTAATCTGAACAGAAAACCGTGACGAATAGGGTGATGTTGTCAGATGCTAAACGAAACAAATAGAGACTAGTGTACAAAAATTACCATTAGTCAGGAAGCATTATATCTCGTTATTTTGTTTATGGTATTGGGAGTTATTCAAGCAGCCAAGCAGTCAGGCACAAGTTGTTATATATACAAACTAATCGAATAAACACATTTGCACACATATACACGCAGCACACACCTAGTGTATATTACCCTAAACCTATCTTAATCCAAAAAAACGGGAAATTATATAGAAGATCCAAGGGATAGAGTATGCACATGACGTATGCACATTCTTCTCGCCCAGGAGTTTTTCATGGCCTTTTGCACTAGAGTAGATTACTGTAAATGGGAATTAAGTAAGATTAAAACAAAGGTGAGACATATAGGGAACGAATCTATTAGGTATACATTTGTACTTTCAGACCAAACGTTCTCAAAAAGCGTATAATGATATATAACTGCATTCACTATATTATCGTTTAAAGCTAATAGGTGTAATAGATTGACTGGCATTTAGATATTAAGGTTCCGAATATCTGCATACAGTTGATCACGTCCAGATGAATGTTTAACACAGTTAAAAAATAAATAATCCAGATCGCCTACAACAAATTTCACAGATCTTGGTTGGTAAAATTCCTATTTTATTTAAATGTAAAGGGTAGGTAGCAACCATGTAGAATCCCAACGTAATAAGTGTAGTATAGTGTAATATCCCGTTATAATCTCTTAAGAATTAACTATCTGCACTCGATTCCGTACAAAAACAGACCCCATTGACATCTTTCTAATATATTTCTTGCTGTTTATATCAAAAAGATAGGTAGAATGACATATAGAAGGTGTCCCGTGTCGTTATGTTCAAATTGTAAGACTAAAAAACACGAAAGTGTTAGGTCAATTTTTATTTGTTTCAAAGTTACAGGCCTGTTAAATTTGTGAACACTAGTTAAAAAAAACTTATCTTAGTTATTCCGTGGGAATAAATGAGAAATTTTTGAAATATTTTTTTTTATTTACTAAAACAAGATTTTTTTTATTTACTGTTCACTAATTTAATAATCCTATAACTTCGAAACAAATAAAACTCGACTCTCTTTTACGATCTCAAAATTTGAACTTAACGATACGGAACACCCTCTATAATCTAATATTAAGCTTAAGAACAAAGAAATGAACGCTCTATCTACCCTACCATGATTTTATCATAAATGCGAGCGAAGCAATACGTTTTTAAGTAATACAGAAAACAACCGAATTTCAAAAATTAAAGTTTCCAGATTAAATTGCATTTTCAATTGTTTGTTGGTGTGAAATTGAAGCACGCCTAGATGATATGCAATATGGAATAGGCAAATGAAATTATGTTGTCACAAGAAAATCTATTTAATATTTCAAATATATGGGCGAGCACATACGTTTGTATTTTTCATAAAAAGAAAATAAATAAAGTTACTTAACATACTATTATTGTATTTATTGTTGAAGATTTCTTAAAGATAATAAGTGAAATATATTTTGATTGGTAAGGTAAGAAATGTTTAACCAGCGTTTTGATATACGTTCGGTAAATAAGATACTAATTACTGTTAATTCATTATTTTCAAGAATGTTAAAATGCTCCATTGATAAAGGCATACCAAATGATAGCCACATTTTTTGCAAGCTGTGTTTATCTGTCCCAATGAAGTCGATTAAACACAAGGTTTTGTTAAATAGTAAGGGGAGTTATCTTTTACGCGGTTTATATCATCAATTTGTGACTTGTTTGTGTGTTTGTATGCATGTATTGTTTTGTATTATTGTCCTATATGTTTATTCTATTATCGCTTTTAATTCTTTAAGTCCTCAAATAAAACATAATCCTTACATAGACATACTTTGTTGTTAAAAAAAAACGATTTTTGTTTAAGAAACATTTGCAAACAATTGGAATTTAGGAAAACGCTACACTTCCTTCCTTGCGATATTTGTTATTGGCTTGTTCATCGTCTTCAACTTAAACTTCAAATTGCAGATCTATCTTCATGTTAAGATGATAAAATATTTTTAATAAATAGTACGACACAAGTTGTAGTTAATCATTTTGTTCCTTGTCATTCGTTAGGAATAAATATTTGGATATATCTGGCTAAATTGTTTCTGAACAAATTAATTGATATATATATATAGGTAATATCGGAAACGTACCTGCAAAAATGTAATAGTTTTTGATGTCATTTGAGGCACATTGTCAACAATCAAGGTGTACACTTTTAGGACATGAGTACTGAGTACTAAGTACTTATTAAGTTGGAGAGTTTAAATGAAATTTCTTACTAGATAGTCCAAGACTAAATCACCTGAAAACGTACGTTAGTTACTCTGAAGGTTCTCCGAATCTTCGTACTTCCTCGTTATTGTTCGAGACCCCTTTTTGGTATAACATTATAGATAAATTTAGGAAGTAGCAATTATATAAGCACAAAATCTGAAATAATTACTGTAAGATAAAATATAACAGCGGTGTCTGTATATATTCATACTTATTATTACCTATAATATACCTAATTTATTTTATCAAAAAGGTTTATTATAACTGAAAAAATATTTTTAATTATCATAGTAGAAAAACTGTTTTTCTTGAATTCAAATATCAAATAAAAAAGACTGTGTGGGTGTATATGCATGTAGACGCGTTCCTTGTAAATATGATAACTTTTGTTAGACTACTCCCCTTAGAATACTCCATATTAAAATTGGGCCATATCTGTCATACAGAGTGATCGTCAGAGGCTTTTAAATTATCATGCAATATCTGATTTATGTTCAATCGCAATTTTATAGCAAAATGTTACTAAGGTTTTTGATTAAGCACACAAAAACAGAAAGATGTAAAAACTGTAAGGGTGGGTCTTACAGATTCGAATAGCCCTTACCTTTACCTCTATTGGGTGATATATCAATTTTACTTTAAAATGCTATCAAGGCAATTTAAATAAGGCAAAATGAATGAAAGTTGCACTCATGATAATTTCTAAACTTTTTTTTGCATATACTATGTAAAATAGCATAGTAGAATACTTCCTATTGATATTGAGCCATACTCGTCAGACAGGATGAGCGTCAGAGGCATATGAACTACCTTGATTTATATAAACTGTTTTATTATAATTTTAGAACAATATGTTACTAAGGTTTTTGATTAGTCATACAAAATATGCTTTTTATTTTTATTTTTTAGAATACGAAGCATATGCTTCCCATGCGTACGCTTCCTAGTTGTAATTTTGACGAAATAATTTCTATAGTTTACTATTATAGCCCAGTCACTTATACAAAAAAAACTCCAAACCTCTAAAAAAATCCAACCTAAGATTTTCCAGCGAGATTTTCTTTATTTTGACGTCACAAATAATTTCTCAAAAGTCCATAAAGCCAACTACAAAAGTTACAGAAGGTTAAAGGTCACGAAAATTTGTTTTTCTCAAATATTTCGTATACGGTTTTACGTTGATTTTGGCTGTTATGAAATTTGTTCGTGAGATAAATCTGCATAAAAAAGTTTACGTAGAACCAATAGTTTTTGAGATATTGGGGTGAAAAACTTCGGAGCAAAGTGCATGCGTCACTATTCTCTACGTATAGAAAATGGAAATATGCACAATACAAAGAAGTCGTCTGTTTGACTTTTTCGAACCAATTTGTACGGAAATAAATAGTAGTGAAATTACGTAATTATCGACGGAGGATTTCTTCTCCATCGTGTTATTTGGCAAAAAGACTCAACTTGAGGTTGTGTTATTGATCAGTATATTAATTATCTCCTAAATCATTATGAGATTAATATAGTCGATGGCTATACTGACAATAGTAAAAATATTAAAGCAATGGAGCAACTTTGACGTATATAAAATATTGAAGAAGTGGAAATAGAAGAGATAGATGGAGACAAAGAATAAGAAGTCAGCAAAGACGAACATTAATCAACAAAATTATAATATAACTTGTAACCCATGAATTATGCTTACAGGGAACACCATGTAAAAAACCTATGTCTCAAAAACTGTTGGTTCTACGTAAATTTTGTATATAACCTTTTTTATGCAGATTTTTCTCACAAACAAGTTTTATAATAGCCAAAATTAACGTAAAACCGATAAAAGATATTTGAAAAAAACTGATTTCAGTGACCTTTGACCGTCTCTAACTTTTGTAGCCCTTCAGTTGGTTTTATGGACCTTTGAGAAATTATTTACTACGCCAAAATAAAGAAAATCCCGTTGGAAAATCTTGGGTTGGATTTTTTTAGAGGTTCATGTATAAAGTGACTGGGCTATTATCTTGTATTCCCTATTTTATTAAAAATATATTTTGATGGAAGTTTGCCCGTTGTATATTTTATTGCGTGAAATACAAATGACACTATATGTTATGCAGTAATATATATATAATTATTATATGGTACTTTTCATTGTATTGTATTTCTATATATAATAATAATTTGAGTTAGGAAAAATTCAACCTTTCCTAACAAGTGGAAGTTGTAAATCAATATTATTAGAACAAAATAGTTATTTAATATATTTTTTTTATTATTTTTTATTTTTTTTTTATTTTTTTTTTTTTATTTTAATCATCTTATTTATATTAATGTCCTGGCGGAGTTTAGCCGTAGGCTATTCTACCACTCAACCAGGATGGACACACACACATAGACAATAACACAACACCCATTCCCTGCGATATTGCCATTTGCCGCAGCTGAGACTCGAACTCAGGAGAGGAGAGCGACTAGATTGTGTTGTCTCTCACACAACAGCAATCTAGTTCACTGCTACCATCTCGGCAACACATGAAAAACGCCACTACACATCCATACCCTAGCCAGGATTCGAACCTGGGACCGTGGTCGCAAGCTTAACACCTTAAGCACTGCGCCACCGAGCCGGTGGCGCAGTGCTTAGTATATAGTATAGTATACATTATAGAAACTTAATTATTGTAGGAAGTGGAAGCAGCGCTATTTTTCATGTTAATCTCTTCAATTTGACCAATATTGTGGATGCTACTTAAAGTTTATAAATTTCAGAAAAGTAATATATAAATGACCAATATAAGAAATAAGAATATCTCAGTTTAATCCAAGCACTATACCTTTACTGGAAAATGAGAATAGTAATAAATGCACTTGATTAGCACGTACAACAGACTATTGGCATTTAAAATTGGCATTGAGAGTTTAATTCATCACCATGGTCCTTTGCCAGTTAACATATAGTAGAGAATATCATGTGTTTGATACAAAGGGACGTTGCTTCTTCCATATATGACGTCTTTTTTTATCTCAGCTACTTATATCATCAATGAAAAATCTTATGCTCGATACGAAAAAAATTCACATTTTCTAACTTGTCGCAGAAATGGCAATTTATATTTGTTTAACCGACAAATAAAATATGAAAGAAAAAATATAGAAAGATTGGAAAATACAACTCAGATAATGAGAAAAAATTCAACCTAAAAGTACATCGATTAAATTTTTCCAATTTTTTAAGAATTTCTGATTATTACTCCTAACGCCTGGCTTAATAAATATCCTTAGATAAAAGAAATATCGTGACATCCGGCAACGTTGCATCGCAGGAATAACAATGCAATAATCGCGTATACTATGATCAGATGTAATAAACTGCCGACGATTATATTTAATGATAGTAATTAAAATGGATGGAAGCGTAGAGTTGAAGTACACTTTGGAACGTTTACATTATAATATAATGTGCAATGTTATATGGGAGCAATTTTATTTAGTAAATTACTCATTCAGTTGTCAGATTACATTGTTTTTTATCTTTTATTCTATATGGTTCTAAAAGCACTCAAATAAGAGGTAATGAAGAGAAGAGTGAAATAATTGTTACCTACCGATGGCTTGTTAATGGAAATATTTATATAAAATTTTATAGACATTTTATATTCTATTAAAAGGCCTTAACATTTTTTAGAACTAGGCTATATAAAATGTAAAAAGGGCCATTAAAATAGTGAAATGTAATAATACGTGCAGTAACACTCATAGTAGTAAATAAAGCGTAAGTTTGGAGTTGGAGCTGAACTAATGATATTTTCGTGTTCAATTGAATGAAAAAGAAGCATTATATTAAACGACCACCTGAATTAAACTCTGCTTTCGATTATTGCGAGGAACTTTATTCCTTTGACCAGTATTCCTCATGTACGCTATATAACACATTCATTAACAAACTTGACCTAGTTGGTGTCTGCGTTATATTACTTGCTTTATTAACATCTTACCTTACTAATAAGTTACAATATGTACAACGTACAATGCCCAGGTTATCTATCGTCCCAACCAATTCAAAGCTTTATTGGGAATGCTCCAAAGCTCGATATTGGGGTCATTGCTATTTAACATTTATATTGGTCGGCTCTCAGTGTTAATTATTTACTTTTTACTGATGATAATATATTGTTTAATACATAGTACTGATGACTCCCGTTTAATCACCAGATATATACTGTTGCAAAGGCTAAAAAAGTATGTGAATAATAGAGATGTTTAAACAAATTGCACACGGACGTGTGCAACTTGTTTAAACATCTCTATTATTGTGGACAATTATTATGAACCAGTAATACGCAGATAGAAATCTGTTTATTACTGGTTTGTACGTTTACTTCATTATATGGTATCTTATATATGAAACAGTCGAAAATTTGTAATGAAAGTATCCAAAGTATGCGTGTTTTAGAGTTAATAGAGAGTAATTTCCAATAAGCTACCTCCAAGACCTCCTGTTATCTGAGGTCAATGTAGACACGTAGATATACATACTTAATTATTGTTTTATTTAAAACCTTACATTGACTCTAAGGATTTTTTACGGAGGGGAGAGATCTTTTAATGGTGCCCCTTCTCAGTGGTGTACCCGGCTTTTTGGAGAGGAGGGGGCAGTCCGTTAGAAAAGCAGTACAAAAGGTTATAAATAAAAATGAGAATTGATGGGCACGGGGGGGTTCACAAAATGAAAAAAAAAACTTTCCGAATCTCTTGTTCAATTTTTGGCTCCTCCGGCTTACCCTACCCTGAAACCGGCACTGCGTGGATTGTACTGATATTCTGCATAGGTTATGCTTAAACATATGTTGTTTGAATTCAAGACAGCTCACTTCCTACAGGATTTTTTTTCTCTTCAAAATATATAGCAACTGCATATCTGTGAAAAATTCTATTGATATTTTTCATACCTCATATGTTATTAAAACTAAGAGACTGAATGCTAATGACATGCTTCTTCTAATTTTGCCTTTTATATTTATATATGTTTGTTTATTAATATTATTTTTACATCTATATATTTTATTGTAGGTATATTTTTAAAATAGATATCATTATTCTATCTTGTAATTGTTTTTTATCGCTGGGTATGTAAATTAATTAAATAAATAAACTAAATAATGCCTTAGCAATTCGAATTTTACATTATTCCTGTTCATCACCATGCTTTGACATACCAAATATTAATAATCATTTCGATAAAAAAATTCACCGGCCTCAAATATTTTGATGATGTTCTGTTTACTTAATATTCAAGATGCATAACCATCTTCACACAAATTTTCAAATAAAATCTATATTACAAAATTTAATATCTTAAACTCGTCAGGACGTGTTAAAAATGAGAATCAACCATGAAATTCCTGGCTATATCATCAAAGTTTAGAATAAATTCCTTCATATGTTCAGTCTTTTATTTATATTTACAGAAAGTAAGTACTAAAAAGCCTATAAAAATATTGTCATAAATAACTACATTTAAACCTGGATGTATGGGTTTTTCACATCGTATTTTATAATATTTTCTAAGTTAAAGAAATTATCCTTGAAGCACGTAATATAAAAAATTATTTGCTAGTGCTCGTTATTTTTGGAAGCAAAGCACTGATAAAACTGAAATTAGAGTCAATTTTCCAGTTTTTATGATACAAAGCATTTACAGAAATATTTCGTGCTCTCATGCTCAGGCAAAACCATGGTTGTGTAAGAGACATATAAGACACCTCATTTCGCTCTAAAAGTTACTAATCGCTTTAAAAGTAAACGTGAGAATTATTAATTGATTGGCATTGTCATTCATTGTCATTGAAATTGTCAATGTCATTTATTTTATTTTAGAATAAATTCAAATAAATTACTCAAATGGTAAAATAAATGATAACATTTGTGGCTTCGTGTAACAATAATCTTGCTGGAATTCTTCATTATTATACTCTTCGCAAAAACGAAGAGTATATTGTATTTGATCGGCACATTTCTAAAATCGTAAATATCGCTCGTAGAGAAAAAATTTTCATATCATTGTGTTAGTAAACGAATTCTGAACAACTTTCAAAATGTCCGTCTGTCCGTCCGTCAACGTTTCTTGTAAGCGCGATAACTTAAGAAAGAAAAATCCGATTGTATTGGAATTTAGAAAGTAAGTTAGTGTTAGCTAGAGGAAGAACCCTATTGTTTTTGAAGAAAATCGATCGGTAAATAAAAAAGTTATTAATTATTTAATTTAAAAAAAAAATTATCTTAATTTTTGTCGCTTGTACTAAAATGTAAATCTTGCTAAATATTATTTTCAAAATACATTTTTTTGTTTATAAATTTTACTAATATATATTTCATAGAAGTACGAGTTGAAATATGTATGATTGTCGAAAGATATAGGTATATCACAGACAATCAATTTTCGTAGCAATATGTGGTGGCGCAGCGGCTAAAGCTTTGCGTTGCAATCCTAAGGTCCCGTGTTCGAATCCCACACAGGTTGGATTTTTCATTTTTTTTTATAATTTTTTTCACAACAAAGATGGTATCACAAAATTTAGGATGTCCAAAAACTAACATTATTTACAAGAAAACTGCGAAGAGTATCCTATAGAACGTGTAACAATTATATAAAAATCTCAGTAAATTGGCGAAGAGTACGTTTTTAGCTTATTTAACTTTGCAAATTTAAAAATAGTCTTTTCATAATTATTATAATTTTTATAATTTTTACCACGGTCATTCTCGTTGTCTTTGTCATTATCACTGTCATTGTCATTGTCGCTGTCGCCGTCGCCGTCGCCGTCGCCGTCGACGTCTCTGTCGCTGTCGCTGTCACTGTCACTGTCATCGTCATCGTCATTATCATTGTCACTGCCATTGTCATTTACATGGTCATTGGCGTTGTCATTCATTGTCATTGAAACAATGGCAATATTGTCATTTATTTTATTTTAGAATAAATTTAAACAAATTACTAAGATAACGAAATAAATGATAACTTCAGCTTTTAAAAGGTAATATGTTTCATCGAAGCTCTCAAGTCAGTATTCTAATAATATACATCCACAGTTCTAAAGACATTTTTAGTCTTTAAAATCTATTCTTTGATCTATATAGAACTAATATTATCTACTTACTCTACTACTCTAATCACTATGAATTTGTATTTCGCTTATGGCATTAGTAAACTACTGTTAATAAAACAATAACAAACGTTACTTAGATCTTTATAAATAACCATGTCCGTTGTACTTTCATGAAAATTAAATCGCTCACATCATCGTATTAGTAAAAAGTATGGCGAAATTTTTCATTACTTTTTGTTACCTACCGTCCAAGTATGTAATTTAATAATATATAATAAATAATTTACTTTTACCGCACATTTATGGGATTAATAACATTATACCGTTATTATTTTTTTCCAAATAAAAATCCGTTCCATATTTGGTAACTTTCCTCTGTACCTATTATATCCATAATTTTCCAATTTCTATAAAATAAAAGCAAACGTCCATGGTTTCTACTTGACTTAATATCTAGTGTGATGAATCTCTTCATTTAATGTGGCCACGATTTTCTATAATAACCAATCATAATTAATTTTACTACATTCGTGCATGTTCACTCTGCTTCCTTATTCTAGATTAGAGAAATTTATTGTTTTCATAAAAAAAAATCTATCACCAGATTTAGCACTTTATTAAGAAATGTTATATGAGATTTCTAATTGGTTTTGAACTGTCTTGGGTATTAAAAGTCGCATTAAAATTGTGTTATTTAACCTGAGTGCAAAAAGTACAAAACGTATGCAGGTAAATATCACTTTTTCCAATTACATGCTTTAAGGAGATAAAAAAGCAATGGGACTTTAACTGACGGTTACTATTAGTATATTGTACAATAATTCTAACATACATCTTGTGGTGAAAATATGTAGGTGCTATATATAAATTTAGTTACCATAAAAGTTGTAATGAAAAGATAAAAATAAAAATTCAAAATGGTGTCAATAAAGGATTGTAAATTTATTGTCTGTCTTATCGTATTGTAGATCTGTGTATATCAAACACTATATTTTTTTATATTTAATTTCTGTCGAAAAATATTTTCATTTTGTGAACAGACACTGAACGAGAGACAATAAAATATACAGGAAAGGGCGAAAATGTGTAATAAAACAAGAGTGCAGTAGCAAATAAATAATATAAGCTTTTCATATTTCTTTTTATGTTTTATTAATTTTCATTTCATATACACGATACTTATATTAATATATTTCTTTGGTATATTATTTGTATTTATAATTGTATTATTATTGTGTATATTTGAAACCTACAATTTTAATTTACTTTTAATTTGTAGTTAGAATCTAACTTGAAGTTTTTAATTCACATACGATTTCATAGCGTTGCACACAAAGTTATTTTAATTTTAATTAATTATTATTAATTATAATTGTTATTTTTCGCCATTATTGCAATAATTTTGAGCACAACACATGAGATCTCAACAACTCACACAGATCTCTAGTGAGATTGCAGTGAACTCTACAGACAGCTGTTTTTTGGAATAAACTATAAAAGTTATAATACATTTTGATATCTTCTATTCTTTTTAGTTTTTTACATTTGGCGTGTGTTATCAAATTAAATAATGAATGAGTTATTACAACTACCGTAAATATTTAGTTTTTTCAAATAGCTACATTATAGATTATATTATAACACTGAAAGAATTTTTATATAATTACTCCGTTTCATGTTGTTATATTCTTAACTCCGACCAAGAAGAGGGGTATTATGCATTTGGCCTTTTTACGTGTTTGTGTCTCTCTCTCTCTCTTTACAACTCGAAAGTGGTTCGACTAAATTTAATACAGTTTTCTCTAGTGAATAAAGTAGTCTATCTAAACAGTTTTAGCTTTGCAACATTACTCTACCTTTCATGGAGGTTATATCCGTCATATTGAATTCTCTTAAAATTGGTCTGATTCATATGATATTATAAATGTACCCTAATTTTTACAACAGAAGATAACTATTAATCTGCCCAAATTATTTGTTCAAAATTTTTAAAAATATAGCTATAGGTAACTATGAACATAATCTATACAACTATATATAAATTGCCTATTCAACGAAAATTACTTTCACAATTTTTAACCGATTACAATTTTTTTCACTATACCATAGTCCACATTGTACATTGTCAAAAACTTTATGGAAGTCTGTGATGTAAAGATACATGGACAGGTAATATTCCTTTGCCGTCTTGATAAATTGTTAAAGTCTCTTTGCTTAGGAGGTGTATGGTACGATATATGATGATCAGGCCCCCCGGATGGGGAGTCTATTGGGTTCTGAGTTTAGGGGCCCGGGCTTCCGAGGGGCCCGTAGCGGGGACCCGCCAGAGATTTTGTCAATGTTTTTTTTCAAATTTCTCCCCCCTCCCCCGCTCATCAATTCTTAAGCGTGAGGGCCCGATGGATTTCGAGGGGCCCGTAGTACCGGGGCCCATGATTTGATGCGGGGGGCCTGATGATGATACTCTGGATTAAAGGATATAAAACAAATCATTGACGTGTGTTCTTACGGCCAGTAATCTGAATTTCTCGCAGACATTTGTTTTTTATATTGGCCTCTATCCCAGCATTTTATGCGAGACATAAGATTAACTGATTAACAATTGTTAATACAAATATGCTGTGTCGCAGATAGTTAAAGCGACTTTAAGAAAAATCTTTGGTCTGAATTAAAAACAAATTAGATTAGGTAGTGTAGATATTCTCAGAGACATCCGGTATAAATGATATTCGAATAAAATGTTAGCGAAATTTACCTACCTATGTTTGCAGTTGACAACGCCCAACAGCACATTTATTTATAGATAATATGATTTACGTTTGATATAAGTTTTCCTATTTCAATGGACGGTCACGTAAGACAACTTAAACATCAGTTTAGTTACCTTTATTTAAATCATATTCATCTGTTATATGGGTTCAGAAATTCTTTTAGAATGTTATTTAGTTAGTAATAGTAAATTCAAGCAACTGTTATAATTGCCTATTATTTTTTTATAGAGAAAAATAAATATGACTTACTTTGATCACTACGTAAAAAATCCTTTATGAGATGCTAACTGTTCAGTAAATCCAGTAGTTCTACTTTATTTTCAAAATAATACCACAAACTGTACTGGATTTACTCTTTTTATACTAACATAATTTTGGATAATCCAAAACATTGTCTGTTAACCGACACTAAAAAAAAAGACACTGCCACACCATATTCGCGGATGCACTCGACTAAGTAATCGCTGAGCGCTACAATAAATTTGTTGTTTAATTATCGAAACTCTTACCGGATATTATTTTTTTGGCAATCATCAGAAATCTGACTTAGTAAACTTTGTTTTTTCACTTAAATATTACCGGTTAGTTACAAAATTTATACAATAGATTTCCAGTAACCTTGGTACAGAGATTTGCTTAGGAAATATTGATTTCATTTTATTTAGTTCGATTTTAATTTATTAATTGTGACATAGTTTCCATTCTTTCAACAAAGAGACAAAACAGGTTAAGATTTGAAACTGCTAAAAATGTAATTGTTTCAGATTAACATGAAAAGTTTGGTAAGAAACATTTCTTGGAATGTGTATTTGATGAATCATTTGTGTTTGAAAATAAACAAAATATGCCATAATATAAAAAACTTACACCAAGTGATAAATAGTTTTGTTGTGTCAAAATTGTTCTTTCGTATCGCGAAAAAGAATTATCAAAATTTTGATAAAACTGAATTGCTTACTCATATACAATGTGCAAGACAATTCAATGTGCAATGTGCAAGTTAATTACAATGAAAGCAAATTACAAAAATACTAATGAATTTAGAAACAGTTGTTGGAAGAATATTTATCAGCTTCTGCTCTGTAAAATTTAAGTTCGACAGCCATCTTGATATTTAAATTAGAGAGCAGAGTAAACCAAACAATATTCGATGCTATGAATAAATATTTGCAAATTTCACATTTTAAAATACAGATAAATGCATTAATATGTTCATACGATACTATTATCATTAGTGATTTTTATTAAAAACCTGTCAATAAGGTATGAAATGATTTTTTCGTGAATGAAATGAATATACTGGGTGATTCAGACCTGCGGTCGTTAATTTCTGGTGGTGATTCTACATCAAAGTATATGAAAAAAAACTCATATAAGCATGGGTCCGGAAATCCCTCCTAAGGGCGCTGCGGGCCTCTGAAGGGGGGCACCCAAAATTAACATTTTATTCAACATCTCCTCTGAGCTACAGTGACTAGTTTTTGCACGTGATTCGATATCAATAAAGGTCATTCTCTGATGTTATCCACCAAGGCTAAATTCAATCGGGGGTGCATAATTCTGGGAGGTGAAAATCGCTTTCACGGCTGCACAGCGATATATTCGTTCCAAAGAAATTATGAAACTCCTTAGTTGAGCAGAAAACTTTAAAAACGGTGCAGAAATCACTCTGAAGTACCCTCTAACGCTTTTCCACTCCTTTAAAAGGTGATTCTCAATAAAACGTGTGCAGCCGTCAGCTAAGTCAGCAAAATACATTTTTAGAAAGCGAGTTAGTTTTTTTCTGAATGCGTCAGTCTATGAAACTTTGGTACGCTTTATTAAAAAAACTTTTTAATTTCTGTGGTAGTAAATTAATTGCTGTTGCTTCTGATCTATCAGTTATTTCTGTATTTCTATACAGGCGATAGTATCTTCTGAATCACTTTCCATTCTTTCAACCACAAAACTAACACAATCAAACACAATTCTACAAAACCCGTTTTTACCTTGATTGTTTACGGCGTCTGTTTATTATTATTATTTTTTTCATAGCTGTGTTATCTGCATGGATGTGCATGCAGATAGACTGATTTATGCATAATTTTCGGATTGGTACACAAGGGGGTATAATGACCAGAATTCCCTCATCATAATTCCCAGTGGAATTAATTGATGGCATCATATACCTCGTACCCGTTGAATCTTTTGATCTACTGAATCAGTAGAACAACATGTCAAAAACTGGAAAAATTTAATTTCCATTTGTGGTGTGCGGGGTCCTTTGTTCTTGTGAAAACGGTACAATTTCAGACAATTATTATCTATTTTTAATGGCTGAGGTGTGTATTAATAGAAGAGCTGTGAATTAGTAAGCAGATCGAACTTCATTACCAACTCTCGATGGATCTTGCCCACCTTTTTGTGTCTTCCTGAATACATCATTATGGCCAAAGCAGAGCAACCTCTAGTGTTTAATAGCTTCGCCCGCTCCTTTGCACTTTCTGCAGACATCGTTCACTTCGGAATGTGCTTGTGGCTTACATAATCCTGTTCTGGATGGCTGTTATAAATTTCTCGGTTTTCGGAGGGAGGCTTCTCTCATTCAACCATAGCAGTGAGGACTCTTTGTTAACTTTCGGATTGTTCAAAACATTGGGATACTTTTTGTAAAAACCTTGCCACCATGTCTGGATTTTATAAGGTGCTTTGAGGTTTAGTGGTGAGTAATCCATTGTGTCACATTCCACTATTTTCCTAATAATAAATCTGTCTTGAATTTGCGCATATTTTTAATGCTAATCTCCTGTCGCCTTCAGTTAGTGGCATACGTATAGCTTTTCAAAGGCAAGTGTGGTGCTTTCTAAACTCTGCAAACGCAGTACGCATTATTATGTTCATTTCTTCCAGGTCTGTATCTGAATACTTTAATATTCCTATTGAATTTACTAAGCTAGTTGCAGCACATTTATTAATCATTGTAATCATGTTCCTAGCGTTGAGGTATGTATTGAGGAGGTTATACTTCTTTTGCTTTATGACAATTCCGAGTTCTTTTGCTTTATGTAGGTTTCCTCTGTGGGGGATTTGCTCAAAATATATTCTTCGGTTGCTGTGCTAACTCATTGTGACGTGTAACTTAGCATATTTTTGAAGCCAAAATTTCATTGCTGGACATATATGTCCTTTGGATCTTGTTTAATATATTCTGATAATGTATATCTGTGCGTAAAAAATTGCATTAAGGATGTGTTATCGATGTTCCCTTTTTTATGCTTTATTTTAATTTGCATCATAAAAACATCCCTTGCACTGTAAAAACGAAATGTCTAAAATTCCTTTATTATAACAGTTCTATAGATCTAAAGTTACATTATCGAATTTTGCCAGAGTACTAACTAATTTTATGCACTATGAAATAATTGATTTTATTTAAACGGAAACGAATAAAACTTTTAAAAGGTGTTAATTAAATAAAATAAAATAAATAGAGCTTTTACTTTTCCTCCTTTCCATTACGTTAAACATCATTGTTACAAACAAATTAACGTTACATACATAAAACTGAATTATACTTATTTTGGGCTATAAAATCTATTCTATTATATTTCCTTTATTTTTCATTTATATAATCAGCGTACTTTCATTTTTTTGGATATTTATTACATTTAAATATGCGATAATTACAAATTTATTAGAAGGAAGTTCATTAATGTACTATTATTCGAAAATTTAGTTATTTTATGGTTTTATATATACATACGCGTAGCAAGTTATTCACTTATATAAATATAATAAAAATAGGAAGTAATGTAAAAACGTTTTTGTCGGTAATTACTATGATTATGACCGACTATTCGACGAACCACCAAGAATTACTATGTCAAAAATCGGTAACTGAGAGAGTGGTATTAGTAGGGGGAGTAAGACATTATTGTTGTAAAATACATTTTAGATGACCAGAGTATATCTAAACAGATGTAAAACTACATAGCAGCATATAACAGATTTTGAGCGTCTGATATGTAATGCACAGAAATAACTGGGTGATAGTACAACTGAGAGCTAACAGAGAAGTTTAACGACTTCGACGGTATTGTCAACAGCAGAGCCAATTTAGACTACGAAATTCAGCCCTCCATAAGTGCTGCTTCGTCTGTTTTTCTAGTCATTAATCCGTATTTAAGAATCATTACCCCGGCATAAAAACAATGATAGCGGTTTCTCGTGCGATGTGATCCCCACTCTTTCATATAGTTGCGAAAGATGAGTTCCCTATACAAGGCACATCAGAGTTCTGGAGACGATGCAACAGAGAGACCTCCGACAACTCTTTAGAATCAAATGGTATGACTACGTATCCAATGCCTAAGTACTACGCAGAGCTCGTTGTAATAGCAAAGTGAGCTAAGTGTAGGCACGTTGTTTTGATGAAAGGGAATAGACTAACGAAATGTATGGAAAGCTACTGGAAGGAAATCGGAATGACATTAAAGCGGTATAAAGATATTAGTCCCTTGAGGTAAAGCTTTTACCCTAAAAGTTCTGCAACCGGACCGCAAGACATCTACACTCCCCACCCCCATTTTCGAGGGCGAGGAACACGATGGTGGCAATATTTTCCGACTTAACCTTCAACCACTACCCCAAAACCGAAAAAACCACCATTTTTTCCGATTTTCTGGTGCTAGGCTTGCAAGGGCTTGTCGAATCGGGCTTTTTTTGGTCGATTTGAATAAAATAAGTAAATATTTACCGCAGGTGACCTAACGCACCCCTGGGGGTTGCAACTGCCTCCACCCCCAATAACGAAGTGCCACGAAAGCAACGAAAATCAGCTAGAAAGTGGTAAATCCCCGTTTTTGAGAGCGGGGAATACGATGGTGACAATATTTTTCGACCTACCCTTCACCCACTACCCCTAAATCTGAAAAACCACTATATTCCTATTTTCTCGTGCTAGGCTTGCGAGGGGGCTTGTCTGGGGGGTCAATGTTTACTTATTTTATTCGATTTGACAAAAAAAAAAACGATCCGACAAGTCCTTGCAAGCCTGGCACCGGAAAATCGGAAGAAGAGGTGATTTTCTCAATTTGGGGGTAGTATTTGGAGGGTAGGCCAGAAAATATTGTCACTATCGCATTCCCCGCCCTCGAAAATGGGGGAGAAGATGTCTTGTGGTTCGGTCGCAGAACTTTTGGACTTTTTGCCTTTTTCTGGTTTACTTTAAGGGACTATATTTTGCATAAAACGCTTAAAGGTAATGGAGCTGTAAACGGTTGAGAAGATCGAGCGGGAGACTGCTTGCAATGGAGAGCCGTAATTACAATCTCAATGGACTCAATGCGAAAACCCAAAGATACAATTTTGTCCATTAGAAATTCGTATGTTGGGACTGTGACCGCACTATATCCTCAAGAAGTCTCTTCAGTCATTAGCGTAGTTATAGGCAATTCTAATATATTTGTAATAGTGGATTTTCTGTTAAATAATTTACAATATTTGTATTTTCTAATACTCACATGCGAATGACCAACAATAAAAATACGTATTTTATTTATAGAATATCTGAATACATAGTGTAAATAGACCAAACCAGTTTGCACTAAACTAAACTACAAGAAAAATAATGTAGAATAGTATAATAAATTATAGTCAAGACAAGAGGTATTTTTTCATATTTGTAATATTTTTAGAAGTATTAAGGGTCGGTTGTACCATTACAATTTTAGCATTCGGCGGTGGATTAAGAACAACTAAAGTTAAATGGCCCCTTAGGAAAGTTCAGGTAGCTCAAGTTTATACATAACCTAAAATTCACTGGTTTTAAATAATAATTTATGGAACATTTTGATGAATTAACTAATGACTAGTACTTCGTGGAGATATTGCAGATGGTAAATAGAAGAAAACAGCAAAATTCGTCTAAATCATTTCAGTAAATGGAATGATTTCACGAAAGGTGCAGACCCTCAAAAATAGTTATGATATTCGTAATTAACAGAGCAGAGGATACAATTTCACCAGATATGTCATCATAGTTTATCACCCAGTTGAAATGATCCTCATAACGTTGCACTTCTATGCTACTGGATCTTTTGAACAGGTTAGTAGTGATTTAGAATTGACGAGGCTATCGTTTGTATATATATTTTTAACACAATTGGTAGGGGATGGTATTTTAATAACTAAAGTTATGGAGGACTTCTATTCAGATATTGTTCTATCTGTGATCTACTACAAATAATTTAACATGTAATCCATATCAGAAAGTCTTCACATACCATAAATGTCACTCAAAATTTGTATAAATTCTTCACCTGGGTTATCTAGAGACTTTATGAATCAGATTTTCCAACTAAAACTTTATAATTATACGAGTTTTCTTACTCATATTGCCGGTTCAAAACTACAAACAAATTAAAATCAGATTAAACTGATTATCAACCATGAACACATTACATTACTTCAAAATGTATTAATGCCACAAAGAAAAACATCGACTAGGAGTATGCATTTTGAATACAAAATACTAAAATAATAAATGCTTTGCAAATAAACAAACAGAATAATTTTGCGTAACAAATACATTATTTAGTTGGAAATTGTTAGAAATAGTACTATAAATGCAAATTTTCAAGTCTGATATATAGGCACACATTAATGTCGATGAAATTTCAATATTTACATTATTTACCGTATATTTCGCAATATGCTTAGCGAAAAGGTGATTCACATGGTAGTGTTTTCTTACAGCATATTTTGTTATATAGTAAGAAAATTACAAAATGTAGAAAATTAATCACTGAGAGGAGATTATTTTTCTTAAAACTTAGTTAAACTTTCCTGCTAATAATATATTTTAAAGTGGTAACCAGTTTTTCTGTAAAAATGAAAATGATCCTTCGTTTATTGACTTTAACAGAGAGTACTTTGAGAGGACCACGCACATATCTTATGAAAAAGTGGTTCAGGTCAAATTGGTTGAATTTTTAATATGTTGTATACTCCGACTTTCTGATCAAAAGCTCTCATGGGCCCAACTCGATCCTATATCTAGTTTATATTATATATTTTGTTCATGAATCGCTATGCTTTCAATTCATAGCAATCAATTTTGACTTGATCTTACCGAAAATGCACAATGAATTTAAAAACAGGTAAAATTCTGAAAGAAAATGCCGTCTGCTGTCGAGGCATTGTACGCGCAGCCGCTGCGCGCGGGTGACCAGCTGATCTTACCCACTCAAGATTGTTCATCTCGTGGCGTACGTGTGCAAGAACCTCAAAAGTTTGAAGTAAATGTGTACTTTTCTTACGTATTTGTTCAGTTTATATTATTACATAAAATATGATACATCATCGGTAATTTTTGTTTCTTAAAAAAAAATTGAATTTCTTTTTGCGGAAAATGAAATTTTCAAAACTCAAACTTTCCCAACGAAGCGCCCCCTATGGTGATGTAAACATTTTAAAAATATATATACTTCGAAAATACCACATGTTAAATAATATCACCAGGTCTTATTTTTTCCGAAGTTCCAGCTCTTTCTCGTGTTTGGTTACTGAACTAAAAAAAATATCGTCGATCATATTGAATAGTTGTCAACATATAAACTGACATTTATCACGTGATTATGTGATGTGTAGAGGATGAAATAAATTATAGTTTAAAAAACACGCTTTCATGAGTAGCGCACTAAAAAGTTAAAAATAATTATTAGGTCATTAAATTTAAAAGTGTGGGGCGCTCTTATATAGCTAGATAGGTAACTACATTAAATTTTGTTCATTATGCCTAGACTGCTATATAAGTGCGCCTCATGCTTTTAAATTTAATTACCTAATAATTATTTTTAACTTCTTAGTGTGTTACTAATGAAAGCGTGTTCTTTAGT
Source organism: Rutpela maculata (assembly GCA_936432065.2). Lineage (NCBI taxonomy): Eukaryota > Metazoa > Arthropoda > Insecta > Coleoptera > Cerambycidae > Rutpela > Rutpela maculata. The sequence goes on along the minus strand of OW386290.2, from coordinate 67,412,222 downwards.
TTATTAAACTATAATTTATTTTTAACTGTTTGGTGCGCTACTCATAAAAAGGTATTTTTTAGTTTTTTTAAACCATTGTTTGTTTTCTCTCTGCAGCGGAAAATTCCAGTTTATGGCGAAGTCGCCGGTGATACGCCATTGAGGAGTACCTATGACCACCTCCCACCTCCATCATCATACAAGGTCGATGGCACCATATTATTGTACTGTCACCAGAATTGCCAAAGTTTGCAACGTTTCAAATTGATAGGACAATTAGAAGTGGGTGAAAAGTGAGTTGTAAGATTTGCTTACAATGTTACAGGTCAAGCCAATGGAAGCGTGTTAAAAACTTTGAATAGCACACCTTGTATCGAATATTTAAAACATAATTAGGTAGTAATTTGCCCAAAAGCTGTATTATTACGTGTAACGTGATTTTTTTCTAAAAATGTGTATACACCAATATACAATATAAAAGGTTATTTAAAATTCCTTATAGCACCCTGACCACGTCTTTTGAGGATTATATCAATAATGAGCTCTTATTACTCTCTGTCTTTAATTTTATTGTATTTATTTTTAATATTATTTTTGAGTGCCTTATTTATATTAACGTCCTGGCGGAGTTACAGCTACTGTACCATTCAATCAGAACGATGAAATGAGATACGGTCACCCATCCAACCGGTGTGTCTTAACTTCGCCGATCGATGTCTCGCCACTGAAATCGGTACCATACCGGTACATTGAAATTCTTTACAATGAATCTGATTAGTCTAAAAATCATTTTCTTAGAAATCTCTTATCACATACCAATTAAATGTACATATTTTTGTCACGTTTAAATTTTCCAGGTCCTTTTACTGCATTTCATCAACAAATTTTCGAGCGTTTGAGTCTTGAGGTTACAGATTAACCGTTTTAGCCAATAATATTGACAAACTTACATAACAGAAAATGAAAATAGCGATGGAGTATTCAACATATCTGCGTCGGTAGCATTAGTGTCAAGGTTTTTTTTGGGGGGCGAGCCTAGAGGCGTCTTAAATGTACACGATTTCATCGCGGTTAGTACTTGGCTGGGGTAACCCGCGGACATCTCGTCCCAACTTCCAGCGGCTTGTATATCAGTGTATGAGTATAAGCTAAGTCATTTGAGACGAGGATGACGTGGTGGATATACCATCCTTTGGAGAGAACATAAAACAGTTGGTCCCTTGTCTATCAAATGTTAGGCAAGTAAAAGATCCCTACTCTTCGGTAGAGAAGAGGTTTTGTAAAATTTCCAGGTTGGGGGTAGCTCGTCTCCTGGCATCAGTGTTAGGCCTTGATAGTGGAAATAGACCGACGGTAAATAAATAAATAAATAAATAAAAAGAGTATCTTTTTTATGAAATGCTGTAAATTAAAATGGAACCAGATCCACGCAACCATTATTAGAACTTTGATAAACTGTGTATTTTGTATTGACATTGCAATTATGCAATGAAGCTTCTAACTCTTATAACAGTTTTATAAGAGGTTTTTATACCGTTTTATAGTTGACTTAAGGACTTTCGTTCTTCAGCTAATAGATTTTAGTTTTAGAGTGGTTCTAAAATTTTGATTCCAGAAACTTTATAGGTTTCTCCATTTTTGGCTCAAAGAGGTTTTATACCAATTTTTAGAACGTTGCGAAGCAAACACAGTTTTAAACAAAGCGCACCGATAGAGTTTCCTAGCCACCTGGTAGACCATAATAAAAGTTAAATTATTCCTTGGCTAGATATACGGAGAATTAAAGATGGCTTATGAATTCGAATTTTGCTATTACAGGCCTTAAGATTTCCACCGTCAACTAAAATTTTGTATGGCACCAATACTGTCTCTATCTATAGTCGAGAAAGTAATTATACCTCGAAATTAAATCTATATAAATTAATCTGCTAGAGAATTTGATTTATAGGCCTCACCTTTGATCTGTATTTCATAAGAATCAGATCACCGACTCCTTGTTAATAATCCAGTTAGGCAATTTAACATAATTTAAATCTAGATCTCTTTATGATAAACCGTCAATTATTTCTGGAAAAATGGAAATAGCAATAAACAAATTGATGACGGAAATTGTGTGTGATATCCAGCATCTGACCTGCAGGCAGACATCGCCTCTAATAAATTGAAGAAACAGTTGCACATGACAGGAAGGCGAGCAAATAGAATGGCTATGCAGTCCGCCCAGTTTTAATCACGAATAACAACAAATTCCTCGGATTCAGTCGACCAAACCGCATCTCAAACATTAACAATTCTTCTTCCTTGATCACTTTTATACTTGCATACACTTTACGTCGTGGCACGCCACGATATGTGAAACAAATGAGTGCGAACAGTACGATCGCAACACACTTGATTAAGCCGGCTAATAGTGTTCCGTGCTCGGTGTTCATTATAATTATAAGGAGGGTTGAATTTTCAGCATGTAACTGCTACTTGAACGCGACCTTTCCATACTCACTGCCGTCTTTGATAATTATAATTTTTAAATGCCAGATTTAATGGCGACCGCTGAAAAATTCTTCGCTTTTATGAAAGAGGCGGAGACCTACAATGAATCTAGTTACAGATGAGATTTAATGAAGATTAAATTATTGTACTTATTAATAATATTAATATCAATGAAGTTAATAGCAATCTATTTAATAAAAGTTATGAAATGTAGTTAATTTCATTAATGATTTTATGAAGTCTGATGTAGTTCTGGTGTTAAGATAAAAAATTAATGTTTGCCCCTAATTTGTATTGTGATATTATTACAAAACGTTTCTTTTGGAATTAGTTGCAATGGAGTTATTTTATCCAAACATGAACGAATAATGACTCGATTTACTGCCCGATAGCTTGCATTACGTATTTAAAAGTTAGTTTGTTCTTTGTACATGCATAAAATAAATAATTACACAAGTCTTCAAAAGAAAAGGTTAGCATTTAATTTTTCTGAAGTATTTTGACGCGCTGAAGCCAATTTCAGACAAAAAAAATTCTATCGTGTCAGTTTTTGTCTACCATCCTTTGTATCCCCTAAAAGGGACAAAAAAAGTTCTTGTCGTAAGGTTCTGATCCAACTTTTCTGAAGTATTTTGACGCGTTGAATCCAATTTTGCACAAAAAAAAATTCTATATTGTCAGTTTTCATTTACCATCCCCTAAAATAAGGGGATGGTAAATTGATGGTAATATTGTCCCAAAGTCCTGATCTAACTTTTCCTAAGTATTTTGACGCGCTGAAATCGAACTTGGAAAAAAATGGTAGGAAGGATTAGTTCAATAAAAGGTATGATTCAATCTCATTTCGTTAAGATTTATGCATTATTACATTATATTTCTTAAATAATTTAAATTTTTCTATAATTGACCAAAAAGTTATGAGAAAAGAAAGGACTCCGGAACAAAACCCATGAAAATGTTGATTCGGTGGAATTGGTTGAAATTTTGATATTTTGTAGTTCAAGTCATACTGATCAAAAGTTCTTATCACATCGAGCCAATCCTATGGACAGTTCTTGAGATACAGCTTGTCAAAATTAGGTAATTTGCATCATTTTATACATTCAATAACTTTTTACTCTTAAACTATTAACTTTAGCAAAAAGTTGCAAGGATCGAAATATTTTTGTTCAACTCCAACGGAGCTCAAGAATTTTTTTCAGAATTTTTTAATCAATTTCTAGGTTAGGTAAAATATATATATGTCATATTCCGGCATGCTTCGGTGGGATTGGCTGAAGTTTTGCTATTTTGTAGTTAAAGTCATTCTGATCAAAAATTCCCATTGCACTGAGTCTATCCTATGAGTGGTTTTCGCTCCAGGAGTGCCTGAAGGTCTTAACAACGAGGTAACGGGTAATCTATATGTACGTGTTTATGAATGGCTTCCAGCGTGTTTGTGTACTGTGTGTATGCGTTTGTGTGTATGTATGTGCCAGTGTATACAGAGTTCTCCGGAAATATCGATGACAAACTTCTGGTGCAGATTCTACATGCAAAAATATGTTCGCAAATACCTTGAGCTACGGCCCTTTGAAAATGGTACCCAAAAATTTATTATTATTATTATATTTCAGAAACCTTTTGATTTACAGGGACGCGACTTTATACGCATATTGAACAATAATACAAGCTTATTTTTATAGTATTTTTTAAAAATATTTTTTATCGTAAGTGGGTAATATTGAGGGGGGCTATCGATATTTTGCATTAATTTCTTGTCTTTTATTTTTTTTTCACTTTGGTACAAGAATTTCATTCACTAATTAAAAATACACAAAAAATGTCCTCTTTCATTTCAGTCGTAGGACTAGTGTGAGAAAAATCGTTCTAACGATTTTGATGCGGAACCGCTGAAAACACAAGCGTATTATGGTTTTTGGGGTACGCACGGCATGAAAATCACATAAAATATCCATCAATGATTCTTCTTCGAACGATACATGATGCTGGAAACATAGCACTTGTTCCTGAAAATCCTATGGATGTTCTCAATTTTTAAAAACTAAAAAGAAGATATTAAAAAACAACAAAAAGTAAAAATAAATAGATAGAAAGTGAAACCAAAAAGAAGGGATCACCCTAGTTGGTAATGAGAACGCTCTCATAAGAAACATAGTGCCGGTATGAGCAGGTTCTTCGATAAAAATAATCAAACACACAGGCACGCACGTACACAAACACGCTGGAAGCCATTCATAAACACGTACATATAGATTACCCGTTACCTCGTTGTTAGACCTTCAGGCACTCCTGGAGCGAAAACCACTCATAGGATAGATTCAGTGCAATAGGAATTTTTGATCAGCATGACTTTAACTACAAAATAGCAAAGTTTGAGCCAATCCCACCGAAGCATGCCGAAATATGTCATATATATTTCACCTAACCTAAAAATTGATAAAAAAATTCTAAAAAAAATTCTTGAGCTTTATTGGACGAGAACAAAAATATTTCGACCCTTGCAATTTTTTGCTAAAGTTAATAGTTTAGGAGTAAAAAGTTCTTGAATGTCTAAAATGAAGCCGATTCCACCGAATCAACATTTTCATGGGTTTTGTTCCGGGGTCCTTTATATACAATTATATTTGATATTACACACAAAAAGTAGTAAAATTATTGGGTGGTTAAAACAGGTGGCATATTAAACATATACAAATAAAATATTGAAAATCAGAAAATTTATTTGTAGGTCCAGTTTGATTCACAATTTTATTTCAAATAATTTCGTATTTTTATTTTTGAGACGCTACTACCAGGATCAGAAAATAGCAGACAATTTTAATTTTGCAACGCAAATTGTTTCAATATAATATGAAGCAATGGATAGCTTTAATTCAAAATCCATTACTTCCTAAAATAAATTAATGCATTAAATAAGCTGCAGAAGACAATTCCTTATTCACCTTTTTTGATTCTTAGTTTGACTCCACTATTCAATACGCGAAGGAAGTAAGTGATGTTTTATAATTTGTTTAATTTATGATGGTTTCCAACTTAATTTAACATTGTTTGACTACACTTAATTATAATTAATATACTAAAAAATTTTAAGCAAAATTATTTACCAAGAAGTTTTGTCTTTTTAAATTTGAACAAGAAAAAAATGCATTTAAATATAGTTTTTAACCTCTTATCTTTTGAAAACTTCGCATAAAGTTTTCGTTTATTTTCATTCATAATTGTGTCACCTTTCGTTAGTCAGTGATTTAAATGATAATGTATATGCAGCTGTATGTAAATTAAATTCATCTTCAACTTTAATAAACTTGTTAATGAACTGATATTATTATTTTTTTAAATAAATATAAACCAGGCATGACTTTCATAACTCATAAATTACTATAATGAGGACATCTTATATTATTATACGTTAATTGAAGGAATACAATAAATCACGGTTAATTTTTTAGACAACGGAAAAGGATGAGTGTTCTCAATATCTGAAGAAATCTGTTATATAAATCATAAAAAATTAATTTTTGCAAAATGTTTCTGAAATAAATTAACAAATTACCATCTTAAATACAGTTAAAGAATGATGCACAGGTTGGTTCAGATATAAATAATTTTGCAGATGAGAATAATATGTTACCATGTAATTATTGACCACATGAATTTTTTCGATGTTTATAAATTGAAATTTAATTATTTGCCAGACTAATTGTCAATAACAATGAATAAATAATGGCAATAATGGTATATGTAAATATTTTGGAGCTTATCCTCTAAGAAACTGAAAAAATAAGAACTGGTTAGTTTTTAATTAATGACATAATAAATGTTACCAGTCTTATACTAAAATTAAAAATTTAATACACATCAATTTACCGACAGAGATTTCTTAGCAGTGAGAATATGTCCAGGATAATCTTGTTTTTACATTTATAACATTTCACATAATTTTAAAGTTTACAATGTTTATATAGAAATTAGCCGATAATCGATATTATATTGATTTACTATATTTAAGAGAGAGGTCCAAACATTTCAGGGAGTATAAAAGATGCTCTGTGATGTTTGACTTGAGAGTTTTTGCAAAATAATTACTATTAAATATTTTTTAAGCAGTTGAAGTATACCAAAAAGAGGGTGTGTACACCATCAAATTTAAAGTCTGCGATTAAGAGATACGTGGTATTCGATGTATATACAGTGTGTTCACGGATTGACGCAGCAAGAGAAAAAATGCCTTTATTTTTAATTCTTCAAAAATAAGTCATTCCCATAAGAAATATTGCTTGTCCTTAAAAACAAGTTAATATCGTTAAAGGTCCAAAAATGTGCTGGGTGCTCAAAACATGAAAAATGTAAAAGTAGCTCAAGAAATAACGATCCTTATATTTCACATTGAGGGTAAACGTTGTTAGATAAAGTTGTTTAAAACATTAAAACAAGCCTAGATGCTAAACCACACTAATTTTTTTTTTTTTTAAATATAACTTTATTTTTCAAGTTGATCAATAAAAAAGAATTTAACATTCCTCAGTAGCAACAGAACAGTATAAGGTTCGGGAAGAAAAATATTTTTTTATTGAAGTATTAAGTATCTTTATAACGTTATTTATGGTTTATATTTAGTTTAATAATAAAAATAGCTTCAATAAAAAAATTACCTTAAAAACATTTTCCCAGAAAAAAACTCAATGAAATTTAATATTAATTTAACATTTAAAAGAACTTTTTCTTATGAGAAAAAGCATTATTACGTTTTACTTCAAAATAAAAAATAAGGATTATTTTTCCTTGAGCTCTTATACATTTACATTTTCCATATTTTTAAGTTTCTGATGTATATTTTTAAACTTTGTACAATGTACATTATCATCTTGCTTTTAAAGATAAGCAATACTTCTTATACAAAACGGCTATTTTTGAAAAATCGAAAATGTATTAGTTTTTCGTCTTGCTGCGTCCACCCCTGGACACATATATTATTAGTAAGGTTACCACACATTACCTATAGGTCATTATAATAAAGTTAAGATCGATTAACTACTACGAACTACTTCGAAGTAAAAGTTTCGTATGAGTCACATAATTTATCACTATATGACACCATATTATATGGTGTTGATATAACTATGGAATGAAAGTATTCTCTAAAAAATTACATCGACGTCGCAGAAAATATTTGCTATAAAATAGTATCCTGAAAATTCCAATAATTAGATTAAAAGTCAAAGTGGACTCAACAGCATTGTATTTAATGTCCACTGGACTTCCTTTACAATCTCCAACATTCACAACTGTAGAAATATGATAGTCATCTACATAAAGACGCAATTCACATCTAAATCATTGACGTCGTTCATGATTATATTGAATGAAATGAGCCCAAGAATAGGTCCCTGTGGAACTCCTGATCTTGAAAGGTACTTAACAGACATGTAGTCATTAAATACTATAAACTGTTTTCTATGAGATAAGCGTGTCAAATGTTTGATGTCTGGTTATAATATTACTTAATGTGCATTGTTTTAAACTAAAATTCATCGATTCAATTTTGTTCGCATTGAACAGTAATTTATTTGCCAATAACCAGTCTTGGATGAAGTAAAAACATATTTTTAGGTTTCTGGTTCTTGTACACACATTAAATCACAATTTTTTTCATCCCCTTTAATAATGGGGTGGGGGTGGTAATGGGGGTGGCTAGTGTCAAATTTTTTTTTGAGAACTTAGCTTCTCATGTATGTACTAAATACCAATTATATGGATTTTTACCTGTATGATTTACCTATTTACACCAAATTTACCCTAATTTACCCCCCAACCCTTCGACGGAACAGGATGAAAATATAATCTAGTTCCATATCTCGTTAAAGTACATATGTGTAAACGTGCGCACAAAAAAGTTACAGACAGACCGACAGACAGACAGACATTTTTTTTCGCTCAAACTTAAAATCTCGACGTTTCATGACATTCTAAGCCTATCTGAACAATAGAAATTTAAAAAAGAATTTTTGTCGTTACTATACTTCCAATTAAATGGATGTGGAAGTAAAATTCACTTTCATTTGTTGCTCTTGTAGGAAATTTTACAATTTGGTTTCAGTTAAAATTAGTCCGATTTAAGTTTTTCTTTTTACACTTTAAATTTAAGATGATTTTTTTGGTAAACACCAACATCACCCACCCACACCCACGTTTTGGTTTTTTAACGACACATATCTCGAAGGAAAATCTTCCTGTAACTATGTCTCTGTTATGCCAATCATATTTCAAAAATTTTCACTTATTACGTCTTTAAATCTAGAATTCAGAGACCTTATTTTGACATTACTTATGATTGTATTTAGTTTCTTTAGCTTTAATTATAATGGGCATCCCATTAACATGTATCAGTTTCAATATTTCGCCTTTTTTGTTCTTTCGTCCATTTCTTCTGTTACCTTTTCATAATATTCCCGCTGTACAACTACATTATGCAGCTCGATTTCTACTCTATACTATGTTGCTACTCAATACAGTACCTACTCTATGCGTTTTCAATTATTACAACATAAACGAAACAGAAACGCCATTTATCAATCTATTGTGTTTACAAAAAAACCTAATCAAAGTTGCAAAACATCACTTAACACCGTGAACAAACGTGGTAAAAACTTCTGTAGTTATCATGGCCAACCCGTCAGCGACATACAATGTGAGATTAGCTACACTTTCATTTGTAATAGTAATAACCACATGGTAGATTGATGAGTGTAACATTATTAAATATGGTATGTATCTGTCTAACGTATAATCACACGATAATTTTGTTATCATCGGTACGACTACCTCCGTGCAATGTTGATTGAAATGTTACCACAATTTATTGTGTTAGCTTCCATTTGTTAAAGTAACGGATTCTATGAAAAAGTGGTTTTCTACGTAATTGATAATGAACAAGTTCACATAATAAGAGATATAACTGCATAACTTATAATATTAAAGACAATAAACAACAAAAGCGTGATATCATAAGTATATAATGTATTACGCAATATGTTCAATAATAAACAAGTAATAATAAACTGAAAAGTAGCGAGAGAAATATTTTTTTGTGTCACTGTGGGTCTAGTCCAATCAGCCAGAAATAAAATATTATTGGTAAGGCTAATACAATAAAGATTTAAAATTAATTGGTTACATATGTTTACTGAATCTATGAACCTATAAATAACAAATATTAAAGAGGTGCAGTTAAGTAAATTAGAACAAGAAGGAAAAATATATTTAAATTCATTCATTATGTTCAAGAATTTTTGACGATTAAAGGAAAGTTGACACGAAGATAATATTTCCGCACTTAAAAAGTTGTAAATCAATGTTATTAGAACTAAATAGTTATTTATTAGTACTGTAGGTACGTATTACATATACTGAATAATTGTAGGAAGTAGAAGATTAACTGGATTTTATGTTCTCTCTTGTTTTTGACGCAATATTTTGGACACTACTTGAAATTTATAAACGCCAAAATAAGTAATATATAACAGTTAAATATAAAAATATCACACTAGTAGAAAAACTTATGTGTGCAATACGTAGGAAAAGTGTTTCGCTACCTTAGAATTGAAAAAAATCAGTAACATTTTACGTTTTATATCAGATACGTCTAATCATATATTATCAACAGTAAAATCAAAGAGCTTTTTTTATGGGATAAATTTCTCTTTGTAACGAAATAATTTTGCCAATCAGTGATTTTATGAGAAAAACTGACATGAAAAAATCGCTAGACCGGAGGTCGAGCGATTTTGTCAAATGTCAGTTTTTCGAGCAAAATTACTAATTGGCAAAATATTGAGTTAAAAAGAAATTTATCCATAAAAGAAAAGCTCGAGTGATTTTTGCCAAGATAAATTAATGACAGAATATGTGAACGAACAACAATTAAAAATAATTATAATTTTCTCAAAACGACTCATATCGTACAGTATAGTTTCCACAAGACTTAAAAATTATAGCCGACAGAACAGATTTTAAAATGACGTGCGACTACTAGATATACTCTGCTTTTCAGGAACAGGCATTTTTATCGTATGTAATATCACTAGTGCTTAAAATTTTATCGAAAATTTTTTCGAAAGCGTGTTGCCTGGTAATATAAAGAGTGCAAATTGGCAGTTTATTATCTGATTAAATCCCGACCGCTTTAGCGGGAGGGATTTAATCTTTGATAATAAACTGCCAATTTGCACGAGTTATATTAACTAGGGGCGACTTAGCTTGAGAAAAAATTTTTAGATAAAATTTAAAGCACGAGTGGTATTTGAGGAGAATATTTCACGAATAAATAATTCATTAAGTACATCTTCAATATTATGTTTTCTCATTAACTACCTTCAGACGTTTTCTTGTCACTTTTTGGAGTTTACTGACCTTTATTTTCAATTTCATCACTAATTTGATATACAGAAATATTTCCAAACCGACTCATATTGTCAAAACAGCAAATCTGAAACAAACGCAGTAGAAACAACGGAGATTCGCTATATTTTAAAATAATCTAGTGACGTTTCCATGGCAACTAGTAAATAAAACGAGTTGAAACCTTAGATACTATAATATATAGACTGGCTTAACACCTTTCAGGCGTTTCTGAGGTGCAATACGACGAGGAACGATAGAGAGAGCACTACTTTAGTACCGATGTCTCGCCCAAATAAAATGTACACCCATGGTTCCGAGATTGACATACAGAACGCCATCTAGCGCTACAAGTTATATTCCATAATAAATAAATGTTCATCGACTCATATTTACGTATTTAATCCTTACTTTTAACTTACGAAATTTATGAATTATGTTGAGGTTTGCTTTGTTAAGCAATGAGAATTTTAAATACAACAAATTATAATGTTTGATGCACAGCTTTGATTCAACGAGTTACTTTTTGGTAGATTATCATATGTAAGTACTATACATTTTTAGTTTGTTCCAGAGCGAATGTGTACTTGACATTTATAATAAATGATTCGCTTACCTTTGTAACTACGTTATTGAGCTATTGAAAGCTGTGCTTAACTTGTTCCTGTATTATGAGCTATATTAAGTACAATCTTTGTGTGTAATTGTTACCTGATTGAACACTAGGAAAACTGACATAGTTACAGATAGGCAAAAGTTACAGCCTATATATTTCAGACAAGATTCGCTTTGGAATTGAGGTGTGTTTTTGTTTACTACTACATAATACAATATTACAATTTACAAGGTAAGTACGTTAACAATTACTTAGTAATAAGCTAGAGAAGATATTTATAGATAAAACTTAAAAGCTCGACAAAAAACGTAAAAAAATTTTCGCATATTTGCCGCTGCAGCGACCTAAAAAATTAGAGCGATAAATTTTGCATGCTGGTCCTGTCAAAAGCCGATCTAGCTTGAATTACCACTAATAATGACGTTTGATTGGTGCAATGTTTTGAAAAAACGGGCTCTCATTGGCTATAGCGTTAATGAGTGAAATAATCGTGATAAAAAACGATGCACTTTTTTTATCGCTGTCAAAGTGACAAAATGTGACTGTCAAATAGACTTTTTTATATAGGAGTTAATTTATCACCTATAATACACCCAGAGCATTGATAATACCGAGATAATTTTGTCATAGAAACTGCTGAAAGCGTGTTGCTTGGTAATGTCCCGAGGCCGTAGCCTTCGGCTATTACCTTTAAGCAGCACGCTTGAAGCATTCTCTACGACAAACTTTTGAGAATTTATCGATGCTCGAGGTGTATTCGGTAAGATAATTTTTTACTCTCCATTCAATTCGTATTTTCTGATCGAACAAAATTCTAAAAACAAGTTCCACGTATCCTTTTAATGGTGTTTTTGTGTTTATTTTCTAATATAATTTGATTAATTGAATCGTTTGCCAAACCTTTGTGACATTTTTATAAATTGATTTTCAATTTGACATTCGTTGAATTTCAATCTGGCATTTGAACATATCATGTGTGCCTTGCCTAATAGCACCACATGTATCTATGCTTGTTATCGATGTAATATTTTACCGATTGGATGAATTTTGACACATGACATGGAATGCAAAATTTTAATTGGTTAATACATTTAGTAAAAAATTATCAGCTATAATATCCCTAGGACATTGATAATGTACGAGATAATTTTATGACAATCGAAAGCACGTTGCTATTACCAAGCAACGTGCTTGATATTGTCATAAAATTATGAGGAACTTGTCAATGTCAGAGGGATATTCGGTCAGAAAATTTTTTGAAATAATTCTATTGTCATAGTGATTGAAAATTTCCTTGGATGGTGTTATCAGTGTAATGTTAAAATGATTGGGAGATTTGTGTCACATGACAAGAAATAACGAAATTTAATTGGTTGTTAGAACTGTCACAAAATGTTCACACTAACGCATATTCCAAGCATGTTATACCACATCTCTTCATCCTTTTGAGTGTGCTTTTAGGCTTGCATGACGTCTCTTGCAGATTATACCTTAAGCATTATTTATAATAAAGAAATTCAAATAAGACCTTTTAGGTCGAGGTGAAGAAAGGCCAACTCAAAGCCAAGCGACCCCTTAAACAATCTACAATTTATAATAAAGAAGATGCCGTTATTCTGATTTTAATTTAATAATAAGATGAATTTTATTTTTAATATACTAGTAACAATACTTCTGTTAGGACTATTGTGTAAAAATATTTGCGAAAAGTTTATAATTTTTTTGACAATTTAGGTATATGTTGATATTTTTCCGATTGTTTTAACTAGTTTGGGTACAAGATGCCGTTTATAAATATGACATGTTAGAATTTTAATCAAGGTTTAGTATAATTTAAATTGTAGTAGCTGTGTTGGTTCACTAGTTGTTAATTAATATTCATGTGTTCTATTAACTGTTAATGACGAAAGTGGGAAAATTTAATAAGTGTAAAGTTACAGATAATAATAAATGATGAATATATTAATTGAGAATGAAAACCTTATACAACTTTTTGATGGCTTGAGATTTTCTGATGCTAGAATGTAATATTTTTTTATTATTTTATTATTTCTTAAGACTTCTGGTTAGCAAAATTTTTTATTTTTTGTTAATAATTCGTAACTTTCGAATGTAACAAATGGTTTATTTATGATGTATTTTTCTTTACTAGAGGATCCACTAAACATGGCTAGATGTGCTACTATATATTTTACAATGAGCATTCACAAAAGTCAATTCTTCTTTCTGGGCCACCAACTACCAATTGTTGATGAAGTTAAAAATATATTTAGAAAATCAAACAACATTTCTCAACCATGTGTCGCTTTTTATTAATCAGTTTTTTTATTTATATAAAAATACACAATACGAATATAACCAGCAATAATGTTGACTTAATTTACATAATTATTAGGTTGTATTTCTTCGTAGTAAATCAGTTTGATATAAAAATGACTAGCACTAAACATAATACGAATATATACAACAAAAATGTTAATTTAATTTAGATAATTATTAGAGTGTACTTATTCATTTCCAGTAATTTGCTTCGATGTAAAAATTACTTGATTTTAGAATGCGAGATTAAAATATTTTGTATTAATGAAAGTGGCAAATTGAAATGTAGCGTAAATTTTATCAAGATATTTGAAATGAAAGTGATGAGAAATGCGATATTATTATGAGTTGCATTAAAGCCGGTTCTAGACATTTATATTTCTTCAAATATTCAGGACGACATATGCTAACTGCAAATTCGTCGATTCGTGAACCATTTTGTTTACTTTTATGTTGATCAAAATGGAAAATGTGCAATAAAGAGAATCGGGAAAATTATATCAATTTTCTTTTATTGTCCTGAATTTTAGCAGTAACAAGTTAACATGATTTGAATTTAAACATGCTCATCAACTATCGATAAATACATATTTAACATGTAGGAGAATATTTCCTCTTACAATTACAAAAGTGCTTTACTAAAGACATTCACGTATTTTTGTCAAATTAAGCACAAAAATCTAATACATGATAAACAATAACAATTTTTTTGTCAGAACATCTCAGAATACATTTAATGAATTCACACTTTCATATATTCATAAAAATTCTATCGGAGACAACTATGTACTGCCTGTATAAAAATTGGCATCAACTGTTTTTTTTCAACAACATTCTTTGCTTAACACATATTAACAAATGTTCTTTTTGTATCAAAAATACTTATTACCTAAGGGGATTATTTTACATCACAGTCTATAATGAATTATTTGTGGCATATTCATAATTTCTTATTTTATTGAGTATTTTGCCACTAAAGTATTTAAAAATATTGATGAAAGAACCTCTGTGCCAAAGGGATCAAACAGAGGCTGGTTTTTGATACTTCTAATACAAAATGTCTCAAAAAACAAAAATGATAAATGATAATTAAAAAATTAAATTGAAGGTTGTTAAAATTCGAAAATCGTGTTCCTTGCCGTCGAAAACGAGGGAAGACCGTTCTTAACTCTTTCGCAGTATTTTCGGAATGTTTTGTAATTCAGGGTGGGGGTGGTTCCAACCCTCGGGGGTTGTTTTGGCGTCTCCTGGTCAAAAGATACTCGACTTATCGATATTCCCTGTAATAACCTCGATCTGACAAGCTCTCATAAGCGTATTATGGAAAAATCAGAAATAGTTTTTTGGGGGAAAAAGTACACCACCATCATTTCCGTGGTACGAGAGAATGTTGGTAGTATGTGACTAGAGCCATTTTAAACGATTCAGAAGTTTTATTTTAACGCGAATCGTTCTATTAGATTTAATATCCATTTAACCCCGAATTTAGGGATGAAATGTCAATTTGTGAAGAATTGAGCAATGAAACATATATTTTTGACGTGATATTTGGAATCAGTGATAAGTGTCTTTCACCTTTGGAGAATATTTTTTTGTGTGTTTGTGTGCCTGTGTTCTTGTTAAAACATGCAATATGTAGTATTTCTTAAAAATAATTAAATTTTAGTGTATATAATAAATTTTTAACAAAATCAGTATCTATTTCTACTTTGAAATTTATAAAACTAGTATTTACTAATCAGCAAATAGTAACACACTAAAAATTGTAAATGTAAAACTATTTAAAACTCCGCAAAAACTATTATTGCTATGGATTCCAATATAAATAATACCTGACTGCGAGACAAAGTCCCCATTGTGAAGTCACGCAGCATGGGATGCCGAAAGCAGGAATATTAACTTAAATCCAATACTTAATATAAGCAGTTTAGAATTACTCACAGGTATTCTTTTTGAAATTTACAAGTATTATAACAAGTATTTGATGTCATATCAGAGCGCCATTACTTTAAAAGAAGATTAGTTAATTTTTGACGATGAAATTCATGAACCTTCCGAATAAATTGTCGATTATAATTTTTAGATCCAGTTGAATATGTCATCTGTAGAAAATAGTTCATTCGAAAACTAACTCTATAAAAAGTTCAAAGTTCCTTTTTGTATAAATCCAGACCACTGGATTTGAAACAATAAGCCATGAATAGGTTACTAACACTAAATGTAAACAAATTAGTAAAATCAAGGTGACATTGACAGTCTGGTAAATGAAAAAATATAGTCTGGTGAGTTAATTCGGTGGTATATTATTTACACTGTGTTATTTTTAATGATAAATTTCTTCATTACCACCAACTAGTCATCGGCAGCTTACCAGCTGGAACCTTTATAGGAGCGGATAATACGGCATGGAATCGTAAACTGTTTTGTACCTATTAAATCTTCGTTAATTATACTATAAAAACGTAAACGGACTAATGAATGTGTATCTCTTTAAAAACACCAAATAAAGAAGCGGAGCAATTTTTATTTTAATAAAATATTTTATGCCCGTGCACTTCCTTGTCAACTTCTAATTAGCAGTATAAAATCTCGGAGTGATTGAGCCGAATAAGGAACCAGAGTGCGTGCTGATCTACTTTCATACGCAAAGCCATCCAAGATCGCATTTCTACCGAAAGAGAAAACTGGACGATGTTCACTTGTCTTGTCCACAAGTTACTCGATGCAAAATCTATGATCTGGTTTTTAGTTCGGATGATTGCTTCGAAAATTGGTTTCCGTTGGTAGCCGTTTCCAAATTAGTTATATGATTTTAAAATATTGTTAGCATATTGGTACAACCATCTATATCATCATTTATAGACGGCTATAATTTTATATTGTGAATAATTTTGCTATTGTGTAATAAACCACGTAACCATAAAATAGTAACAACTGTTTTACGCTGATAGTATGGTTAAAATAATTCCAATAAATTCACTTTGGTTCTGGTTAAAGATTAGGTATATGAAACATAATACTAGAACTACAAACCATTAATTAGCCTATTAATATTATCTTCCAATTCAGTCCCACAAAATTTTACTCGAAACCCTGACTGGCTGGGATACAATGTATTTGTTAACATGTACGCATCCTGTAAGACATCCACGATGCGCCAAATGCCATGGCAGGATGTGATAGGACGGAACGAAGTCTACTGAAAAAACTTTTAAATAAAGCTCCTTTTCTCTTTTTTATTGTCGGTAAGATTAGCTTTAACACACAAATGTAAATTCATCAGTTGACAAATTATAATAGGTAATATGGCATTCATTTTGAAATTACACTACACAAAAATTCTGATAGTTAAACATTGTCTAAATCCTATCACAAGACTAATCAGGTATCTGATCCAACAAAATGTACGATCAGCAATAGTTAATTGAAGAAAGCCATCTTAAAAACATCGTACATACATACAGGAAAGGTGCTAACGAGTGCCTCAAGAGAAACACACAGTATAAGAAATGAGTGAAATTTCATTCAAATTGGAGTAGATGTTTTGAAAGCAAGTACCCCATACTGTTTTGATGTATTTCTGAAGACAACACCAACACCAACACCAACAATAATGAGAATGGAAAATCAAAGTGAAAAGTAAACAGGAAAAGAAATTTCCTCAACATTTTGTAAAATTGGTGCCCCGCCAATATATTTTGGATCGAAGAATACCGAGTTAAATAGCTTTTCCTTAGTTTTAGTTTCCTATAGTATAACAAAATAAACGTATTTTCTGGTTTTGTACATGGCCTAAGTAACTACTGCAAAATCTGCGATCTGGTTTTCTATCTCGCGTTTTTGTTACTACGTTATATCACTTCTATCCACTCCCACTCATCACACATTCATGTCAAAGAAAGAGAAGGTGAACTGTATTGATTTCAAACAGTGTAATAGATAATATGTATATTTAAAAAACAAGATTAAATATTTCTTGTACATTAGATGTGGCGACATTAGAAAGCTTTAGATTGACTTTAGTTTTATTTCAATTTTACTTTACTGAAAAAGTCGCGTAGGAAATTATTTGCATACAAAAAGAGCGCAAAGTAGAATTAATTATTATTTTATAGTGAATGCAGAATGATATCTTAAGGAAATCTAGAGAAAGAAAGTGAAAAGAGCAGTAACAATGTAAAGGGAATGATTTAACTTGCTTACTTATATATATAAACACGTTCTGTAGGAAAGTTTAATCGATATAACCAATAGTTGCTGCTTATGCTTCAGTCGGAAAAAATGTTATTTTAATGTTTACATATTTATTTGTTTCAATTGTGAGAGTCAGTGTTTTGTGTCATCCTTTATATGAAAACTTTTAAATTTGTATCCATGAATTATTCATATACAGTGTGTGCTATTTAATACGGCAACACCTCGTTATTTAGAAACGCTTTGCAAGATTTATTTTATTTTTTTTTTTTTGAGATATAGTGCTCAATGAGCTCTATTTGAATGTTTTGAAAAATTTGTAATTTTCATATTTAAATTATTCTGAATGGGCCGAAAGTTCGAGATCAACAATTAAGCTTTTTTTACCAGAAAATTGAATAACGTATTCAATTCGCAGTTATCTCAGATACATTTATACTGTGACGTGTTTCCACCCCTAGGACCGCCCTTGCAAAATCCGTGGTTTCCAAAAATTATAACAAGATATAACCACTAACACACTTTATTCAATAACTTACTGGATACTTCACTATACTATTATTAACTTAAATACACTTCTACTGACTAAATATAACCTTTAACAATGTTTATAACTTGGTATTCACTTCGTACTTTTAACCTTACTTGTCAATTCAAACTTCTTCTTGTCGCCGAGAATACAGGCTTTTATACCCTCTATCGATTGCTTCCGGAAATTTCTAGAAACGACGCGAGCGTTATCTAGAAGTTTATATCCTCTTCTCCAATATTGCAAAACATTTCTACTAGTGCCTCACAGATGTATTTAGTGTTGCCTACCCTCAAGGGGTAGTATACTCGTGACGCTGCACCCTCCTTAAGCCTGATCGTCCCGGTCAGGCAATTTAGAATCATCAATGTATTTTTCCAGTCTATCCAAATGTACGATTTCATCTTGGACTTTTTACTTCATTGAATCCGATAGACGACATCATTAATTCGGTACACGGTCCATCCCAAGGAGATTGAAGTTTCGGGGATCATTCCTTCCGCTGTGGGTTGTACTGCCAAACCAGATCCCCCACCTTGAATCCCCCTGTACTGGCATTCTGATCATAACGAGCCTTCATTCAGTTACTAGCTTTGGTCATCTTCTCTCGGTCATTTTTCGGCTGTTCTCGACTTTCATTTCTATAGTTGCTCACGGAAAATGGTTCCCCATTGGCAGCACAATTCTTATACTTGCGACACCAAGCCTTCACATTCTGACGACTATTAATCCAATAGAACCATTCCCGTACTTTACTCAATGCCTTGTTTACGCCAAAGTGTCTGCTGGACGTTTCATTATGCGCTTCCTGGAGTACTACTGGTACACGACACCTGGGGATCACTAGATGCATGACAACCTGATTCCCATCTGGGCTTTCCCATGCTCTCCTCAAAAGCCCGTCTACGACCGTAAGAGAATCCCATTGCCTTCAGCCCTACTTCTTTGTTGGAAAGATCCTTCCATGCTGGACGTGTTCCCCCTTCATTTGCTCTCAACATGGGCCCAATTTCTACATCGCTCATTTGCGCTTGCCTCAGAGTTTTCTTTGTCCAACTGTTTGGAAGATCGACCTTGACAGTGTTGACTTCAACCATGTTCGGCAATTTTTCCACCTGAAGGTAGCGCTTGCAATCTTTCTTGTCTGGTTTTCTGGATAATGCAGGAGTTTTGACTGCCTGCGTTGTCAATAGCCTTGTTTTCTGGCATTGGTCGCCCACTTTTGACAGAATAATTTGTTCGTTACCAATCCTTAAGACTCGCTTTCCTACGTCAACAACAAATCCATACTGTTCCATGATGTCCAGTCCCAAAATGAAATCATCCGTGATGTCAGCCACGATGACCCTGTGGTCGAACCTTAAATGTCCAATCTGCAAACCTAGGTCTACTTTTCCTTGAACCGTAGCCCTGTCTCCCGTAGCTGTCCGGACGATCACTTCATTTTGCCTCTTGGTAATCTCTATGCCTGATATAAATCCCGGCCTTACTATTGATGACGTAGTACCTGTGTCGATGGTAAACGAACGTTTTCTTCCTTTAACATATCCTTGTAACAACAGACTCTTGCAATTCTTCAAAGCTGGGAAATCTTTATTTCTCTGGGGGCACTGCATTCCCTAGCCAGCACAGCCCCCCTGGTACTGTTTTCCTGCTTCTCTTTAAGATTCACAGCATTTACTCGATTCTCCGAGTTCTGCTGTCGACAGTCTCGTTTCATGTGCCCTATCTTGCCGCAGTTGTAACATTTAATACCTCCACTCGGCTTTCCTTTATTTTGTTGTTTTTTCTGCTTTCTGAGGTCATCTAATTTATCTAATAATTTGGTGAACGGTTTCTGCATCTCAGTCAACATGGGGTTCTGGTTCGTTTCTGGTTGCGATTCTTCGAGAGTCACAGCTCGCGTTCTCGACCTATAAGCGGCTTCTACTTCAAGTGGATGCACCAAAGCTTCGCTACTACTTCGGTGTCTCGTCAGCCTCAGAACTCGCCTGACCTCTTCGTCCCTTATGCCATCTAAAAAGGCCCCCACGGCTAATTTTTCCTGAAATTCTCTAGGTGCACTCGGATACGCCAGGTGTTCCAGTCTCTCTATTGCAACTTCGAATTCTTGTAAACTTTCCCCAGTCTTTTGTGTCCGTGATTTTAGCTGAGCCTGGTATACTTGGGCAAGGTGTTGGTCGCCATATCTCAAGTCCAAGGCAGCTTCCAAAACTTTGAAGTCCCTTTGTTTTTCTACTGGGATAGTCTGAAGTAACTCTGAGGCTTGGCCTCTTAGCGCTAAAACTAATGCCATAGCCTTTTCCTCATCATCCCAGTTATTCGCAGACGCAGCTGCCTCGAATTGTCTTTGACCGTCGAAGGAGGGAGGTTTTAATCGAGGACCCGATGATGTTACTAGCTGGTCTCCTTTCTCTCTCAATTGTCGTTTAAATCTCTCCAATTCTCCTTCGAACTCACTCATCTTTTCTTCAAACTGATTTACCTTTCCTTTTACTTGACTGACTTCAGTCTTGACTTCACCTACTTTATCTTCGACCTTGTTTGTCTCTTCTTTGACTTCACTCTTCAATTCTCCATTGGCGGAAATTATAGCGTCCTGCTGTATTTTGATTTGTTAATTTAGAATTGTCCTTAATTCTTCCTGGCGTCTTTCTTGTTCTTCTTTCTCCTCTTGCTGTCGTATTTTCAGATCTTCCATCATTTTTCTCTGTTCCTCTTTTTCCTCTTGACGTCGCTTTTCTTGTTCCTTTTTCTCCTCTTGACGTTGTCTTTCTTGTTCTTCTTTCTCCTCTTGCTGTCATATTTTCATGTCCTCCATCATCTTTTTCAATTCGTCTCTCTTTTCTTGACGTCTTCTTTCTCGCTCTTCTTTTTCTTCTTGACGTCTTCTTTCTTGATCCTCTTTTTTATCTTGACGTCGCTTTTCCTGCTCTTCTTTGTCTTTCTGGCGTTGTTGCACTATCATCCTCGTAAACTCCGCGAGTAGGTCCTGTATTTGTTTCTCTGCTGCCATGCTTCTTGTTTTTATGGGCATAGGATTATGTTAAAATAAAATATTTTTAACTGTCACGTCAATATCGGCAATGGAACTTTCCGGAAAGATCTCAAAATAGCACGAAAAAGTCTTATCTAGAGTCTTTTGTCACTATCCAGTTGAGAAAATTTAATAATCTCCCCTAATGTCCAAATAGAAAAGTTCTAGAAATTTTCGCGCACTAACACAAATGAGTCTTTTTCAGTGTCTCTATCACTTCTCAGTATAAAGGATTTAATTATCACACTAATGTCCTAACAAAATATTCTACAATATCTCAAAAATGCACTTAACACTATTTTCCTCTTCGAAAATAATCCTCGAATAATGTCCAGTAAATTAGTCCCCTGTATTAGCAGTAACCCTCGAACACTTCAGAGCTCCTCTTGTCATAAAATTCCGCTTCCTGACACCAAATTGTGACGTGTTTCCACCCCTTGGAAACCGCCCTTGCAAAACCCGTGGGTTCCAAAAATTATAACAAGAAATAACCACTAACACACTTTACTAAATAACTTACTGGATACTTACACAATACTATTATTAACTTAAATACACTTCTACTGACTAAATATAACCTTTAACAATGTTTATTACTTGGTATTCACTTTGTACTTTTAACCTTACTTGTCAATTCAAACTTCTTCTTGCCGCCAAGAATACAGCCTTTTATACCCTCTATCGATTGCTTCCGGAACTTTCTAGAAACAACGCGAGCGTTATCTAGAAGTTTCTATCCTTTTCTCCAATGTTTCAAAACATTTCTACCAGTGCCTCACAGATGTATTTAGTGTTGCCTATCCTCAAAGGATAGTATACTCGTGACAATACAAAATTTTAGCTTGATATCTCATATAGGGTGTTTGTTAATCACTTTCTACTCAGAATCGAATGCTCTATCCAATTTGAAGATAAAAAGTTGCTTAATAGTCGATCTCGAAATTTTGACTCCTTTAGAAGAACTTAGTAGTAGGCCTTGAAAATACGAAAATTAAAAAAAATTCAAACCAGTCAAATATACCTCATTGAGCACTATATCTCAAAAAAGAAAAAAAACTAAAATCGGGCAACTCGTTTCAAAATAACGGAGTGTTGCGATATTAAAGAGCACACACTGTATAATAGTTTTCGGATCATTAATTTTTTGCTGCACCGTGAATCATTCATTTTTTTATCTTGAGGTCGCCGAAAAACCCACAGAAGTAATTAATATATTTATCAGACAGGTGTATAAAAATGGACAAATATTTAATACAAAATTATTTACCAAACCAATAAACCATTATACAATATATTCAGTATTGTTCAAACTTTGGAAATGTAAAATAGGTTCAGTTCCAAGTGGTAGATTTATTATTATTTTTTTAATGTAAGTGAGTTATGGAAAAACCAAAATAAACTCATAGAGTGAAAAGCAACATTTCACATGAACTAAGAACCATAAATCGATGTAAATATTCGATAATTGATATTTTCAAAATATTCTCCTCGCCTTGTCTCTTAACTGCTCGAATGTCGACAGATGTAGTGATACCTATTATTGTATTTGTTTTATTCCTCGACACAAACAATGTATGTCTGTGTGTCTGTCTGTGGATTCATACCTTCTCAACGAGTTACCCGATTTTGACGCGGTTTTCTTTATTTTAAAGAGTATTTCGTCTGGAAGGTTTTCAACAAGGCTTCATCTCGGTAAACGCTCAGGGGGCCGCACATCATTAATAAAGAGTCAATTATGTGTCGGGAGTTTGTAACTTTGTAATTTTATTTTATTTTCGCTTATATTTCAAGTGCCAACCTGTTGCGATGTGCAATCAGAAATTATTATTATTTGAACAATGCTTCATACTAATGCTGAGAGGTGAAGCAGCTACTAATAGCTAATTGTCGGTCTTTTTTTTGTTGAACTTCGCTATATCGTTGAAAAAGATATACATAATGTATAATATTAAACAGAATACAATAAATACCTTAAATATTTTAAGTTGGACACAGTCGATCCATACCTGAAAACAAACAATATAATTAGTATAATATAAGTAATAATCCATCTACATTTCTACAACCGCTTGAGTTAAATGCATAAAGAATGAATCTTTAAAATAAAATGTTAATATTTTCTCAGAGTAACATAACAGATCATTGTTTAAAATCAAAGAAATCTCTGTTTTCAAGATATAAACAGAATTAATCTAATATAAAATTATGTACCATTTTTAATATCAACGTTAAATTAATTAAAAAAATAAGTTGGAAGTGAATTGAGCTGTAGCAGTAAAATACACGATAATTCAATATTTCATAAATTTCTCTCCTGAATCTGCTTTTATCTTTCTGAATTCATTGGTCATCATTTTCTCACATGATATCTGTCCATCCATCCGTCCGTTCGTACCACCCACCTCTCCGTCTGACCGCGCGTATGTAACCCTATGTTTACCACTAAACTCAAAGAGTTTCCACTACAAATTAGCTTTTATTTTTCCAACTTTTAATGGCATTATGATAACACACTAAATTTGGTATTAAGAATTAGTACCTAGTGATTTTATTGGTATTCATCTTGTTATTAATTTTTTGAATACAAAATTATTCTACATGAACTGCATAAACATTTTTAAATACTTAGTTTGTTTAAAATGTAAAAATACATATAAATAAAACAATTTTTCTTCAGGCAAGCTGAAATAAACGTGACTATTCCTCAATTAGGTTTTTAAATTCTGTGTTATAACAGTAGGTATGCTTTTAGAGGGCAGAATATTTACTAGTGAAATATTTTTTCGAACTCCTCTATACGTTTCCTTAAATATATAAGGAATAAAAACCAGACTGCAACCAACAGCTATTCTCCCGACTAATACCCCGCCGAGCGCTGATTACGCTGAATTACGCTGAATTACGAATTATGTGTTATAATAATTTAAAATCATCAGAATCCTCAGATCTTTCAAGCGTATTTAAAATCACGAAATTTCGAAACTATTCAATTTATGCTATATTTGATAAAAATACAGTAAAATTGGTAAAACCGCATGCATTAATCTCCCGGTGCTCGAAAATATTAATTTTTACACGGTTACAAGCATGAAGACTGCGAATGAAGAGAGAAACTGAAGATAGCAAGTAATTCAACGGCAATTCTTCTAAAAATGCTTGAATCCTCGCACCTCTCAAAATATGCGACATACAAAAAATAGTAATAAATATATATTTTGCATTAAAACTAATGATGAATAAGTTTTCTTCAAAAAGTTTTTTATATGACACGACCTGGACAATCATTAAAAAAAATATTATCTAAAAAACCGCTGTCCAAGAAATTCACTACTTGCACATCCAGATTTTCTATCCACGCCTCTCACAACGAAAAAAAAATTGATGTTATATTTGCACTCCACTATGTGGAAATAATTGTTTGTAAAACTATATTTTCCCACCCCTTTTAATAATGGGATGGGGATGGTAATGGAGGTGGCTAATGCCAAAAAATTTTTGGGAACCTTAGCTTCTCTTATATTCACCAAATATTGATTTTATGGACTTTCTTGATTTAACAATTTACCCCCCAACGCGTCAATGTAATAAGATCAAAATACAATCCAGTTCCAGATCTCATTAAAATACATAAGTGTACTAAATTTCAAACCAATACCTTAAACAGTTCCAAAGTAATCGTGCGCACAATAAAGCCACAGACAGACTAACAGAACGGCAGACCGACAGACAGATTTTTTGTTCAAATTTTAAATCTCGACGTTTCATGACATTCTAAGCCTATTTGAACAATAAAATTTTAAAAAAATTCTTGTGATACTGTATCTCCACTGGATGTTGAAGTAATGGATAAAGATTTTTTGTGCAGTTTAAATGTATAGTATCATTTACAGAAAAAGGCGCTATTTAAAATAATATGGCAGGGTCTACAAATTGTTTATAACGATTAGTTTATTTAAAAAATTATGAAAATGAAGTATTAAAATTTTCAATTATCAAGGGTTTATATTTCGGATATGAATTTTTAATCGGGAAAAAATTAAGATTCTAAGAGTTCCCACCTGACCAGTGGATGAAACATTTCTTATTTTGGGAAAGAATCATACGAAATTATAAAAACCAGCACTTTGGAAGAAAAAAAATTGAGAGACAGATTTCGTATTATTAATTCCATAAAGCTTTGGAAAAACAATTTTGAAAAATATGTTTGTTACGAATTATTTACAACGGTTTCTCAATATATAATTATTTAAAATACAAAAATAAAATCGAATTCCTCACTGTCTAATATTAAAAGCAGTATTTTTTAAAGAGCTATCGCTTACATTTTTTACACTCAAAAAGAGGTGGAAAAGTCCAAATTTCCATTTTGTATGTCATTTGCATCGAAAAATGTATATTTAAGGAAAACAAGCTAAAAACGTACTCTTCCCCTGTTCACTGAACTTTTTATATAATTGTTACACATTCTATAGGATACTCTTCGCAGTTTTTTGTAAACAATGTTAGTTTTAGACATTTATAATTTTATAGTACGAACTTAGTTGGTAAAATAAAGTAAAAATAAAAAAAGTATACCATACACCATTTGGGTTTCGAACCCGGGACCCTTGGATTCCGAGTCAAAAGTGTAAGAACTGCACCACCACCTTCCACGAGACCTTACACGTAAAAAAATGTAAATTTTTACATTATAACACACGAGCTAAAATCATATTTTCACGGTTGTTATTACATTATGAAATGTATATTTGTAGAATATATAAATATTTAGATATTAAAATGAAATATCATTTCAGATTTCTATTCAATTACAAAAACATAAAAATCAAAAAAAATTTTTTTTTCAAATTTAAATCATTAATAACATTTTTATTTACCGATTGATTTTGTTAAAAAATAATAGGGTTCTTCCTCTAGCTAACACTAATTTACTATCCAAATTTCAGTACAATCGGAATATTCTTTCTTGAGTTATCGTGCTTACAAGAAACGTGACGGACAGACGGACAGGCGGACAGACGGACATTTTAAAAGTTGTTCAAAATTCGTTCACTAACACAATGATATGAAAATTTTTTGTCTGCGAGCGATATTTACGGTTTTAGAAATGTACCGATGAAATGCAATATACTCTTCGTTTTCGTATTTGCGAAGAGTATAATAAAGGACGCCATCCGATCATGTAGAGCGACCAATAATGTATAAGTAAAAAAATCGGTAATTTTTAAGATCTAATTGCACTCGTCTATAATTTAATTTTTTTGTAAGTATATTGAAAATTATAAAAATTATCAAATTGTAGAAAATATTACAAATTATCTCCAAGTTAAAGCACTAAACAATCAATTACATATAATACAACAAAACAATATATTACATAACAGTAACTGACAAAATTTATAATCATAATTGACAAAAGATAAGCTGGAGATGTGACAAGGAAGACAATAATGCGAAGAATTTTTAACTCCTTTTTAATAAAGATACTCTTACATATCACTGGACGGTCCATTAAAAGATGTTACAAGAGATTAGGAAAGTCGTGATGCTACGGGGTCCAATTTATCATTTCGGCTTATCTATTTATCAACTGAATTGTCTTGATCTTAATGGTTAGGAATCTCATTGTTTACTAATTTTTAAAACGTGCATTTTCGCTTAATTCGAGGTCATAGTATAAGGTTGAGTGTTTTTCTTCTGGGCATTTTTAACATTTAAGTATCAAGATTTAAATTGAAAACGTTAATTTGATAGCTTTTTTTTACAGGTATGCACCGGACACGCCTAGCGGAATTGCTTAATTCTATTATTACTAGATTTAGCATGGCTTTTAAAAAGCGGTGTGAAAAATTTGTAATCCTGCCAATTTACTTTATGTAGTATAGTAACTTTAATGTGTTAATTGGTCAAAATTGTCAATTTTTTTTTAAACCGCATTATTAATGTCTCTTTTTCGTGTCGCAATATTCTGTTTGTTTTTGAAATCAGCTTAATAAAAAGGAATAAACAAATATTCATAGATACATTTCTTTATGGTCGGTTAAAATTTATTGAATTGAAAACGTAAAAACTAACCGTTATTTTCGCAATACTCAGGTTATAAATTAGACGGTCTTTAGAAGATTTTATTGTTTCATTGCATATTGAGCATACATATCAAACCAAAAACACTTGTGTGCAATTTCCAAAATTTTTCATTTCCTTATGGACCTAGCTGACATTTGATGTTACATATTACTAGGGCTGCAGTGTTCTGTCTTTTGAAGTAAGAGTTCTAGTGAGTATTGCCAATGAAAAACTTGCTATCAGAACTTGTAACCAAAACTAAACCACAGAATAAGGAACTACCAGAAGCGACAACTCTCAGCACCGCCTTTGATGTTTCATTGATCAACTTGAGTGACCTCCATCATCTTTTTGTTGGTATTTCCGTCAGTTCATTTATCGTTTTAACCTAACATTCTCTAATACAATATCCAACAATCCAATTATATTATTACCACTTATTAGGACTTTTATTGTGCTGTGTATAGACATGAAATCATAGGGGGGAAGTGTTGTGTGCTGTGTTAACGAGTAATTATTATTAGCGATAATAAATAAACGAGTTGTTCGGAGATGTTTAAGCAGAACGACAGGAAAAAGCATGACTTTATTTAGGTTTCCTAAGGATCCCCAAAGGTATTTTATCATTGCAGTAAATTAAAAAAAATATCTTTTTGAACGATTGAGTTTTTTGTCTATTTACAGTAAAATTAATATAATACATATCTTATTTCACAAAAATCAGGACAAAAAATTTCCATTTGTTTAAAGAAGAATAACACCGCGGGTCGTACACTGCGATTTTTGGTCTCGAATACGCGCCTCGGCCCTATGGGCCTTGGATTGCAAACTGAAACTGTATTCTCGACCAAAAAAAGTGCACTTACAACCCTTGGTATTAATTGAATCGTAATTTAATACAATCGTGCAAAAAACAGTATATGCATCACAAACGTTAAGGGTTGTACCGGTCTCCGGCAAACCGCTAAACGTCCCTTATCGTTCTTGATACCTAATATACTATTGGGAATTCTGTGGGAATCCTTAGGAAATCTAAATAAAGTAATGCATTTTCCTGATGTCCTAGCGTCACATCGCTAATAAAAAACCGCTGCCCAAGGAATCACTACTTCCACATCCAGATTTTCTACCCAAGTCTCTCATAACAAAAAAATTTTATATGTGGAAATAACTGTTTATAGAACTTATAATAATATAATATTTGAAAACGTCTACCTCAAAAACCCATAAAAAGATATCCCACACGGTAGTGGGGTGGTGGTGGTTTTTATTACATTTAATAATGGGGTAGGAGTGGTAATGGGGGGTAATGTCAAAACATTTTTTGAAATCTTAGCTTCTCTTGTAAACACTAAATACCAATTTTATGGTTATACCTGCTTGATTTATCTATTTACCACCATTTACCCTAATTTACCCTCAACCCTTTGACGGAATAAGATGAAAATATAATTTAGTTCCAGATCCCGTTAAAGTACATACGCGTACCAAATTTCAAGTCAATATCGTAAACGGTTCCAGAGTAAATGTGCGCGCAAAAAAGTTACAGACCGACAGACAGAATTTTTTTTCGCTCAAATTTAAAATCTCGACGTTTCATGACGTTCTAAGCCTATTTGAACAATACAAATTTTCAAAAATTTTTTTGTCGTTACTATTATACTTCCACTGGATGTGGAAGTAATTATACCTTAATACAACAGACAGCACTTTCCTTATCCATATATAGCACGATAGTCCTAATACGTGGAAAAATATTGTTGGAGGTTATTAAATATCTCACAGAATGTTAGGTCAAGCAATAAATTAATTAAAGAATATATCAAGAAAATGGCGTTAGTTGAATTTAGGCGGAAAGCTTAAGTGTCGCTTCTGGTATTTCTCTTTTCTGTGACTAAACTTTGCAGATATTCTACATATTATTATTTAAAGTGAAAGGTGCTTTTTTTCTAGAATGTTTCTTTTAAATTCAGGCTACCAACCAATAGATTTTTTGTTACCCACTTCTTCGAAATAATCCTTCAGAAGACGTATTTCATCTGTAAGATAAATGAAAAACTTTCGAAACTGCAATAAAAATTTTTCGGATTTCTTCCGGGATGCGGCAGTTGTTTCTCATTGTGCAAAATTAAGCCTAAAATTTTGTAAAAAAAAATGTCCTCCGTTGAAGACAGACAGGATGTTAAAGGTTAACATGAGAAATCAGTTAGTTTTTGGCAATATCTTTAGAACAGCATGTGATATTAACTGGGACCATATTTCCTACAAATACGTTTCAATGTAAGACTATAACGGGGCCAGATACTGCTGAAAGTTACATCTGATTTTATAGTTGGCTAGTTAAAATGTCTCAAGAAATATACTTTACAATAGTATAAGAATATTTTAATACACTTCAAGGAAACAGAGCTCCCTTTTGCAATTCGCCCAGTTTGAATGGTCTCAACTCAAAGAGATTGCTTTGTACTCTTATAGTAGGAGTATAATATTATTATATTTTTCAGTCAATTTTTATTTTGTTTTCCATTGTTTTCAATCTTTATATTAAGGTAATAAAAATATCTTTTTTAAGAAAACGGTGCATTTTATGATAATTTATCAAGAGATCTTTTCCTATTATTTTTAAACTGTCTACCATCATCTTTCAACATAATTTCAAAATTCCCGAATATTATTTGTTCTGACCTAAACTTGCCAGTTCTATCAATTTAATTGCGCCACATTGGAATTGACAGGTTCTAGTAATATCATTGATTTGTTGTTACCTGGAGTGCTAATCACATGAAAAATTTTAAAATTTCATCGTACCGTTCAACGAATTTTTCGGATAATTTTAACATTGTGTGTATAATTAAGGAAGCGTATTAAAATGGTTAAATTATGTCACCAAAACCAGAAGTAGAAGTAGGACATTGTTTTACTAGTAACAAAATGTTAGTACCGAACGCCACCGTAGTGGACATTGTTTTACTAGTAACATAATGTTAGTTCCGAAAGCGCCACCGCAGTGGGTATTGTTTTACTAGTAACATAATGTTAATACCGAAAGCCACCGGTGGCGCGCTATCCACTAGCCACTTGTCATATTGTGTCAACATGTAAGACTGTAGTTTGAATATTTGTACATTTATGATAAATAAATGAATTTTTGCATTTTAATACGCTTGAAGAAAAAATGGTATATATTACACGGAGTAGAACACCTTTTTTTTGTGTTTCGCCCAGTTTGCTCAACACAAAAAAAGAGTGCGTTCTACTCCTAGTAATATAATATACTATATTCAAGGGTTATTGTACAAGATCAAACAATTTATGCTAATGCAATGACTGTATCAGATAGTCGCAAAAATATTTTACAACTTTTATAAAAAATGTTTTTGTAAGTCGTAAATCAGCGGAGGGAATAGTATTATTACCATGTATGAACATTTTATGGATATTATTGCCTCTTTGCTTTCTGAGAAGACAGTTTCGTATGAGCGATGACCATTAATAAACCAC
The DNA here is from genome assembly GCA_936432065.2 of Rutpela maculata. NCBI lineage: Eukaryota > Metazoa > Arthropoda > Insecta > Coleoptera > Cerambycidae > Rutpela > Rutpela maculata. The sequence continues at coordinate 67,381,091 of OW386290.2, read as the reverse complement.
GAGGATAAACTTTACATAAAGTAGATTAGGAATATATTTGACTTAGCTGGTGCCTATTTAGCCATAGTCAATTATTGAATGCAGTCATAGATTTTTCCATATGAGACGTACCACTATTAAAATATTGTCTGCAAGGATCTGTAGTAGTTAGTTATACATTTTCTATAAGATGTACCTATAGTGGATTATTGACTGAATTTAATGCTTTATAATTTACTACTTCTGAAACGCGAAACATTCTTATCCGGCCGGCATTATATTATATCAAGCGCAGATGTCGTGTTTTCCTGTTACTTTATTTAAAAATGTACAATAATTCCTTTGGTCCGTTACTAAGTAAGATATGGCACGTAGCGTCCTATGTACGAATATAAAGCACGGTGCAAATTTTATTTTTAAAATGATGATTTCGTTCTCATCCATTGTTGCAGCATGAATTACAATATTTGCCTCGTAAAATATTTCGATTATGATTCATTTTAGTTTTACGTTTTTTTTATTCCATTTCGGGGTCTTTCCACTTGCTAATTCACTTCCATTGGTATAACGTAATATTTCTGTACTTTAACCTCTTGAAGCCAAACAAGAAAAGATTCACGTTTGAAAAAAAAAAAACAATTTGCATCGCTAATAAGCGCCACCTTTTTGACCCTTAATTCGTTCATAAAAGAACACAACTCATTTGGATCTCGTATGTTTCAAAATTGGCATAAGTAATTTGAATATAATTCTTCATTACCATTTTCCATTCATGTTTCGAAAACATACGTAGGTGTAGATATTAGTCAATTACCAAATTATTCCTTGTTATTCTTGCGTGCTTATAATAGTATAGTTAATCTTATGGCCTTTAAAGGCCAGATTTTGAAGGATTACTGTCACTAACACAGTTAATTCATTCAAGCAATTATTAGTTTTTATGTGGATTTATATTAAACTGTGTTGTAGGTGTTTTTGTATGACCTTATATTTTTAGTTATTTATTTCCTGAGGATGTCAATTTTGTTCAGTTGTCTTTTACGCATCCTGATTTAGTCATATATATTTTAGATTATATTTAATTTAATGATAGGTTTAAAATTAATTACTTCATTCCTCAAAGAATAAAAGGGAAGAAAGTTATTGCGTTCTGGTTCTCAGTGAGCTTTGCCTTAGGAGAATAATTGTAAGAGATAAATAATATAATTGTATGAGTTTAATAATTTTACTCTTCGTAAAAAACAAGTTAACGTAACTCTGATATAGCGATAAGGTTATATATAGGGAAAAGGTTAAATTTATTTTTAATATTATAGTCCAGTCCTTAGGTAGTTTGTTGAAAACAAATCGTGGAGTAAACATGAGTTTTTGCTCCTTTATGTTTTTTGGGGTACTGTTTACCAACAAAAATTTTTCCTGGATTTTGAGTTGTTGAAAAAAAAAAATTTCCCGTTCTTTTGCTTATAACTCAAATTCTATCAACTTTGGCTAAAACTAAAATAATCTGCACAAAATTTCCTCTAATTAAGGCACTTACTACTTTTTTCGCCACGTATACTGTTTAGGCGCAATTGCTAGTTGACATTTGACAAATGTTTAATTTACATGTTGCTCGGCCCGGCTAGAAGAAGAAACCATCAGGTTTGTATGCAGTAAAATTATCTTTCTTATTAATAAATTTCTGTTTTAGTTAATAAACCTTTTCTACCGTAAAGTATTCTGTGCGAATAAAGTTTCCATCTGTTATATTATCAATAAAATGCCTTGACTGAAAGGGTTGATGCTGGTGTTGATGGACATGTGAGCCACTTTTACAATAGGAATTTATTGACAAACGATTAAAAGTATTTAAATTAAGCAGTTTTTAAATAATCGTACCATACCGCAACCACAACACTACACTACAAACCTCCAATAGTTTCAATTAAAAAAGAAAATAAATGTTTTGCTACTTATACTTTATACTTATCAAAAATAAGGAGGCAAACAGTGCAATGAATGAATTCTCCAAAATTCCAAACATCTACCATTCTTCAAAAACTACCCTCGAGTATGTTGAATTACCCGGAATTTGAGGAATTCCCCACACATTGGCAACACAGGGTGCTACTAAGGGCAAATGTTCGGTATATTGGTGTAGGGGTGATGGAAGGATAATAGATTCTTCCGCATGGAAATCCGCCGCCCTTCAACACACTTGCTTGCGCTTGCTTGGTGTTGAGCTTGGTGTCAAAATAATACGCTAACTTCAATCCGCGTTTGTGCCTAAACGGTACACGTGGCGAAAAAAGCAGTAAGAACTTAAATTGGAGGAAGCTTTTTGCAGCTTATTTTAGTATAGAATGATGTTTTACACAAAGTTGATAGATTTTCATGTTTTTTGGCTATAACTCAAATTCCAGGAACAATTTTTGTTGACAAACTTCAGATTCGCAATTAGCACCACAAAAAACATATAAGAACAAAGAATCATAACTACTCCATGATTTGATCTTAAAATCACCATTCAGCACCAGACTGGATTATTAATAAAACTGAATCAATAAAAGCAGGATAGTACTAAATATACGTAAGCAATGCGTGAAACGAATTCTATTGGCATTTGAATTTAGAGGGGATGTAAGCCAAAATAAGTTTCTTACAAAGGCTTATCAAATCAACGTCACTCTATTATATGTACTGATTGACACTCTTGACAGTTCAATCCTCTTAAAAATTTACTATAGCGTATTTTATGCAAAATAGCTTCTAATATTTAAAAATAAATATCTTGTATTTCTGCTTACATTATTGTTAAAAAATATTATTTTGGGTATTAGGCAGATAACTTTCAAAGATACCTTTCATTCCTTTCATATACCATTGTTCTAAAACTGACCATGGTAGAAGAGTAGTTGTTTTGATTAGTTCTCCAATATTGAGTGCTTTAAAGTATTTACCTAACTGGTATATTACCGTACATAGATTTGGGCAACAATATACAGAAAGTAGATAATTTCATAATATATAAAAAAGTGTGTAAGTTGTCATATGCTAGCATGGTCAGATTTAGATCAACGGTATATGAAAGGAACGAATGGTTTCTTTGAAAGTTATCTGCTGAATGCCCAAAATAATATTTTTAGCTTCTATTATAAAATTACCTAGGAATAGTGTATTTATCTCTACACGGAAAAGTTCTGGTTAGGATCAGCACCCAGCTTAGGAAGGTGATGAAGTATGAGAAGTACAGAAAGATAAAGAGTTCAGTGATGAACATCCTTGCATGTAAGCAATGCGTATCGCACAGTGTTGATATAGATGGTCAACGTCACGTTGGCAGGCACCCTACCCATCGGCGTACTGATGATGAATACAGCGTGATATGCAGGTGATGCCTGATACGCAGGAGGAGAAACTCCAGTACAATTGGCACGGACACATTGAAGTAAAGCAAGAGTAGTTGCGAGGTGTTAGCGGGTTATAGAAGTATCGTCTCGGAAATATATCAACTACATCCCCACATTAAAAGAAGAAAAAAGGTTAGGTTAAGCTAGGTTAACGTGAAAGTGAATATGTCGCTGTCAACCCTCTACCGCCACCTACCGACCTCTTGTGACTCACATCAAAAGGACTAAGTCTCACTCATCAGGACTGGTTTCTTAATAAATTTGATGACTTTAGTGGTTGAAAGTGAATCTCCAGGTCTGCTGACAGAAGTTGAACCTTGTCAAATAAAGAGTACCCAATTATTCCTTCCTCAGGGCAAGCGCATAAGATGTGCTCTGTCCCTCCATCACTTTCCATGTATAGGTGACACTTGTCATTCTGACCTAGACCTATTTTGTGTGGATATCTAATCGACAGTGTCCAGAATATTTTCCTCTTACCCACAATGTCTTGGTAGACGTTTTTTAATCTATGCAACATTTTAGTTTGCCTCCCTTTATTGCACGTCCGACAGCATCACGCCATCTGACGTATTTGTTGTTAGACCCACCGCTTCACTAGAGCTCTTTCCCATTAACACCTTGGTGACACCAGACTAATTTTTGGGGTGGTCCCCTTCACTTTTTTTTTCTAACCGATTTTCTCTGAACTTATATTGACCTCTCTCTAGTTGATTTAGCCAAAATGAGAGGACTCAGGAGAACACGATGCTGAAGAGTGGCATTGGGGGAAGCATTTCTTGGAGAATCAAGTTGTTGGTGTGATAGGCTGTCCAGGGAATTCGTAACAAAGGTCTGCAGAATCACATCTCGATAGCATCAATAGGCCATTTGTCTGCCAACCTGTCGGTCCATATCTGGGAGGTATGTTGAGAAATAGGGAGTTAGCAGTCTCTGTGCTTCTCGTAATATTTCTGCCAAATTTTGCTTACCTGATAAGTTGTCTATCTTTCCATCTCTATTTCATCGAATCTCATTTTCTCAGTTGCCCGGTATTGCTTAACTGGTAAGTTGCCTATCTTTCCATCTCTATTTTGTCGAATCTCATTTTCTCATTTGCCCGGTATTGTCCAGAACGGTCTCAAGATGTACCATATTCTCCATTATCTCACAATCATCTATCCTTAATGTATCTAGGTATTTTTTGCTCAATTATAATTTTCATTTTGTTTTAATGTACACTTAAGTAATGACAGTTTTGGAGGTTATCTATGGCATATGAGCTTATGTTTGCTTGCTGCAACTAAGGTGGTATCATATGTAAATCTGAAGTTAAAAATCGTCACTTATAGCTGTTCCACCCTATTAGTCCTCTAGCGCACGTCGCATCAAGTGTTCTCTATAGATGTTAAAGAGGACTGATGACAGAACACAGCCCTGTGTGACGCCCTTGAGAATTTTATATTTGTCGGAGATGGTGTTGTTTTTATTATAGCAGAGTTGTCTTCGTACAGTAAGTGAATAATAAAGATCAGATGTTTGGGTATTCCCATCTCCAATAATACAGCCAGTTTGGCACATTCCACATTCTCAAAAACCCTGCGATTGTCTACGAGGCAAAGGCACATAGACACGTAATTTTCTCCTACTTGATCGATAAGTTGTATTAAGTTCAACATTTGCTTTCTGTTACCGCGTCCGTTAACGAAGCCTGCTTACTCTGAAGGTATTTGCTGAGATAGACAATACTAAGATATGGATTGAAGAATTACTAGCGTGTCATATTAATTCGCAGTTGTCACAGAAATCCGTCGTTCCCTTTTCACGTAGTGGTACGAAGATTGAAGTTCTCCATTCATCGCGCCAGATTCCTTACTTTCGTATTTTTTGTCATATTTCGTGAAAGATTCTCACATCCACTTCATCAATTAACTCAAGCGACTCGGCAGTAATATTGTCAACATTGATGATTGTGAGTACGTATAAATAAAGATGTGTGCCTCTTTTAAAAAACATATTTCATTTGAACTATTGGAGCTAAAATAAACAAATTGTCTCTTATTCTGACTCTTGAATATGCAACATAAATTATTGAAAATAATTGTTTTGGGTATTCAGTAGATAATTTTCAAAGAAAACATCCGTTTTTTCCATATACTATTAATCCGAGTTTAATCACGCGAGTGTGCTATAAGAAATTTACCATATATTAAATATAAATTAAAGCTTTTAAATAAGTAGACCATGTAGTCCATGTATTTTTGACCACTGAACATGACCCCGATGTCAGTTTTGCTCCATCAGGTCAGGATTTTCTGTTAACCACGAAAAACAGGTTAAAGCAGGCCAGAATAAGGTTTAAAATAAAAATTAAATATTTTAAATAAGTAGACCATGTATTCGATATATTTTGTACCGCTGAACTCGATACCGATGTCAGTTTCAACCAATCAGGTCATGACTTTTTATTTATCCTGATTTATTCTTTTCTGTGGTACCGTACTCGTTTGTCTTCAGATGATCTGCGTAATGGTTTTCTTTTTCGTTTTATTCCTTTAGTTTTCACATCCCTTTTCAAGGTCCAACAGTAGTTTGCCATTATATTAACCGTTGAAGTTACGCCCCATTTCCTTTATATCTTGGTGAAAACGTTCACCATGCACTTCACTATAATCGCCTAAATTTTCCTGGAACTGGTCTATATGAGAATGCAGGAAATATAGTTTTAAATTCATTAGACAATCTAATTTTCCGATTTTGTTCTACCATGTTGGATACTATTTCTATGTAGTCTTCGCTCTTGCTGTTTCCTAAATATTTATCAATAACTTCTTTAAAGCTCTGCCAAGCTCCCTTTTCCGTATATGACATTGTAGTGATATTTTAAACCCTATTCTGTTTCTTATCTGTTAACATTTTCCTTATTTGTGGATCATTAAAAATGCCTTCCTTCAATTTGGCTTCGCTTATCTGTGGAAATTGTATTCCCAAATACTCAAAACATTTGCCTGATTGGTTGAAACTGACATCGGGATCGTGTTCAGCGGTCAAACATACGTCGAATACATGGTCTACTTATTTAAAATTTTTAATTTATATTTTAAACCCCATTCTGGCCTGTTTTCATGTTTTTCGTCGTTAACGAAAAATCTTGACCTAATGTTGTAAAACTGGTATCGCGATCGCGTTCAGCGGTCAACAATATATGAGAGTATATATGTGAAACCTCAGAAGATTGATTTTTTTTTGTGTGCCTGTGATAATTTTCAATAATAGTGTAAGCAGGAATAAAAGATATTTATTTTTAAATTCAACTCAAAATTGAGAAAATAAGATCAGTGCCAGTAACGAACAAAGTTCTCTTGAGCTTAATTAATACTGCTTGCTAAAGAAACCTTAACAGGGTATTGAAGGATTTTAAACTCGTAGATATAATCAGTGGTGATCGAAGGTATGCGAGGAATAAACACTCACTCCTTCTTTGCACAACCTGTAATTATACCACCTTCAAGAGGTTCGATTGTAAAGGAACAATTTTTGAACGCTTTTGGATACAACGTTTTAGTGTATTTAGATAACATAGTAATAAACAGCTCCCTTTTGATCCAAGACGAAATGAAGTGACCAAAAAATTTTGATTCTGGTTAATTTCTCTGAAATATAATTATTAACTGAATCCATTTCGTTAAGTAAATTTGTGTAACCAAAGTACACTTTGCCAATTAGCTGTTCTAGAGCTGTTCCACTTGCTTACCAGATTTCAGTAATTTTCATTATATTATCATTTAATCTAATACAAGTCCGTTTTATATTTACAATGGCAATTTCGAAAATATCCTGGCAGAATTATTACAACTGAACTCACATATTTACAATAAAAGTTCATATCTATACTTTTATTCAAATAAAAGAAGTTGATATATTTTTTTTTATTTCAACTGTACTTCAAGGATCAACAGGGAGTGTTTGACGAAAATACATCGTCCATTGCTTTTATCAAATCAGTTTTAATAAAGCGATTACATGTATTTTTCTTTTAAAAGTGCTTCGGTCAATTATTTTTCCAGAATAATTTTTCGACTTCTTCCGCTTATCTCGTAGTGGCCTCTTTCCTCTAGAAACTAAGCGCTTCGCCGCTCATTGTTGTAATTAAAACATTGTTTTAATATGTTATTATGCAAAGGGTCAAATATACACGCTATTTTAATTAATGTAAAAACATGTATTGAAGCTATTTCCAAGAGAAATGAAAAGTAAGAATGTATCTACAACTCTATAAGTTATAACCTTCTGCAACATCTCCGAAAAATCGGCGCAGTTTGACACCGTTCGTATTTTTTTCATTATATTCAACGCTTCAATATACAAAAAAACTCGGAATTACATAATGTCCCATTACCATATGAACAATGATTTTCGTTCAGCCCATAACATCGTCGACGCCTAAATCAAATGTTAATTTAAACAGTCTAGGATGTCACATTTCAAACGGCGTATGGATAGCATTAACATATAATATGTTATTATTCTTATTTAATAACAATGCGAGGTGTGATACAGCCCCAACTCCATCTTGGCCTACTCGGTATATATACATAGACAAGGCTAATTTGCATTTTAAGATGACATTTTGGTATCGACATCATTATGACTATTTAAATTTTAATATATTATCTGATCGGATATTTATTGTGTCATCCACAAGACAACGGCCTGTATATGGAGTGAACTAAATTAAAATGCGAAGTTCCCGGTAAAAAACCTTGAAATATCCTACGTTCTTATTAAATAGTGCACTTAATACTGTAAGAGAAAATCGCCGTTCGCCAAGTTTATTCTAGGATGAAATCGAAAATTTAGAATTCGCGTAAAAATCTATTTAGCACGATGTTAAAAGAACACAAGTTTCCTTACCGCCTGTAAAGATCTACTTGACTAACATTTTCTCAGATGTATCACAATTCTGGTATACGGTGTGTCTCTGTGGTTACGTTATATAGTACAGTAACTAGAGGTTTTAACTTCAGAATAATGTCATTTTTGGCAGTATAATAGTAAATACTTCACAGAAAAGTTTCTATATTGTGCCGGGTCTTGCTAATTTATAGGGGGTGGATGCCACCCTCTCCGAGGGGGTGGCACTTAAAAAATATATATATTTATATATAATAGAATCAAATTTTAAGAAGAGAAGGTTCTATGTAATTTTTCACATAAATTGATAGTTTTTAAGTTATAACGACTTCAAAATTGTGATTTTAGCTTGAAAAAAAAAAAGGTATTTCCAAACGACTTTCGTCAAGTATCTCGAAAAGTATTACTTTATTGAAAAAATGTTACAGACCAATTACAGAAAGTACAAACTGGGAATTAATTATATTTTTTGTTTATTGATGTAGGATTAATAATTTCGGAGATATTTAAGTTTATATTTGTTATCCAAGTGTTTCGAAATTACCTTTGAGGTTTAAAATTCTTTTTTTTCTAAAGCAAGTGCTTTAAATGAGCAAAAAAATTTGAGCATCTAGGTAATGCTATATCTTAACGAAAAACTGTATTTGAGATAATTTTTTTAAATTACTGGCTAATTAGAGTAACAAAATGGCGACCTCTTTTTATAAGAAAATATAAATACGCATATTTTTCCGTCATAACATCTTTATTTCTTATGCTTCAGGAACGAGTAAAAAATAATTTAAAAGCGCAATTAATTGTCTTTAATTTCATTAGTTAGAATGCGTGACCGTAGGTGTCACAATTTCTGAGATATTTAACATTTAAACTGCATTCTTCGTCTTATAAACGTTCGGACGCCATTTGTAAACTTTCATATCTCCGAAACTCATAAATCTATGTAAATAAATAAACAAGCGAAATACATTATCAGTTTATGGGCTTTATTTTTGGTCTCTACCCATATTTCAATAAAACTTAAATTTATTGAGATATTTGGAAAAAGAAAAAAAATTACGTTTTATCGAAAATACCTTTATAGTTTAAACTGTATTTTTTTCTAAAGCAAGTGCTGTATACAAACCAAAAAATTTGAGCATCTACGTCATGCTATATATTAATGAGAAACAGTGTTTGAAATTCCATTTTTTTTAATTACTGGCTAATTACACTAACAAAATGGCGACGTTATTATTAAAAAAAATGTGTGGATGCACATTGCTTCAGTCATAACTTCTTTGTTTTTTATGCTACAGAAACAAATAAAAAAAAACAGTTGAAAGCTTAATTAACAACCTATTTTTCCACCTATTAGCATCCTTGACGTAGATATCACAGTTTCTGAGATATTTAACTCTCACTCTAAATAATTATCTTATGAACACTTGGATGCCAAATGTAAACTTAAATATCTTCGAAATTATTTATCCTACATCAATTAGCAAAAAACATAATTAATTCCCAATTTGTACTTTCTGTAATTGGTCTGTAACATTTTTTCGATAAAGTAATACTTTTCGAGATACTTGACGAAAGCCGTTTGGAAATACCTTTTTTTTTTAAGTAAAATCCCAATTTTGAAGTCGTTATAACTTAAAAACTATCAATTTATGTGAACAATTGCATAGAACCTTTTCTTTTTAAAATTTGATTCTACTTCAGCTCCAATAAATATATATTTTTTTTAAGTGCCACCTCCTGAGAGGGGATGGCATCCACCCCCTATAAATTAGCAAGCCCTCGCACAATATAGAAACTTTTCTGTGAAGCATTTACCATTATACTGCCAAAAATGAACGAAATCCGTTCAATATGACATTATTCCGAAGTTTTGCATATTTTTTACCTCTAGGTACTGTACTAATAGTCTATCCGTAGAAATAATACAGGGCGTTTCTGCGTTGACACGATAACCTGCGGGTGGTGATTCCCCGTCAAAAAAAAACCATTTTAAATAATTACTCAGTAATGGTTGAAACTACTGACTTCAAATTTTTCAGTTTTTGCTGCCAAGTATAAAAATATTTTTGTGTTTTCACAGTAGCTAGTGGACCAAAAATTTCCTCAAAAACTAACCAGTGTACCAGAGTTAAGGTGAAACTTACAGAAAAGAGTTATTTGCAACACAACACATTTTGATTTGTTGATTTTGGTGCTAGCATCTTTTGATTTTTGCTAGTGAACATACCAGTGTACGAAAAAATGAAAGGAGACAAAAATATTTTACTAGAAAATGGTGCATCCAAAACAGCAAAACAAAAATCCGTTCGGTTGCAAGCAACTTTTTTATGTAAGATTGTATCACCTCAACGCACTCTAAATCCGAAATTGCTGGTTTGTTTCTTATGAAACTTTTCGTGCGCTTAATCACCACGAAAACACATTTCCTTGCCAAGTTTGAAGTAGGTACTTAGTAATTATTTACTAACGTAATATTTTGTCAAACTCCTCTATACATTTCCTTAAATATATAGGAAAACAAAAAGCAAACTGCAACCAATAGTGAATCTCCGGACTAATACATCGCCGAGAGCTAACTTACAAATTACAAGCCTGGTCGCGTTAAATACAATAACTATATATTGCCACAAAACGCTAAAGTTTCGATTGCAACAAACACCAGCCGAAAGACTTATTCCTACTCAGAGGAGCTCTCATGACAGCCACTCCACCACTTGCAGACTACATTTCGAGCTGTTGGCTCTCGTCAGTGCAGGGTAGATCAGGAATGACTAGAACGAAACCTTCGATCACTCTTGGTACATGACGAGATTTATAAAATCACGACATTCAACAAAAGTGGTAGGCTTCATCTAGCGGTCGATGTTCATTGCAATCGAACTAGCAGTAGCCCTGACATGGGCATAGTTAGTAGGTATGCTTTTAGAGGGCAGAATATTTACTAACGTAATATTTTATCGAACTCCTCTATACATTTCTTTGAATATATAAGGAATCAAGAGCCAAACTGCAGCCAACTGCTATTCTCCGAACTAATGCCCCGCCGAGCGCTGAATTACAAATTACAAGCCTAGTCACGTTAAGTGCAATAATTATGTATTGCCACAAAACGCTTCGATTGGTTTTGTTGCAAGTCGTGGTTTTATAAATCTTCTCATGTAGGTAACATGAGTGATCGGAGGTCTCATTCCAGTCTGTTCGGACCTACTTTGCACTGACGACAGCCAGCAGCTCAAAACTGCAGTCTGCATGTTGTGAAGTGGCTGATACGAGAACTTCTTTGAGTAGGAATAAGTCTTTCGGCTGGTGTTTGTTGCAATTTTAACTGCTCTGACACTTGCTACAAGGGTCCGTATATCAGATCAGATAGTAAGAAGGTAACTAAACGGGTCTAATTCTCGTGCCAGGCGTCATGCAGCTTGCATCCTTACGTCCTGTTGAAAGTTCGAAAACGGGAAGTAAGGAGGATTGAATATTTGAACTGGAGAATAAGGGGCGAGCGTAGATGCGTCTTCATTGTGTAAATATCTCGATACTCAAGTAGAGCAACGTGCAGTGCGGTTAGTACTTAGATGGGTGACCCGTCTAGGGAAACACAGCGATCTCGTTCCATATTCTAGCGGCTTGTATATCAGTATATACGCGGAAGCTATGTAATTTCAGACGAGGATTACGTAGTGGTTATACCACCCTTCGGAGGGGATGTAAAGCAGGCGGTCCCTTGTCTATTAAATGTTAGGCAAGTAAAAGATCCCCACTCTTCTTAAGGGAAGAGGTTCGGCGAAATTTCCAGGTTGGAGGTAGCTCGTCTCCTGGTGTCGGTGATAGACCTTGATAGCGGAAATAAGTAGTTAAAAAAAAACTGGAGAATAGCAAATTGAAGAGGGTGCTTATTTATAGTATGTTTAATCTGTATCATCCGATGGACGACTTTTAGTACAGAGAGGCAGAAATGAAGAGGGTAGCATCTGAAGGTATAACAAAATTGGTTGTGCATAAAGGCGAAAGTGTGAATGCCTATGGCATAGAATAGATGTATCAGATTTACACATTCAACACAATTTAATTGAGCACCATTTTTTCAAGATATCAATCTCATTGGGCAAGTCAAGTGAAACAAAGGACGGTTAAACCAATTATTTCGATGCGCAGGAGAATCACATATTTGATGCGAGTGAGGAAGGGAGAGGCTAATTAAATGCTGAGTAATTTTATATTTTAGAACATATTTTAATTTGTGAAAATTGTTTAGTTTTATATTATTAAAATTTGTAGCGATTTGTTTGAAATCTATTTCAACTTATAACACCTCATATTTATGATAAGCTCATCCTACTTTATTTGTGCTTTTTGAAAAATGTATAAGGCAAATTCTCAACGATTTTGTCTTGATGCGAATTGAACTTTCGAAAAATGCAATGTTGAGAGAAATGAAAATAAGAAAAGAATTTTTCAGTACTTTTCACATTCTACTGTATTTTCCGTACCATTGTGGTATTAATCATTAGATTAAATGTGTACTTAACATGCTTAAAAAATAAATATAAATGAAGTAGTGTATCACTACCAACTACTGTAAGGGTTTCAATTTTTTAATTTAATTTGAATTTTATTAACCACAGATACAAGACAAATAATAATAACTCAGGAATAAGCTGTAACGGAATTATATACCATGTAACAATAATTGTTTTTTATTATTATTATTTTATGGACTGTAATAATAGTATTATATAATTTCACATTGTTCACCATATAATTTATTTAATTTAAATAGTATGTACGATGAATTAATTAAACATTAATTATTAATGTGACATCTTTACGAGAGGAATATTGTTTTGCTTAGTATAACATTAATAAAGTCAATTCGCTACGGTGTTATTTATCATGGTAATTTTTGTGTACACCTACAAGGTAATAGGACAATGGAAAGCTTTTTCTATAGGATGATTTTGTCTACACCCAATAATAAATGATATATCCAGTACGAGTGAACAAAAAAATAATATAACGATTTCCATAAATTGTGTCTTTACTGAGACTGGTTTGAATCTCTTGACGTTTATTTGGTATTGAGCCAGACAGCAGCAGAAAATATTAAAAATTGCTAATAAACAATACTTTGTGTCAACCAGAAACTGTGTAATGTACATTATGTTCAATTAAATTGTCAATATAAGTCACATCTGAAAATTAAGAAAATTAATGTGAGTACCAAAATAATATAAACAAAATAATATGTAGGTATATATTTCGATATATATTTTGAATGCCTACTCTTATGTATAAACATTTGACATGTTTAATAACTTACTGACAGTAAAGCCGCTCGTGATATAAATCTTAAAATACTCAAATTCTATTAAACATATTGTATTAATTCCTTTAACCAAACTTGTAAATCAATGTATTAGAAAAATGTATTTCCTAATATTCTCAAAATTTCAAGAAATTCTCAAAACTCACAAACAAGGTAGTATTGATGACCCTGTCAATATTCATATACTAATCTCCATAATACTTTTTAAAACATTTTTGGGGTTGTATTAAACTACAAATATCATATAATAATATTTTGAAAGTTTTAATTTATTTTAGCATCAATTTGAGCCAAAACGTCTACTACAGTTTTCTGTTACCATCCAGAAGTTATTATAATCGTGTCTTCAAGACAGATTGTTACCTATTACAACAAGCATTTCAAACCTATAAACGTCAAATCTGACGTTCTTCAGGGCCCCGTATTGGGGGCATCTCTTAACTTATTTTTAATAATGATTTATCATGCAACACCGTAACATGTTGTTAAATGGGAATAAAACTAAATCGATGATTTTTAGTTGAGAACAGTACATATTGGATAATATGATATCCACAAGTTTTGTTGCAATTTGTTAAATTTGTAGGCGTCTAGACAATAAATTAATATGAGAAAATCACGTACACGCCATTTGTGGTAAAATGGCAAAAAATATTTATTTATTATATAGTCTTGCGAGTTGTGTATCACAAAAAACGTTATTAACTGCACATTTTGTTTAACTCACTCTACACTCATCTGTGAAATGTTAGTCTGCGTTACTTTCCGTGTGTTGCAGCTGTTTTTGAGCATTGAAGGTAACATGACGTTTGAATTGTAGAGAAAAAAACTTTGAGACTTTAAGTTTGAGCTGTCGATCTGAGGGTCTGTCGTTCGGTCGTTCGGTCGGCCCTCTGTGATTTTTTTTTCTGCACAATTACTTTGGAACGGTTTATGATATTGACTTGAAATTTGACACACATAGATATCGACTGTCTACCGCGGTCTGTGTTCGACCCCCAGCCCCGGTATTGACAACACCGGTGGGGGTGGATGTATGTCTGCGTTTTTCAAATGTGTAACCCCCTTCCGCACAGCCTTGGCTTTGGATTTGGGGGTTGTCTACTATCTGTGGTGTGTTTATGTTTATGCTTTATAGTATATTAGTAAAGTAATTAATGGTTGTAATTAGTACAATATTATAGCGAGATCTGAAATTAGATTATAATTTGATTTTATGCCCTTTAAAATTTGGGAGGTAAATAGGTAAAGCAAGCAAATCTCGATAAAAATGGAATTTAGTGCATATGTACGACCTACTACCAATCTGGTAGATTATCGTTCTATGGATTTTTGTGGTAGACGATTTTTGTGGTAGACGATTTCAAATTGGTTAATTGAAAATATACTCGCATACACAGTTTTCAATGGAACGTACCCGAGTGTCTATTGACTACGTGCACGTCGATTCACGATATCAGTTGTGCATTATGCTTTGTTTGGTTATGTACTTAATATTTCATTAATGAAGATACGTAAAAAATAAAACTCTGCTGAAGTTGAAGTTTTTATTTCAATCAAAATGTAACATAAATTTAACTTATGGAAATTTAAAAATAATAGGATACTAAATAATAAATTTAACATAAGGTTAACTGGTATAATAGTAGAAGTTGACAAAATGATTAGGTAGTACCTATAGTAACAAAAACAACACAGGTCTACAAAAAAGGTCTTGTCCTGAGGTTCTCATCTAATTTTACTTCGACATCCAGTGGAAGTATAGTAACGACAAAAAAACTTTTAAAATTTTTATTGTTCAAATAGGCTTAGAATGTCATGAAACGTCGAGATTTTAAGTTTGAGCGGAAAAAAAATTTCTGTCTGTCGGTCTGTCGGTTTGTCTGTCTGTAACTTTTTTGTGCGCACGTTTACTCTGGAACCGTTTAAGATATTGACTTGAAATTTGGTACACATATCGAAATCTAGAACTAGATTATATTTTCATCTTGTTCCGGCGAAGGGTTGGGGGGTAAATTGGGGTAAATTTTTGGTAAATATGTAAATCAAGCAGGTAAGAGTCCATAAAATTGGTATTTAGTATATACAAGAGAAGCTAAGGTCTCAAAAATATTTTTGGCATTAGCCACCCCCATTACCAACCCCCCCATTATTAAAGGGGATGAAAAAAAATTTGATTTAGTGTGTGTACAAAAACGAGAAACCTCAAAATATTTTTTACTTCATCCGCTCCCACTACCACCCTCCTATCACCACCCCCACCCCACTACCGATGTGGGTTATCGTTTTATGGGTTTTTGGGGTAGAGTATTTCAAATATTTATTATCATATTAAAGTTCCATAAACAATTATTTCCACATACAAATTTTTTTCGTTGTGACTGACTTGGATAGAAAATCTGGATGTGGAAGTAGTGATTCCTTGGGCAGCGGTTCTTCTGAAATATTTTGACATGCTGAAGCCAATTTTGGAGCAAAAAATTCTATAGTGCCAGTTTCTCTCTACCACCCTTATTATCCCCCTAAAAAGAGGGCAAAAAAAGAGTCTCGTCCTAAGGTTCTGATCCAACTTTTCTGAAGTATTTTGACGCGCTAAAGTCAATTTTGGACAAAAAAAATTATATCTTGTCAGATTCCCTCTACCACCCCTTTTATCCCTTAAAAAAGGCAAAAATCAGATATTGCTCATCCTAAAGTTCTGATCTAACACTATTCTGAAGTATTTTGACACACTGAAGCCAATTTTGGGCTAAAAATTTTTTTCTATCGAGTCAGTTTTTTAGGGGATAAAAGGAACGGTAGAGGGAAATTAACACGATATTTTTTTTTCCAAAATTGGCTTCAGCGCGTAAAAGTACTTCAGAAAAAATAGATCAGAACCCTAGGACAAGCAAGACCTGTTTTTTGCCTTTTTTGAGGGGAAAAAAGGGAGTGATAGAGGGAAACTGACACGTTAAAAAATTTTTTTGTCCAAAATTAGCTTCAGCGCGTCAAAATACTTCAAAAAAGTTGGCTCAGAACCTTAGTACAAGACCCGTTTTTTGCCCTTTTTAGGGCGATAAAAGAGGTGGTAAAGAAAAACTGACACGACAGAATTTTTTATCTCCAAAAATTGACTTCAGCTTATCAAAATACCCTAAAATCTCTGCCATTAACAAAGATTTCATCCAAAAATTCGCATTGATTGTCACAGATTGCTAACAATTTATTTTTGATGTCGCCCATTATTGTGATGTATCGACACTTACTCACAGATAGATGTATGTATCTAGTCGGAAAGTTAACAACACTGCAACAAGTTTAAAATTATATTAGATTTGATTATATTGATCTCCAACAGTCGGGTATAGATTACATTGTGGCCGCGTATAATTTACTTTAATAGGGTTGTGGGCGTGGTCTGAGCTGTGAGCAGGTACATTTTATAAATAGATAGAAAATCTGAATGAGAAAGTAGTGACTCTTTAGGCAGCGGTCTTTTATTTCGTTTATAAGTTTTTACTACCGTTTAATCAACTATGTAGATGTTTACCGTTTTTCCCCAGTCGCTACTTATTTTTCTCAGAAGGCTTTTACATATTTAAAAGTATAAATCCGTTAACAACATGGTAGCACTGTTGTTAATCGACACGCGCAACTTATTGCTGTCTATCTTATTAATAGGTTCGAGTCCCACCTTTGGGATATGTCAATATTGCTTGTGTGTCCACGTGCCCTGCTTAAACTTGAAACCCACTCGAATGCCATCTGCAAAATATTTTTTTCCTAAATGATATACTGAATTTTTCTCACACTTTATAACCATGCTATATCTAATTAAGTTTTAAAATAATTCCTTACTAGCAAATTATATAAGATAATTACTGCACTCTAAACATTACAACAGTAGTAATAGATAATTACTTATTTGATGTAGAAGATCACTGTAGATCCAAAAACGGCAGAGATCTAATAGACAGTTTTGCACTTGAGCATTTATGCGGTATATAATTTTAAATCAACTACTCTTCTTAATTAACGGTTATGGACATCCCAACAGTTAGCCGGATAACATATGAAACCTGTATAATAATATATTGTGAGCATATAAATATTTGGTTTTTCTCTTTACTGCAGATTGGAATTTTCTCTTGATGAGTAAACAAGAATACAATAATTTACATACAGGTTATTACGTCTATTAGTTACCCGTTAACGAGAAATTACTATATACTGCATACTATACTTGTTCCTACTAAGCTCAAATAAAATAATAATAATAGTAATGTAGTATTGTTCGTTTGTGAACCAGGTGTTACGTACAAAACCGATTATCGTTAATTGTCTGCTTCTTATAACGATAATTATTTCTAAATGAACCTTTTAATTGTACTTTCTTATTATATTAATTATGTTTTGTCTCCCAGAAGCAAGCTGATTTTAAATAGGCTATCTTGATTTTAATTAAATCTATTTAGATGAATTTTAACTACTAATTACTTATTTTATTACTAATTACCAAAATAGGGAGAAAATATAAAGCTACTGTTCGATTTAAATAAATTTAAATAGTGAGATACACGTTACCCCAATAGTCACTGTGACTGCGATAAATTGATAAATTATAATATTTAATTAGTTCTTTAGATCCAGATTAATGTCAGAAATTTAATTAATGAATACGGAAAACACCGGTAGCATGTTTTTTGCACTATTATTTATCGAAATTACAAAATTTTAGTATGTCGTATAAGTTTTTGAGATGTTTGTGCAATTATCCAAGATTTATATGTTTTAATAATTTATGCGAATCGTAAAACATTAACATTTCGTGTTTGTACTTATTAATTTCGCACCTAATAAATTTCAAATTTAATAAATTGATGTGGTTTAAAAATTCTCTTCCAGATAACGTGTTATAAGATAATTGCATCTTAATAATTTTATTTATTGCTTTCGTAATGGCGCAAATAGCAATATGAATTTATAAATAAATAATATTGTCATTTATCAATAACAGCTATTCAAGAAATATATTCTATTGACTTGTCAACGCCTTAGTTTCTTCACCTTTTATTACGCAGATGATCCAACTTGCTGATGCCAACCTGGTCGATACGATTTGAAGATTGCTGTAATTTCAGCAGACCAGCTCACTTTTACGAATGAGTTCAAAGCATTCCGACAATGTTGGCTCCAGCAAGTTGGATCATTTGTAGACTCCTTTAGACATGGATGGTTTAATAGCGTATTAATGCTTTCAAGATGTGGGACTGGAGAAGTTTGTTATGAATTCCCTGAACTGTTCACAGCACTGACAACTCAAACCTTTTCATATTTAGCTATAACAACCAGCGATAGTACAATATATAATGATTGATGGTTTAAGGAAAATCGGATGGTGAAGAAAACATCAGCCAAAATATTGAGCTGATGTCACTGACCCAAGTAACATGGTCACGTTATTTTAACGTCAATTTGAAGTCACCTTTATCATTAATGCGACACTACATGACTTAAAAATGACGCGAAATATGACAACTGTCACAGCCTAAAGACGTCAAATTGATGACATTTAGCGACGTTTATCAGATGAACACTTATAGGCTCGCTCGTACTTATCTTTAAGTAATTGGTATAAATTTATCTTTAAGAAATATAATATTTGACATCTGGTCCTCCTGAAGTAGTAAGTAACTACACGGTGAGTGCTTTACCATCTCATATATTCCAATATTATAATATAAAAGGAAAAATGGGGTGTATGACAGTGTTGTACATGGTTTGAGCAACAGCTGCGTTGTGTAACAACACAACGCAGAAAATAACTATGCTCTATTCTAGTTTTCATCCATATATCTTCAAAATAATATATCTCTAATAAATAAAATCGGATGTACATATACCGGGTGTCCCATTTAAGTTAACACGACGAATATCTCGAGAATAGCGTATTTTAGAAAAAGAATTTCGAGCAAACGTTGTTTTTTTTGAGGCAGAAATAAAAAAGTATTATTTACTGTTTGATTTGGTGGACATTTTCAACATCATTATTATTATGATATTATTGTATGACAAATAGCAACCACTTTTGTCTCGACCATTTTTTTTTATTTAACTTCAATTTTGCAATAAATACTAAAAAGAAACATAACCAAAGATTTTTAGACATTCTAGTTGCATAGTTGAGGTCGCATGAAAAAATGGTTGAGACAAAAGTTGTTTCTTTTGTCGCAGAATAAGATACTGGGTAAGGAGTATAGAGGTTTTCGTAAATGACCTTGAAAACGACAACCGAATCAAAAAACGCTGCCCAAAGAATCAATACTTCTATATCCATCTTTTCTACCCAAGTTTCTTACAACGAAAAAAAAAAAAATAAGTATGTAAATAACACAACCACAAAAAAAAATGACCTAGGCACTACACTAGTATATTCCCATGTATTTTCATGTGCTGAATTCGAATCTGAGGTCAGAATTGGTCGATTGGCTCGTATTTTGAAGAAATAGTTAAGTACGGTTCCAGAGTACCTAAGAGGAGGTGTGGATAAAATAAAAAAAAATTGAGGTCTTAGGTTCTTGTATACACGCTAATGTACAATTTTATTTTTTTCACACCCTTTATTAATGTGGGGGGTAGTAATGGGGGTGGCTAAGCCAAAAAATTTTTTGCTACCTTAACTTCTTTTATAGTCACTAAATTCCAATTTTACGGACTCTTCTTGCTTCATTTACCTATTCACCCCCATTTACCCCAATTCATCCCCGAACCCTTCAACGGAATAAAATCAAAATATAATCTAGTTCCAGATCTCGTTAAGATACATACGTGTACTAAATTTCAAGTCAATATTTTAAACGGTTCCAGAGTAGACGTGCGCACAAGAAAAATTACAGACAGACCGACCGACAGACATAAATTTTTTTTGCTCAAAATCTCGACGTTTCATGACATTCTAAGCCTATCTGAACAATAAAAATTTTCAATTTTTTTTTGCCACTGGATGTGGTAGTAAAATAAACTAGAGGAAGCATTATACTCTTCGCCGATTTACTGAGCTTTTTATATAATTGTTACACATTCTATAGGATACTCTTCGCATTTTTCTTGTAAATTATATTATGTTAGTTTTTGGACATTCTAAATTTTGTAATACCAACTTTGTTGTGAAAAAAAATTTTTGCGGATTTTTGCGGATTTTTGCGGATTTTTGCGAAAAAATATATGAAAAAAAAATATATGAAAAAAAAAATCACGATGTGAGGGATCGAACCCGGGACCTTTGGATTGCAAAAAAGCAAAAAAAAGCAAAAACATATATTATTCTTCATTTAAGTACAACTATGTGCCTTACCAGATCCTGTCCCGGAGCCAACCAAACAACCATGGCACGTAGTATCATGGTGAATGTAAGAATGAACGGGGCAGGTCCGGCTCGGCTTAACGGTTAACGGGGGGATTAGCTCTCCTGTTTGTTATAAACAAACTTAAAAACTAATAATAATATTAAAAATTGCTGTCTACGCAGAGACCTAAAGCTAATTAATTAACACAACACTTGGCAAAGCACTGAGACGAAACTCTTGCCGCTACACCACCATTTCTTATTACTAAAATTGTTAATGAGTGTAATATATGCCATTAGAAAATTTATTGTGATTATTAGGAAACACACATTAGTAAAATGTATTAAAAAAGAGTAGTGATAGGAAATAACATTTCGCAAGGTTTCTATTTATTACAAACCATAAAAAAATGTAAAAAATATTTTTTTAAATATTAAATTACTAATAACTTTTTTATTTACCAATCTATTTTATTGAAAAATCACTAACATAACGATATAAATTTTTTTTCTCTACGAGCGATATTTACTGATTTAGAAATGTGCCGATCAAATACAATATACTCTTCGTTTTTGCGAAGAGTATAATAATGCCCTTTAATTTAAATGGGACACCCGGTATAAGGCGACGACGATACCCGGAAATAACCATATATTTAAATACGCCGATTTCAAACCACCTAATAAATCGTGTTTTAATTAATTCCCATCCAAAGTACGATAGACATCAAATTACCTTGCTCAACACTCAATTAATCAAATATATATTAAAGATGATTTTTTAAATCTAATTAACTACTAATTAAGAGAGTTGTAATAATATTTCTAAGTGGGCAATAATTATAGAAAGTGTCCACTTGCAATGTGAATTGCTACATTTAACACATTTACATATTTTCCTCCGTAAATGATAAATCCAGATAAGTTTTACGACGTGGTAGCGGTTAAGACATGTCATATTAAAATTATCAAGCGTAAAGTTGATGATTTATCTACTTCTGGGATGAATGTGCTACTTGTAACACACACATTGACTATTGATTATAGCAATCAATATTTTAGTATACGAGCATCTTTCATAGATAAATAAATAACTGGTAGATTAAGATTTATCTATTTACCATCTAATATTTTAAGTGAAAATAGATAAATGTATGCTCTTTGCATGCATTCTAGTATTTAGTCATTGATGCTAGAGAAAGAAAATGTAACTTGTACAAAATTATGTGCAGTTTAGCCTTCGTCGATGTCGATTATTAGCAAAAAGTCGGAAAAGGACTGGAGATGTCCAAAAAGAGCTGGGGGAATATTGCTGTCTGCTGATACAAAAATATGCCAAGTTCTTATGTCAAAGAATTAAGAGTTAAGCAGTGACGTCGCAAGACAGCACAACAAAAGTCCTTATAGCTTGGTAATGTCTGGAGATACCGAAAAAATAATAATAATAATAATTTAGGCGTGATGCATTATTCTAGTTGGTTTTCAAGACGTTAGAAGTGAGAAGAAAATAAAAAGGAGCAGAAGGAAGAGAAGAAGAAAAGGGGGAAGGGAAAGAGGAAGAAGACAAATAATATGAAAACGAAGAAGGAGAAGCAGGATATTAAGAAGAAGGAGAACATGGAGAAGAAGAAGAATTCCTAATTTAGGAAACGGTAAAGTGACGAAGCCATCGCAAAAACTTGGACATGATTATTATACATAAAAGTTCTCATTTAATTCTTCTATGTTTTGTTCTCAATCAATTCGAATCCCAATTTTGTTCCCACTTGATCGTTCTTTATTCAATTCATTCCGAGATTCGCTTCCTTGGAGAAGAGTTTTATTATCAATTTTGTTCCATTTTTTTTGTATCTATTTTATTCTCAGGTTTATATGAGTCTGGTTTACAACTTAACGACAAGTGTAAAAAAATACGACCTTATTATTTTATCGGAATATTCTATTTCTATTGAATGTCAAGCTTTTTACATAAGAAGCTATTTTTCACCTTGATTTTCAATATTCATTAACTGTTTATATGCTAAATATTATAATTTAATTAGTGTAAGTAGTTTAAGATGCACAATGCACATATTATTATGCAGATAAATATTTATAAACATGGATTTTCTAGAAAAATAAATAAGAAATCTAACTATTAATAACTATTACTATTTCTGGAATTATTAGATGTGATCGAAACTTCATACATATCTATTGCGTATAAAATACAAAAATATGATACATTTTACAACATTGCAGGCCTGAAAGTCCTTGTGCCCTTTTAATTTAATTAAATAAAGAAATTATAACATGAAAAAAAAATAGTCGTCTTAGAACACTGCTTTTTGTAGTGTTTTATGATTTTTTGTTTTAAATTGTGGTAATTTTGAATATTGATCAATGAAAATATATTTATTGGTGTCAGATCGGGTCAGTCAGTGTTCATTTTCTTTATATAGCCTTTTACAGATAGTTTTTGGGACGTTTAATTCCATTGGAGTTTGATCGAGTCAGTTTATATCGTGCTTTATAGATACTATTTAGTTATTTGCATACAAGACGATGTAATAAGATTCACTGTGATCAGATCGGGTGAGTGGTAAGGCCGAAAGTTCCATCAATGTACTTTCTCGATGCATCGCCTCGCAGAGATAAGTAAAACCAGATGAAATTAATTGAAATTCCTCGAAGCTGGAGGAACATGCAGTATAGACATTGAGAGAGGGACGTGGGCAGATTTGGCAGGTTCAACGTACAACCGGCGGTCGAATTCGAGAATTCATCTGAACAGGAGAATACAAAGGTAATCAATTTTTGACTTTACCTTTTGTTCGTGCTACAAAGAAGACAATTTCCTATGATACTAGAATTTTTTAACAATAGCAAAGTCAAACTTTAGATAAAGCATTAGCCAAAACAGTATGCAATTACGACCTGACCCGTACCGCACCCATACGTACGTCTGTACGTATGAGTACGGTACGGGTCAGGTCATAAAATTAAAATTTTGATCAAGAAAGGCAGTATAGCAGTAAAAAGATGAGTTCTACTGCATCCTTTCGCTCTATTAATTAGCTACTAACGACGATAGTTGTAGGTAAAGTACATTTCAAAGTCTTTCAATTCAATATTTTTAAGACACTTTAAAATAAAATAAATTAGAGCTACACATTTATTAGTAATTGAAATAATCGTTGGAATTTTTATTAGAACAGACAGCTTAAAAACTGATAATTACACTATTCAAAATAATTTTAAACATTATAATTCAATTTTTTTAACAAAAAGAGCTGATGATGGAAGTAATTTTCTTGAATATTTTTTGTTTAATTTTTTATGATCAGTAGTATAAAATGAAGAGAGGGCTTGGTCAATTCTCTATAGATTGGTTATTTATCTTATAAAATAAAAAAACCGCTGCCCAAGGAATCACTACTTCCACATCCGGATTTTCTATCCAAGTCACACAACGAAAAAATTTTGTATCTGGAAATAATTGTTTGTGGAATTTTAATAATATAATATTTGAAATCCTCTACCCCAAAAACCCATAAAACGATACCCCACATCGATAGTGGGGTGGGGGTGGTGACAGGGGGCGGGAGTGGGGGGTGGATAAAGTAAAAAAATATTTTGAGGTTTCTGATTCTTATAGACACACTAAATCACATTTTTTTTCATCCCCTTTAATAATGGGGTGGGTGTGGCTGATGCCAAAATTTTTTTTGAGATCTTAGCTTCTCTTGTCTATATTAAATATCAATTTTATGAACTCTTACCTGCTTGATTTACCTGTTTACTCCAAATTTACTCCAATTTACCCCCCAACCCAACCCTTCGACGGAACAAGATGAAAATATAATCTAGTTCTAGATCTCGTTAAAGTACATATGTGTACCAAATTTCAAGTCAATATCTCAAACGGTTCCAGAGTAAACGTGCGCACAAGAAAGTTACAGACCGACAGACCGACAGACAGAAATTTTTTTCGCTCAAACTTGAAATCTCGACGTTTCATGACATTCTAAGCCTATTTGAAAAATAAAAATTTTTTAAAAATTTTTTTGTCGTTACTATACTTCCACTGGATGTGGAAGTAATTTAGTTAACGGCTACTACAACAAGGATACATTAGTATAAAATTAGTAAAAATCGTATTATAATATAATTAAAGGAGAGAGATTGAAATTGTTTTTTAGTCGAGAGGGAGGGAGTTAAACGTTTCTTGCGGAAAATCACGCCTTAAATTATTTTAATTATCTACAACAACCAACCCACCGGAAATTGTTCCATATATAAGTTATGCATGTATGAGAGGTACACCCAGTAGAATGTGTAGTAGATTAAAATGCATACTATTTTTACATTCTATGATTGCCAAGCTTTCAGAAACATCCATCCGTTTTTTATGTATTCCTAATTAATACTAAATGTATTAAAGACAGACTAGTCAAGATTGTACTTCACTTCTTCAATATTTGAGAAAAGCAATGTGCTCATTAAATCTAGCTATATTTGAATGTTTCGTTTGTCCAACACGTTTAATTTCGTAAACCCTGTACAATTTACTTAAGTACATACATTTTATCCCTTAGATTTTCTGAAATTTTATGCCTATTTTGATGCCGAAACATAGGCTGAAGTGTTCAGCTTGTTTTCAGTGTTTGTGAAAACTATTTCAGTGTCAAATAAGTCATGCTTCATATAATTCTTAAAATAGCAGAGCATGTTAGTTAATATTCCTGTAAGGTAAAACATAATGTACTGAATACTATTATTGGTATGATACAGTTTTCACTTGGATCTAGAAAAGTCTCAGTGAAGTTATATGATGAAAGATTAAAACATAGTACTAGCATAGAAATTGTAATTGAACTAATATGTTGAATGAAACCATAGGCGGAGACACGAAGTTTTCAGTCGCTTTGAAAAAATAAAGTCTCAAATTACCGCGATAAATATATTATTGTTCTATGAATAAACAATACTAATTTGTCAGAATGTATGCTTTTAGAGGGCAGAATATTTACTAGTGAAATATTTTGTCGAACTCTATACATTTCCTTAAATATATAAGGAATAAAAACCAGACTGCAACCAACAGCTAGAATTACGTATTACAAGCCTGGCCGCGTTAGTGCCACAAAATGCTAAAGTTTCGATTTTAACAGACACCAGACGAAAGACTTATTCCTACTTAAAAGAGCTCTCGTGCCAGCCATCTCATACCACTTGCAGACTGCAGTTTCGAGCTATTGACTCTCGTCAGTGCAAAGTAGGTCTGAGATGGCAAATGCTTCCTTCCAGCCGTCTCAGACTTACCTTGCACTGACGAGAGCCAATAGCTCGAAACTGCAGTCTGCAAGTGGTATGAGATGGCTGGCACGAGAGCTCCTTTAAGTAGGAATAAGTCTTTCGGCTGGTGTCTGTTACAATCGAAACTTTAGCGTTTTGTGGCAATACATAGTTATTGCACTAACGCGGCCAGGCTTGTAATACGTAATTCAGCGCTCGGCGGGGCATTAGTCCAGGGAATAGCTGTTGGTTGCAGTCTGGTTTTTATTCCTTATATATTTAAGGAAATGTATAGAGGGAGTTCGACAAAATGTTTCACTAGTAAAACTAATTTGTCAATATGACGTTAATTAGATATTTGTTTTAAATGAAATTTTATGAGTTAATCAAATCCTTTTTATTCGAATGACAAATTTAAATAGTTTTTTAATGCTTTTTTTGTTTAGATAACAAAAAAGTGACCGTGATGTAAAACATTGTTTTTTGGCTCTCATTAAAGAGCGTACAAAACTATTTTTCGCCCCAGGGGGAAAGATGATTTTTTTCGAATGGCGTCAATAGCAATGTATAAAATAATAGTAATTTTATTTAGATTGTTTCATTGACCGACTGCAATAAACATTTTCTGGGTAATTTTTCTAGAGGAAAATGATTTTTTACAGCGCTAGTTCTGAAACATTACGGATAAACCCGCATAAACAAATGCAAATTTAACACGTTTTTAAGGCAAAGACTCAATACACACGCAGGCAATTGACAATTTTTAAAGCGAATGGTTTTTATTTTTGGTAAATATTATTTTATTTTTCAATATTTCGATCTATCGCCAAAACTAGCATATACACTATGTCTGGAAGGTCATTTCACTGGATTCTTAATCTTCAAGGACGATCCACGTGCGAGTCCTGGGAATTACTTAGTTATCAAGTAAAGTGATACTTTCCGAATCGAAGTAACGTGACACTCCCTTCTTCTCAACTGCCGCGATTTTCTGTTGCTAACTTGACACTAAGAACACTACAATTTATGTTGTCAGACTTGAACAATATAGTTGTTATGAATTCATTGGGTACTGAAATCACATGATCATGCAAAAAGATAGCGTATGCATCTCTGGTGCATAGTGCTTCTGCAGCTCTCGTGCGTGTACTTTATGCCCTTGGTGCCTAAATAACTAATCTTCGCTTTCTTCTTCGCCTTTGACTTCGACTTCTTATCTACTTCCAGCATTCGTTATGTTACGATTCCCATATTTTTCGTGGTTTTCATAAAGGTTTTCTTCCGTTTGATTTGAACTTTATATCTTTTGTCATTTCTCCTTATCATGTTCTAATATATTCGTACTTTCGCGCCATATATATATATTTGTCGACATTTCTTATCTATTTGTTCCAATGCAGCCTCCAATTTCTCTTAGAAAGCCATAGTTGCGAATGTGGTTTTTACTTATAACTAATATTAGATTTGACACTTTTATAAAATTTAACACTTATATTTTTGACTTTATTATCTATAGTATAAATATGGGTCGTTTTACAACGAATAACTGATTTTCATGTGAAGCTTGTTATAATTTAAATATGTGAAAACAGGTTTATCAAAGTGACTAAACTTAAAAGAGAAATTTTGCCTCTCGTCATTACATTCAGTTGAATTTGTCATTATTATAATTTTCCTCCGAGAGACGTTGAATACGTTTTCTCTGATTTTACCACCGACAGTTGTAGATAATGTTTTAACCATGTTAACAGGTATTTTAATTAGGTGTTTGTGAACACTGAGTTAGTGTGATATAGCCGTAAATATTCCAGTAGCACCGATATTTAACCATTTATCTTATCTATTATCATTTGTGTTATAAATAAATCTAGTCTTCGAATATTCCAGGCCTTTAAGTCAGCTCATTAAGATGAGTGATTGGTAATCATCTACAAATTGAAAGAAATGCAAATTAAAAAAATTAAATTTTAAAATTTTAAATGGCTGTCTATCACTATACTGATTTGATTTGGCAGAGTATGGCAGGCATTGTTGCCACTCCCGTAGAACTCACCGCAGCGAGATCCACGTGACAAGTGTTTATGCTTTCCTTTTTGTGTTTTTACTTGCAGAGTTTTTCTTCTCCGGAGTCATCTAATTGCTAATTGATTCCTTGTGATTTCTTTTTGATCCTTTCCTAATTTGACATGACGAACCAACTGTAACGGAGAGAAACGATAAAGGAGAGAATCAAAATGGCATACAGAGTCACAAGGGCAATCATACCGTTTACTGATAAAAATAAGCTATTATGGGACCTTACCAAATGTAAGTGCATAGCCGTCAAACGGCCAACGATCACATATGGAGTCAAGAAACGCGGCAACAATAAAAGCCAACAGAAGAAGTTTTTGAGAAGAGCAGAAAGGGACAACTACGTCCAACTACTCGCAAGAACAAAAAGATGAAAACAGCGACATAAAACATCAACACGATTAGGAGGAAACACAATTAAAAAAGGATAGAAATGTACGCAATGAAGTACTGGGGACTTACCCAACGAAGAGACCCAACACATCTACTGAAGAAACCGCCAGCACCGAACTAACTAAAAATAGCGAGACCATGCTACAGCGGAGAACAACAACTGAGAGGATAAGGATAAAAAAATGAACACCACAAAGAAATTGCAATGATGTATCACCACAATTGGAAACCGAGGAATCAGAAGAGTCAGAAAAAGAAAATTCGAAGAAGCAGAAACACAAAAAGAGGAGCATGAACACTCCATATTAAGACAACACGCGGCAACATATTTCACAAGAAGTCTCAGAAGAGGCAGAAGTCTGAAAACACAAAAAAGGGAGCTTAAACGCTCCCTCACGATACACGCATCTCACAAATACCTACCTCCCATCTTGGATTCCTTTACCATGTGGCCCTCGCTGCTGGCAACAAGCATGGCCTTACTCCAACCTAGCGTGGACGTAGCAGGCCCAGCTGTATAACCCTGGGATTGGCAGTAATGCCTATCGCACGCTGGTAAATCAATCAATGAGCAGGTCTTGATATTTTGCAGAATTTAACCTCTGTTTATTTATGTACTTTTTGTACTATCTTAAATTTTATATAGGTTGTAAATAAACATTATTATCATTTTTATTGTAGCTAATTTATCATATGATACCCGCAGCTAGCTTAAAGCATTATCACACTAAAGGTTTGAAACTTTTCTAGAATGAAAAACCAATATATAACGTTCGGCAGTTGAGTAATATATAATTTTCGGATGTAAATATTACTATTTAATTAACATTTTGCTCGAATACGGCACAACTCCTGATGTCACTGAGACCAATAACATAGTGGCGTGTATCTTTTTATCTTTTGCAGTTGGCCACTCTCGATTGCAACGTCTACTTATTTTTATATGCTTACTCATAAACTCTATTTCGCTTTAAAATTGTATTAAAACATACTGTTTTAAAATATTATAGAGTACACGCCTCTGGCGATCATCTTGTATTACAGATACAGTTCTATTTGAAGAGGAATTCAATGGAAATAGAAATTATAATTCATTTCAGTTCAGCGTGTAACGGATTAATAAACAACAACTTTTTCACGGTGACTACTAAAAAATTTTTTCAAGTTGTGACATATACCTATTTGGTTAAATCAAATAGGTATATATCATGAATTATAAAGATATTTATGAAATGAAGAAGTGTTTATCATTTGTACCTCCTGCCCTAAGAAGCTTGCTATATATATGTACCGACATCACCTCTGGTTAGGTTAGTACGTCAATATATAAAAAACTATTAATTTATTTGAAAATGGTAATATGTTGTTGAGGTTATATAAGCAAGAGAGAGTTTTGTTACATATCTGTAGTTTTAGACAGCTGTTAGGGAAATTGGCATAGTCCTTTCTTTATACCAATCGAGGTGGTAATAAAACTAAAAAAATAAGTGAAGGGAGCCCCATTGGTACCGTCTATGGCAGTAACTCGTAGCTCGTGACATTAGTACAATTTGCAGCATATTTTGTTGGAGTTGTTACATTTTTATTACTACTAAACAAGCGTACCAAGACTAGAACACGTAGGGAAAGTTTCGTACATCGTTGTGTTGATCATTTATCAATTGAGTTCTCGGGTGCCAATCAAACTCGTAAATATTTTGCGTAGCAAGTAGTATAGAAGTAAGGTAGACTGGATGCCACAAAACTATTTCCACTACTGATTGCGGTTTAAACATATTGCGTTTGGATATCACGCCAACATTTATTTTGGGCGGCGATTTATTTCCAAAATTAGAATTTATGCTAATGATGAAGTAGTGCTCGCTTTGAAAGTAATTAATACCCAAAAAAGTATTTTAAGGAGAAATAATTTATATACTTACTGAATTTAAGAGTTAAACATGCAGTTAAACACAGGAATTACTATACTATACATGCTCTTATTAATTATAATAGTCCTTAATAGCCTGGGCTTTGGATACTGTTGAATCTTATAGTATGTAAGCAAATCTCCTAAAAACTTGTCCCGTGGGATTTTCAATGGTACAGGTATGGGACTGGTACCAATCTCTTCGCAAAGAAACATTGATTATGAATTGACATGGTGATAAGTTATAAATTGTGTGCGAAAAAAGACCTAAAACCAAATTATCGTCAAGCAGTTCGAGCAAAGAGAACTGGATCATTAAAACATTAAAAATTCAATATAGTCATTATTTTACTGTATATAGTATATAGAATTAGAAGTAAAAGAGCCTTTTCCGAAAATTATTATTAAAACTTTACTCTATAACGGGCCAATTTACAAGCAATTCGGTGACAGTGAGATTTAAAGCGATATCCTAAAAGACCACGAACTAATGAGCTTTGTTGGAAAAATTAGTAACAATTTTGAACACATATTTTGGACATTGCGCTGTGTGCAGCAATTGTAAAACTATGTCGACGCACATGTATGCAAAAAAAATATATGCACCAAAATGTGCAACTGTAGTGGTGATTCCCAACTTTGTAATAATTTTGAAGAAAATCAGGGCATTATTTTATGTGACGAAGATGTCATAATCTTAGCTATGAAAAAAATTAGTGGTTAAGGTTTATTGAAAATTATTTTTGTATTTTTTTTATATAATCTGTATTTTATAAAGGAGGGGTGTCCATAAGGCCCTTTTCCGGCCCCAACAACACTTTTTTTTAAATTTGAGGCAAAATTAAAAAAAAAATACTATTTTTTCAAACTTCAACATTTGAAGATACGACAAACAATATGCATTTTACGTAGTTCGATTTTTTACCATTGATAAAGATCCAAGAATAGGTCGAAATCACAATTTTTTGTGCTTTTGGTTGGTTGTTTTACATTGAGCGCAAGAGAATACGGCAAATATTTTTAAATATGTAGTGTGAAAACGTAAAATCTTTAACATGTGTAAGAATCAAAATGGTACTCAGCTGGAGCTGGAAAAGGGGCTTATGGACATTCTTATCAATTATATATCGAAAAATTCATGTTTAAGGTAAATAGAAATAAAATTAGTTGTAATTTTTTATAATTCGCATCTTCAACATCATTCGTATTTTGAATGAAGATGGGAAGCGACATTGGGGACCGAGTATTAAAATACAAAATTAGCTCAATTTACATTGAATTTGGCTTTCGGCAAAACGTTCTCAAAATTTGAAATATTGTGGTGCTTATGTTTCTCAAGAAAAGACCTGCAAGAGTTGTCGGCTTGTTAAAACTAGATAATTTGCGTCATTTTAGACATTCAGGCAATTTTTATTCTTAAACCATTAACTTTAGCAAAAAGTACAAGGGTCAAGAAACGTATTATAAGTTTTATTTTTTATCAACTTCGAGGTTTCGATAAGAAAATTCTGAAAACATTTCCAGAACTCTGTTGAAGTAAATAAACATTTTTTGCCTTATGCATCTGCCCCTTAAAGTTAGTAATTTAAGAGTAAAAACTTCTTCGATTTGTAAAATGACGAAATTACCTAGTTGTGACTTTCTTTCAAACCAGGAGACCTTGTTGGTCACCTAAGGATTCCAGGAGCAATTTAACTAGAATCCGTGACCAAATCCACTAACTGTATGCCAGTTAAGCGGGACTTTGACTGCCCGTTTGATGTGCTAATCGAGAGCCGCCAGATGGGCAAAGTCGAAGTCCTGCAGTTGGAGAAGGGGTAACTCATCTAGTACACAGATGGATGTAAGATGGCTGAAGGGGTTGGCGCGGGCGTAGCGGGGCCTAACTGTGGGCTATCCAGAACCATAGACAAGACCCAGGCATCTTCCAAGCAGAAATCTATGCTATAGATCTATGTGCCCAGGATTGCATAAATTAAGGTGTTGGAAGGGCAAAGATCTATATGCTCTCAGACAGCCAGGCAGCGTTAAAATCTCTCAGGTCCTACACCTTTGAGTCTAAAATTGCCTGGGAATGCAGACAATCCCTGAAGCAAATGACAAAAACAACAAGGTTACCTAGATGTGTGTGCCAGGTGGAACTAACATCTGAAGACATAGGGACATTAGCCCCCAGGAAAATCGTAAGCTTTGTAAAAAGCTTGGGAGCCCTGTGCAACAACTAATTGTAGAATAATTCACAACAGATCTTTTCAGGTCGATGTGAAGTAGGGTTGAAAGAGCCGAGCGAACAATCTACAATCTAGTTGTGATAAGCTGGATATCAAGAAATATCTATTTTTGGACTTACCCATTTAGGAATTTCATCAAGAATATTAATAAGCACTATAATATATCAACATTTTAATACGTTCGAAACCCAAATTATTTTTAAAATATACGGGAGTTCCAGCTTTTTGGTCTATCTACGTCACTGGTAAGGAGATCTAGAAGTGTAGTCAGTTACATTGTTGGTATCTAACAAACTTAAAAACATATCCAGTGCCGCGTGCGCTAAAGCCTTGGCTCTTTTGTTTCTAAATATCAATTCGCAATCTACATTTTTTGATGAAGGAGTTGATACCAGGCTCATACCTGCATGATTAATCCCACGGAAGTTGCTTATACAGTACATAAGTAAAGAATATGTTTCCGTTAATAATTGTATTTTTTAGTATTAATAATTGGAATGATTGATTTATCCGGTTAGTACCGCTTCATTTAGGTACCAGGAAAGTCTTCGATTCTTAAAAACTGCGTTGCATTTTTGATAAAAGAAGCTACTAGTGCTCTATTCACTGTTGTTATTCTTAGAAGTGAAGTCCTGTCTTGACATGCAAAATTAAATTTTGCAGTTTGAAATATTTTAACAAAGCAATTTAATTTTTGTCAATTAAAAATATTAAGTTAATTTTCTATATTTAACACTGCACCCACTATTTCAATAGCACGCGAGCTTAAATTAATATCCGTGTTATTGTGTCGGCAAATTTTACAGTTTTCAATAAATGACTTAATTAAACACGTTGTTTCTCTAATATATACGATAAAGCAATTGAAATCCAGTGTGTCCTACATCGATGGAATGAACAGATTTAAAGAGGCAGGCTCACATTTTACCGACAGAGCAGCTTTTACAACTTTTATTGCCCATTAGCTTAATAAGCAGCGTCAAGTTATATGGGCAATGCTGAGAGTTTGGAATTAGACGCATTTCAATAGCGTTCTTATAGGAGATAATATATTTTATTTCTTGTTTTAATAGGATTAGTCTTAGAATTACTTTATTTTGCGAATATTTTAAGGAATCGTGTCAAGAATTTGTTAATTAAATATGGTATATTTATATTTCCATTTACACTAACGTAACTAGTTTATCTACAAGAAGAAAATACTAGCAGTATGTCTAATTTGCAGTATACAAATTCAGGTGATGGAAATAAAAATAAAAGCTTATCTATACGAATCAGATTAGCATTGCCTATTAAGGTACTCGGCGCCTCAGAGAGAATTCATATACAATGTTTTTACTATTATCTGAGAAGTTAGTTTTGCTACAATTGACCATGTGATTTGTCATTAAACAGTACTGTTATTTCATATATCAATTATAAAATATTTTAAATATAGACGTACGGGCAATCCAGGACTCATTATTACAGCTCATATATTGATCTGAAGCCATCCTGTGGAGCGTCGATAGTGTTGGGTTAGAACTGATGCCAGGATCTGATAGTCCTCTCGCAGTGAATTGAATTCCCACTAAAACTCGAAAAATACTATAATTTTTCTGACGTAAGTTTTGTAGTCAAAACAGCTTAGAAGGTTGAGTACTTTTTTCCTATATTTATCAGGGTTTATGTTCATTATGTAGAGGTAATACCCTAAATCTTTTAAAATTGACATCAAAAGGGCATACAGCTGTTCTTAAATAATATACACAAACTACTGATTTTCTTATATTACTTCTGTCAGAAATGGTTGGTTGATACGTTATCAGAAACACATTTTCTTAACTGATTCCTTTTCTCTTAAGCAATACTAATATTATCATAAGCACTCAATTTTGTGGTTGGTTTTACATCAGCAGGTTTCATACCAATTGTACGATGTACTTTGTTGTTGTACATTTTTGTAATGTTGGATAGAATGTCAATCCATTTGTATTTTCCTCTGGCTGAGAATTTCTTATACATCCAATTTTTTATTGTTCGTATTACTCTCTCTACAATTGCGGCTTTTTTGTACTATGGAGTAATGATTAATGTTGTGTCTTTTCATTAAAGCGGAAAAGTTCCTATTGTAAAATTCCGTACCCTGATCGCTTTGAAGATTTTTAGGCGAATATTTTGATTCTCCCAAAATGCTTTTCATACCCTTCGTAATTTCTATACCAGTCTTATTTTTTAAGGGTCTAGTCCACAGATATTTGGAATAACAATCAATCACAACGAGAATATAGTGGCATCCCTTATTGTCATGGGCATATGGCCGCATCTCAATCAAATCCATCTGCCATAAATCACCATAGCCTCTTATTATTGTTCTCCTTCTACGGAAATTTCTTCTACAACCCTCATGTAATTCTTTAACAACTTGTAATTTTACATTACTAGCCATCGTATTTAGGATTTGGTTCTAGCCGCTTCAAGTATTTCAGTCTTCGTTTTAAATGCTCTCAAAACAGATGGATCCGTAACTGTTTTAATAGGATTAGTCTTAGAATTACTTTATTTTGCGAATATTTTAAGGAATCGTGTCAAGAATTTGTTAATTAAATATGGTATATTTATATTTCCATTTACACTAACGTAACTAGTTTATCTACAAGAAGAAAATACTAGCAGTATGTCTAATTTGCAGTATACAAATTCAGGTGATGGAAATAAAAATAAAAGCTTATCTATACGAATCAGATTAGCATTGCCTATTAAGGTACTCGGCGCCTCAGAGAGAATTCATATACAATGTTTTTACTATTATCTGAGAAGTTAGTTTTGCTACAATTGACCATGTGATTTGTCATTAAACAGTACTGTTATTTCATATATCAATTATAAAATATTTTAAATATAGACGTACGGGCAATCCAGGACTCATTATTACAGCTCATATATTGATCTGAAGCCATCCTGTGGAGCGTCCATAGTGTTGGGTTAGAACTGATGCCAGGATCTGATAGTCCTCTCGCAGTGAATTGAATTCCCACTAAAACTCGAAAAATACTATAATTTTTCTGACGTAAGTTTTGTAGTCAAAACAGCTTAGAAGGTTGAGTACTTTTTTCCTATATTTATCAGGGTTTATGTTCATTATGTAGAGGTAATACCCTAAATCTTTTAAAATTGACATCAAAAGGGCATACAGCTGTTCTTAAATAATATACACAAACTACTGATTTTCTTATATTACTTCTGTCAGAAATGGTTGGTTGATACGTTATCAGAAACACATTTTCTTAACTGATTCCTTTTCTCTTAAGCAATACTAATATTATCATAAGCACTCAATTTTGTGGTTGGTTTTACATCAGCAGGTTTCATACCAATTGTACGATGTACTTTGTTGTTGTACATTTTTGTAATGTTGGATAGAATGTCAATCCATTTGTATTTTCCTCTGGCTGAGAATTTCTTATACATCCAATTTTTTATTGTTCGTATTACTCTCTCTACAATTGCGGCTTTTTTGTACTATGGAGTAATGATTAATGTTGTGTCTTTTCATTAAAGCGGAAAAGTTCCTATTGTAAAATTCCGTACCCTGATCGCTTTGAAGATTTTTAGGCGAATATTTTGATTCTCCCAAAATGCTTTTCATACCCTTCGTAATTTCTATACCAGTCTTATTTTTTAAGGGTCTAGTCCACAGATATTTGGAATAACAATCAATCACAACGAGAATATAGTGGCATCCCTTATTGTCATGGGCATATGGCCGCATCTCAATCAAATCCATCTGCCATAAATCACCATAGCCTCTTATTATTGTTCTCCTTCTACGGAAATTTCTTCTACAACCCTCATGTAATTCTTTAACAACTTGTAATTTTACATTACTAGCCATCGTATTTAGGATTTGGTTCTAGCCGCTTCAAGTATTTCAGTCTTCGTTTTAAATGCTCTCAAAACAGATGGATCCGTAACTGTATCAAATATTTCAGACTCCACCTGACGTATTTCATCGGTCCTTTTAGCATCTACCGTAGCTTTCTGGAGTGTTTTTGACGTTAGGATGGGATTAATTGAAGTCTTGCTTGCTTGAGATTCTTGGATAGTATGATGATACATGTTGTTTATTGCAACATATAAAGTATTATAATTGTCCTCGGATAATTTCTTAACCCGAGAACTTTCCTTGTCCATATAGCTTCGCATTTCATTAATTATTTGGGTATTTTTATTGTGCATAAATGTATTATAATCAGACATCTGCTTCTCAAAAAATGCAGTGTATTATTTTTTGATGTTTTCCATAGACTTAATAATATTTTCGTCTACATAGTTACGAGTTACACCATCTTTTTGATCCAACGGATCACCAATATTCTTTAAACGCTTACTCTGAATATCAAACTGTTTATCTGCGGTGAGGACAAAGCCAATGCCTGGGGGGCCTCGCACAACTATTGATTTATTAATAGCACTTCTTCGTCGTCCAAACTTGTCGATTGTGTTGTTTACAGCAGCCATTTCAGTGATATGATTTAAGCTTGTCAAAGTATTTTATATGGAATAGTGAATTAAGTTATTTCTTGACGATGCTATCAATATTTTCTTCTTTAAATTTCTTGAGTTTGTCAAACCTTCGTGGTACCTTCGTAGGCCCGGTATCGGTTGGGTACATTTGTATCCCACTTTAAAATTGTGTTGAAATATATTATTAACTAAGTACACACTGTTTTTGACTGTTTGGATCACAATTGAATAGAAGAAACGTACATTCACAGAGATAAAAAATTATTTATTAGTGCAATATACAGTTTTCATTTCAACTCGTTTAAGTATCTCTACATTGATCGTATATAATTTGTTTCTTGCAATGTTTAGAGCATACAAATAAGTTGTAAATGGCTACAATACTGTCTTGACTTCGTTCTCTATGACTAGTAGTGATGGGCGATATTTTACTGGCGGTGATTAAATCACCGTGATTAGGAAATCACCGATAGAAACAGTGACGAAGGAAACAAAGTCACGGCGATTAGTGATTTCAATAGCAATAATAATTTTTGATAATTACCCAAAATTGTCAATGGTAGCAAGAGAAAAACTGTGTGTGCTAGCAACTTCTGTGCCATATGCGAATGATTATTTTGTAAAGTTGGCTGGACAAGTACTTAAGGACAGAAGAAGTCGATTAAACGACAAAAAAATAAAGAAGTTGTTATTTTTAAATGTGAATTATGAATCCTGTTCTAAGTTCTAATACTTTTGACTCATAAGCTTAAAATTTTTATTTATTTATATGTTTAGTATTTATATATTAATTTATTTATTGTTTATTATACAGATTGTTGCTATAAATAGTAAAATGTGTTCAGGTTTATTTCCGTTATTTATGCAGAGCAGCGATATATGCCTAATCACGGCAAACTTTCAAGCTCACAGATTGCGTCCACTTTCAGTCTAAACCGCGATCGTAGTCGTCACTATTTAAAACACAGTGCAGATATGTAATGTAAGCCGGTCACGGCAAACTTATAACAGTTTACAGATTTTTGCACTAAACCGCGATCGCAGTCACTGTTTAAAATCACCGTGATTCAAAAATAGCAGTCACTGATCATGGAGTGATTGAAAAATCGCGATATCGCTGATCACTAATGACTAGCGCATATATACCTAATATATGCCTAATCACGGCAAACTTTCAAGCTCACAGATTGCGTTCACTTTCAGTCTAAACCGCGATCGTAGCCGTCACTATTTAAAACACAGTGCAGATATGTAATGTAAGCCGGTCACGGCAAACTTATAACAGTTTACAGATTTTTGCACTAAACCGCGATCGCAGTCACTGTTTAAAATCACCGTGATTCAAAAATAGCAGTCACTGATCATGGAGTGATTGAAAAATCGCGATATCGCTGATCACTAATGACTAGCGCATATATACCTAATATATGCCTAATCACGGCAAACTTTCAAGCTCACAGATTGCGTTCACTTTCAGTCTAAACCGCGATCGTAGTCTTCACTATTTAGAACGCAGTGCAGATATGTAATGTAAGCCGGTCACGGCAAACTTATAACAGTTTACAGATTTTTGCACTAAACCGCGATCGCAGTCACTGTTTAAAATCACCGTGATTCAAAAATAGCAGTCACTGATCATGGAGTGATTGAAAAATCGCGACATCGCTCATCACTAATGACTAGCGCATAAATGCCATCGTATATGGCGCAGGTCCATCTCTAGCTGTTGCTGCGGTAGGTAAGCGTGTGTTTGTGTTTTTAACCGCCTTCAATGTCACCTCAATGACTCTCTGAAATCTAAGATATCTAGATTTGTTTGAAAAGGAGACGGGGCCCTACAGTTTATGGTGGAATCCGAACCACTTCTGGGGGATAATTTCCTATGAAAAATTTTCTCGTAGTATGGCACTAGTTCGAGAATTATATCCTGCATGAGGTTTCTTGTGGGTAAACGTTTTTCAGCTTGAACAGTTTAAATTAATTACAGAAATCTTTTTCTTTAACTACCATGTGGGGTACAGATGTAGGCCATGAGAATTTTAATTTTTTTTGTAAATTTTACAAAAGTTTAAATAAGTTTATTCGTTAAATATACTTATTGACAAAAACAAATACGCCACAAGAAAATATATTTACAAAATTATACTATGAAAAATTATGTTTTAGTACATTTGTGGTCCTCGCGGTACCACGAAGGTTAAAAAGGGATTATAGAACAAATTACAGATAGGACGGCGTGGCGGAGAATAAAAGAGAGTGTCAATTTTCTGTGTCTATGCTGAAAATTGTTACTTTAATAAACGAATGAAAATTTCCTTTTTTCCTTATTCCAGGGAAAGACGTGCTTCTCTGAAAGCATTAATAGACAGCTTTTGTTGGATATTTTAATTGTTTTTGATCACCGGCCATATACACATTAGTTTAATAATAACGAGAAGAAATAAGTACTTTCAATACCACGGAAACATACGAACCTTTCCATTTAACCAATTGTCACTACACAGACCACTTTTTAAAATTAATCTGTATATCTCTTTTAAAATGTACTTTGATGCACAGTTTACATTCCTATAACAGGTTTTAACTACTATGATTAAATAAAGGAAAATACGGGAACGACTCACTTGTCCTGAAAAGAGCTAGAACCTTCGAAAAAACCATGAAGTATATTAAGAAAAACTAAAAAATGGTCTTTATAAGTTTTTTCTTAGTAGGGTTGCATTTTCGTAAGTAAGATCAGTTAGGCACAAAAGTTTTTTGCTTAAATTTATAAAAATTATATACTATTTATAATTTAGAGAATATTATTTAGGCATTATGCAAATCACAACTATACACTTTTTTATTTATTATGAAAATACCTACTTTCTCTTTATTCTTGCCCTAATCTGGGCATGCCAATATACCAGTTAGATAAATACTTTAAAACACTCAT
Source organism: Rutpela maculata (assembly GCA_936432065.2). Lineage (NCBI taxonomy): Eukaryota > Metazoa > Arthropoda > Insecta > Coleoptera > Cerambycidae > Rutpela > Rutpela maculata. Next base: position 67,340,856 of record OW386290.2, on the reverse strand, counting down.
TATTGGAGAACCAATCAAAACAACTACTCTGGCTAATATTGATGAAGTATTGAATTACATGATAGGATTCTTAGCATTTTAAAGAAAAAATATATATTTTAGTTTTTAAATCTGTATACAAACAATGAGGGTAAATATACATTTTGAGTTAAGTTTTAGGTTTAAGGTTTAAGGTTAGGAATTATCAAAAAAAATACGATGTGGTCTATTAAAAATATATTCTTATGTGTGACACTTATAAAATGTGGAGAAACGTGGCTGATTTTTAAATTTTAAATGCAGCATTTTTTTCAGATTACTGTTATTGTTCCATGTACATTAACATGGAAGTGGAGCGGCTGTCTGTAAAACAAACAGGTATTAACGTTATACCTGAAGCTACGCTATTAAAATATTTTTGTAATTTATTTAATGACACTGCTTTATCTTATTATTGTGCAAATATGTAGCTGTGCCACTATTTCCAACACATTCTACGCAGGAAGATGTATTACAGCACTAGACATTAGATGTATAATTTAGTTTATGATCAAGGCATTGATAATATACGCTAGAAACTTTAAAGTACCAGTTTTCCGCTCCATATGCAGTTTTGTTACAACACAGATTTAATAATATATCCTTGTATGCTGCTTGAATTATATTGAAGAATTTAAAAAAATACATATTTATTAGTGAAATTTGTGGTTATTTATAAGAAGCACTGTGGTAAATAATAAATACACTTTTATAACAGTAACACACTGGCAAAGTACGGTTCTGGATAGACCGTGCACAGGACCGTCTTAGAATTTATGAGATATTCCAGACACTATTATATTTTCACAAACACTAAGGGCGAAAGGTGAAAGGGTGAGCTAAGTTAAAAATAGATATACGTAATTAATGCAATGTCCTTTGGCTTTATTGACGGTCTCGGATGTCTAGAGTCGAGCAGGACTATTGCTCTTTACACTAGTACATCGCTGTAGACCTGGACCGGCCTCGTGAGGGGTGGCGAGCTTACTTTACATCAACCCTACTCACAAATGTGAGCGGTGTGGATGATTTCAGCCCATATCCCCTGGTCCTTGCTGTTGGACCTTGCTAGCTAAGGCTTTTCTGGCGTTCTTCTATCTTGGTGTTCTTTCTTCTTCAGCTTGTCACTCCGGGGGTAGTCATCAGTCTGTTTGGAAAACTTTGGAGTATTTTGACTGGGATTGACTGCCGGTACACAGAATGTCAATTGACGTCCTGCCATCTGGATCGTCGGTTAGGAAGGGATGAGCTGTGTCGGTTGAGGACCTAAATGCCTTTAGTAGCACTTTCGGCCTGCAAGGAGCTAGGTGACTACGGGTACTGGACGTTGCTTGTCCGGTACCCGCAGGGTAGTGGTTGGGTGATGGTGATCACCATGTCTCTTCTGTGGGTTGCCTTCATCGGTGGTGGTATACCTACCCATTGTCCATGATCTGCATCTTCGGCCTCTTGTTCCTTGGAGCGTCGGCTGGATCGTAGTCAATTGTCCCATGCTCCCTGGCAGGGTGTATATCTTCTTCACTTTCTCCCGAATGATTTTGGTGAGAGGAGTGTACTACAAGTCCCTGAAGATGCCGGCGTTGCGTACAAACCATGGTGCGTCCATCGCTGTCCGGAGGACAACGTTCTCCATTCTCTGGATCTTCTGGAGGTAGGTGTTGGCTTGGTAGCCACAGGCTACGAAGGCATACGTCAGTTGGGGTCTGATGAGTGACCTGATAAGCGTGAGCTTGTTCCTCAGGTTGAGTCTGTCTGTTGATCTCTGTCTGCCAACCATCTGGTAGATTAGAGTGCTCGTCCTCCTGGCCTTTCTGACGATGGCTTATGTGTTCTGTCTTCATGTTAGGCCTTTGTCCATGATCACGTCAAGGTAGTTGATGGTATCGTGCCATTGGATGTCCTCGCCGTACATGGAGACGTGATAATTAATGCCACTACCATAGTAATTTTTTTTTTAAATACACTAACAAATCTCTTAAAAGCTACTTAAGTACAAATCATGACTTATCATAACGCAGAGGCATCACGATAAATATTCGTTGATATTATAGAATGCCTCTTTCCTTAAGAAATCATTTATGGCATATAAAGGTAGCTTGTTATATAAAATAGGACCAAAATAGTTATAAAAGTAATAACTTGAATTTAAACTGTTACAGTCGAGTTTTACTTTAAACTCATTTCTAGTATTATAATTACGATTAGTACCATTTCTATGGAACAAGTGAAAATTCTTGTAAATGGGTTAAGGTCGTTTACATAAATTTGAAATAAAGTGGGTTCCAATACCAATCCCTGTGGCATCCCATTTTTCACATCAAGGAAATCAAAATTTATATTATTTACATAAGGCTTAATGTTCTGAAAAACGCGTGGCACTAACCTAGTTTAAATTGCTGGTTAAAATTGGAAATCGAGTAGCTAACCAAAATTTCATCCCGACCGAAAAACCAACTGTAAGGCCAAGGTAATAAATATTCAACTAGCTAAATGGATTGTAAGTTAGTCGCTTCATTACCAATATAACTATTTTATCCTAACACAGCTAATTTAGCTAACTGAGCATTAGTGAACTAAACCAATGTCGAATAATAATTCACATACCTACAAATTTTAATTTTTATTTTGTATCGTTAACCAAAACCACTTATTTGCATTGTTTTGGTCCCAGCTACGTCTAACATAGTCATAAAAAAAATTTGTTGGCTCTAGAAATTGTAATAACTGACCTAACTCACATATTATGGTATAATTTTAATAAAAGAAGCAATTAATTACATCATACGAAAAAATATTTGCCATTTTGATATATATTTCAAATACATGTTTTAGAATATAAGCACTTTAATTAGAAAATTAATTATTCTTCTTGCACTTCTTAACCTGTCTCTTATAAATTACTTCTGGAGCATCTCTTATACATGTCCAATAGTAGTCTGCAAACATCGCAGAAGTCCATTTGCCCTGATATCTTTTTTCCATATTTTGAATATCATAGTAGAATCTCTCTCCATGCTCATCACTTACTGCACCATAGTTTTCTGGGAAGTAATCTAGGTGTGAATGTAGACAGTAGACTTTTAATGACATATTGCATCCTAATTTCTGGTAGCAAGAAAGAAGATTCCCAACAGGGTCTCTATAGTTTTCTGCTCTTTTGTTACCGAGAAAGTGTGTGCTACCATTTTAAAGGAATTCCAAGCAGCTTTTTCATTACCTTCTAGAATGTTGTCAAATTCAGCATTTTTGAAAAGGATCTTGATTTGAGGACCCACAAAAATTCCCTCTTTAATTTTCGCATTACTAAGTCTGGGAAATTTTTGTTTTAAATAACTGAAAGCACGTCCTTTTTTGTCCATAGCTTTTACCAAGTTTTTCATAAGCCCCAGTTTTATATGGAGTGGTGGCAGTATTACCTTTTGTGAATCAATTAATGGAATGTTAGCAACATTTTTTTCTCCTGGTTCAAAACCCAGTCTTGGCGGCCAAATTTTTCTCTTGTAATGTTCTAATCGCGCTCGACTGTCCCACTCACAAAGAAAACAGCAATATTTGGTATACCCTTGCTGCATACCAAGTAAGATAGCTATCACTTTTAAGTCTGGCAAATCTGCCACTTATACTTGTTATATTCTATAGTTTGGAGCAATACATTCAGGTTACTGTAACTTTCCTTCATGTGGACAGCATGGGCGATTGGAATTGATGGCAATTTATTTCCATTGTGGAGTAACACAGCTTTTAGACTAAGTTTCGGGGCGTCAATAAAAAGTCTTCAGTCGCTAGGATCATGGGGAATGTGTAAAGCACTCATTAAACCGTCAATGTCCTTGCAGGCAACTAAGTCATTTTCCATTTTGAAAAAAGGTATAAGATCTTTTTGACGACTCCGATACATGGAAACTTTAATATTTCCTTGTAGTAAATTCCATTGTTGTAATCGAGATGCCAAAAGCTCCGCTTTTGCCTTGGACAGATCAAGGTCTCTTATAAGATCACTTAATTCGCGTTGATTAATTTTGTGTGGTTCACCACTGGACACTTCGGCAGAGAAATCGCGATCTTGTGATGTTGATGGCTGGACTAAGTCGTCATTCTACATTATCATCCGATTCTTCATCAGAATCAAGGCTGTATTCTTGAGGTGGATTAGGAATAGGTAGTTCATCACTATGGAGAACCGGACGAATGGCATATGGTAAATTGGGGTATTGTATTACCATTCTTTTCTTCTTGTTAATACCCTGTGTAATAGGAGGTATCACGCAAAAATAACAATCGGTAACATGATCTGTAGGTTCTCGCCAGATCATAGATCATACAACTGGTACGCCTTCTTAATTTTGGGAGTAAAATTACGTTTTTGATACGCAAAAGTCACTTCACCACAAATATAACAAAAGTTGTTAGGTGTATTTACACAATCTCGTGGCATATTTTCAAAATAGCATTATTTACTTTCGAAAATGAACGCTTATCATGCACAAGGTACAAAAAATACGACTACCTATACCTAAGAATGAATATTAGTTTTAGTGACAAATAAAGAGGTAGGTAGTTAGTATGTCTATTTTTCGTAGAATCCTAATTCTACCTGTTATTTGTGATAGAACCGCCCACAAACTAGGGTTTATAACGATCCAGCGGCAGGGAGCCAGCCTTGTCGGCATGCTTGAACTCATTCGTAAAAGTGAACTGGTCCGCTGGAATTTCAATTATCTTCAAAGCGTACCGACAATGTCGGGTCCCAGCAGCTGGATCGTCTGTAGACCGCTATACCTGCGTTACACTTTATTATCTGTATTGGGAAAACCAGAGCCAACTTGAACTTTTACTTTTTATATTGTTATTTAGCATGACGAAGTTACTAAGAATTTGCTATTTTCACTTCCAATACATGTAGGCTGTAGAATAGTGAATTGACACTATTGATACTGCTTACCAATTTAAAGCATAATTCTGGCAATAGAGTAGATTAAACTTTAAGTGGTAGGTAGTATTAAATAATGTTAACAGATAGTACAGCACCAATCTTTATTTGAAATAATATCAAACAAGAATATAGCTAAAGATTTAAAAGTAGCAATTTATATAGTTTCTATCAGTAAGGTACTGTCTATTTTTTCAACAAAACTGATTTAATATGAATGGCAAACAAAATATATTTTGTAAAATTTTGAAAACCAAGAACTAAGCTATACCACTAAGATGAACCGAAGGTTTAAAAATAACTTCATACGTACATTGCATGACTAATTGTTCGAGTTTGTTGTACAATTAAAATTCGCGAATGCCTTCCGCGCTCTAGTTATGAATAGCCGGACTACGCGTTCTTTGAGATCTCAGAGATCTAGTAACCTCTGATCTCTCTGTACACCTGTACCTATTTATTACATAAACGCACGTTCTCCGCAAGATTCGCAAGCTGAATCAGTAAATATTACTGGATATAATATATTATCTCAGTTAACACATCTAATATTAATGTGAAGAATTCGTTATATGCTCCGTTACTCAATATATTTTCTTTTCCACTATATTAAACCTTTTTTCAGGTTCTATTCTTTCTTGAAGGCGCACTAGCTGTATGAGAAAATTTATTGGATACGTACTAATATTAAAGATTTTTGTTTAAAATAAACTAATATATACCGGGTGACACTGAGATGTGGCTCGTAGAGTTCCCCATAATCAAAATCAAATAATATTTCAATGTGGTTTAATGTAGTTAAAACATCAGGGATAAAATTTACATTAAAACATATACCACATAAACATATATAATTATCTTATTAATTATGTATCCTAAGTAACGGATTTTATTTTAATCCTCGGGATCTAGTTTTATGTAAAACAATATAACAAATAATAAGGGAAATAGTTAGGTAACTACACAATACTCCCCTTCAAAGAAAAAAAATAAACCAATCAATCAAAATCAAAACGTACTCTTTTAACCACCAAAGGAACTGGACGATCTGTAATGTCAGTTAATAAATAAGCTGTTTTAATTCTGTCAATACTGACAGTCATTTCTTTTCCCTGCTTAAGAATGGTGATAATTTTAGCTGTACGTGAAATCACTTCGTAAGGACCTTTAAATAAAGGTGTGAAAACAGGTTTAATACGTGCCTTACCAAGAAATACAAACTTGCAAGTATTAACATCAGGACTTACGAATGATTTCTGAGAAAAATGATTAGAATTGGGATTTGTAAAACCTAATTTGTCAAAAGTGTCATGTAACTTATTAATAAAATAAGCAATTTCCGTACGAACGTGTGATTTAATAAAAAATTCTCCAGGGAGACGTAATGCTTGACCAAACACCAGTTCTGCAGACGAACAATGTAAATCAACTTTGGGCATAGCTCTCAAACCTAACAAAATAATAGGGAGTTCCGAAACCCAATTAATTGAATTTGCTCTAGCTAATAAAGTAGTCTTTAATGAGCGGTGAAAACGTTCCACTAATCCGTTGCTTTGCGGATGGTAAGCAGTCGTGCGAATACGATGAAATCCTAGAAACTTCGAAAATTCACGAAACAATTTAGATTCAAATTGTATTCCCTGGTCCGTCGTGATATGAACCGGAACGCCAAAAGCGACAGATGTAATTTTGAAACAACACTTTGGCCACCGTCTCGGCAGCGCGATCTGAAATGTGGTAAGCTTCAGGCCAACGCGTAAAACGCTCAACGATTGTGAGAATATAAGAATAACCCTCTGACGGAGGTAACGGTCCTACAAGATCCATATGAATGTGTTCGAAACGACCTTTAGGTACAATAAAATTTCCTATTGGAGTCTTTGTATGTCGATTGACCTTAGAAGTTTGACAACTTATGCAAGTTTTGGTCCATAATGTGCAGTCAGAGTTCATTCTGGGTCAAAAATATTTATCAGAAATTAATTTTTTAGTAGCCCGAATACCTGCGTGAACAAGGTTATGAAAAATGTCAAAAACAACATGACGCAAAGTTTTGGGTACATAAGGACGACATTTAGAATTAGAGAAGTCACACCAAGTAAGCTCTGTTGAAGCAATATTAATTTGTTTTAAAAATAAATGTACCTCATTGCGTTTATTTTCTTGCGACTGTAATAGAGAGGTAAGTTCTGAACCCTTAGCCTGTGCAGTTTTCAAAAGCAAACAATGCAGAAACCAAAGGTTTATGATCGGTGAAAAGGGTAAAATCTCGACCTTCTAAAAGATATCTGAAATGTCTAATTGACAAATAAGCGGCGTCAAAAACTGAGTAACGTTTTTGAGTGTCAGTTAGCTTTTTAGAAAAGAAAGTCAAAGGAGTGGAGACATTGTTAAAAGTCTGCTCTAAAACTGATCCTACGGACACATTTGAGCAGTCAACTGTTAACGAAAGAGTTACTCTATCGTTGTAATTAGGGTGATCAAGGACAGTAGCATCTACTAAAGCTTCTTTAGCTTTAACAAAACTATTGGAACAGATCGTTGACCAAGTATTTATAATCTTTATTTTGTCATGTAACAATTTAGTAGTTAGTGCATGTAAAGGGCTGAATATTTCAGCAAGGTTAGGTATAAATCTATGATAAAAATTAACCATGCCTTTGAAGTTGTTTAACTGTTGTAGGTTGTGGAAATTTTTTGATAATGTCAACACGCTCAGTAGTGGGGGAAATGCCCTTATGAGAGACGTGGTGACCTAAAAATGTTAATTGATCTGTGCCGAAAACGCACTTAGAGGGTTTAATATTTATCCCATAACTTTCTAAACGTTCGAAAACGATCTGTAAATGTTGTAAATGCTCGACTAGATTTTTACTTGCGACTAATATGTCATCTAAATAAACGAAAACAAACTTCAAATGTGATATAGCTTCGTTCATAAATCTCTGAAAGGTTTGAGCAGCATTTCTTAAACCAAAAGGCATACGTCTAAATTGGAACAAACCAAATGGAGTGGTAATCGCAGTCTTGAAAATATCTGTTTCGTTAACAGGTATCTGATAAGCTCTAACTAAGTCAATCTTAGAAAAAACTGAGCAACCAAATAATTGAGCATTAAAATCCTGAATATGTGGTAGTGGATATCGATCAGGTATGGTGATAACATTTAGTTGTCTAATCATCACAAGGTCGCCAATTGTCGGGATCTTTTTTGGCAACCATATGTAATGGGAGCAAATACCTAACTCAACCATATGATCAAACTCACTTTTTGCAATATTAAATTTAATAGTGTCCAAACGTCTTGATCGACTAAAAGGTAAATGTCTTTCAGTAACTATATAATGTTTCACTTTTAATCCTCGGGATCTAGTTTTATGTAAAACAATATAACAAATAATAAGGGAAATAATTAGGTAACTACACTACATGGCTCACTGCCTTTATCTTACATAAATGAAATTACTTTTGGTCAGTGCGTCACTAAAAAGACATTATTTGACATCAGGAACCGTAACCGAACCGAAACCGTAACAGAAAACCGAACCGTAATTACGAATTTTTTCTAACCGTAACCGAAATCGGAAACCGAAATAAGAGTTTCTGGTAAACCGAAACCAAAACCCAAACCGAAATTAAAATTCTTAGGAAACCGAAACCTAAAGTATTATAAGTTGCGTATATGAATTTTGCCCACATTTGAATTGTGAATAAAGTACAAAAAATACGGCTGAAATCATACATTCAAATCTTTAAACCGTGATGTAGAAATACCAAATTGTATGATGAAAATTATATCTAAATAGATTCGTTCATAAAGATTATAGAAGGAGGGACCAATAGAACCAGGGACCGAAACCGAACCGAATTACTAATTTTTTCTAACTGAAACCGTATCTGAAAACCGAAAATGATGTCCGCTAGGTAACCGTAACCGAAACCGAACCGTAATATATTTCGGTTTCGGTCCCTGTTGGACATCACATATTGTTGACATTGGTTGTCATGGCGTCACTTGTTTTTCGCTTACTGGGATACTAGCATACTGAATATAATACTTAAAAACGAACCTAGATTTATATGGGAAATAACAGATTTATTTGTCATTTTAAATTAAAAAAAGGGTATAAAATAGAGAGAAACAACTAGTTTACCTTCCTTATACGCAATAAATTTAGATATAATAATGCATAACGCTGAATAAAGAAGCAATGGCATATCATTTGGAGTGAATATTTAAAATGTTTAAACTGCGATGTCTGCATTTAATAATACTGGGTGTTCCTTAACGTGTGATTCATTAGATCATTTTATGAAGAAAAGTTCATATGAACATGTGTCTGCAACGGCTTAAATTTTTTGCTACAGGGTGTTGAATTATTTTTTTCACATCGTTATTTTTTGATATTTCAGAAAGTACTAGATATTATTTTCAATTTTGGTATGTGTTAACACGTTTACTGCTAAGGTAATTTGAATAAAACATCAAAGGCTAACAGATTTTTTTTATTGCAATTAATTAAATTTCATAAAAGATTTCTAAATATGCTTGATATTAAAATAAAATATGCGAAATTTGAGCCAAAACGGCACTGCGACTTTAGACGTCATCAGCCCTCCAAAACACGTCGAAAGACGTCATCAGCACTCAACGTGTTAACTACTTATTTTAGTGTAGATATTTCGTGTAGATATTTTTTTGTGATTAGCCTGGTCAATTCTACATGAAAACGATCTTTTGCCTTTTTCTCGTCAGACACACAGTTGTCAATTAAAACAATTAAATTCAAATTTAAACTAATTATTTGTGTGTAGGCATACTTCCACCCATTTTTGCATCGAATTGCGCACTTATTCAAATATTCCCGGCGTATTCCGTATTGTTTCACACGATTCAACTATTCACTCTCTTAAATCTTTTAAAGTGTTAATGGCAGTTTTATACACCAGCGTTTTAAGATGACCCCACAAAAAGTAATAGAATATATTGAGATCGGAGGATCTTACTGGCCATTGTTGAGGTCCTCCGTAGCCTATCCAACGATTAGGATAAACCACATGTAAATATTCGCGAACAATTACACAGCAACACAGGTAGTTCTTCTTGGAGAAAATGCAGGTGTGATGTCCATTAAGGAGTTTTGGCAGAAAAAAGGGCGTATAAGATTATTACCAATGTTTCCTACCCATACGTTAATCGAAAATTGCTTTTGAAAATGGGTTTCGGTTATGGCATGGGGGTTTTCGTCCGCCTACATTATTATGGAAATTTTGAGTAGCATTCCTAGAAAAATTTGCTTCATCTGTGAATATAATTTGTGACGCAAACTGCGGATTTAGTGTAACATTCTGAAGCTACCACTGTTACACCCTGTAGAAAATCCCTGGGAAGTAATGTCTGTACTCTTACCCAAACAACAAAACAACCAAAATTCACCAAACAATTTTATGACAAATATTCATGCTCTAGAAATCTTCCTCGTACTCGTCTCAGGATTTTCGTTGATTTTCTGCAGCACCGCTTCCTCAATTTAGTGTGTTCTGACAGTTCTAGGTCTTCCAGGCGAAGTATCTTTTTGAAAACTACCAGTTTCACGAAGACGGCGATGAATTGTCGAAAAGAATCGGCTATCTGGCAAGGCGTGATTAGGATATGTCTCCTGATACATATTTCGGGATGTCGCCTGCGTATATGTGCTTTTTGAATATTTAAATAGCTATTGAAATTATCATTGTATTATAAAAAGCAAAGGTCCTAAAATGGAGCCTTGTGGCACTCCACCGATACGGGTAGAGAAAACTATAAATGATTATTGACTGTTGCTTTTTGATTTCTCATATGTAATTAGCTCTTTATAGGGCAAATGGTTTTTGTGTCAAGGCTGGTAAAGTTAACAATTATCATCAGTAAGGTTGGGAGTATTGAACATTTTAAAATAATTCAGTAATACTAGAGCCGTTAACTTAGCTTTATTGGCTGCATCAAGAATATCATCACTTATTAGCAGAACTGCAGTAGTGCAGCTGTATCCTGTGAAGAAACCAAACCGAATTTTCCTTCAGAATGCTGTATTCGTTAATGTGTTGTTGGAGTTGCTAAGTGATGATTATTTTAGAAATTGTTGAGAAAATACTAATAGTTTCTGGAATGAATTAAATTAGGTTTTTTTTTTTTTAATTTAGTGTTGGTAATGGCTAGGGAATGCACTCACTCCATTAGCTCATAAATTAGGTTTAAAAATATTTTTAGTTTTGTGGCAAAACTATGTAATTTGGCAAATACAAGGAATATCAAAATACAAACCGTCTTTGTTGATATGGTGACAAATTATTCGAACCACCAATATACAAGGAGACTTAAGGGCTGTCAAGAAAACCAATAATAGGACTGTAGAGCATTAATATTCCCTGTTATTATAAAAATTAAAATAATTATTGTATTAGGTTTACGTTGTCAAGCGCGCAATTATTATAATTAATAAATATTGTTTACCATATGATTAAACAAGAGTTAAAGAACACACCTATACGTCTATTTATATATTTGCTGATCAGTTTTTTTTGCATCATAAAATGTAAGGTCACTTATTCCTAGTGGCAATGCGGAATTTGCAGATTTAAAATCTTTTTTAAGAAAATTATTGTAGATATCCACGTGCTATACTAATAAAATATATAACACGCTTAAGAAAAAAACGAGAAACCATAAAAATGGATCACCTAGATAATATTTAAATTGTGAAAATTAAATAATCTAATATAGTGTCAGCCGTGGTTTAATTTAATATAAACCAGTTTTATATTAATGATGCTATGTTATATAGAAATGACGATTATTTTTGTTATATGTACTTCTATATGAGGTTCATAATAAGTTACTCAGTGGCACAGGTATATCCGAAACATTAAAGATTTGCGAAAATGGAGCAATGGTCCCTTCTTGAACACGACACTTTTCTGGCATCTTTCTATGTGTTTCCTTGAAATGATTATCACAATTTTATGTGTTTATATTGACAAATGGATGAAACTCCGGACGAAAACGGTACTAATTCATAAAACGTACCTACAATTTCTTATATTTGATAGACAAAATGGCAATCGGTTTGCCATTTTAAAACTGTTGTAACATCTATACTCACATGCAGTGGATACTAGAATAAAAAGATAGAGATATCTCAGAGAACAAACGAGTACCCTAATTGTCTTTGTTTAATGTCACTCGAGATAACGTTCTAATATCTTGAATATAAGATTAAAGTCTTAGAATCTCTTTTAAACGCTGGTTTGGTTTCAACGCACCAAAAAACCTAAAAATAAACATACTTTTTAAATGTTTAGAACAAGTGGAATTTCCCCCTCCTGGGGCTTGTAGGAGGTGCTAGGGGGTGACTGGGTAGTTCAAATCAGTTTTCTTTTTTGTGTGCCTGTGTAATCTTTAATCTATTAATATCTAGGGATTATGTCACTTATCTTATTTTTTTCCTCATTCTATTAGTACTGTTATTGATGAATATACGTAGAGTATTTTGTAAGCAATTCATATATTGTTAATTTTGGAAAAAGTAACATTTTTTGTTTCTTTATAGTTAATTCTACATACGAAGGCGTAGAAGGGCCACTGAAATTTTTTTTTAATTCCGACTTTAAACTCGGAATTCTGACTTTAAACTCGGAATTCCGACTTTAATCTCGGAATTCGGAGATTAAATTCGGATTTATGATTTCATTTGAAAACCGTTCATGTAGCGATGAAGCCACCCCCAATACCATCACCACCCCTTTCTCCACTACCAATGTGTTATATCCTTTTATTGGTTTTTGGGGTAGACGATTTCAACTATTATATTACTAAAGTTCTATGACCTATAATTTTCTTATAGTGGAGTGCAAATATAGTATCAATTTTTTTCGTTCTAAGAGGCTTGCATATTAAATCTGGATGTGGAAGTAGTGACTCCTTAGGCAGCGGTTCTTGAACACATCAATAACAATAAAATAATTTCTTTCTGGCGATTACACTATCGCGTTCACCTTCATACTAATAAAATGGCACTGAAAATAAGTACATTTTCGGTATTTAGTTTCTATTACCTTCTAGACGAAACTTAGTTAATATAAAGATGTAGAGAATCAAAATTTCTATTACTAACTGTAGTTTTAAACTTTTTTTTAAATAAATCTCAAAATCCATATAAGGAAACATACATTACCGTTCTTATTAGTTTAACAATTCGAAGAAATTTATTTTGTTTTTCTCGTTAGTTTATTTCTTGAATCACTGTACCCTGGTTAATCCGTTTGTGTATACGCGATTATTCAGATTGTTATGCGAAACACTGTTTGGGGATGTACATGGTGGTCTCGCTAACATTAAAACTCCATTTAACTTTATTGTTTTTGGAGTTTGGTGAAAAAGTTTATAAATAAAAGTTAAAGAAGAAAAGCACGTGTATTTTCCAAAAATCCCGTTAGAGAAATTACTGAACATCTCATTTTGGAGACATGTGTTAGTAATTAATTTCACTTTGTTTTAAATAAAATGGAAAATTTCAATGATTGATATACAATGTGTCCCACTTTTGCACGGTAACACATTCGTAGCTAAGTTATTAGTCACCCAATTTCAACCAAACGTGGACTGGTATCAAAGACCTATGTCTTTCTTGAGTAAAATAAAATGTATTTCAGTCATTGACGTGCATTTTTATTAAGAAAAGCAGGATGGATTTTTCGAGAGGTCATAATAGCCATTTTTTTTAATCTTCATTTTTACACCGACGCATTTCAAACATTAGTCTCATGTTTCCACCTCTAATCTACTAACTCTGAGATCAAACTCGGAATTCTGAGATTAAAGTTAGAATTCCGAGATTAAAGTCGTAATTCTGAGATTAAAGTCAGAATTCCGAGTTTAAAGTCGGAATTCTGAGTTTAAAGTCAGAATTCCGAGTTTAAAGTAGGGATTAAAAAAAAAAATCAGTGGCCCTTCTACGCCTTCGTAACTTAGTGAGTTCACAGCCTTCTTTACATTACTTTCAATCGCTATTTGTATTTTAATTTTGCAGTTAAAAGGAAAATCGTTTTATTAATTTTGCATCTGTCACGTGGTAGTTTGAAATTTCGTCATTAGGTATCCAGGGTGTCAAGAGGGCAATAAATGATATTTCAAAATGTTTACATAAAGTATCAGGAAATTTTAGATATTTCGCAATAAATGAAATGTTATTTTTAATAAATAAAAACTTGAAAGTTATGTACATATTATCGATTAAATCGTAGGTAGATATGCATAACCTAAACATAAGCATGGAAATTGTAATTTTTACATACCGACAATTTTTATTTGTGTACAATTCAATCCCTGTAAACAGCTAAAGCAGTTAAAACAGCTCCTTTCCTCATCGAAGGTTATTTTATTATCTGATGTGACTCTTTTAAATATCGGAATGGTTCTCTAAAGACTCACTATACACACTTTGTTTTAAATAATTTAACATGTAATATATTTATAATATTATATATTTATTTATTTTCCTTACATTATACAGCATAGTACAAAAATAAACAGAGATCTAATATACACAAACACCAATTATTTTTCTTATTCACCCTATATATGGTTGCAAAACCAAGCGTCCTTGATATGTAAGAATGTTATTAAGAAGATTAGAAACGCCCAACATTACTATAAATTTATTCAATGCTACTCTAGATAACCCACATGTTATTTGAAAGTAATAAAAAATATTGTATGGGGCTGGCTGGCGAAAAATATAGCTAATTAATCTTTGGGTGTCACCAGCAAAATAAATTGATTAATTGAGGTCCACCGCAATTTAATGTGTTGGATACTATAAAATAACGCATTAAATCAAATAATTATGTCAAGTTCATATTCTCTTACACATAAAGGGTTTATAAGAAAATTAGTAATAGTTTGCAAAAAAAATTGGAATCGCGCAAAAAGACCCATAATTATGATTATTTTCAAATTTTTGGGTTATGTACTTTGAAAAATAAAGGCGAGTCTAGCTAAATTTCATACATTTTCCTCCGCATAAACCTTCTGTTTTAAATGTAGAGGCGATTTTCCATTCGACTTACTATCGTTGACGTAATTACAGATGACGAAATTGGTGAAACTGAAGGAACATATTTTATCCTCAGCAGCCACATTACCAGAATGTCTATCAGACTGGCAACACTGTGAAAACTTTGTTCTTCCACAATAAGTTTACGACGAAGAGAATCGTTTGTCTTATAACTAATTTCTAACTGATGTTATTTTTTCGTAATTATTGATTTTCAACCCTCTCGTTGAGGGTGTTTTCTATTGCGCACAGTGTAGTGGGGTTCATGTTCGTTATTCAAGCAATACTTTGTTGCAATTATTATTAAAATCTGAGTTATAGTAAGTAATTGTTTTATTTTTTTAAATATTTATTGCTTAAATATTTTCAACCCTTAAATAGGGTCGTTTTCAAAAAACGAAAAGATATGCTATCCTTAGAATTTCCCAAAGATTAATTTGAGACCAAGGGGATGAATTCTGCACCTTTTTTTTTCGCTTGCAATATATTACGCAAAAAGAGGGCTTATTTTGCGGTCCCTCTGGTACATCTATGTACTGTAACGATATCTGGAACTAAATTATATTTTGATCATATGAAGCAAGCAAGTAAGGGTCCATAAAACTGGGATTTAGTATATGTACGTGAAGTCAAGGTCTCAAATTTTTTTTGACATCAAGCACCACCGTCAACTCATTATCATAGAGGGTATAAAATAAAATTGTGATTTAGTGTGTATACAAGGACCAGAGCCATTCAATTTTTTTTCTCATCTCTCATCCCCACTTCCACTTTCACCCCCACTACCGACGGGGCATATCGTTTTATGGGTTTTTGAAGTAGACGATTTCAAAAATTAATTTATTAATATTCTATGAACAATTATTTCCACATATTGGGGTGTAAATATCAAGTTTTTTTTCGTTGTAAGAGGAAATCAGTGATTCTTTAGGCAGTGTTTTTTTTTTAATGTGAAATAATGTCGGCTCTGGTTTTGGGCCATTATTTTACTTAATTGGTGGTTTCATGCAGGTAGCATCCATAATTTAAAAGTGAGAAGGTGGTGAAAGATGCGCGGATGCGTGAGCTAGAAAGATTCTACGATCTCACGGAACCCTAAAAAATGACCAAAGAAAAATTATTTTGTTAGTGAGAATTTTACAAAAGTGGTCATATCTGGATTAAATTATAATAAAAACAGTTCTCTCTTGATAGAAGGCGACACCTCCGGAAGCAAACACCAATAAAACAGCATAACAGTCCCAAAGATGCAGTAGTGAATTATCCGCTATTTTTATTAAAGGATGAAAGACTGTACTTAACTTACTTTAGGAAATTCTCTGCTAGATCTAGCACGTACCTGTAACAAACAAAAATTATTACTAAAAGGTTTTTATTCAATTTTAATACTTATTATTAATAGATTACTGTAAATCATTTTTATTTCAATTACAAATTGTAGTGAGTAATTTGAAGTGTATATTACAAGAGTAACTGAGGATACACTGACCAATTACATTGTCTCTAAAGACATTAATAGACAATGCAACAAAAAATTTATAATAGCTTATAATGCCCACAATCGAACGAACAAAACTATAAATTATTTTATTGAATAAATGATGAGTAGCAACTATGAGATGATTACTTTCATCGACTTAAAGACGTAGATTAAGATAAGTAAGCATAGGCGTACGACAGGTGAAATAGTAATTTTATAATAAATAAATAAATAAATAAATAAATATAGCATAGAAAGGTACCTACGGAAAGAAACAGTAAATAATTTCACAACGTTCTTATACCCGAATCATGTATGAGAATTAACAATCCTACAGTTTATTAGAATTTGGGATCACATGAAGTATACGATACATTCCTTAGGGTATAATCCACAATTTTATGAATAGAATACATACATGTAGATCAATGGATTTAGACATATATGAACATCTTTAAACAAACAGTTACAGTAAGATACAAGGAAATTCAGATTTCATACATCTATTTATTATTAAAATTGTTCTAATCATCATTACTTCTTTATTTCTTAATACTCAGTATATAGAAGGCAAAAAAGATCTACACAAACACACTAAAATAACAGCGGCGAAGCACGTCACTACGTTACTATTTCAATCTACCTACTAGTCATCTTGTGAGTGATCGTCTTTATATGTTATTAGTACTTTATTTTTGACAGATGAGGAGGTATATATAAAGGGCATAACCAAATAGAAAGTTGAGATGATTCATAAAAACAATTATACATACTAATAGTCATGAAAGTTTTAATCCACTCTTTTTGATAAATTAACTAAGTACAGCAGCTGCTTTTTTTCCTGTGGGAGGGAAAATCATTATGGACACCCGTGGCTTAGAGTCTATCGCAGACGGGTAGTGCTGGACTCCAACCAGCTAAAGTGTTTCCCTCTCTTCAGTGTTTCCTGCTGGCCTGGGACTGCTTTCGCTTTTCATCGGACCACAGGTCATTTAAGTTTGTCGATGTTAATTGGCTTTTCTCCATGGGTTCAAACCCATCTCTCTTTCCTCCTCTGCCTTCTTTTTGATAATGCGGGTTATTCCCTCCTCCGCCCTTCTCCAGTTCTCTTCCGTTTCTAGCATCCTCTCTACCCTCCATCTGTTGCATGCGAACACGGTGTGCTCCAAGTAATCGACCTCTCCACAGTATGCACGTTCTCTGCTGTCAATCTTCCCAATATCATATAAGTACTCCATGAAGCACCCACGTCCGCTCAGGGCTTGGTTGAGGTATAGCCTACCTCACCATGCCTCCGTTTCATCCTCGCTCTGATGTTCGGGATGAGGCGTCTCGTCCACCTTCCCTTGTCTGCAGTCGTTTTATATGCACTGCATACCTTTAGAGCGTCACATCGCTGGATCCTAGCCATCCCCCCCTCGTCCTATCCACCTGCATCGCACTTTCCTAGACCGGAGCTGCATACAAAAGGATAGAGTGTACGACGCTGCACAGTAGTCTCCTCTTGCTCGCTCTCGGTCCGTGCGTATTGGCCATAAGCCTCCCAATGGCTGTGGCTGGCTTTTCCGCCTTCTCAGCCGTCTTTGTGGAATGGACATCGAAGTTCAGCTTGGAGTCCAGCCAAGGCAGCAGCTGTTAAAACATTTCTTATAGATTTAGAAATTATACCATTTTGAAGAAGTGGTTGGTTTATATTGCGATTGACCACCAGTAGTCGATTTTTAAGATTCATGAAATCCCGTGTGACCAACACATCCCTCTTTCTATTTCCAAAAATGGACTTATAGAAACGAATAGAACAACTTAATGAATCGCTCAGTACGTCTATGGTAATATCCAAATCAAGATACCACCAAAGTAATCTATTTGATCATAGCGCATTTGAGGTAGACAATATAATTTCGTGCGTATACTACGAAATTGATATTTTCGATAATGTCTGATGAAGCTGTTAGTATTGGGTTCATTACTTTATAGAAAATTTCGTTGTACTTTTTCCTGTATAGTAATACAATGAGCTGTTTGTTTGAAGAATTATATCTGCAAAAATAGATGTCATCAATAATATAATCTCTCTAGTAATTCTTTCTGGTAGTGACTTCACAAGGTGACCGCATAGCGTTTCATTTTGTTTTAGAACAAGTAAAATATTATTGTCGTCAATCTCAGAAATGCACATTTCTGTAATATCATGTTGCTGAATAATAAAAGGCATAGAAATATACGATACCTACTTGTAAATAAAAGTAAACTCAGTACTTTTATTTAGAATAAAGTATCCAAAGATGACATCGAGAATCTCGACCTTCACGTTCGTAACTACCGTCTTCAACACACGGCCTTTAAAGATCGATTTCAAATAACAAGATAATTACTGGTGTCAGAATTAAAGCACTAGATCACAGAATTATGCCACCATCCGACGCAAGTTAGTAACTTACGGTCGAAATCGATTCTTTGCCCTT
This sequence comes from Rutpela maculata, assembly GCA_936432065.2. NCBI lineage: Eukaryota > Metazoa > Arthropoda > Insecta > Coleoptera > Cerambycidae > Rutpela > Rutpela maculata. The sequence continues at coordinate 67,321,869 of OW386290.2, read as the reverse complement.
AACTTTAGTCACAGAGCTGGAAGATTGAAAAGGATGGAAGTGAATTCAAGGCTGACAAGGTGTGTAGGTGATATAGCTTTGAGTTCACCGATCAATCCCGATTGATGATGGAAGATACGGAAATAAGCTATTTTGGAATTTGCTGACGATCATCAGTCTTCTGTAATTTTGTTTTCGATGATAAAACCACTCTCTACAATATTAACATTCTGCGATCTGCAGTCTTAATAGCCATAACTCTGTTTTCGAGCATTACAATTGAAATTCACAGTCGAAATATAAGTGTGTGCGTATATGACTATAAAATTCCATTCTTGATGTCGATACACGACCACAGTCAGGGCACTGGAGGTGACCAGGTGTGTGATTATTTCTTCTGCGTGGTAGATTTTCAAGGTAGTTGATTGCTACCTCCCTAGTTATTCCTGCTTGCAGTATTAACTATAAATCTGTCTGCAATATTAGTTTTCATCGTTTGATGGAAAAGTTCCTCATATCTATATCTATTCATTGACCTTCTTGCTCATGGTTTTTTTTCACATAGCTCACCATACGGTACGCACTTCTCAAGCCGGTTGTCTTCCATACGGTAGACATGCACAATCTAGATGTAAAGGTGATACTTCGATACATGAGCAGTTAACTTCGCTAAAACTTCATTGTTTGAAATGCAGTGGAATCATTGAATATGCATGATTTGCCGAAGGTGCCTCTGCTGTGTACGTTCAAGCGTCTTTAAATGTCTGGTATAGGGAACTCAATCTTCACAGCCAAACAAAAGAGTTGGTAAAACAACCGCACGATATACGGCAATCTCTGTATCCAGAGAGAGGTCGTGATTCTCGAAGACCCTTTGACGAAGTTTCCAGAAAGCCCTGGATGCTGCATTGCCTTTGTCTTTCTTGTATATTTTTAGGATTTCGTGATTTTTTTATTTTTAGTTTAATGGCCCCATATATATAGTTTTGGCGGAGTTCAGCTATTCCACCACTCCACCAAGATAGGTACACATAAACAACAACGCAACAATCATTCCCTGAGACATTGTTATCTGCCACATTGTAAGTATTGCGCCACTGAGATGATTGTTCTGAAGAGAGGGATATTAGGGCGCAGTTGTCAGCACACATGAGTTCCGTAATACAACAGATACAGAACTAGTCTTCATGTAGCTCGAAAACATGCCTAATTGAAGAGACCTCTGTTGAGGAAAAACCTAATTTCCACACTTCTTTCATCTAGATTTCTGTCCATTACAGATAGCAGCCATGTACATATTAAATAAGAGCGATGCCAGTACACAGCCTTGTCTTGCATCCATATGAGTTTGAGATGGGTTTGTGGTTTTCTTCATGCAAACTTTTGCAATATTATCGTTCTGTGACCTGAACTCATACCCTTTACAGAAACCACCTCAACGTCAATTTCCAACCAATTTTTAGACACAATAGAGAAAATATTATCAAGAATTTCTTACAGAAAATGGAATTAAGAATGAAGAAAGAAAGAAGTTATCTTGAGTCACTAGTTACCGGAACCTTATCACTAATAGCCGTCACAAGTGGGTAAAAGATTACAAGACCTTTGTGAGGAAATTCTAAAGGAAATGTTGATCACAAATTTTTAATGTTCGCAATTCAATATATAAGTAACTTCATATAATTAACGAAATCTATTATTACAAACTTTTCTACTGATGTTTATATATTTTATTTCAATCATCATCCTTGCAGCTTTATTCTTTATTAATATCACCACAAGGTTTCAATATAGTGCAGCAATTTTGTCGTAACTATTTCTATTCATTCTATTAGTTGTAAATAACTGCCAATTATCGATACTTAATTCAAATAAGGACGATAATTTCAAAATGCATGCACGTTGTGTGTAATCTAAAGTTTAAAAAAAATATTTTAATTTATAAAATATGAAGATAACCTTTCGAACACATAGTGTTGTCTATATTACTTAGTTGTACATACATTAACTTATTATTTAATCTCAGCCATTTAGACATTTTCTTGAATATAAAAGACCATTTTATTCGTATGATAATAAACTCCAGATAGCTATACAAAACAAATGCATTTATCCAGTTTTGAAATTCAAATATACGTCGTGAATATCGTAGGAGGCTAAATTTACTTTTCAACTGTTTTTACGAGCAGATCTCGGATTACACATCCAACTCGATCTGTAATCAGATTAAAATGGTACAAGTATGGCAATTTTGTTAAATTTATTTTGTTGTTTTTTGGAGTGACGGGCTCTTTAAAATTGCAGCTCGTTTATGTAAAACCGTAATCAAAAGTAACGACTTTGAAAATGTATAAGGGATCACACTAACCTAGATGCAATTAACTTTACAATCTTATAATTGCATGGCAGCAGCAAATGATCATTGGATTATTAGATACCGATTAATGTCTATGTGTACGAATTGGCGGAGGAGCCAAAGGCTATATTGTTGTAAAATAGTAATTAAACTTAGTCCATTTCCTATGAGCTTTACTCCAGAAATAATTCGTTAAGTGAATTTTGTGCACATAAGTAGTATTTTATATGAAGTTACAAATTCAATCACACAATGTGACATACACACAAAGAAATGATGTGTACATAGAACAGTAGTTTATATTTAAAGATGTTAAAGTACCTACTTTTAACAACTTAGAATCGAATCAAATTATTTTCAAAATTTGGTTCTTTGTGTCGCTCCGAGCAGAAAAACTTTCGAAAATAACAAAAAAACTGCCGAATATTTATTATTTAAACTTTAAAGCATTTTAATATTTTGCACCGTTCAGTCTTAATCATGATTATCCAACTTTTATACTCGCTGCTATTCAATGTAAATTTTTTGATTGGCTAACGTTAGTTAAGAATAGCGCAGTCAAATTAGCTTGAAAACCACTGAAAATTCGGACAAATTTACATAAAGCTGTTTTCACAGGAAATGGATATAGGTATATGTACTTAATAATATACTAAAAGTCCCCATATGTAGAAGTGCCGGAACCCTAAAAAACGCAATTGTTTAATGAGAGGCGCAAGATTTATGTAGATTCGCGCATTGCGTCTGTAATCCATGTAAAACTCCAAGTTTGACGCTCGGAATGCCCCCCTCATTAGGACTATTTTATATTTTTTGGGTCGCTGATCACGAAAATTGGGGTCCCGTGGCTCTAAAAATAGTGCGTCACCCCTAAAAATGCCGAAAACCACCCCTTTTTTCGCGGTAATGTGAATAATACTGTAAAATAATGCTATGAATGTGATAATTGTAATGATATTTTGCTAGTTCGGTATGCTCATCTAAAATCAGGACAAATTTTATGCTGAGAGTTAACCAGAGGGGGTAAAACTACCCCTAAATTGACGTAAAATGGAAAAATAATGGATTTTTTTCTTTCACTTTTTGATTTGAGTTTGTTTATATGAATGGGGATTGTACAATGAGGAAAATTTTTTTCCAACCCCTCGGGGATGAAAACTACCTCTATATCGCCTTTAAATTGAACTAACATTTAGAAAATGAGTAGAGATATACACTTTTTTGTTTGCTTATAATTTTTGATAAAGTGTATACACCTAATATTCTGTTTATTTCTGTAATACTTATGGATTGCAATAAACTTTACTTTACTTTACTTCCGTCGAAAAAAATACTAAAAAATTTTTTCAGCTCTTTAGAGGTGAAAACTACCCCCAAGCTTGCAGGGAATTGAAATAGAAGGTAGAAATATTGTTGATAAATGAACCCTTCATACATTCATAACATTATTTTACAGTATTATTCACATTACCGCGAAAAAAACCCAAAAGGGATGATTTTTGGCATTTCTAGGGGTGATGCACCATTTGTTACTTGTGCTTATGGCCCGTAATTGATTGCTGAATAATGAGTATTTATTAATATTATACTTAATATAAGTAGTGTGTTAATAAATGCAATGGATTATATTTGACAGTGATCGTTTAAAAATTTGTTATTTGTTGTTGTTCCTGGTAAATATTTTTAAGGCAATATGGAAGCTAATACGTGTATCTTATGCAATGTTATGGCTGTTAAAAGATGAGAGTGTATGTGTTAAATCGAAGGACTTGTGACACTAATAAATGCAAGCAAAACGAGAAATGATGATAAGTGGAAACATTTTGAGGGTGTTGAACAAATTTCAGTACATAAAACATGTAGGAAAAATTATATTCGTGGCATAGTGGCACATTAAATATTAAGAACCAAGAACAACGAAGAAGATCTGTTAAAGCAAAATGTAACATCGAAATTGCTGTGACTGATGAGACAATGTCTTCAATTAATCAAGCTGATTTCGTCTCGAATAGGAAAAATAAGAAACATTTTATTGAACAATGATTGACAATGATTTTAAGAAAATTTGGAATCTCCATTATACAGCCCCAGATGATACTGATACAGTAATTGTATCTACTGCTATAACACTGGCAGAAACCAATAAAAATGTCATTGTAGTAGGTGATAATACTGATTAGATGGTCGTTTTAATACACCATTGTAATAAAAACCTTCATATGCTAAGACCAGGTCAGCATCTCAACCAGATCGATTCAAAAATATTTCGAATGTGCATGTTTGCTAGGCCCAATAAAATAAGTATTGCTATTTCTACATGCCATATCTGGTTGTAATACATTTTCTTTTTATAAAAAAAAAAAAGGTAAAAACGCTGATATAAAACTTGTCCAAAGGAATGAGAATTTGATTAAGCATATTAAAATATTTAACAGACCTGATGAGGATGCAGATAAATTAATTACAGTTTGAGAAAATTATATAATGCGACTCTATGGTAATAAAAAAGAAAATGTTAAAACTATTGATGAGTTGAGATTTTATACATACAACACCATTACGACACATCACAATATTCATGGAAATTTTGAACCACCAAAGAAGATGCTGCGAAATATCATATAATGAGTGTTTTTATTGGATATAGAAGTGGATCATTAAATCCCAAAGATTGGGGCTGGACAGAAATTGACTCAGATCTGGTTCCTATTACAACAGTGAGGCATCCAGCTCCAAATTTCATTATGAATTTAATATTTTGTAGCTGCAAAACTGGTTGTGGATATTCTTGTAGCTAGAAAATCAACTTTGTGTTTTACGGCTTCATGTAAAATCTGCCAAGGAAATTCTTGTTCAAACATGACGGTTCAAGACGATGATGAACTAGAACTGCTTTAAGTTTTGTGGTAAAAGTTTCCTTTTACAGATAATGGCATATTGTTAATGAGATTTTTATCTTTTAGGTCTTCAAAAAAAAATTAAAAAATTTTTATTGTCCAAATAGGCTTAAAATGTCATGAAACGTCGAGATTTTAAGTTTGAGCAAAGAAAAAATTCTGTCTGTCGGTCTCTCTGTCTGTAATTTTTTTTTGTGCGAACGTTTACTCTGGAACCGTTTACGATATTGACTTGACATATGTACTTTAACGAGATTTAGAACTAGATTATATTTTCATCTTGTTCCGTCGAAGGGTTGGGTGGTAAATTGGGGTAAATTTGGGGTAAATAGGTCAATCAAGCAGGTAAGAGTCGATAACATTGGTATTTAGTATATACAAGAGAAGCTAAGGTCTCAAAAAAATGTTTGGCATTACCACCCTTATTAAAGGGGATGAAAAAAAATTTTAATTTAGTGTACAGGAACCAGAAACCTCAAAATATTTTTGTACTTCATCCACCCCCACTACCATCCCCCTATCACCACCCCCCACCGCATTACCGATGTGGGGTATCGTTTTATGGGTTTTTGAGGTACGGATTTCAAATATCATATTATTAAAGTTCCGTAAGCAATTATTTTCACATACAAAGTTTTTTTCGTTGTGAGTGACTTGGATAGAGAATCTAGATGTGGAAGTAGTGATTCCTTGGGCAGCGGTTTTTTTTAATCAAACTAACTAAACATATTTAAACTATTTATTTTTTTAATCTGTAGTCAATTTAATTGTGTTGTTTCATTTATTATTAAAAAAAAGTATAGCAAACTATGGGTCATTTTACATATATTTCAATTTTAAATAAATTTTCTATCTGGTACAATTTTCAAAAAACTGACAGTTTACGAGAAAACCTCTAAAAACTATCCATCCAAGATGGCGACTGAATTTTATGAGTGTTCCGGCACCTCAATGTTCGGGGACTTTTAATATGGTAATAACACAGTTCCCTGGAATACACTGCCGTCGAGAACAGCTTTATGTAAATTTGTCCGAATTGAAATCTTAATTTCACTGTACTAGAAGCCACACCTCCTGAACGACTACCGACTACACGGATGCAATTTTGAAAATTCGAGAATTCCATAATCTTCGCTTTAGGAAAGATTTGAGAATGGATCTAGAATTCATGTAGTTTTGTATACAACGTGATTTACTATGATATGCGGAAAATAAAATGGTGTACTAGTCTTCAATGTAGGAAAGCTCCTGCAAAATTTTAGAGTGCTCCAAGGTAATTTAGTATATTAAAGAGGGTTAAATCTTACGAAGTAATGCTACTGTTACGTTTTGTGGTTAGTAATAGGGCGACGATCTTACTTGTGAAAGAACATATTGGAAATGTTTACATTTCCTTAATTGGCATAAGTGAAGCTGGTGGGTGCGGTCAAAGTTCCGCGCTTTTTGCTTTCAGTCGAACAATTAAGACACCGGCAGGTACAAAGCATCGCCGAAGTTGGCGTTTTGTGTTACTGACGGGTTTAGGTAAATATCTCTTATATCTACTTGTGGTACTAGAGTTCACTAGCATAGGGTCAATGTCTTTTCGATTTATTTCGCTATTTTTGTAGCGTGATTTGATTAAAACCAAAAAGTCACTTCAACCCTCTCCAGCTTTTCTGTCAATAGTGTCAATCCCAAGTCTAATAAAGTGATATGGTTGTACCGCGTTACGTCAGATTGGTTAAAGTCATTGGCGGGGCATTTCTACAAAAAAATAAGGTAATTTTTTTTTAATTTTTAATTTTATTAACTCATTTCGGTGCGGACAACCTACTGATAAATTTGCCGCATGTCATGGTAGAACACCCTATATAAGCGAGGGCACTTCGCGATCTCAGTCAGTCAGTAACAATCTGATACGTGAATAAACAATTCGAGCAAGAGCGACTAGGCAAATTTACACCATTCATCTATAACTTTTAGCAATTAACAAATACTTAATCTTTAATGTGTTGTAAGAATATGAAGCGAAAATGCAAGTTTTGAAAACAAACAAAAGTGTTTAAACTTTGTAAATTTTTATTGTTCTAGTCCCTAAATCACCATATACAGTGTATTTGAATTTTCGGTGACAAAAAGTGAGGTAATCGGTGCAGTGTTTCCGAGTGGAAGTACCCAATCGAAAGAACGGTTATGTCTTCAAAGACACGTACATTTAAAATACATAAATAAATTTAAAAAAGCATACAGTAAGTATTCTCCATGGATAAGGTATGTACCCGATGCCGTTTCTTAATTATATCTCATTAAGTATAAGAAATACCGGTTTTATATAAAGGATAAAATGAAATATGAGGAAATTATGCGAAAAAAAAGGTTTAAACATTATTGTATAGGTATTAATTAAAAAACATGTCAGTTCATTGCGGTCAAATAGGGGATGAATCAACAGTATATCCAGCCGTCGCGTCGGATCGCAAAATTGTGTGCGTTCAGAAATAAAATGTAATAATTTCTTTATACCTGATGCAATCAAAATAAAACAAGCTAAAAACGGACTCTTCGCCAATTTACTGAGCTTTTTATATATAATTGTTACACATTCTATAGTATACTCTTCGCAGTTTTCTTGTAAATGTTAGTTTTTGGACATCCTAAATTTTGTGATACCATCTTTATTGTGAAAAAAATTGTATGGAAAAAAAAATGAAAAAAAAAATATACAACCTGTGGGATTAGAACACGGGACCTTTGGATTGCAACGCAAGCAAGCAAGAACAAATTTAAACAATAACATGAAAATATAAACACAATCTGCTTTCGCAGGATAGGCGAATTAAAAAGTGCATAAGGTAAAACATGTAAAAAATAATAAAATAATTGATATATACAATACAAAAGAGGCTGGTGTAAATAAAATATCAGATACATATGGCTGGTCTTCACGGGAAAATTACTGACCAAAAAACCCGTAAGCAATGCAGCAGTCAAAGCGAACGGTTATATAAGACCGCGCAATTTATAGTTTCAAACATTTGGTTTTCTAAAGATTTTGATATTCAAAAATAAATTGTGATTGGGAAGAGATAATTTAGAGAGACAAAACAAACAAAAACAACAAAGAAAACAAAGAAACGAGTAGAAGAGAGTTAAAGATCAGAAATTATGTTTGAGAGTTTTTATAGATAGATAGAGAAAGGCGGTGTGGCTAGATATGTTGCCGAAAGATGGACAACGCCTGGTATGGTAATTTGTGTTTTATGCGAAAAGGTGCATTATGCTCTCTGATTCGCGTAATGTTGTTTGTTAGCGGGCTATCACCAAGTTTGAATTGATAGAATTTTTCCAATGTAACTTGATGTAGTCCGCTAGTGGCATTATGTCATGACAACGTGCGTAGAGGTCTCTTAAGGAGATGTATCGTGAAAAATTTGAAATGAGGCGCATAAATGTATGTTCCATTTATTCATTGTCGTGTCCGGTATGCTGTACCATACCGGCGCCGCATATGTTAGGGCCGGTCTTACAATAACAGTGTAAATTAATTTTTTGTTTTGTCTACTGAGTCTGCTACTCCTGACCAGAAGCGGATACAGACTCCTGGACATAGAATAGACTATCAGTATAGTTTCGTTAACATGTCGGTCGAACGTCACTCGCTTATCTAGTTTAAATACTTCACGCACTCCCTTTCTGGAATTTTGCAACGCAAAGCTTTAGCCGCTGCGCCACCACCTAATGCTACAAAAATTGATTTCTGTGATATGTATCTTTCGACATTCATACATATTTCACTTCTATGAAATATATATATTAGTAAACTTCATAAACAAAAAAAAAATGTTATGGAAATAATATCTCGCAAGATTTCCATTTTAGTACAAGCGACAAAAATTAAGAGAATTTTTTTTTTTAATTAAATAATTAATAACTTTTTTATTTACTGATCGATTTTCTTCAAAAACAATAGGGTTCTTCCTCTAACTAACACTAACTTACTTTCTAAATTTCAATACAATCGGACTTTTCTTTCTTAAGTTATCGTGCTTACAAGAAACGTGACGGACGGACGGACAGACGGACAGAAGGACATTTTGAAAGTTGTTCAGAATTCGTTCACTAACACAATGATATGAAAATTTTTTCTCTACGAGCGATATTTACGATTTTAGAAATGTGCCGATCAAATACAATATACTCTTCGTTTTTGCGAAGAGTATAACTTCGTTTTTGCGAAGAGTATAATAAGTAGCATTATAAAGGAGAAGGTTTCATACTTTTAATTTATTTATTACTTAACAGTTACCTTCGACATATATTATTAAACATTTATTATGGAAACTTATTTTGGATTCGTAGTCTTCTGAAGTTTACCCATTATATATCTTGAGTAAAATCGCACAAAAAAAATGTCTGGCAGGACTAATTACTTTATACATTTATTTATGAACTGACATAAGGTAAACATCTTTTACATTTGATGGTATAAAAGGTGAAGGTACTTAATTTTTTTTATTTCGTAATTCCGAAGTTTTTCACTAATTATAAACTAAAAAAATGGTTCAAAATATACAGAAGCATATGATAAGAAAAAAAAATAGAAAATTAAAGGATGAAGTACACATTTTGTACGCATTATTATACTCTTCGCAAAAACGAAGAGTATATTGCATTTGATGAGCACATTTCTTAAACAGTAAATATAGCTCGTGAACGAATTCTGAATAACTTTCAAAATGTCCGTCTGTCTGTCTGTAAGTCTATCCGTCCGTCATGTTTCTTGTAAGCACGATAACTTAAGAAAGAAAAATTCGATTGTATTAAAATTTGAAAAGTAAATAAGCGTTAGCTAGAGGAAGAACCCAATTATTTTTGAAAAAAATCAATCAGTAAATAAAAAAGTTATTAATCATTTAAATTTAAAAAAAAATTCTTAATTTTTGTCACTTGTAGGTACTTAGATAGAAATCTTGCGAAATGTTATTCTCTATATTTTTTTTTGTTTATACATTTTTCTAATATTCATATTTTATAATAATAGATCTAATCCGTTGAAATATAATTTTCGAATGTTATACATTACAGACAATTTTTATAGTAATGTGTGATGGTCCAATGGCTAAAGTTTTTTTGATTTGATTTGGTTGCACGCAAAGCAAATGCGTGTGTTCGAATCCCTCAGAGGGGGTGGTTCTTTTTTCATTTTTTTTTTCATATATTTTTTTTTCACAACAAAGTTGGTATCACAAAATTTAGAAAGTCCAAAAACTAATATTATTACCAGAAAACTGCGAAGAGTATCTTATAGAATGTGTAACAATTATATAAAAAGCTCAGTAAATCGGCGAAGAGTATAATGCTTCCACTAGTTTTATTTTTTCGCAAATTTCATATTTTATTAGAAAATAGTTAATAACGCATGACTCGAGAAATGATATTTTAAAAAATATATATAGTTAATGTGATTTGTGTAATTGTATTAAAACCTTAAAAATAAAGGTAAATGTAAGAATATATATTCTATGATACCATGAGTGTAGCCGCGCGCTAGGCATAGGGAGTAAGAATTACAACATCGCGTGTGCCAGCTGGCTGAAATGAAATAACTCAGAGCTGGGATGCTCCGCCCGGAGGATGAATTTACGGCTGTATTGTCAAATCTCTCGCGCTACGTGAATGTACATGCCTAATGAGCAATTACACGCACGGTGTAAGGGCTTTGTACATAATTCTGTCGGCATAAAAGAAACTGTTTTTGAATGAGAGCAATATTGTTAATGTGTCTCCAGTTTACCTCCAATCTACTGTTCAATCCTGCTATTTGTGAAGCTGCGCCTATTTCATGTACATGTTATTATTTTGCATGTGTATGTGTAAGAAAGCATCAGCTGTGGTTTTTCATCGTGCGGGAGTCTTTCAATTTGAGCAAGTATATATATATATATATATATATATATATATATATATATATATATATATATATATATATATATATATATATATATATATATATATATATATATATATATATATATATATACCGGCACGGTAGCTCAATCGGTTAAGGCGTATTGAGTGGCAAATACGCTGATCGACTCGCTACCGCGCTCTGGGCTCGATCCCCAGCCCCGGTATTGACAACACCGGTGGGTGTGGATGTATGTCTGCGTTTTTCCGAATGTGTAACCCCCCTTCCGGACAGCCTTGGCTTTGGATTTGGGGGTTGTCTACTATCTGTGGTGTGTTTATGTTTTATGTTTATGTTTTATGTTTATGTTTTATGTTTATGTCTTGGCTCTATATGTATTCCGATATATAAAGTTAAGCAACGTTCATCTCAGTTCGTTCTTAGATGGGTGATCCATCTGTGAAAAACGTCGATCTCATCTCACCTACTAGCGGCTTGTATATCAGCGTAGACGTAGAAGCTATGTAATTTGAGGCGAGAATTACATAGTAGACATACCATTATAATATGTTAGGCAAGTAAAGGATCACTACTCTTCGACAGACAAGAGGTTCAGCAAAATCTTTAGGGCGTCGGCGTTCGTGGTGGAAATGGGCAGATGTTAAATAAATAAAAAAGTCTTTCTATTACGAGTTTCTCTATTTTTATTTGGTTTCATTAAATAATTGTGTTTAAAAATTAAGGAAGTATTTTGTATATAATTGTTGAATGAGTTAGTGTTTGAAAATTAACTGATTATTAGTATTATTTTAAGTAAATATTCACATAGTTTTTTGAATTATTATCAATCTTTATAAAAGTAAATCTATATAAACAAAATATCTTTTACCTTAAACTTAAAAGAAATCATAAATAAGATATGAGAAACACTATTGCCAAGCTGAATAAATTTTATGTTAAAGTAGTTTATTAATGCAAATAACTCGGAATTTTTTTTATTTTTTAATTATCCATAATGATGATCAAAAATGTGATTGATAATGTTTAATACTATATTATTTAAACTATTTTTTTATTACAGTATACAAATTTGACAAAATACAATTTTTATTACTTTTTTTAACGATCTGTTAGAAAACAATCTAAAATGCATTATTTTAAGTTTAATATTTACTTTACCAATGCAACTTTTCTTTATTTCATTATATACTATAAACACTAGTTCAAAACCAATTAATAATTTAGTTGGCTAATTTAGGATTTGATGAATTTCATTTTTTGAAAAATATACTGCTTTCAAATTTTCAAATTTAAATTTGCATTAAAAATATTATTGGCGATATAGTGATTTTTTTTTATTTCTGAACTAATCACTATATCAGCATCATGTTTTTTCCTCGTTCCGTAGCATATATAACTATGTCAGGGAGTTACTTAAATTATTAAATAAAAACTAATTCGATAAAAAGAAAATAAGTTAAAGCAAATCGATAAATTTTTTACACAGAAAAAAAAGTTGTGCAACCAAAGAGTGTCGACGTGATTAATTTTTACATCGTTGTCACATCACTAACCATTAAATTTACATTTGCCACCCAGTCAGAGCTACCAACCTATTAGGATTAATTAGGTAAGTAACTGAAGTCATTACCATTAGTTAGAGAAGTAACGAGTTGATTATACCCAGATACCAACCTAATTAACTGGATGCCTAACATTAAATCGTCAAATAGAACTGGTGGCTAGATTTTCAAACTTTATTACTCACATGACAGTGATTTATCCTTATTTTTAACTTGTGCGATGTGTTTGGAGATAACATAAAGGCCGTTCTATGAGTTTTCAGAAGCGCGTATTGCTGTCAGGTTTTATTAATTGGTATATTTTTACAGGGATACCTTAGGCACTTTATCCAGTTCAAAATTCTCATATACAGTGGTACTTATAAGACAATAAATATCTTTTTAGAAAATGCACTGGTTTTGAGTAAATTGTTGGAAAATCTATGACCGCGAGAGGTAAGCATATTTCTAGGTTTCAGGGTTCGATTCCCAGATAGGGAGTTTGTATTTTGTTAAGAAGACAAATTGACAATAAATTATAAAGCCAGTGAATATATATTTAGTGCCCACTAGGTACAGTATAACAAAAAGAAGTAAAATTTAAAATGGCAATGTTGATAAAAAATTTGTCTCCCTCGCGCGATGAAGGTCCAGGTATTACTTGAGTTTAATGTTTTTATTATAATATAAAAGAGAATACAGATTATATTTTTTTAGACCCGTTAATGATTACTATATCTTAAATAAAAGTAATAGAAGAGTACTTATTTTATTTTGAATTGAAACTGTCAGAGTTCTAGTTAAACTGGTTACTATTACTAGTTACTGTTGAGTTCAAAATACCTTTCTTGGGAGAAAATAATGACACGTGCACAATGAACACGTAAAGGCGAAGTGTGCCATACGAATAGCAGTTTGAAGTAGCGTAGGTAATACTACTTGAGTTGCAGCAAGTGATAATGAACTCTTAAACCTGCTCGACAGCCTTCAAACAACAAGTTCTGTGTACGGTTTAAGGGTAAATACAACAAAATAAAAATTATGATTTTAAATTCGGCAAAGAAAAACTATTCAAACACGTTTCTAAAATTGTTTAGTTCAAAATGTTTTCAATATTTTCCTTGGAACAAAAACTTTTTCACTGGAATTTTACTTTATTCTTTAACATGTCTAGTAAACACGTAAGGCAAGGTGTGCTTTACGAGTAAAAGACTAAAGTAGTGCAAGTAATACCACCTTAGTTCCAGCAAGTGAAGATGAATTCTACACCTGCTCGACAGTCTCAAAGAACAAGCTCTGTGTATGGTTTAAGTATAAATTACCAGAAAATGAAAATTATGATTTTAGATCGAGCAAACAAAAACCATTCAAAAATGTTATAAAATGGATGGTTTTCATTTGGATTGGATTGAAGATGGCATAACCTTTTTTGTTCGATAACTGCGAAAATGAGATTAGACAGAGAATACAGATAAGATTGGTAGCTTGCCAGTTCAGCAAAATTTGGCGTGACAGAAATATCACCAAATGTGCAAAGATCGGGCAATTAACAACGTTTTAGTTTTTATATCTCTTTACATTTCTTAGGCCAATAGGTAGACATACAAGAGGCGCATTGATGCTTGAGGGACGTGAGTATGGACACGAATTTCATATTCTTCAAAACATTGGGTAGATATTACCAAGTAGCTGATGGAATAGAACTTTAACGAAGCTGTACGCCTGTTAGAAAAATTGGCGTGATGCTGTCAAGCGTACCACACAGCAGAAGGTCTAAGTAGCATAATGCATTTGTACCAAAACCTCAATCAATATTTTGTGAATAGGAATGTATTGAGAAATTTGGTCAGCATCATTTAATAATTTTACAATTTTTTTTTTAAATTGACATAAGAAAGTCTAAATATATGACCCAACCAACTTATGTAAACAGTGAATCATTTCCGTGTTTTCACTGATGGCTCTTTTCATATTCCTGTTTTTACTAATCATCTAAGATGAATGACATTGTTTCCTCAATTTAGTAAAATTTTATCTTCCAATAAAAACCACAATTCGACAGGTGTTGATCATTTTATTTTTAACGCAGGTAGCTAAACTCGTTTATGGTATTATGGGATTTTTTTACCATGTGTTTATTCAAATAAGAATATTATTCTTCTTACCTCCTTTTTAGTACAGTTGTTTACAAATAATTTAAATGTTAAGAAGAATTTACTATGAAATGTAAATAAATTAGTTTTTTCTGTGAGCTATTTACTAAGATCATTAAATACTGCAGTAGTTACATTCGATGTGACCAAAGAGCATATAATAAATTAAGGTGCACAATTTATTTATATGTAAGTTACTGACTAAATCGATAAAAAGAAAAAATCTTCTGAATACTATTGACAAACAGACGAAAATAAAAGAAACTTGATTTTCCTCACGATAGAGAAACTATAATATATGAAAAAAGAAAATAATACGAAATATCAATATAAAAATATATTTACATTTTCTTGTTGAAATCAAGAGAGGGGTTTTTAAAAAATGTTTATATCTAATTTTCAATAAAAAAATATTAAAATTTTAATATAAGTTATTATAACAATAAAAATAAGCATACAAAAGGAGAATTACAAGCAATATTACAAAAATATTGTTCATGAGAATTGTTAATATTAGAATTAACTTCCAACTCTACAAATTTCTCTTAATAAAGAATTACGAATTGAGTTATCAAAATAGTATTTCAAGAAACTGGAAACATTCATGTAAATAGGCATTCTATAGAATTATTTAAATTAGAAACATTATTTGTCCATTTTTGACCTTGACGTCTTGGGTAACTCAAATACTACGATCTCTGTCGGTGAAATACCATGAATCCTTAGGAATTGGTATTTAAGGCAACCAGAAAGAGAGCAATAGATGTCAATAACTCCAGTCAGTAAATGTCCTCCATTAAATCGTCTGACAGCCCAACGTAAAGCTGCTGAACAGCGATACCTATTCAGGAAACATGTCGATAAACTCTGGTATAACGCATTATATCAAATTTAAGCACAGTGTGTATCGATAGAGCTCTTCAGTCAGCTAAGGTGCAGACCTAAGAATTCCTATGACCTGCTAAGGCAATGGATGGCTAATTGGTTAAGCCAAAGCCATTTAATCCAAAAACACACACACACACTAAGGCAATGGATCTGATTGGCGGAGAGTTTCTTGATCCTAAATACAGAACTATTAATTGTTATCTGCTATTTAGGACACTTAAGCTTACATCTATCGACGCAACGTGGCATTACGAGTGCTTTACTACTATTTGTACAAATGTTGTACATGTACTATTTGTACAAACGTACATTCGTACAAATATACTGAGTCCGTTGTCAAAACAAGAACTATCATATTGATTAAAATTACTCCTTCCCGAACGCCAGGTAAATTCAAGTCAACTAATGATTTCAAAATTGGCAGGGCAGTTAAAATTACCTGCTTGGAGCGGAAGATTCTGGTATATACAGTTACTAAAACAACAAAATATGTTGCGTGGCTATGGTTCGCACACTGGTGCCTCTCACGGTGTTCTCTAAAAAAAAAAAAATTAAAAGCCAGCACATAAACCTCTGCAAAAGGGAGTGATAGTTCACTTGTCCTTTTTCCTCTGTCTTTGCTGTATGACACGTCTGAGAGCATCTCACCATCTGTTGCAGTTGACTGCCAAACCAAAGCTCTGTCCCATCCGTTTCTTGATAATGTCTACCAAACGTTTAACAGAGCGTAATCTTCACCTTCTGCCATCTGGTTTTCCCCAAACTATCCCGTTCTCTATTATCCTTTCTCCGGTTGTTGTGGCAAAAAATTTAAAATATCTTGAACAATATGAAGCTGGAGAGTGGTTTTGGTAGACGTATTTCTTAGCTGCAAGTACGACAGACTGTCTAGAAAATTTGTAAAAAACATCTCCAGCCTACCTTGCGAAAGAAACAATACGCCATCTGCCTATCTGTCGTCTCAGGGGCGCAAAAATGATGGAGGAGATTAACGCGTTAACAAGTTTAATCTATATGCACTTTGTGATAGTTCTGTTATGTCAAATTTTGCTTAACAGGCAAGTTGCTTATTATTCGACGATTATTCTACAGGCGTGTGAGCTCATCCTCGTTTGCTGTAACTAAAATGTAGCATCTGCAAATCTTAGCCACACCTTACCGGTCCTCTAGCACACGGTGCATCACGTGTTCACTATAAATTTTAAAGATGGTTTCTGATAGAACACTTATTCTGAGAAGGATTCTCACTATATCTTCACCAACTAACTTCTCGTCTCGATCGTAATATTGTCGACCCCCGGCTGCTTTGTTGCATTTAAGTGCTTGTGTGGCTGTCTTCACTTATGATTTAGATATGTAATCAATTCACGTTCCTATTCCTCCTTCTAGTCATCTTCTACCCCAGGATGGTCGCTTCAAATGCTTTTCGCAGTATTGACGCTAAACTTCAGTAATCTTACACCTTTCTATTATTGTGATCTACATGAGATTCCAGTTCATCACAGACATCCGGTAGATAAGAATTCTTATCTTTTAAGCAGGGAGACTGGACTTTCCGTGTTAGTCTGTTATACTCTTCCAATTTCAAAACAGTGTTGACATCCTCAGCTTTCAAGATTTTCCTAACTTGTACTTCAGTTAGAGTTTCAGTCGTTATACAAGGTTGTTTCATATTTCTATGTATTTCACTTTGTATTGCCGTTGCTGTTTGTGTGATCTTACCTATTAGAGAATCTCACAAGATATTTGGTTCTTCGTCATATCGTCGGTTGACTTCATGTATGCTTTCCTTGAATTTTCTTTGCAAGGCAGGATTGGATCATCACTTCGAAACATTTCTGGCTTCAACGAGAAGGTGTATATGAGTACTCCGCTAACAAGCAATACGTAAATAAGAAAGTATGTTGCCTTTCCCGAGTCATGTCTTCATTTTGCAATACTGGACGCTTCCATCTTGAAGTCTATCACCTTCTTCGTTTATTATTGCATGTTTTTATTTGTTTGTCTTTTCAGAATTTGTTTTTTCAATCACAACATTAACAAAATGTTTCTCAATTACAGCATTTCTAGCTCAGAATTAAGTGGTCATTTACTCCACTAATTTTGGAACCAGTATGAAGCAGATTTTTTTCCTCCCTCAGTGATTCTAAACTAATACTAAACCATTATACGTTTTTTTTAATTTTTATCTAAATATAGTACTTTAACGTTTAAATAGTTTTTCAAACTTTGTAAACATTTAGATATTGTGTATATTTTAAATCTTAAATTGGTAATTTAGATTTATATTAGGTTAATTATCTGGTTACGCGGAAAAGCTGAGGCTTACTTGTAACTATCTCTGAAGTGAACATGAATACTCAGTAACGTGAAATTTTCATAACATCGTTCTCTCTTTCCTTATTTTCTTCAGGTTCTTTCTTTCTTTTTCTGTGCATATTATTTTGCAAAAATTCATGTTATTTGTAGAGTTTTGTCTTTAAAACCTTGTGATACATTTACTTACTGTATATATTTTAAATCATAAGTTAGTAGTTTCGATATATATTAGATTAATTATCTGATTAAGTAGAAGAACAGAAGGTTACTTGTAACTATTTCTGAACTTGGCCATTTGTACATTTTACAGTTATACTATTGGTATTTTTATGAGCTTGGTTTCTACGGTAATTGATTTTAACCCAGCACAATGCAGCCCAGTTCAGCTCTTCAATTGGCACTGGGCTCCTGCACCTTGGATGCCTGGTTGGCTCCGGAGGGAGCGTTGGGAGGCTGTTGTATATTTTAACTTCATTAAATTTATTGAAAACAATGATGTGAACCTTAAATCCAACTAGCAGAACCTCTGCAAGATAAAAACATTCCCTACAACCATCCGCCAAAGGGAGGACCCTAAGCTAAGAATGGCATTGATTAGTCGCGCTTGCCACACAACGCACTTAAACTCGTTGAGCTGCCGTAATCGATAATGTAAATAATAGTATAATAGATTATTTTTTTACGATCTCATTACCTATTACATGGAATTCAAAATAGAAATTTTGATCAACGATCTATTAGCATTCGATAAACAAGATTATATTTCATATCTATAATTAGATATCCAACTGCCTTGGTACGCTCAGTTTATTTCAAGAGATCGATAAATCTCTGAAGATGTATCGATATTGAACAGTACTCACGAATTAAACAAAAATGACTAATTAAACGCTGTATATGCAATAGTTAGATCTGTTAAACATTTTAAGATACATTTTATTTCTCAATACTTACTAATAAACAAGTACAATCTCTGGTTAAATAAAGACTGCCAGAATGCAAATGAGTTTGCAAAATAGAAACGAGGTATAAAACTTAAATTCTTCGGCGTTAAGCGATAAAAAATTGCCTCATATTGCTTAAAGTATTTTTATGTTGTGTCTTATCTCATTATCACTAATTACAGACGTAGTTTATGGTATTTAGCATAAACTGTATAATGTTTTCATTATGTTTTAAGCATGGGAATATGAAAAGTGGATTACTTAACAACATGGGAATTAGACTGACATCTGCCATTGTAATTTTTTGTGTTCGTTTATAGAATACTTGCAGTTTCGTTTAGCTATTGTAAAAAAAATTAGGTCAATCTCAAAACGTTAACTTTTTAGATTTTGGTTATTTACCAGGAGGCAATTGTTGCATGAAGAAAATAGATAGCTACGACTATTACAACAAAAGATATCCGTTTTAAATAGCTTTACATGAAATTAATATCCGCCTGTAACTTTCCTTTCGGGTATGGATGTACAGGTAATTTGCTTCAGTGTATATGAACTTGTCATGTTAACATAATATTACCTAGAAAGTGTATCACGTCAGTTATTTGCATGTCTTCTGATATAATTTTAACTATACGTGTATCTAATTTCATTGTGATATGTGTACCATCGTTTTCACAAAAAATTTTACTGAAATTCTCAACTAAATGTTAATAACAATAATTTATATAAGATTAGGAAATAATAACTCTTACATTTAACGAATGAATTCTCGATTTGTCTTTCTTAGGCATAAATAATAATATAAAGAAGCTACGTATGTAAATAGGTAAAAATACTAGAAGTTCATTTATTTGATTTATTGAAATGATTGCATTGCACACCTCGTTGGGTTGTGCTCTATTCTCGCTCAACGAACCAGCACTCAGTTTCACTGATAAAAATATTTTTACTTGCTTAATTATTCAAGGAGTCGATTTTAGTTATAGCTTTCTGAAAAGGGAAAACACTATTCTAAAAAATGGTACCATTTTCAAATTGATTTGACTTTTACTTATTTCTAAAATTGCTATTGAAGATTGAAATACACCTCCATCAGTTGGCCTATACATACTTATGTACGTTCGGAAACACCCTATAGGTCGCAGTCATTAATGCATACACTTGAATGTTTTTTAATCGCTTCGTCTATTATCAGAATGGGACCCTATTAAATTTCATAATGAAGAAAAAGAATTGACGCTTCTTTTTTATTCGAAACTTTTCTTAGGGTTAACAGTTTTCGAAAAACTGTACATAAGTGATTGTTGGCATACTACTTGTAATGCCTTCTACCACTCAGAGATTTAACTCGGCTTGGATGTGCCATCTTTCTAATAGTATAATAACATTTTTACACTTTTTAAAAACTGGCATCATTAAATTATTTATTTAAATTTTTAACTTATGACAATGTTATTTAGTATCACATTTTAATATTCTAAGAGAGAATTTTTTATTATATATCGTTTTGTCAACAAGAAATAAACAATTTTCTGGTTAAGGAGACAAATTTGTTTTAATTTATATAGTGATATGACCTAGAACGTAAACTTGTTTGATGAGTAATAGTTAGAGCGTGAGAAATTTCTGTTTTACTTACATTTATTTTTTTTTTACTTAAATAATGTCATGTATAAAAATTTCTATTATATTATTACAAAAATGCATACGCTTAGCCGATTAATATGTCTTATTATTTTCATATCATATTTCTAGTTTATTGTACAAAAACGTATGGAATAATAAATAAATACATGGCTACGGGACCCTCATTAGGGGATTACCAAAAATGTCTGCATTTATTTGTTCAGACGTTCGCGATAAAAACATGAACATGTTCAAATTGAATATGTTACGCATCTTATTGGTATGATGTTGCATCGCTACTTACTAATTTGACTTATGAGGTTTTGCTTTTACTGCAGTTCACGTCAGAAAATGTTGATGTCAGAAGAGAAAAAAATGTGGGTGATATAGTTGTGAGACTAGGTGTGGTAAGGAGGTAGTATAAATCGTAAACTGTAAGTCACCCTGTTTTTATACATTTGGTGGACACTTTTTTATATGTCCCTTTTATGTTTGTTTAAAAGTTTTGTTTTCTGCAAATCACTTTCCTTTGGTAAAACTATTGAAGTGTTTGCTTATGTGACGATCACGTTCTATTCGCTAATAACGCAGTGTAAGTCGTATTTTAATTTTCCACTTCTGCGGAGCATACTACAAATAAAGTGTCCACATCACGCGCACATGATTTACCCAAAACCTAACGTAACCTTTATATTAACAGTAATTCGGTAGCGTCATGAACATTGGCGAGTTCTTCCAATCAGAGTCTAACACGTGTTTCTGGGAAGAGAGAAAGAGAGAGAGAGAGGGGGGAGAGAGAGAGAGAGAGAGAAGGTGAAAGTGTGTTGGAGAGCAGGAAATCGGCAGGGGAGGGGGGAGGTGTAGAGAGGCAGAGAGAGAGAGGATGGAGGAGACAGACTTTATTTGTCCAAATAATTATTATAACAAACAATATCTGTTTAGTTTTACAAACACACAAAAGTTTACAACACACCAATAACCAATTAACACATTAAAATGTATCACCTGTCCCACAGCAATTATGGAGGCAATGCTGGACTTACTTCCTCTGCATTTGCATGTAAGCAAGGAGGTAGCACTTAGTACCCTAAGGCTGCACCAGGCACTTAAATTCAGACCAGGCGACCTGGTCGGTCACTTAAGGATTCTGGAGCTAATTCAATTTGAATCCATAATCAAACCCACTGAGTCAATGCTAGTCAAGCATGACTTTGACTGCCTGTTTGACGTGCTGATGAAAGCCGTCAGGCGGGCAGGGTCGAGGTACTGCGGTTGGAGAAAGAGTCACACATCTGGTACACAGATGGATCCAAGATGGACGAAAGGGTTGGTGTGTCCGTAGCGAGGCATAAATGCAGGATATCTAAAGCCCTTGGTAACACCCTAACCACCTTCCAGGCGGAAATCTATGCTATAGATCAGTGTGCCCAGGAATTCCTAAATAGAGGCACTCGAAAGGCAAAGATCTATCTATATACTTTCAGATAGCCACCTTGATGTGGGAGCCAGGGCATGAGGGAAGAGAAGGCTACGAATTAGCTGACAGCCTCGCGAAGAATGGGGCTGAAGCCCCATTTTTGGACCCAAACCGTTCTGTGGCTTATCTAAGGGACACATAACGGAGGAAGTCCAAAAATGGGACAAAAGAAGTCCTACTGGAGAAATGCTCCAGGCCAAAGACAAGCGAAAAGGTTTATAATCTATTCAACAAAGAATGCCACAAGGCTTCTAGAAATTGAAAAGTTCGACCTAATTCTGATCACAGGCCTTTTAACTGGCCATTACCTCTTGAGATATTATCTCAAGAACATCTCATGGCAGAAGATGGCAAATGTAGATACTGTGAAGCTGCAACTGAAAGTGGGGAACATATACTTTGTGCATGCAAGACAATAATCCGCATTAGGCTAAAGAACCAACAGGTGGAATTAACGCCTTAAGACATAGGGAAATTAGCTTCCAGAAAACCACCAGCTTTGCGAAAAGTCTTGGAATCCTGGGCAACAACTAGTTGTGGGGTAATTCACAAAAGACCTTTTAGGTCGAGGTGAAGAAAGGACAACTCAGGGCCAAGTGGCCCCTTAAACAATCTACAATCACCATAGTGCTTTAGCAAATTATAATAGACCTTATGATTTAAGAAATTTGTTACAGACTTCCAAAATTATTTTCGGAAGAGATATTTTTAAAAGTTATCGAAATATGGTTGTAAATCTTTTTACTATTATAAATTAAAGAGTCTCTTGTAAAATTGAAGAATAACACAACACAAGTAATAATACACCCTCGAAAGCGAGACTACAGAGTACCTCAAACATGCTTGCCTCTCGACCTCGCAGTCATAGGTGATATAGGTAAGTTAATGCATATTCAAACCCATTTCGTTTCTTACGAAACAGGTACATCGCTTCATGGAATAATGAATAATATTTAGTGGGCAAGAAATAAGGTTTGTGAGAGTCTCACAAATGCACTTTACTAACATATTTTATTTACTTTTGCAAAATGAGTACGTATGCCGTTAAATAACTGTTAACTACATCATTCCCAAAATGGACAGCATATTGCCATACTTTTCAACCTGAAACACCCATTACCATACCAGTCGTTGCCTATCTTTCGGCAACCTCCCTAGCAAAATCTTTCCTATACCAAAATTTCCATTTAACCAACTTTTAGCTTTCACCACCTTTTATTCTCAAACCCTTTCTCTGTTCCCTCTATTAGTCACCTTTTTGTTAATTTTGTTAATTTCTGTTCTTTTGTCCCTTTTTGTTCTCTTTCAAAATCCCCTCTCGACCAATAACTTCTTGTAAATCAAACTTTTTATTTAAATCACAACTTCCTCTTTACCCTATCTTTCCGAAGGCAGGCAGACCATCGGAAGAATACTATCATTGGCTCGAACGGGTTTTTTCATTAAGTCTTTTCCCGTATCAATAATCCAATTTTTAAAACTGTGCGCGTGTGCTGTGCAAACTAAAACATTAGTGTAATTTTTAAGTGTTTTTAAAACTCATTCTAGTTATAGTTCGCCAAATTGTTAGATTTAAGTTTTTTGTTCTAAAGAACAGGAGTTCTAACCTTATAATTCTTCATTTATTGTTTAAGCCGGAGTTAAACCCGTTTCACCCGACCACCCATCTACCACGACGTTGCACGCCGTGGTGGTGTGGTCGGCTCTGAATCGGGACTTGACTCAGGCGCACTTTTATTATTAATTGTAATAAAACATTTTTGAATTGAATTGAATTGAATTCCCAAAATGGAATGTCATATCATAGATGTGTCCCTAATAATAGAAATTGTGTAAAATGTGTAACATGTCAATATCAATTTATTATTTAGGCTTCTAAATTTCCTTGAAAATTTAATTTGTGATCCACATAAAATCGAAGAAACTTTTTGTGAGTTTTATTTTCCAGAATGTAGCTTCCAAAGCACAATCATAACTTAATATTATCAAGTTAATTTTTGTGACACTAAATGGAAGAAGATTTGAATGAGACACTATCAAGTAGTTTATACAAACACTATTTTTAAATTTCCTCATGTAAACATTGAAATTTATATTATGCCACAAAACGCCGTTGTAATCGACAAGTATAAACTTTTCGATATAACAATAGTTGCTAAGTTATTAATATACAGAAAAAAATAAGTGGGCTAAGGGCAGACCCTCGGGGAATTCCTCAAGTCGATGAGAAATAGGGAATGAACCTGCCCGGATAACTGTCTTTATTTACTTATTCCAAATGCTGTAATTAATTAACCGCTGATATTTTTAAATTTTCTCTTTTCGAAAAAACTATTTATTTTTTTAGAACTTAATTTAAGAGAAAGAATGTCGCCTTTCCTTCAAAGACAAAACAGATATGGTGGCATATTTTTGTAAGTAAAAACGAAGGGTTGCTCAAAAAAAAATATATAAAGAGGATATTGTTTGATACTACTTTATTATTTCACATAAAGTTAATAAGTGATTTTCGAAAAATGACCACTTAAATTTGGTGTGACGAAAATCTTGTTTAAAATGGCTACATTTTGTGGTAAAAATAAATAATTTTCATAATGTGGACACAGCAGAGTAGCGGGTTAAGGCATGTTAGTGCCGAGCACGCCTGGCCACACTGTCTATCGTGTACTGGTTTCGATCCCTAGCTCCGATACTGAGAATGTCGGTAAGTAATGTTGTGTATCTGAAATTCTCAAATGTGTAACCCCTTCTGGACAGATTTGGCTTTTGATATGGGTTTGGGGGTTGTCTAATAATTGTAGTGTGTTTATGTTTATATTTTACCTCAAATTACTAATATTTCAGAGAATAGTTAGTGAACAAATAAAGAACACATAATTTTTTAATTTTCCCCCTCCTCCGTTTTTGATATATTCGGGGTTAAAGTGAAGGTTCAAAACATTTGAATTCTAAATTAAATATGAACTGTGACTAAAAAACTGTTTACTTGACTAAAATTTGCCAAAAGATAAAATCTCGCTATAATGCTGTGAATATAAAATTTAATTCCATTCTCGAGATGCTACTTAAAAAGTTTAATTTGAATCATTATGGAAATGGTAGGTGTATAATCATAAAAATATAAGTAATAAACATTTTACGATGCAGAGTTATTAACAGAAATAGTTCATCGAAAATTTTAAATTGAAGTGGTACAACTTTCTAAAATTTTGGTTATTACTTTGTACTTTGGATTGGTAAAAACCGATAATGAAAACAAATGTTAGCGTGTATACCTAGGAGTGCGAGAAAATTGAAGATTAACACGTTACGGTTGAATAGAATTCCTCGCAGTGGTTCTCAGTACAATTTTTATTGTTATAGAATTGCAATAATCTTTCACTTCGGAATACAAAGGTAAGACTAAACTAGAAAAAATTGATTACTGGTCGATGAGACTATAAAATCTGAAATGGTTTACTTAATTAAGTGTCTAAGTTCTATTATTTCCAATAATTATTTTTATCTTCAAGTAATTAATTTACTAAATCTACATTAAACGATTGTTAAAGCCATTGACGGCTTCTCGAATAATGTCAACATATAATTTTCTTGACGAAGTGAAACTCTTCTAGGCAGTCATAATTATCCATTGAAGGGTTTATTTCGACAGATTACCCTAAACTAATAATAAAAACACTACTAATAATAATAATGTTTATTTATAGAAAGAAGTATTGTATAGAAGAAATATTTCCAACACAAGAAATAATTGCATGCATATGTATAATATATAAAGATAAACATAATACACCACAAATATTTTCGAAGATGTTTGTGCATGGGGAAAAAGGTACCCTAGCCAAGAGCATCATATTGATTACATAAAAAATATTACATGTTAAAAACTTATTCTAAAAATAACAATAATAATGATATTAAATATTACCTACGTATGTACAACAACGTGAAAAAAATATAATAATATAAAATTTAGTAGATATAATTAATACTTGATTATATTCGTATATGTATATCCGCGCATAAGCACGCATACATATATACGTGCGTACGTATATACACTCATATACACATGTAAACTCAGATACATACACATAAAAGAAAACGGAGAAAAAATATTTACATTATTTTGTACAGGTACAAAAAAACCGCTGTCCAAGGAATCACTACTTCCACATCCAGAGTTTCTATCCAAGTCTCTCACAGTGAAAAAAAAATTTATATGTAGAAATAATTGTTTGTGGAACTTTAATAATAGAATATTTAAAATCCTACCTACCCCAAAAACCAATAAAAAATGATATTCCACATCGGTAGTGGGGATGGTGGAAGGGAGATGGTAGTGGGGGTGGATGAAGTAAAAAAAATTGAAACATTTGGTTCTTGTAGACACACTATATTACAATTTTATTTTTCCATCCCCTTTAATATTGTGGGGTGGGGATGGTAAGGGGTGTGGCTAATGCCGCACACCTCAGCTTCTCTTGTATATACTAAATAACAATTTTATGAACTCTTACTTGCTTGATTTACCCATTTACCCCCATTTACTCCAATTTACCCCCCCAACTCTCCAACGGAATAAGATTAAAATATAATCTCATTCCATATCTCGGTAAAATACATAGATGTACCAAATTTTAAGTCAATATCTTAAACGGTTACAGAGTAATCGTGCACACAAAAAAGGTTACAGACAGGCAGACCGACAGACAAAATTTTCTTTTGGCTCAAACTTAAAATCTCGACATTTCATGACATTCTAAGCCTATTTGAATAATAAAACTTATCAAAATTGTTTATACTTCCACTGGATGTGGAAGTAATAAATTAACTTGCACTATTTAATTATTCTTAAGATCAATTTGTTTATGAATCTCTAATCACGGCAATTATACGTTTCTTAAATTGTTTTATAAAAATAGCTGAAGATTTAGCATTTTTCAAGTTTTCTGGTAAGATAGAATAAACTTTTGGAGCTAGGTATGCATAATTTCTTTGCCCTACTGATTTTTTCATGAATTAACAGTAAACTGTTCTTGGTTTTGTCTAGTTAAATAATTGTGAGGTGTACCTACGTGAAAGATTATTTTTATGTCTATATTGATGTATGAAAATTGCGTAACAAAATTGTCTGGTATAAATAATTGACTTTCTGAAAACAAATCATTTTTTGGATAAATCATATCTTTGCCAAACATTATCTTTAAGGATCTTTCTTGTGAAACCTCTAAATTGTAAAATGTTGTTTTGTTGACTCCTCCCCAGTCAAGTATGAATGTGATTTGATTATTGCATGATAAACTATTACCAAACTGGTGTAGTGTCATGTAAATATTTCATATAGCATATAATACATCGTAATTTTTTCCAAATATATAGGCTTCAAATTTTAGATGTTGGTCAATGTATATGCCAAGGTATTTTATTTTATCAGTTTTAATGGGCTTATTTAGCACGTTTTTTTATTTGACTATCGGAAAGATCTTATCATTTTAAGACCCTGTGCAAGAAACTAGAATTTTGTGAGACCTGTTATAAATCGTCTAAAAAAAATCATAAAAATGGACCGCACCTGCGGTCGCGTATCGGCCGTGACATCACTTGGTAGGAACCCGCTAGCCGAAGTGGCCAGCTGGAGCGTGTTACTATAGTATCACAATATTACAATCGTTAACTCTGTGTTCTGAAATTTATGCGTGTTTGTGAAGAATTTCAGTTTATCAACGATTTTCACCGATTTATATTACTATTTTCTGACGTCACGATGTTGGTCGCACCGTGCTCTTTAAAAGTCGTATATTTCGAAAACCACATATCGGATTCATCTGAAATTTTCAATATTGTTTAATTTCCAGTAATACTTTATCCACAAGAAGTAACAACTACTAAATGAAATTCATTAAATGAGCCCATTGTTTCTGTAGTGTTGTCCATTTCTGTGATTAGCAAACAATTATAGTTAGGTAAACCAGATTTGCATGAGGTAAATAATACGAAAAAAGTATATTGTAAATTTAATGTTAATATTTTGCTATTAAACCATTTCTTTAATGTGGAGAATTCGAATTCAACATGATTTATTTATATCGTAAACGTCAGCAAAAGTGATTATTTCACCTAAGCTGCTTTGCAAGAATAAGTTGCTTATGTATATGAAAAACAGCAGCGGTCCCAGAACTGTACCTTGCGGTACTCCCTTCCGAACTGTAATGTATATTGTACTTTGCATTATTCTGATTTCCCAAATTAGTAACAAGTTGTGATTTTCTGATCGGTTACTGCCATAAGCTAGCTTTTACTTTATATTTTCCAAGAGCCAGTGTGTTCAATTTGTTTGTGTATGAGCCACACACTGCCATGTTATTTATGTCTACATATGGAATACTTGTTTTTCTGACTTGCAGATACTTCGATTTAATTCTAGTTGCTGCAGTAATAATTATTTTGTAACAATTTTTTGAAAAATGTGTTTAACTTGGTGCTCTCAAAGGCTATTCTAGCCATTTTACCACTAATGCTTGGTGCAATGGTCTCAAAAAATGTATTTTCATTGGTTACCAAGTTAATGAGAGTGAAATGGTTGATAGAATTCTAATCACTAATAGTTTGACATATGTATGTTTTTTATTTTTATTTTGTCACATATTTTGAAACATTCGTGACGTGATATAAATTGACGTTAACTTTATTTAACTTGGAGGATTTCATTTAACTCTCCATTAACTATTATTTTATGCGTTAATTTCAAATTCATCTCAGTGACTTTGTGCATCCCCACCTAGCTAAATATTATATGGCATGTAATGTGAAAAATCATTAGAAATAAGTTAAAAAATGTTTTTATGGATTATATTTTCTATTTACTATCTGAAATTCCTCGTGAGCGCTTTAAACTATTATTAACAAATATTTTTTGTTATTTGTGAGTTCTTGTGTGATGAAATCAAATATTACTTATAGCACACCATTTTTTGGTTAAATTAAATGAGCTAATAATAGACCATATATATGACTTCGGACTTCCGCATTTTTGTTGATTCTAATCGAACCTTTCATCTCGTTAATGGTTAATCAGATTTGGTAATAAGTGTATATATAACAAATAATAATAATAGGAATGTGCAACAGGTGTAACAAAGCTGAAAATCATTATTAATCTTTTAACAATTCACGTATATGTTAAGTGATCCATAACGTAATGTTAATGGTATAATCAACGATGGAAGAAGGATTAAGCAATAGTGAAATGGACATTAAGCAAGAACAATAAGAATTATAATTGTTTACATTTCACCGACTATTCGCTTCAAAAGCTTTTGGAGATAATTAGAGCATTTGAGATAATAAAATAATTTTTAAGAGTTAACCGATTTAAACATTTAATAATATACCTATGAGCTGTTAAAGTTTTATTACTTTTAGAGTACAAACAGTATTATTTGTTGCATTTGAGCAAAAACAGGGTTCAATTATCTTTAGTAAAATCAGCTCAAATTGTTTCTTTTTACTTCCACATCCAGTGGAAGTATAGTAACGACAAAAAAATTTTTAAAAATTTTTATTGTTCAAATAGGCTTAAAATGTCATGAAACGTCGAGATTTTAAGTTTGAGCGAAAAAAAATTCTGTGTGTCTGTCGATCAGTCTGTCTGTCGATCAGTCTGTCTATCTGTCAGTCTGTCTGTTTGTCGGTCTGTCTGTCGGCCTGTCTGTCTGTAACTTTTTTTTGTGCGCACGTTTACTCTGGAACCGTTTGAGATATTGACTTGAAATTTAGTACACATATATACTTTAACGAGATCTAGAACTAGATTATATTTTCATCTTGTTCCGTCGAAGGATTGGGGGTAAATTGAGGTAAATTTGGGGTAAATAGGTAGATCAAGCAGGTAACAGTCCATAAAATTGGTATTTAGTATATACAAGAGAAGCTAAGGTCTCAAAAAAAATTTTGGCCTTAGCCACCCCATTGCCACCCCCACCCCATTATTACAGGGGATGAAAAAAAATGTGATTTAGTGTGTGTACAAGAACCAGAAACCTCAAAATATTTTTTTACTTCATCCACCCCCACTACCACCCCCACCCCACTACCGATGTGGGGTATCGTTTTATGGGTTTTTGGGGTAGAGGATTTTAAATATTATATTATTAAAGTTCCATAAACAATTATTTCCACATTTTTTCGTTGTGAGCGACTTGGATAGAAAATCTGGATGTGGAAGTAGTGATTCCTTGGGCAGCGGTTTTTTACTTATAACTGATTTTTTAACTACTCTATCAAGACAACTAAAATTTGGAGAAGTTTAAAACACAAAATATATTACTAGCTATTTAATTTAATCAATCAGGCATATTATAATTGGCCAAAAATTACTAATCATTGTAGAAAACATGGAAATCCATTTCATAACACACTAAACTCAAATATCAAATAAAATAGTCTGTGTGTATTAGGGCGGCCCAATTCGGAATTCTTACTTTCCCACCTCTGCAAATGGTTCCATTTAATGAAAAAACAGGCTAAAGACGTAGGTACTCTTCGCCAGTTTAGTGAGCTTTTCATATAATTGTTACACATTCTATAGGGTACTCTTCGCAGTTTTTTGTAAATATTATTAGTTTTTGGGCATCATAAATTTTGTGATACCAACTTTGTTGTGAAAAAAAAAAACATCCATCCTGACTAGGATTTGAACAGGGGATCTTTGGATTGCAAAGCAAAGGTTTAGCCACTGTACCATCAGAGATTACTACAAAAGTTGAATGTCTGTAATATATATCTTTGGAGAATCATATTTCAACGCATTAGACATATTATAAAACATATATTAGTAAAATGCACAAACAAAAAAATATATATTATAGAGATAATATTTCGCAAGATTTCTATTTAAATGCAAGCGACAAAAATTAAGAAAACATTTTCTTTTTAAATTAAATGATTAATAACTTTCTTATTTACTGATTGATTTTCTTCAAAAACAATAGGGTTCTTCCCCTAGCTAACACTAAATTACTTTCCAAATTTCAATACAATCGAGCTTTTCTTTCTTAAGTTATCATGCTTACAAGAAACGTGACGGATGGACAGACAGACAGTCAGACGGACAGATAGATGGACAGACAGACGGACAGATGGACATTTTGAAAGCTGTTGGGAATCCGTTCACTAACACAATGATATGAAAATTTTTTCTATACGAGCGATATTTCCGGTTTTAGAAATGTGCCGATCAAACGCAATACACTTTTCGTTTTTGCGAAGAGTATAATAATCACTGCAAAATATTATTTAGGCAATATAAAGGAAACATCATATTTACGATAATGGAAATAAATGGAATTGTTTAGATACTTTTGTTAAGAACTTGTTTAATTCTTATTTTTTATAACTAGCAACATTTATCTCCAAAATGATTAAACTCTCATCAATCCATATAAATATTAAACATTTTATCTTAGTTATGAGTGTTAAACGTCCCTTATACCATCGTAGATTAGTAGTCTTATTGGAAAATTTACAAAGATTTTTATCATAAATAGTACTTACGGTCCTAAATCATCTACGAGTGTAGTAAAAAATAATATTTTTTGCACCTTTCTAAAGGCTCTGATAACATTTTTTTGATATTTGGGAAACGTGACTTATAATCCTTTACAACTTGGAGTAAGAATTGTTTTTAGTTTTCATTTTTTGTTAAAATTTCATTAGTCACCAATAAGCTTGATACCTCTTTTAATTGCATTATTTACAACTTAAAGTTTATTTACAATATTAAAACAATGTTATAGTCCAGTCAATGAAAGAGTTGTAGAGAACATTTTGGAGGGGAGAATTTTTCTCTTCAGGAATGTGTTGGGGGTAGTCAGGAGGTAAACATACTAAATGTCCCCGCCCCTAGCCCCGCCGCTTCAGTAGGAGAGGGGGGTGGAAAGGTTCCTTTTTTCGATTCTTCGCTTATAACTCGGAAACGATGCGTCGTACGAAAAAAGGTAATCTATGCAAAATTAAACGTAATTAAATTTCCCACAAGAATATTTATATTCATTTTCTTCCTATGTGTTATATTTTACGAGATATTCGCCAGCGAAAATTGATAATTAATAAAAAAAAAATCAATTGTGTACCTTAAATATTTCTATGAAAGCGGTTTACCGTGGTCTGCTAATAAATCACAGCCACAAAACAATCTTTATTTTACAACACTCGACGTATTTACTAACGTAATATTTTGTCGAAGTCTAGACATTTCCTTAAATATACAGTGTGACTCACTTAAAATGAAGATACCATTATAACTTTTTCATTTTGTTTCCGATTTGAATAAAATTTTACTAAAGTATAGAACAAATTAGGATCTACTTATGACCAGAAAATCATTCACCTGCTATAAAGGCAAAGCTACCTGCGGTACCAAAATATGAGGAAAAAGATTAAAAATCATATTGATTTTTAATCTTACGAACGATGAATTTTACGTAGCCACCACAAATTGCGGAAGCTTTGCCAGATGAGCTTATGTATGAAATATCCCCCATCAATAACCAAATCAAATTTTGGTGTATGTACGTTTGTGGCGCCGATTGGATGCATATTTTAGAATTTCTAACATTCAAAATGTTTTATTTTTTTCAGCATATTTTGGTACCGCAGGTGGCTTTGCCTTTATAGCAGGTGAATGATTTTCTGGTCATAAGTAGATCCTAATTTGTTCTATATTTAAGTAAAATTTGATTCAAATCGGAAAAAGAATGAAAGAGTTATAAGGGTAACTTCATTTTAAGTGAGTCACACTGTATATTTAAGGAAATGTCTAGACTTCGACAAAATATTACGTTAGTAAATACGTCGAGTGTTTTAAAATAAAGATTGTTTTGTGACTGTGATTTATTAGCAGACCACGGTAAACCGCTTTGATAGAAATATTCAAGGTACACAATTGATTTTTTTTTTTATTAATTATCGATATTCGCTGGCGAATATCTCGTAAAATATAACACATAGGAAGAAAATGAATATAAACATTCTTGTGGGAAATTTAATTACGTTTAATTTTGCACAGATTACCTTTTCCCATACGACGCATCGTTTCCGAGTTATAAGCGAAGAATCGAAAAAAGGAACATTTCCACCCCCCTCCCCCCTGAAGCGGCGGGGCCAGGGGCGGGGACTTTTAGTATGTTTACCTCCTGACTACCCCCAACACATCCCTGAAGAGAAAAATTCTCCCCTCCAAAATGTTCTCTATAATCCCCTTTTGGGCATTCATTGATTGGACTATAATAAGACTCATTTTCGCGCCAAGTTGCTGGACCATTTTCTAAGAATTCGGTAGGCAAGCTTAATTTTTCAAAAAAATTGCAAATTTGAAACAGTAAACCAACATAGTAGAATACTCTCTATTGAAATTGGGCCACAGGTCTCATATTGTCATATAGGGTGATCGCCAGAGGCATGCGAAATAATATTCATTTCATTTAAAGTATGTGTTATTGTAATTTTGAGCAAAAGTTTAATACGGTTTTTGACTAATCATAAAAAAATATGAGGATGTATAAGATGTCGAAACTGCAATATACAGTGTGCCTCTCAGGTTAGAATTAACTTTACGTACTCTAGATAATATATCAATTTTATCTTAAAGTGTTATTAAGATATTTTAAATACCTCTCACAAAATGAATAAATGTTGGAGTAGCGATTTACCGACTACGAATATTTATTAAATAACTTATATTAGGCTTAAAATATATTTTTTAAAAATTTAGAACATATGCAAATTGCATGGTAGATAAGTCCTGGTGAAATTGAACCATAACTATCATACAGGCGGCCACGTCCGACTGCTGCTTCTGTCAGGTTCAGTAAATTCCTAAATTAACTGAATTGTCACTATATAACCATAGTCAATCTGTTCCAAAATAATGATCATTTTGCAGTTTTCTATCTCGCTCTCTTTTGGTTACGACAACCTTAAGGATTTATAATAAACCGAAAATAAACACATATTTACCTCTCACTCTGGAAAGTCCTCTCCCTAAGACAACGCAATAACCACAGTGAATAAAATCATATATTGTGGTTATGATATTTTGCATACTATTTATTAAATTATTTTATTAAGTGCATTAAGTGGATCGTCAACAATACGAAATATTATGTAGAAAAATAAAATGTGTAAAAACCACGTAACTATAGTAAATATTTTCGAAAAACATTATTTCAACAAATAAGTGAACAAAATCTTCCGCTTTACTTGTTTTATAGTTTGTTGGCCACATTTACAAAATTATATTATCGTAATAAAAATTGGTGACAATTGTCAATTTTATGAATTTCAATATAGTTAAAACTTAAATTTCTACTGAAGTATGAATGACGGATTTGTTTTGTATCTCGCCTATTTGAGAATCAAATAGATATATTATAACTAGAAAAGACTGACCATAGAGAACCATACCTCAAACGGCATATCACTCTTAGTTAATAAATCAACCTAAAGATGATCGGATACAGCGAACTATAGTTTTATTGCTAAATTATGAACCAAGTCTGAAATAGCTCGTGAAATGCAACTTCATCGATAATTCAAAAAAAAAATTAAGATTATTATTATAGACAAATCGACAGATCAGTCAACAACCGGACCGAGAACCGTCTGAAACATATATTTGCGAGAATAGATTTTTTCATCACAAAATGAAAAATGGTACTCATTGAATCAGAAACTAAGACTTATCAAATCATTTTTAACCAATACCCTCCTCCGCACATTCATGAAAATTCACAGTAGATCATTTCTGGTGCTAGTGAGAATCGAACCCCCCACATGGGATTAGCTCTGATCTTGCCTCAACCCACTTGCTCGTGACCTATCCTCACGATAACATTTCTTCTTTCTCTAAGGATAGGTTGCGTAAAAAATATATTCCATTTTTTATTTTTTTTACCAGTCTTCTACAAGTCTTTACGTACCATCCTAATTTCCCGCTTATTTGAAAGTGAAACAAAACTTTATTATTATTTAACTACATACTCGTGCAGGAATTTCTTAAATTTCTTGCAATCAACGCAGTATACTTTGAAATTTATAAGGATTAAATTCAGTGTTTTGGTTTTCTGCATTTCTCAAGAAAAAACATTGCCTAAGGAATCACTAGTTCCACATCCAAGTATCTTCATATCTAAGTTCTTTACTCCATTAGGAGACTGATGCAGTCTGTGGTGGTGGGGGTGGCCGATGCCAAAAATATTTTTGAAGTTCTTACACACACAAATCACAGTTTTATTTTTTTCTCTCCTTTAATAATGTGTTAGGGGTGATAGTGGGGGTGGCGGATGGCAAAAAAATTTTGAGACCTTGATTTCTCGTACATTCACCAAATTCCTATTTTATGGTCTGTTGCTTGCTTTGTCTATTTACCTTCATTTATCCCCCAAATATTCAAAGAAATAAGATTCAAATATAATCTAGTTCCTAATTCCAGATCTCATTGTAATATATAGATGTACCAAATTTCAGGTTAATATTATAAAAGGTTTCAAAGTAATGCACAAAAAGAAGATTACAGTCAGACAGACAGACAGATAGGCAGGCAGACAGACACGAAGTTCTTTTTGCTTAACTTAAAATTTCTAAGCTATGAACAAACAGGTCGTAAGCACTTGAATATTGATCAAACAATTTTTCGGACTTTTTCTGAGGCAGCAGAAATCATTTAAAAGATTTCATGATGTGACAAGCTCTATTTTATATACAGTGTGACCCATTTCAAGTGGAAACACCTTCGTAACTCAGTTATTGGTCACCCAATTTCAACCAAATCTAGATCGGTATCAAAGATCTTTAATATTTCTTTTTTGAGTAAAACAAAACTTATTTCAGTCAGTGGCGTGCATTTGTATTGAGAATAAAAGGTCGATTTTTCGAGGAATCATATTAGGCATTTTTTTTTTGAAATACTAATGCAATATTATAATGAGAATTTAACATTTTAATTTTTGGTTTTCGAATTACAGCCCACTTAAAATTGCCTATTTTAAACATTAAATAATCAATAAATTGGTAACGAATCTTGTTTCGAAAGAACGTCATTCTTTATTTTCTCTTTAAATTAATTTCTTCTACTACTCCATATCATCGATACTTTAAACTTCGGTAATCCATATAGTAGAAAAAGTGAATTTAAAGAGAAGAGGAAGAATGACCATTTTTCGAAAAAAATTTCGTTACCAATTTATTGATTATTTATTTAATGTTTAAAATAGGTAATTTTAAGGGGACCGTAATTCGAAAACCAAAAATCAAAATGCTGTTAAATTCTGGATATAGCGGTTCTATAGCATGCTGATCAATAATGCTGCATTAGCCTTTCAACAAAAAAATGCCTAATATGATTTCTCGAAAAATCGACCCATTTTTTCTTAATAAAAATGCACGACACTGAATGAGTTTTGTTTTACTCAAAAAAGAAATATTAAAGATCTTTGATACTGATCCAAATTTGGTTGAAATTGGATGACCAATAACTGAGTTACGAAGGTGTTTCCACTTGAAATGGGTCACACTGTATATTGTGTAGATATTTGTTTTAAAAATTAGTTCATAAAGGAGCTGTAGTTATCTTAAAACATAGCGTCGTTGATGTGCTTGCTAATTATGCGAACCGAATTAATCATAGTGCCGGTGAGAAAAGAGAAAATAGATCCTACCGTATTACAAAATAGCCAAACAGCGATTTTTTCATCAATCATACAGCAAACAAGAAAACTACTCTGTGATTGATGGAGAAGTAAGGACAAAGATTGAAAATGAAATCGCGGCAAGTTATGCAATAGACCACACTGTCTTTTATCTTATTAATACAAAGAATATTCCCGCTATTGTTGTATAATGCAACTTTAATTCAACAATACACCTAACGAAGTCATATTACACTTGGGATT
This sequence comes from Rutpela maculata, assembly GCA_936432065.2. Taxonomy (NCBI): domain Eukaryota; kingdom Metazoa; phylum Arthropoda; class Insecta; order Coleoptera; family Cerambycidae; genus Rutpela; species Rutpela maculata. The sequence continues at coordinate 67,284,827 of OW386290.2, read as the reverse complement.
CAAAGCTTTGTGAATGTGGAGCAAGGTTATTCAGATATATAGATTCACGCATTGCTAAGGTCAAAATGTAAACATAATATAGTCGTGTGCCACAATTTCAAAACTTAATCATTGTTTAATTCACTGAATAAGATGTGCATTTAAGATGTAGCTATGGGATTTTAATTTAGTTGAGTAACGGAAATATTTATTACCTCCAAGTTGATGCTTTCTTTTACTGTATTCTTATAATGAAGAAATTAGTTTAATAAAAATGTTTGTTAGTGATGGACAGGTACAACTAAATAATTATTATTTGCTTTCTCCTTGTATGTTCTCTTGATTAACTTAGTGTAAGAGTGTAGTTCAAAGACTAAAATTATCGTATTATAAATGCTAAAATATCACTATTGCAATGCTTAGCGAGGGAAATGCTATTATTATTTATTTACCATAAATTTCTCTAATAATTCTACTTGTTAATCGATCGTCAACCACTGTCTGACGTTCTAATTAATACAAACCATCTATTTACTGACCACTTAAGTTCTATTTCTAGTGTTTTGCATTGTTAAAATATTAATCGGTATATTTCTAATGGAGGTACCGAGGACTGGAAATTGTACAAATTGAAGGCTTATTTGATTTAATCAAATAGGTAAATTATAAATGGACAAAACTTTTTAACCATCATTGTAGAAAAAAATGTTTGTACAAAAATTCGTTTCATAACACACTGAATTCAAATATCGAATAAAAAATGTCTGCCTGTCTGTCTATATGTATGTATTTGTGTGTGTAGGCCTCATGTAAGCACGATAACTTCTGTTAGATTTAAAATTTTTAATTCAAATTCGGAACATATATAAAGGTGAATCGTGCTATGTTCGTGCAAAATATGACTCAAATACTAGTTTATTTATTAAGCAGTCAACAGATATTATCCATTTACAGAGCGAGACAGGTACAGAAAAAACAAAAATGGAGTAGTTGCAATATACGACAGGAAATGTTAAAAAAATACACAAATAAGATAAACATGATGTTAAAATGAGTAAAAGTAGAAATCAAAGAAAAACAAAGTTTACCTGGCTTTAATAATTCTTATGAAATTACCAGTGCAATATATCACAGTTTTTGTTGTAATTTTAATATATTGAAAATAAAAGAGAACATTTAAGTTTGTTGGAGCACGAAGTGAAATGATAAAGAGTATGCGATGTGGATATTTAAGCCTGGGACATAAAATTGTAATTTATTTTAAAATTCTTGACAGCCACCTTAGATTATAAAACAATTTTGGAATAACAATCCAACATGTTTTTATAGCAGCCACAGAAATACAATCAAAATCTCAAACTATGAAAAATCAACTAACGGTTATACTCCAGCAACTTCTGAACCATAATAATTTTGCAAATTGTCTTTGCACTTGTACAAAAAATTGTTAACTTACTAATTAAATATATATAGACCAATAAAGGTAGCAAAAAAAACTCGTCTAATACCTTACCGAGATATACAGCATATTTATATCAGAAATCTGCGATTACATACATAGCTTAAAATATTTCTATTAGGAATTGTTTGAAGATGTTAATTAATATGACCAAAACGACAATTGTATGGTGATGCCAGATTCTTTAGAAGATGATTAAAGTTATTCGCAATTATGGGGGATTTATTTGTATTTACTGTTTCCTGAACTATATAACAAAGCTTATAAACGAATCATTTTAGACATTTGTGCCATCGATGCCACCATTATAAGTAAGCCAAGTTTGGTCCACAACATTTGGAAAAAATTAATCTATCGGATTTTCGATAAAAAATAAAACGTTTTTTCTTTTTCTTACTGTTTTTTCTTAAATATATAGAAAAATAAATAAAACTTAACTTTTTATAAGGCATAAAATTATCTACAAAAATGCTACTAACAACTATCCCCATCAAGTGAGTTCTTAGATTTTAGATAACTCTTTCCATTTCGCATTAAATTTGTTATAACATTTACTTCCACATCCAGTGGAAGTATAGTAAGGACAAAACATTTTTTTAAAATCTTTATTGTTCAAATAGGTTTACAATGTCATGAAACGTAGAGATTTTAAGTTTGAGCAAAAAAAAATTTTTGCCTGTCTGTCGGTCTGGTCTGGTCTGTCTGTAAGTCTTTTTGTGCGCACGATTACTCTGGAACCGTTTAAGATATTGAATTGAAATTTGGTACATAATGTATTTTAACGAGATCTGGAACTAGATCATATTTTCATCTTATTCCATTGAAGGGTTGGGGGGTAAATTGGGCTAAATGTGGGTAAATGAGGGGTAAATCAATTAGGTAAAATCATTTAGTATACACAAGAGAAGCTAATGTCTCAAAAAAAAATTCGGTATTAGCCGCCCCCATTACTACCCCCACCCCATTATAAAAGGGGCTGAAAATGAAAATGAAAAAATGAAATGAATTGTGATTTAGTGTGTGTACAAGAACTGAAGGCCATAAAATGTTTTTTTAATTCATCCATCCCCACTACCACCCTCTATCACTACCCCGACCCCACACCGATGTCCCAAAAACCTATGAAGGTTTTTGGGACGATTTCAAATATTATATTATTGAAGTTCCATAAATAATTATTTCCAAATACAAAATTTTTTCGTTGTGAGAGACTTGGGTAACAAATCTGGACGTGGAACTAGTGATTCCTTGGCCAGCCGTTTTTTTCATCATTTTTTTGCCATAAAAGTAAAAAATATTGACCCTTTGTTGTCACATGTTCATGTTACGAACAAGATGCAGAAATTAGATTTATTTTAAATCCTAGTTCTAAAACCTTAAAACATCAAAAAATCTATAACACTTTCAATAACTACAAAACAAATAAAAAATATATAAAAAAATTTGTTGTGCGATAAAATTCCTTAAAGCTTAAAGACTCTCTTGAGAAGACAGTTAGAATTAGTTTTATAGATAATTTTATTTCCTATAAAATGGTTGGCTAGTTAGTTTTCGTATTTTTTTGCAGATTTGTTTATTCTTACATTTAGTATAAAAAAATAATTTTACCGAAGTGCCAAAAAATTTCGATAGAAAATTTAATTTTATACAAAAAAGCACTCTAGTAATTATTTTGAATTCCTCTTAGTTTTTTTAATTATACTGAAAAAAACAAAAAAACAACCCTTTCACCTCGTTCTCAAAAATGCACTCCTAAATTTAATAGCATTTTGTGATTTTATCATATTTAGGTGACCAACAAACGCAATTGTTCCTTACTTTCTCTATTTTTTGTACATAGTCAATAGCCTATAAGTACTTTTTGAACTGTTATTCATATTATTATCAGTAGAAGGACAACGATTTTATATAAATGATAATTGGTGCCTACTTCTCTCCATAAATTATTATAAACAATTAATTTAAATAATACGTTTAGATTTCTGCTACCCCGTTCACCTTTGAATTTATTCATTAGGAGGTTATTAAGAAACGGAGTGCTACCGTGTTCTAACTGTCTAATTTTCATTGGGCTCACCTTAAGTACTGCTGCACTTAGGATGCAAATGGATACAATCAGCTGAAAAAATATGATAAGTGGGAAAGTCAATTTAGCCTAGTAAATATATTTGATTTTAAGAAGGTTAAAAAATGGTATAAATTTGGTTTATCAGAATATCAGAAACAGCACTTCGTGACAAATAGTGACAAACAAAATTGTTAAGTGAAGCTTTTATGCACACTAAAAAAATCTCCTTGACATTTATGACCACTATAGTTCAGACAGTAGACGTGAGATGTAAAATAATGACAGTTTGTACAATCTACTTATGGTAATTTTTTTAATTAAATACTTTACTTCTGTCTCCGAATCCCCACTAGTCCAGTGCCTTTAGATGAAATACTTTCAATGAAACCTCTTAAAATTACCAATTTAAAAGTTTACCCATTAAAACAGAGTTGCAAGACGAAATTTTTGTAAAAACTCAAAAGAATCCATATTTCATCAAAAAATTAATTGAAACTGCAACAACACAAACAATTTAAGTGATAAAATTACGAAAATTCAAAAAGGGTCACTATCAAAATGTTCTTCTTTTTATTTTTGTCCATCATTTTCGGAAAAAATCAAACCAGCAAAGTTATCTACTAAAAAAATATTTAGGTTCCTAATTTTTTAAATAAAAAATTACAACTCGGTAAACTTTCTGTATTATCATTTCTACAATTTTTCAGAATATCCCCTCAAATTTTCAGCGAGTTCAGAGAATGTCCGAAACAAAAAATTATATGCATTGAACTACACTGTCTTTAAGTACGTCAAGAAAAATCGATCAGGTGTTTAGTTGAAACGGTACAAAGGGATGCGGTGTAAGATGATGTCAGAGGTGAAAGGCCGCACGTGACGGCTCTAATGAACGGAGCCCGACACGCGCTCTATGACCGCGGAAAGTAGTAGAGAGAGAGAGAGAGAAGCCGAATCGATCTGTTACTAGATTTACTGCGGCATCAAATATGATCTACACATTAAATAAAAACGAATTAAGTTGACCAAGTCTGGCAGGCACGATCTAGTAGCATGTAGTTAATTACAGCTGGGTGTAACTTACGTGATTCAACACCGAAAGAATGTCAGAAATCTAAATGCTGATGTAGAACACACCGCGTCAAAACATTCTAAATCCTTTTTGAAATATGCGATGCGTTTTAAGCGCAAAATAGTCGTGTCACGATTGTTACAGTAAATATGGATTCCAGACCACACATTGGTAGAGCTAGCAGTAACATTATGTTATACAAATCATTACGTCAATATGAACTATTGTAGTTTTAATTAAGTACTACTAGTAACAATTAAAATATAAATATTATATTACCATTACATCAATGGCTCCCATGTATAAAAGATTATTTGTTAGGTACTTCAAATAATCTTTTATACACAAGAGTTTAAAACAATTATCTGAAACATTAAAATTTTGATCAGTTTAATATTTAAAAACTCCTAGAGAATATTTGTGATTTTGAAAAGTCCTGTTGTTATCGTCCTTGTAATTGTTATGGTTGTTTGTATTTGACACGATTTAATATTAGAAACGCCCAAAACAAGTTTAATGAAATTAAATCCATTTTTTTCATATTCCAAGGAAGAGTATGGATTATCAAATACAGAGTGTCCCTGGAGTACGGGGCAATACAGTGCATCAATAAAATTCACATCATGTGGGACAAATTTTTATCAATCAATTTGGTCAATAACTTTTGCTTAAAAAATAATATCAAATAACCTGCATAAAAGTATTCACGTGATTTTCTTACTGATTTTTCTTAAATGCTGACAAATTGCATTTTTTCTCAAATTTTAAAAAATATTAGAGGAAAAAGTTGTTGTTTCAATTTTATCTACGTAAACCAGTTTTATTAATACCCATTTCTTGCAATTTTTTTGACCTAATAAATAAATGTTTAACTCAACCGAATTTAAGCACATCTGTATAAAACAGTTTAATTTTATAAAAGTCATCATCTACATGTTGTGAGTAACTGTTATTTTAAATACATCATTTACAGAAAAACAAAAATGCACAAGTTTATCTACTTTCAACAATTTATAGACTAGGCCCATAAGTAGGAAATCCATATCTATAAAGTGCAAGAAGAGTTTCATGTAACAATTGGGGAAACAACGTTTTTAGGGTATTTCGACCCTGCTGAATACGAATCTGCTGTTGCCAAAGCGAAATTCGGACCGGAAGTCCGGTATCCAAGATGGCGATCAAAACTCTGTTGCCCTATATCTCCCTTGTCCGTTTGCTTAAAATAATGACCTAAACGTCTGCTTAGAAGTTTTCTCGGATTCCAAACACATTGCAATGCTCAAAATTTACTTACCTTAAATTTGGAGTGCATGGGTACCAAAATGGCGCCCAAGATGGTTGCCTAAACTTGTTTACGTGTTTACGTGCGCTCCATGCGTCTTGTATTTGGAGTGTAAAATCTGTCAGATATACAGTTTTTAGTGGCTGAATGTGTACCGCTATGTGTGATGTGTTTTTAAGTACTATTTTACACCTTCTGATATACAATTTGGTAACAAAATTGTGTTACTGAAGGTAGGGGAGGCGCTTGTAATAGTGGAAGGGGGAATAGTGGACGAACCCTATAAGAATTTCAAATTTGGCGCTAAGAAGCTGTTTTATAGTGTAAGTAAGAACACTTCACAACTGATTGTAGATGGTCAAGCTTTAGTGAACAGCATTGGGAAACCAGCAAACGCCACTACTTTCGGAGACCTCGCTGCAATCTTCATCAACAGGATAGTTCACCTTGGAAGACCGTATGCTAGAGTCGACAACCTTTTCGACCGGTATCGCCCGAAGTCAATTAATTCTGGGACCCGCTGCAGACGAACCAGGAGAGCCGCTCCAGTAAAAAGGGGCATCACAAGTGCAGCCGTTCCACTGCCAAAAGATTGGAAGAAATTTATAGCAATGGGGGAAAACAAGGCAGACCTCGCCCGATTCCTCTCTCAAGAACATGACTTTGGGGCTGTCGAAGTCATTGTATCCTCACATATGAAGAGGATGTGCGATCAACCAACTCCGGATCCGATGTCAGTGCCCTAGCTGCGACACATGAAGAGGCCGACACATGCTGTCCACTCCGATGCTGACAACATCGTCGTCATGGCCAAGGATTTCGACATCTGTTTGCTGCTGATCCATCACTTCGACCAGCTCTAAAGTGTGGATGATGAGTGGTACATCGAAAGAAAGGAAGTATCTCCCAGTCCATGAGATCTGCAAAATTCTTACTCCCTCATCAAAGGCCAAGAGAAATTCCTGGTACAACTCTACAAGGTTGGCACAGTTTTTTTTTAGGTGTTTCAGCAAGTCCAACTTCGCTTTATTTAATGTTAAAACGTTTCTGTTTGTCTGACCAGGTGGGCAAAAACATATCCAGCGGGGATGAAGACATCAGCTTTTCGGTGTTGTGAAAAAGCCGGAAGCCTTACCTCCAACAAGCGATGCGCTGCGACTACACCTACTAAGATGCCATTACCAGGTAAAGACATGATGGCAAGAGGGCGCATACTGTGAGTAAAACCAGTTGCTTTTCGGCACTGACAATTTAAAAAACGTTTCAGGTGAACGTGTGGGAAAATTCTCATCATACCCGACCGGTGGTGATGGATTCTGAGTCATATGTGTGGAGGCATCACCAAGACCAGTACATTCCCATCCTTATGACTCTTGAGCCCGTTCCCAAGGCCTGTACGGGTATCCTAATTGTTCATCCCGTGCCCGAGTACAATGTGCACGTGCAAGAAGAATAGACTGACTTGCACCAAGTTGGGCCACCACTCTTGACAATGTTTGATCTCTTTAAATGGTTGATTTCGTATCTTCCTTGCAACCTTTTCATAAGCTAAAAACACGTGAATGATTGTTTTATCTTCTTTTCAATCTTGCAATAAACAATGTTTGAACTTTGAAATGGTCGTCATCTTATCTCCCTTGCTTCCTTGCTTACTTTCGAGCAACAAAGTTTCGGCGGCCATCTTGGGCGCCATCTTGGAACCCATGCACTCCAAACTTAAGGTAAGTAAATTTTGAGCATTGCAATGTGTTTGTCATTCGAGAAAACGCCTAAGCAGACGTATACATCATTATTTTAAGCCAACGGACAAGGGAGATAGAGGGCAACAGAGTTTTGGTCGGCATCTTGGATGCCAGACTTCCGGTCTAAATTTCGCTTTGCCAACAGGCAGATTCGTATCAGAAAGGTCGAAATACCCTAAAAACGTTGTTTCCCTAATTGTTAATGAAATGCTTCTTGTATCGTTCTTTTTTGAAAACGTGCCTAGTCATTATTCTAGAACTCAGTTTAATTGAATTTCTTATATATGTGTGATTTATGTGCCTTTTTACTTGATAAAAAATTAAAATAAAATGGGTTTTAAAATAAGTTGTTTATCTAGATAAACTTTGCATCAAGTTTGATGAATTTTTATTTGCGTATTATTACTTCAGTAAAAAAATGTATTTAAAGCAACTGTTAGTGACAAAAACGCATTTGGGCGTAACAGTGGAAGTAAGGAGTCGGGATTTTCCCTATAAAGTGCAAAATTGTGCTAAAGTTATGAAACCTATTTCCCCCCGTTTTCGAGGGCGCTGAACGCGAACAGCAGGGTGAAAAAAGTTTTTAGTCATGCGCACCGCCTAAAACGGCCAAAAACCACCACTTTTTGCTTATTTCTCATATAACAGCTTGGCATCGACTATTTTTGCAGGGATTCTTTGTTTCTTCATGGGGATATAACAGATGGTGAAAAGTGATGTCAGGTAGTAGACCGCAACCGCCCTTAGAGGTGAAATCTACCCTGTCAGGTGGTGTAAAGTTGCCTCTTTTTTTTTGTTAAAGATGTTTACTCCCCGTTTTCGAGGATGCTGATCAAGGACAATGGTAAGAGAGTATTGTGACAACCTCGGGGAGTTGGTCTCACAGGAGGTGGGAGTGGTTTCAAAGTCACCATTTGTCCATCAAAAATGAACCTATCCTCGCAAGGATTTGAGTTTAATATTCCTTAAGAAGAGAGTACCCTTGCTAAACATTTCTGTTTTTAATAAATTTTTATTAAATTATATATACACAATTTTTAGTACAATATAATATTTGTTACAAGACATATAAGCTAGGGCGTTTACAAAGAGAATTAGATGATTCATATTCCTCGAAATGAACATCACATTCAATGCTATTGCCTCCTTTATCGCACGCATTGTCGATTCATAATCGAAAATATACACTTCGGGTATAGAATTTAGGAAGTTTACAGCACTATCATAACTATTATCGGATTCGTCTGTTTTTATGCTTGGTTCCGACTCCTTACTTCTAATATAAATTTATTAATATATATACGTACACACGTAATTTTACACAGGCTTACATATTCTGTTGTTAAAAGTGTATTAGGTAAAAAAAACATTGCAAGAAAATAAAAGTTCTACTAGAGACTTGAAAATTGGCACACGCTAAATAATTAAAAATTAACATTTTTGTTCTTTAACATTTTTCGAAGTTTTAAGAAACAACGCCAATTTAAAAAATGTGTCAATTATGACAGATAAAGAAAATCACGTGATTGATTTTGTGCACGTCATTTGGTACTATTTGATAGGAACTTTTTTGGTGACACCAGTTTGGATAAAAATAACACTAAAAAGATCTATATTCTTTTCCTTTCGAGGCTATAGCCCTTAAAGGATAAATCTTAAAGAACGTTTTTTTGCTCACAACTTCCAAATTATTAAGTAGATTTTAGTCAAATTTGGACAGTACACACAGTAAGCATATATCTGTGATTGAAACATATCGCTCCTTTTGTATCTTGTCTAGGAAGCCAGGTGTGAAGCCTCTTACTTCTTACTGTTATACTTTGACATATTTGACAAATTTTGAAATTTTGAAATTCCTATATATGTTCTCTAAAAAATGTTTGACTCTGACTAAGAAAGATCGATTTTATTGATAAGGGATCAGGAGTAACATCTTCGTCTTGTATGTATTGATGGATATTCTTGCGGTGTTTTTGAAATATATAAAGGACCCCGCACATTTCTTATGTAAATTAGCTTAGTCACATTTGCTGAATTTTTAATATGTTGTAGATTCCAACACTCTGGTCAAAAACTCTCATCTCGATCCTATATCTAGTTTCCGAGATAAAGTTCAAGGAATTTACAAGAATGACCTCTTGCACAATTAAAAAAATTTCGAATTTATGATTTTTTTCATACATTTTATATTGTGATACGTTCTAATAGCTTTTTATAATATTTTGCACTAAAAATATTTGTTGTTTTAATAAAATAGCGTAGAAAAAAATTTAAAATTGAAACATTTTGGCGAAGGCGCCGGGAAATTTATAAATAACAAGTAAAAAAAAATATTCGGTCAAATTGGCTAAAACATTTTTTTCATAAATTATGTGTCTTATTTAAGTGAAACACTTTCAACATATTAATAATTTAGCTAATTTGGCTGTAAGCCAATTTACGTAAGAAATGTGCGGGTTCCTTTTTCAATCACTAAAATCTCTATATTGTGAAGTATTTTTGTTTTTGTAGATTATTATTCAGAAATTATTAGTAACAAACACAATTATATGAAAATTTCTCACTACGAACGGTATTTATTTTTTAAAATGGGGAGATGAAATGCGTTGTATTAATTCTTCTTTTTCGTATTTGTGAATAGTACCTATAACTGAAAACCGAAACATAGTAAAGGATATAAAGTAAAAAATTTGGTGTACTTAATAACATATTAACACCTACAGCCGGTTAAATCTTCACAGTAGTAGAGGCAATAACGTATAGTTTTCGAAATGTTTTTTTTTTAGTGAATGAACTACCTGCAGAAGGTAGAGGAAGGAAGGAAATCGGGAGTGAATTTTTGCGTATAACTTTAAACAAAACATTATTTTTTTTATATTCATTATAATTATGTTTTATTTTTAATATAGAATTGATGGACGGTTTGATTGTCAATTTTGACAAAAATCTGTCAAGACAAACATGCACATTTTTTTTTATTTGAGAAAAAAATATACCGTGTCAGTTTCACCATTGAATTATAATATAGAATGAAATAATATTAAAAAAAAAAAACTAGTCTGCAAATACATCAGGAGTTTCTTCATCTTGAGGCTGCGCCCACTCAATGAACGGGTTTGCGCGGTGATGTTCGCTCGGTTGTTAGGATATTTTTTTGCTAAAAAAATTCTGCAGAACAGTTTTTAAAGTCTATAAGCTACCATATATGATAATGTTAATTTTTTAAACTAAAAAATTTGTAACTAAATATATTGTCCTAAAACAGAATTTTCTTATCATAAGAAAAGACAAAGAAAAAAGCAAATTGAAGGTATTTTGATAACGTACAAAAGCAGACAGTAATCTTTTTTATAAAAGGGGCATTATTTGAGTTATTTTCAAGTACAACTTTTCTTCTAAAATAATAAAGTTAAAAATGATGCGTTGACTCAAATAACTGTATATTCGCTGTTGTCCCTATTTTTTCATTCCTCCCTCCCATAAACAGGCGATTTACTTAAACATTTTTTTTTTGCCTTGTATACGTAACTCACTATTAACGAACCAGGTATTTTTATGTAATTGAAAATCATTTCCGTGCTAATAATTTTTTTACAACCTAAGAATTTCTGCATCTAACAAACCAATTAATGAAACATAACATAATCAGGGTACCTTATAAAACATTTTTAAAACCTGTTCATAATGAATTAATTATAATCAAGAGTATTTTCGCCTTTAGAGGCTTAGAGTAGTGCTTGTAGTGGCATTGGGATAACATACACAAACTTTTACTTTTCACTAGTTCATTGAAGTTCCTATAAAATGTAATATCCTATAGGATGTTGTTAGAAGTTTCTTTAAAATTGGTTGATTTTTTTAGGAATAACTGTTACATTTTTAATTGTAATCGTCTCTCGATAATAATACTATCTTGATTCACGAAAGGCTCGTTCGTACTATGCAATATTTTTATTTTTGTAGAAAATATTGCAACCATCTTTACGAACATTTTATTTTTGTTAAAATGTTTAATAACTTTTACATTTACTAATTTATTTATTTTTTTAAACAATATCGTTCTCACTTCAGCTAAACGAGCAGACAAAAGTGCGGACATTTTGAAAGTTATTCAGAATTTGCGACTAAAATTTAAAAAAATGTGTGTGCGATATCTATGGTTTTAGAAATGCGAGCCGGTTGAATGCAATAGACTCTTGGATCACATTTGCCAGGAGTATAATAATTGGGATATTGATAACGTGTTAAAAACTATGATTTTATACCGTACCAGTACTTAATAAATATCACCGCATGGTACCATTTAAAATCACAGTAGCCTTAGGGCGGATCCACCTTATTTCGTCACGGTGCGGTGTTACGAAAAAATGACATATGACCAAGGCCACGATGATGATATATTGCTCTCATCAGAAAAGATACAATCAAATCAAATACAAACGACTATTGACTAAAAACCACAGAAGACTCGTATATTACTTCTGTGTATTATTCCATGTACAATCTTGATTAAAATGACACGATGTTGAAACGGCATTGTCTAGCTCAAATAGGAATTCTAAACGACTCTATTTAGATACACCATGAGAAAATATGTTCTTTCGTTGTAAATTTATCTTTACTTATACACCAGAATGCTGGTATTACAAAACCCTCGAAACTGCGAAGTAACGATGACTGATGGATGTCATTTTTTACGAGCGGACGTATTTGAATTATCCTCGTAGGCTGTGACATCGGCCTACTTGATTAGAGGATACTCGCTTTCTATAATAATCGGTTGAGCTCTGTTTAAGTAACGGAAAATGGCAATAATTTACAAAGACTGACAGTTGTCGTTCAGCTTAATTTCTTATGCAAACTAGGAACTATGAGGTTCCAAATTAAGAATTTTAAAGGTTTAGATTTGAGATGATTTAGATATTATCTACGGTTTAGTTAGTCTTGTGTTCTAGGAAGTTAAATCATAAAAGGAAAAGTAAGTTTACTTGCTAATACTCTGCGTGGCTCCTCTTTTTTTGTTGTTATTCTTCTTAGGAATAATTTAAGTTCACCGATATGTGCTAAAAGTCATAAATGCTTATTTATGGAAAAATTAGCAGACTATCTTGACGACAAAGACTCTACGAGGTTAAAATTCCAGTTGAAATATCTTATACTTATAACATTCGTAGTATATGGGTAATACTATTTCTTAGATTTCATTGGTTTTTATATACTTCATTCTTATGAAATGGAAAATGCGAATACGATAATTCAACATTATAATCTTAAAAAGTCTTTAAAATATATATATTTGTGTTAATTTTTTTTTTTTTTGAGATGGTTATATAATTGGCGTATTATTGCATATTTCTAGAGGTCGGGGGTATTCTATTACCGCTCAGCGCACTACAGGTGGGGTATCTCAATAAAAGTAACTTTCCTACCTATATTTGGCAAGCCATATTAAATATACAGTGTGTCTTCGAATTGATTTTACAAGAAAAAAATCTTTTTATTTCTTATTTTGCGATAAAGGTTATTTGATAAAAACGTCTGGCTAGTCAAAAAACATGACTGAAATTGTCATAATTGAAGTGGTATATACGAGGCACTCGAAAAGGGAAAAGTAAATATCGTTATTCTTCATAATACAACCAAAAGATAGAAGAAAATTTGTTTAAAATTACAGTATTGTTTTATATTCAAAAGTATAGTTAAAATACAAAAAATTATTTACTAAAGTCAAATGTGAGTATTACATTTATCGTCTGCGAGATAAGGAACAATAAAAATGATCTAAGTAAGACTACTTTACGTGAAATCATCAACTGTTATGAATGTTTAAACCTTTTTCTAAATTCGTCGTCTATAAAATCAATCATACCCTGATTGGAGGTAACAATTGCGCCAATACCTTTTTTCTCAACGTAATTCCAAAAATGAAGCCCATCAGGGTAAAGTCGGCCAATGTATTGATCTAAAGAAGCCAATCCATCGTGATGTAACTACTCTCTGGCATTTAAAGTCGTATGTGCCGGTCATCTAGCCTGTTGGAAGTATATGTGACTTTTTTGAATTAATAAATTTGTAATTTTGAACAATTTTTCTTAGCATATATTTTCTAGTGATAAAATGAAAAATAAGGGTAATTTTCTCTTGTTTTTTACATCTGGTAACTTTTCAATTGCCCGTGTATCCAATATTAATTTTGACAGTTCTAATGATGTTTTTTAGACATTTTTTATTAAGAATAACTTTTTGTCGTAAAATTGGAAATAAAATAGTTTTTCTTGTTGAAAAATTCGATACATTATTATAGACAGGAGATTCCATTTTATAATGTGAAGTTGCTTAGAGACTGATAGAAATGTATTACGTTTCAAAACCGAGCTCGAAGTTAACCACGCGCTGATGTCTGTTTTCTGTTAATCTGTACGTACGTATGTACGAACGTATAAAAGAAAATATTTTACATGTCGATTTCCCCTGATTAATTTTCCTCATTTATTAGAGTAGAGCCTATAGAATTCAATTATTGTTAGTTTTTTTATTAAATCGTTATAAGCAAAGTATTTAACAGAATGCGCAAACAGCACACCAGCGCCTATCTGCGTCAATATATGGAAGATTATTGTAGTTCATTTTAATATTAACAATTATAATTGTTATAAACACTTTTTTTGAAAAAACATATTTTCAGAAAAAGAAAATATTTTTTGAATGAAATAAGAATTATTTTGTTAATAATTTGTATCTATTGTCAATCTGTCAGTTTATCTGTCTATTTGCTAGCGCTGATTCGAAAGAAAACTTATTTGACGCAGAAAAATAATAATTTACCTGTAGTAGGCATCATTGAAGAGAAACAATATTTGACATGCAGTGGTCATTATTGTCAAGAATAAAGCCTGATATAGTTTTAGTGAGGGAATTTGTACTGTTACCACAGATATTTGATCTATTAAATAAGTATCTTAGAATCGGAGAAATCCTCATAGTAAAAAACATTTTGCATACAAATCCATTTCACTTTTTTTTCAAACTCAAGTATCAGAAAAAAAAATCTATTTCTATATATGTCTGTCTGTCTGTCTGCCTGTCTGTTTGTTTCTTTGCGTTTTTGCATGTGATACCAATTCTTAACGTAAACAAATATATTTTCCACTTTTAGGCGGTGTACGTATCCGAGTAAAATACTAGGCATTAGCAATTGACAACGCCCGTGTGCAACTTTTTTACTATTACTAGCAGCAGATGCATTATTTAAACAATATATTGCCATTGTGATAATGGTCTATTTAAAAATTCACCTTCATCAACTCTCAAGGAAAAAAATAATGTTATCCATTACTGTCGAAATTTTAACTAGAAATAACATAATATTTATTGTAATATGTATCGATTTTTTATCACAAGTATTTTTTAAATGGGTATAACTTACATCATTGACTGGAATATAAAGGTTAATGGCTGCTATATCGCACTTTTTTGGTGAGCATCCTACGCATCCCATAAAATTGACTGATCGTGATCTCCATGTGTCCAATAAAAAATTTTAATTTGAGTTCGTAAATTTATGCAAACTCTATTAAGGAATTCTATCGTAAATTAATAATAATTAATTTAAAGTTTATATGAATTTGTATAAACGACGATAAATCTATTTTTATGTGCCTGTGCAAAAATTAATAGTGAATGATAATAATAATAATAGAATTTTTAAACGATCAAGGATAAATATCTGAACCTTCATCCGACGTCTAGGATATGGTGAATTTCATCTCTATATCGACTAAGCCGAATCCCAACGATTCACGCAAAATAGTAATAATGATAATAAACGCCTTCTTTTTGTATTATTTTGTAGATTTCAGACATTGTTTAGAAAAAAATACATGTGGCAGAGCATCCCAATAAGAAACAGAGAAAAATTTATTTAATAGTTTTATCTAAAAAGAAACAAAACATGTCTGCTATATTATTAATTGCTTTGGGCTACTGTGAATTAATTTAAATCAGTTTCTCTTTCAATATTTTTACTTTCTTGTACCTAAACAAAAAAAAAATAGTAGTCAGCAAACGACTACGACATTTTTAACAATACGCACGTATTGGCTAAAAGCAAAATGTTCATAAAAAATGGCTTATGTCCATGTTTTGAATCGCTTAAAGTGGATGAAGATAAAAACCATAATGGGAGTGGTGGTGGCAGTGGCATCCCGTATACACGTTTGTCTCAGTAGTAGTGCAATTATAATCCCGACGAAATTTAAAACGTTTCTTTTAAACTATTCATTTTTCAAAATTCAATCTACAACTTTGATGTTTCATATTATCAGCTTATCATTTATTTACCTCTTAAAAATATTATTTATAAACAGAATTCTATCTATATCATTTTTCATATCAATTATATTCAGGAGTTACCTGGTACGCAGGTATATAAATGAAAATAATCATTTTAACGATTATTCTAAATACAATTCCAAAATTCTTGTTCCAAAGGAAACATAGATAATGATAAAAATTAGACAAACGTACAAATTGTCAAAACATGACACTTTTTAAAATTCATTCAAAGCAAATTCAAAACAATTTGAATATTTACAAAACAGTATTTAACAGATTATTCAATAATTTAAGATAAATATTATTTTATTTTCTTTACTGTAATTTCAATTATTGCAAAAATTAAGTTTAATGCCAAATTGTATTCCTTCAATAAATTTCTTCATTAACTCGAAATCTGCTTTTTCGTATTGTTGTTTTTATATGTAAATTAAAAAAAAAAAACAGGTTGTTTTACTTTACTTTTAATATCTAATTAATTTGCAATAAATATTTAAACATGTTTTTTTGCTAAGAAACAGCGAGATTAAATATTTTTATATTAAATATAACTAATCTTACAGAAAAAGAAATAATCAAATTTTCAAAAATAATTTAAAAACAAATTAATTGTAATGGCATTAATTGTACCTTTCAATTTATTAGTTAGGTTAGTTAAAACTTCGTTTTCCGGTATAATTTAATTTCTTAATTGTAACTAGAGTCTAGACATTTATATTTTTTAACGTTAAATTAAAACTTTGCAGCTCTCCCCAATTACTTAGCAATAAAATTCACATTTTGTTAGTTTAATAGTCCAATTAAAAACAGTTTGAAAGTTTAAACCAACAGAAACAGTATAAAAGTGAAAAAACAGTAATCTATTGTAGGTCTTCACTTACTTGTCCAATAACAAAAAATAAATATAGACTATTAAAAGCAGAAAAAACCTATAAATTTTCTTGGTTGATCGATTATGCGAATCTAGATCAGTTGGTCGATGCAATTGATTGAAAATGACGGAAAGTGTTTTTGAAGTCATGGATCATTTGATGTCTATTACTGCAATTCTATTGTTTTTTACCAAATTTTACTTAACATGTGACAAATACCCAGGAGAACGTTTGTGAAATTTATAATGGAAAAATAATACCATTGATACGGTTTAACTTTATGGTTCCTCTCTCTATATCGTGGTAAAAGGTGAATTTGCTGTTTAAGTAATTATATGTCGAAATACTATTATTTCAAATAAGTTTTCCAAAAAAGATAACATACATTTTTAATGCGTATTTACGTATAAATTATATTGCTAGAAACACCAATTTGGTATATAAAATTATTTTATTTTGAACGGAACGTTTTAGAACGTTTTGTATTATCATTAAGATGTTCAATTATAAAGCTTCAGTCCATAATATCAATTGTCGAAATTCAGTATTTTGGTAAAAGTGCTCTACTAAGGATACTTTTTATTTAATTCAAAAGAATTATTTTAACTTCCATGAAGTTTTCATTCTATAGTTAAGTGTCATTATTTTTTTTAGTACATGGAACTACTCAGGGTTCCAATTTTGATTAAGATACATTTTTATGTAGACTTAATTCTGGTCATTTTGAAAATGTAACTCGAGAAAAATAAAAAAATATACGAAAATATCATAACCTCTTGTAATGTAACTGAGATATTTTGGTAATGTAAATCTTCTAGTTTTATGAATTTTATAAATACTTATATTAGTTCTAGACTAAATGTGACTTTAAATGAGTCTTAGATATTGGTGATGATGTATCGAAAGTTATTTTGCAGATATATTATTGAACAATATTTATTTTATGCCTGACATTAATACAGATATAAGTAAAGGTTCTCAAAAATAAACAATTTTGAACGAAATAGCCCGTATGCAAATACACTTCTGTGTAATACATTTTGCAAATATACCTAGAATATGTATAATAAAAAAATAATACCAGTAGGTTATTATTGTGTTATAGTAGTATTCTTGGCAATGTATAGTTATAAAAATATTAGTTTGAAATTTCACTGTTGGAAATTACCTTGTTTATCATTTGTAATATGCTGCTGGATGTAATAGAAAAACTAATAAAAAGCATTGTAACATCTGCAGATATTTTTTATTCTGAAACGAGTTTGGTTTATGTACCGCGAATGATTTATTCTCATTTAAAAAAAAATCATCAAGTTAGTTTTACCGAAAAATATGTGTGTGTGCTATAATTTCAAACATTTTATAATTGATTTTTTACTACTGAGAAGAGAGAAAAAAATTTAAAAACTAAAAACCTCATTGAATTTTAAACATTGAACCATTTTATATTAGTGAAATATTTGTTATGCATTAATAAAACTAAGTTAAATTATTTTGATTACTGAATGGTTGAGGTATCATCGTAAAAAGTAGAAAAAATGTTTGTTCAGTATTAACATCCTCATTTAAAGGCAATTTAATTTATGTTTTTCTTATAAAATAAAATCATTATGGCATTGAATATTATAAAATAGTGAAATCAACGAAATACGGAGTACTTAGAGATAAATGAATTTAGTTTATTTTCGTGTATAATCTTTATTTATTTTACAAGAATAAATTGCCAGTAGGAAGTCCTTATAAAAACGACAACTTGCAAAACCCTGATTTTCTAGTTTTTCTGGACCACACCCTAACCATCTGCGCGAAAAATTTTTTTGTCGTATATAATGAGAATTAAGACGGAGATAGTTAAAATCTATCTAGATTATGTGAAACTAATTCATTTTGATGAAAAAATTGCATTACAGGTAAATTATCGATTCACACTCGTGTGCATGTGAGACTCATATATCAATTAAATTTAAATAATTCTAATCTTTTGTAAATAGGAAGCTGGGTACTGAAGGTAACATATATAATTAATTATAAATATTACTCACAGAATTGTATGACTGACCTTATTTTTATTGTAGTTACTTGAAAATACGCACTGCCTTGTCTTATTTCTTCTTAAAGCTGAGCGAAATTAAAAACCAACACAAAAGAGTCTTAGGATAGTTTTTAGTACCATAGTAATATCCACATTGACACAGTTTTTTGGAAATCACACCGAGTTCAAATTTCACAAAAAAAGTTCCAGTTGAGAATGTGGTAAATTGCAGGCAATTCTGGTAAGATAAGGCCTCTAGTAGTATATGTATCTAAAGTCACGAATTACACACCACGCCTTTAAGATTCTTCAATGCTTTACGAACACCTGTAAGCAAACTGTTTCACTTTTAAGTATAGTAGGAATAAACTTGTTGTTTTGGGCAACTTTTCAACAACTCTTCGTAACACTTAAATCTTATGAAGGTCCCTGACAATTGCAAGTGAACTTTATGCACCCAATTTAAGTGTCAAAAGTGAAATTAACCTTTTACATTAATCCAGACACCAGTTTTATTACTCTGTTTATTGGTTTATATAACATCGTAAATATAGTCCTGATGGAGGTTTATTACTCGCAAAAATTCCACCAAACAAATTTGTCCAAATTTTAATACTTGTCAGAACATTAAGTTCTGAAAGGAACTTTAATTTTAAAGAGCACTAGGAAAAGTTAGTCTTGATAAGAAGTCTCGAAAATCAATGCGTGTTAATTTTCAATGCTAGATCAAGCAAGCAACCCTGGAGATATCAATGAGTGGTAAGACACGAAACTCTGTTCACAAGGATCACTGCTAAAACTCACAACACAGTTTGCATAAACTTTGATTTTCCACTAATTTAAAATAGTCTAAAGGATATGAACACTTTGGTTTACTGACGTAAAGAGCAAGTACACGTGTGTGAGAGCGCGGAGATCACTGACGTGCACTCCCTTCTGTAACTGAGAGAGCACTGGTCCAGCGCGTTTGTAATCTAGCAGGCTTATACAAGACACTGCTCTAGTTTACTGTCTTGAGATCGAAAGTGTTTTGTCGGATGGGCTCACTTGATATGGTTTAGGTTTTGTTAGTTGTCTTTGTAATGGTGACGGGTGTAATCGAGTGGTCGTTGGTCAGTTCCTGGTTGTTGTTAGTAGTGGAGCTGGACAGTCTCCTGCTAGCAGGATATGCTTATCAGATATTCATTAAGCTGTTGTATGTCATATATTTATTTAAATACGTGTTACTGGCTGGTAATTAATTGGTTTAATACTAGAATTGTAACAGGATAGGATGGATAGGTGTTGTTTATGGATTTTTCTTTGTTTTATTATTTTGTCCTTGGGAAAATCAGTTGTTTGTATTCAAATGTGTTCTTGTATTATTATAAAGAATTCTATTTATTTTTATGATATTTTTAGTCATGAACTTACGATAAATGTAAGTGTAGCAATTGTTCACTCCTTTCCGTCGGATTATTGTAAATCCGCCGGATATAATAAACTTTTGACTTCTCACATGCTAATATCAGTATAATAAGCAAATATCACAGAATATTTTCAATTTTATGTTGTAAATTATTCACCCTTGAAATTTAAAATATTCAATTTTTTATTTACGTTTTAAATCGTTGAATTTATTACATTATTCTTTTTTATTCTTATTAAGAAAATCATGAGTTGATATAGGTTGCTAGTGACTGAAAAAAATGATTTTCAAATATTACAAACATTTATTTTCGTAATTTTCAATAATGATTTAATTATTCTGTTCTTCAGTAAATTTAATTATATATACTTTGTTTTCGAGTTAGCAGACTCTCAGGAGATTATCTCAGTTGACAACCTACCGGCTTCTAAATAAGACGCTTGACCATCCATCCAATTTCTCGACGCGACCAGTGTTTCTTTATTTTATAAATCTAGCATCGGAATTTAAAGCGATGACCATACCTCGGTCCCAGTGGAGGTATTAATAATAACCATACATTAGTTCATGATAATAACAATAGTACCAGTTACATGTCCAAGCATCTTGACAACACTCCAAATAAAATCTAATGCTAGTACAATATTCATTAAGGTGATTATCAAAACAAAAAGAAACATACATATCTTAGGCCATTTTTTTACAGAAAGTAACTTTACTGAACGAACCGATATTTGTGAAACTGAATAAATCAAAACACCCAAAGTTTCATTAAAGTATCGTAGTCTTATTCACTAAAGTATTAAACTGGCAAGGGGAAAAGTAGGAAATTACTCAGAGAAATCACAGGGGGATCAAAATATTGGTTGATAGAACTTGTTAATATGATCATCGCTTAAAATGATTATATTGTATATTTATGCAAATTATAGTTTACGCAGTATTAGTAACAAAAAATAGCGTCACTTGCGTTCTGTGTATCTACGATGTATCTCCTCAGAACAAATTAGTAGTTGGGTATATTATCCGTTAATGATGAGCAATGATCAGTTTATATCTTGACATTACGCGGCGGTATGCTATTATTCAGTGTTAGCAAATAAAATGCCTTTTATTCTAGTAAACAATTTAATTAAATTATTTGGAATCAGGTAGTTAATATGTAAAAATTGTAGGATTTTTAATAGACTTGGTAAGTGTCAATACATATCATTTATTTTGCTGTATTTATTAGAGTATATTTCATTTGTAACCATTAAAAGTCATAAACATTTGCCTTCAGACACTTACTACAAAATGTTTCAATCTTGATCAAGACACTATTAACTAGAACATGGAAATTACTCTTAATAGCAATTTTATGAACATTGTGAAATGTTTTCATGTATTAATTTTGAGATAATATACCAGTGTGCTAGCAAGTTCATGAAATGTTCCATAAAAGTGCTAGCTTAGTCTTTAGAGTATCTTCTTAGAGAAACGAGTTCGAATCCTCATTAATACAATTAATTTTCATGTCCATGAATTAGTGGTTTTTTAAACTACTATAACCATTAAGTACTTTTATCATAGTGATTAAGATTTTCTGGATATAACAGTGTTAATTCGATCACAGAAGTTAATTTTTTTAATAAATATACAACAATGAAATGTGAGTAAATGCTAGCATACGAAACTAAGTATAGATGAACTACTTGTTTAAGTCTTGTGTTTTTAAATTTTTTTTTTAATATTGTTATCCCTTAGATATTTATTTCTCTTTTCACATTATTCTTCGATTATTCAGGCACAAATTATTCGACTGTACTGAAAAGGAAATCGCGTCAAATACTCTAAAAAGAGAAACAACGATACAGGTACGTACACATAGTATAACTTATCAAATTGAGTACTGTGAACTGTACTACAGACCTAGTTCAATTGTTGTTCGTTATCTGTATTTTCTTGAGGGTATGCTAGGGTGATAAGGAGCAATAGTTTCAAAACACGTGTACTTCTTATCTACTTCGCCGTTTCTTCTTTCACTTAATTTCATTTTATACTGAAATTATATTTTTTTTAACATAGCTTTAATGCGACAAATTTCATTTACTTGATTTTGTATAAAACAGAATATATCACATAATGTGTTCATGAATTTTACACTTTTTCCTTTTTGTTAATTTCTAGAGTCTTTTGCTTACTGAACTTACAACAACCTCATTTTTATATTCACTAATACCTTCGGCACTTCAAAAATTTCTCAAAATACTCCATTGCTAGTACAGAATGCATCTAATGCTACATGACCAGCTAAACTTCGCGTCAGCTCTCAGCCACTCTCAACACTCTCGGACATCATTGCTCCTCTCTGCAGAAGAACATTTAATAAATCCGAAGCTGTTAAAATAAAAACAATTAGAAGTTGTATAATTTCGGATTGACATTCGAATATACATTCAACAATAGTAGTAAATATGGACGAAATCCATTAATATGAATTATTCTTGATTTAGTCCAAATATAATTCTACAGTCTAAGAATCTACTTACTTGAATTTCTCAAATAGCACCATGATCCTAGAAATGTGGTCGAATGATTTCCATTGATAAACACATGTCTATGGTATCGTGAGGTAGGTTATACTTCTTGAGGATCTTTATTGACAATCAAGTAAGTACACCGGTCTTGCTTTGATTTGATTTTTTTGTGGACCTATAGTCCAGTGCAAACATTATCAGACCTAATTAATATTTTCATTGCACTAAAAAGATCGAAAACTTACATTTTGGGACATACTGTTCTCTATTTGGTTAAGATCTGTGCATCATATACCAATTATTCAATCTTCTTCTTTGTAGCATTTTAAAAATGAAATTGTACTTTATTTCATATTTCATCATGCAACAAGGAGATTCGGGGTCCTATAACCGCAAGAAATCATGTTCAGGAGTTAATCTGAGGTGGATGCTACGTGAACTATAACAAGCACCAACGTTTCGCCACATTTGTTCCATCCCCAGTCATGATAAAAAGTGGATTTTTCATTACTTCCTTGACCTCTAAAAAAGAGGTTGTTACATTTGTTAAAATAGGAATACTCTTAGCTGCAGATGAGTTCTCAAGGAATACTGTTCACATTGAGCATTAGTGTATAGAAGCGTGACAGCTGGCGTTGCACGAGTGCAAGCTTACGTCCGCTAAGTTCTGCTAAGCTAGAGAAGGCGTCACTGCTGCAGGGCTTCATAACGAATTCTTTTCCGATAGCAAACATGTCTGCTTTTGTAGCTGACGAGCTTTTGAAAACAGCGGCTAAATATTGCATTTCAGGTTTCTCCAGAAGGTTGAAAGTTTTCTTTCTGCGTTTACTAGATACAGAGGATATGGTGTTACAGCAGTTATGAAATAGCATAGAATGCAGTCTTACTCTCGCTTTGATTAGGTCTGCCAAAATATCTCTACTAACATTTATGATACTCACAAAGCTGCTTCTTACAATAATATATTCCATTTTTATAACTGAAAACTGACTATATGACAGAGCGCTTTTCAAGTACAGTTATGTGAACAATTCAGAAGCACAGCTTACTAAAAATTACGATTCCGCGTTCCGCAGCAATTAAAAAAGGCATAGATCCATACGTCGCTGATTCAGGTTCGGTTCGAAGGACCATAAAATATCTGATTTCGAAATAGTATTTGAATATACACTCGATTACAGTGAGAAAGACACCTTTCGTTGAAGTCCTTGCTTCGCTAAGGCAGGAAGGAAGCTCCTTCGTTACCATCCAGTTGTCTGATGATCGCAGGAATTCCATATACACAATGCTCCTTTGATCAACCTAAGCTTATCGATAAGTTATAAAAAAAGTTATGAATAAAGGCGAAATAGTCAAGAAACTGAACTAATAATATAGACCACGTGCCGTGATACCTTCCAAAACAATGATTGTCTCTTGTATACTAATTTCACCTAAATTTTACCCAAAATTAAAGTTACGATTAAATTAACTAAGCATTATAATTGCTAAATAAATATATGCATTTAAATAAAAGAACGAAACAGTCCTGTTGAACTTTAAGTAAGCAGGAACTACAGTTTGTAACACAGGTTCGCTGGCATGAAAACTGTTTTGTTTTTATATGTATTTTTGTTTATTATATTTTCGATGTTGCTTTTTATTCAATCACCACACTGAAATAATCTCTATCCACGACCATCATATAATCATTGCATTCTACATTTAACAATTGACAAGTAATGATAGTCTTTATTCCAACCTAAGAAATAATGAACATAGTCTTATTTTAACGCACCTTTGACTAATGAGGAACTAGCAATTTTCATAAAGAACGGACAAGCTTATTTTTCCAGGGGAGAGTCCATGTTTTCGTGTTTGGCCTTTAAAACATCAAACAAAGTTTTAATATAAACTAACTTTATTTTTTTACTTTAAAACAGTTAAAATATACGATAGTAGTGGATAAAATATACTATTCAGCTCACGTATAATGGCTATTATACGCTGGGATGATTTACGACACTCGCCTTCAGCTCGTGACGTAAACATCACCCTCGTGAGTAATAGCTATCATTATACGCTCGCTAAATAATATACTATTATTATTCAAAACTGGTATAATATCCTCACTTACGCCATTTTTACATGGGAAAAACCAAGATCATAGGAAACTTTTACGATTTTTAGTATGTTATTTGGCATAATAAAAACGCCATTTACAGAATTACAACATTTTTCGGATTTCAATAAAATTTCGTCCCAAACGCCTGGGCTATAATATTTCATAGAAATGGCATAAAACTCAAACTGTCTTGAAAACCAGATGATAATTTGCAAAATCTGTAATTGTTTATATTATAGTAATTAAGCGCGCGACTCTTGTCTTAGCTTTGCGTTAACGATATATACTTAGCCACATATCTACAATGCAGCATTTTATATAAAACTTGTATAAATAATTGGCAAAAAATATGTTAGAGGGCGTTTTATATAATGTGACAATTTTATCTTATTATCTACGTTACGAGCACCGCTAAAAACAAAGAAGAGGTTCTGTAAAGGTAACATAATTTCTAACCGTCAAACACTAGCTTGTAAGCCTCGTTAGACATCGTACATAATAAAATGCTCCAGTTGATTATTGAAAAGTTGTCAAGCAGGAACCTTGCTTATATTTTCACCCACATGTGAGCTTATAGAAACTAGATCTGCTTAACTAACACGTAGCCATTACCTTCATTGTTTCTTTTGCTATTTAGCATGAACTTTTTTCGAATATTTCGCGTGTTGTTGGTCGCTTAGTTGAATGTGTCGTAAGTTTTGAGATTACATATCACTCGCTAGTGTTTTGTTGGTCGACTGAGCACAGTACACTCCAATGCTGATAGTAAAAGTAACCACGCCTTGCAACAGATCGACTGTCAATCCACTTTTATTTATTTATGAGGAGAACACGGGTAATATGCGGTGTGGTCAGCTGAAAATGGATTTAAATCACAGTTTTTGCTTGACCTTGCAATGCCGTTTGTTTCACTTTTAACAAGGTTTTAAGAGTTTCTCAAACGTTGATCAATTTGTATAGTTTATTAATATTTTTTATAACCAGATATTTAGTATTCATATCGTAGTTAGAATTATGTAGATTGTAATGACTTTGAATACAAAATGATAAAAAACGCAAGGTTGATTGCATTTGTAGATCTAAAAGTGTTGAAGATTGATACTTTGACCCATTAATAGTGAATCTAGGTGGCACGGCAACGCGAAAAAATTCAATCTTGCACCACCCACAATCTCACCTGTACGGCACCATTTGCTAATTATCTATCACTATTTACTATGTTAAAAGAAATCATGAGGAGAGACGGATTATAACACAATGATCCGGGATTTAGCTTCTGAAGCGTTGTTATACTTATTTGATTGAAAAATTAATCGACTTACCTGAGTATTAATTTAAATTATATAAACAATTGCCTCCGAAATAATTATATACCACAATCTTACAGTGACTTTTCCTGCTTATACCTTCTCACACACCTCACCGGTCTGTACCCGGCCATATTCACTTCTGTTTTGTTGCCCTAAAGTAGATCTTTGGAATAGGGCTTGTAGGGGAGGGCGGGATGTAATTTTTTCGGCAAATACAAGCCAACAAGCCTGACGTAGTCCTCCTCGACCACCAACTCAAGACAATGTTTGTCGTGGAGTTCTCGGCTCCCGCGGAGAACAACATTGTCATGAAGGAGGAGGAAAAACGGACAAAATATCGAGATTTGCTCTTCGAACTCCGCAGACTGTATCCAGACCATACTGTTAAGATAGTGGTACTGATTATAGGAGCCCTCGGTGGAACGAGACACACATTGCTTTCGGAACTTAAGATCATACCGGCATGCCGAAATTCGGCAGAGGTCTTAGCCGGCAGAATGCAGAAGGCCGTCATTCTCGGTTCATTACGACTGCTCAGGGCACACGATTCACGGACCCAGTAGTCACTTACCCCACGGGTGTGGGGAGTGGCTGCCGGTATTACCAGCTCCCCTCTGTGAGGGTCGGAGCCACAGAGAAGGGTGACTGGTTTTTAGCAAAAAAAAAAAAATAATAACTATTATTATTATTATTATAACACAATGATTCGGGATTCAGCTTCTCGGTGATGGGAGGCATAAGGCATAGGAGGCATAAGGTCACCCATTTGTTTTATATGGATGATTTAAGGTCATGTCTCCGGAGAGAGGGACCTACACCAGTCCCTCAGGGTGGTACAGGAGTACACGCAGGCTGTCAGTATGGAGTTCGGGTTGGACAAATGTGCACTGGTCCATCTCAAGCGAGGACGCGCAGCTCGTAGCATCTTACATCATCTAGATGCCGGAGAGTCGTACGCTTACTTGGGTGTCGATCAACGCTCCACCCAAGAGGTGAGGGTAGTGAAAAATGCTCTCCGCGGCAAGTACCAGCACCGACTCCGACAGATCTGGTCTTCAGAACTGTCGGGGAAGAACAAGGTGTCTGCTACCAACATGCTTGCCATTCCGATCCTTCTCTACTCCTTTGGAGTAGTGAAATGGAGTCGAGAGGAGTTGCGTCAACTCGACGTAGAAACTCGCAAGAAGATGCATCTCAATAGGAGTTTGCATCCTAAATCGTCCGTTCCACGGCTATATCTCCCGCGACATCGGGGAGGCCGTGAACTCTTGAGCTTGGAGAGTCTCCATAATAGGATGGTTCTGGATGGAGCCTGTAAGGTCATCAGGAGTTCGGATCCCCTCCTCTGCATGGTCCGGAACCATGAAAATGCAAGGGTAGGAGACTTTTTGTTTAAGGCAGCATAAAGAGCAGCCGATGAACTTGGTCTCTCCTTCGACGTCGAGCGGGTAAATCGCGACTCTGTCACCGAGTTGGAACCTGCTCGGCGAAAAGCCCAAATTAAAGCTGCAGAACACAACATATTTCTGCAGCTTCACACGAATCAGCCAATGCATGGAGTTTTCTATAAAAATATAGAAAACCTTGGCTTATCCGAAAGGCTGACCTTTGCCTTCTTAAGGTCAGCCGGACTGAAGTCTGAGACCGAGGGATTCATAACGGCTTGCCAGGATGGTATATTCAACACCCTCGTCTATCGTAGTCATGTCGTGGGTATAGAGGTCCCTGATGTCAGCTGCAGAGCCTGCCGCAGGGCGCCAGAGACTCTGATGCACATGTTGTCGGCTTCTCCGACATATGCAGTCTCGGCCTATATCCAAAGGAACGACGGAGCATTACGAGTAGTTTATTACCATTTAAGGCACTCGTATGGGATAGACGAGACATCAGTGCTGCCTTAGGCTCCGGGGGATATTGAGTCCGTTGTGGGAAATGAGAAGTGTCTAATTTATTGGAACTACTCGTTTCCCACCGTCAGGCAAATACAAGCCAACAAGTCTGACATAATCCTCCTCGACTACCAACTCAAGACAATGTTTGTCGTGGAGTTCTCGGCTCCTGCGGAGAACAACATTGTCTTAACGGAGGAGGAAAACGGACAATATATCGAGATTTGCTCTTCGAACTCCGCTTATTCTATCCAGGCCATATTGTTAAGATAGTGGTACTGATCATAGGAACCCTCGTTGGAGCGCGACACACACTGCTTTCGGAACTGAAGATCATACCGGCATCCCGAAACTCGGCAGAGATCTTGGCCGGCAGAATGCAGAAGGCCGTCATCCTCGGTTCGCTACGTCTACTCAGGGCACACGATTCCCAGACCCAGTAGTCACTTACCCCACTGAGTTGGAAAGTGGCTACCGATACTACTAGCTCCCCTCTGTGAGGGGAATAAACCTCTACTATGTATTATTTGTTCATATCAAAAAGAATATTCAAACTTATACGTCATGTTTAAGCTTTTTGATCTATCTGCAGCTTTTCTAATGGTTTTAATGTTTATACCATAAATATTTTTCGACTTTTTAAAAAGATAAAAATACCATATGAAGTCCTTATTAACTCCTGCCTGTAATTGGAATGCTCTGTTGGACAGAGTATATTTAAATAAAATATATAAATAAAAGAAAATAAAACTATTTTTGGGAAATGGAAATTGATGTATTCTTGTTTCACGTGACAAAACTGACTATATTCTAGACATTTAATTTCTGAAATGTCAAAGTCTATTTCACAATAGAAACTGAAGACAACAGACTAAATTTCCTAATCTCCCTAATAAAAACAAATAGTACAATCAAAATACAATGGTATAGTGAAAATATTTGGTTAGAACGGTACATCAGTTTTACATCTTGCTGAAACGCATACTAAAAACTGAAAATCATAGAAATGGTTGTAATTAAAAAACATTTAAACAATATAAATGACAAAGCTGACTGGAGAAAACATAGACAAACACCTACGAAGCCACACAATAGCCGCAATACCCAATCCTTTTCTGCATGTCTTCAGCGGGTGCGACACCACCTCTGCCCCTTTCTGCCAGCGAAAAATAAAGTTGTCCGGAGCCCACTAGAAAAATCCCCACCTCATGTAACTAGCAGCAGTTTTCCTGCAGCCAGATTCCAGTCATGAGGTCATAGCCATAGCCGGGGAGAAATGCTTCGTGGCTCTTTACTGGGGTGATATAAAGAAGGACATTTTGAATAGCCCTCCTACCAACTTCTCATAAAGACGGCGACCAACACAAACGTTAACCTTGCTCGTTTGCCTCCAACGGAAGACGCGGCAAGCCACCATGCTTACAATACTTACCACAAAGTTCAGAAGCGGTTGGGGGCTAATAAAAATCCTACAGATTGGGGGTGGAAGATCGCCGATCAGGGGTTTATGGCTGCGACTATCACCATGGGTCCCGCTTCGCAGAATCAACTGCGCTTGATATATTTTCATGCAGAAGAGGATGTAGCGGGTGATGCAGCTGCCGCAAAGCAGGATTATAATGCTCAGTACTATGTAAATTTTGCTGTGGCAACTCATGCCAGAACGTTCCATCTGTTCAGCTTAAGGAGGTTCCATCTGTTGAGGATTCCGACGACGACGACGAAGACGACCCCGCCCCTATCTTTGCCGAACGAGTTGAAGAGCCCTCTCCACCTGCTGGGGGGAGTCATCAAAGCTAGGGCCGTCGAAACAAATGAAAGATAATGTAGCAGATTACTTTTAACATGTGAATATTAATTACCATAATTACATATTTTCTTAATAAAAACTAAAAACCCGTTACTCTGTGAACTGTGTATATCGATTTTATCTAAAATCAATTTCATCTGAAATTCTGGTTTCATGCCATTTTAGAGGGAACTATTGGGCCTACGGGCGTCCTTCTAATCTCAATCTAAAGCTAAATACATTTACTGCAAATTCATTATTTATGACTTTCCTCGTGGGATAGGTACTTTTCCCTACATTTGCAAGATACATGACCTACAATTTTTGAAGAACTGCACCTGTGAAAGTTCTGGACGCATGGAACTCGGTTTGAATTTAAATTGTAGCAAATTTAATCTACTTTAAGAAATGGATAATAACATTTTCTGTAGGGCTTATACTTTAGGAGATATTGAGCAAAAATCAAAACAAGTGCAAAAATTTCGCTGTTTTTTGAGCATTGCTCACTGCTCAGCTCGCATAGGTCTTTCGAAGTTGCAAACGGTTTCTTACTATTGGCATAGGTCCTAACAACATATTAAAAATGTAAAACTACATGATTTTTTGCAAGGTCGGGTGTATAAATTGAAGGTAAACACAATATTGGTTAAACTAAAAGGAAAGGAGATAATCGAGAAAAACCTATTTTGACCTTCTCATTATTCTCTATCATGGCGGACGCAGCGATAACAATATTTTTGTGGAAAATTTTAATTAATGATTGTGGTAACCTCGTCCCCATATATCATAAAAAAAGAAAATTTCATGTAGGAAATTCACGGGTCATTGACTGTATTAATCTATTATACGAATAAGGATTAGAGAAAATTAACTTCATGCAAGCATTTACCTCCAATTTAAAAATGAAGGATTAAATATAATAAATTATTCACATACTGAAAGACTCGGTGGCCTTAAGAATTTGTGGGAAAAACATATTGCATGATGATGAAGCAGGGGTCAGCTATGATTATGCTCACAGACATAACATGTGGTCGAAGCCAATATTTCTTGGAAATTTACTAGGATTTCCTCCAGACTTCCTCCAGATTTCCACCAGATTTCCTCAGATTTACTAGAATTTCCTCCAAATTTCCTCGGATTTCCTTCCGATTGTACACCAGATTTGCTTCGAGGTTTATATATTTAAGATGGCCTTCTTTGTCGAGTGAAAAAGAGCGTTTATAAATACTTATGCAGTGTCAATATTCGATAGTTCCAATTCATTCAAATTTCACGTTTACCCCCACTAAAATCATATATGGCAATATTAATGTCCTGAATTTGGTTTAGACTCCACTGAATATTGTAGGTCTTGATCTCATTCTACTTGTTAATCCTAAACTTCAGGATATTACTGCGTTTTCTTAGAATTAGTAAATTTAAAAAAATTAGGTCGGAAGTTTAGAAGTTACTAAATGTGGCTTTATATTTCGACGTTTTTAAATCACATAAATAGTTGTTCAATAAATTAGTACGGGAACCAGCGACACTTTTAGTTGCTATATTTGTTTAAACTTGGTTTATTTTATTTTATTTTTCGATCATACTAATGTAACTTATCCACAAAACAAAGTCCTGCCACTTCTTTAGTGGGCCAGCAGCATTTTGATTATTTAAAGAAAAAATGTCACTGCTATATGTGGTTTTTAAAGTTGATATTATTTGTGTCCTTTATTGAAACAGTATGATGGAAAATGATTTCCTGCCACTTCATTGTAGCATTAACATAAATAAGTAATTAAAATAAAGTAGTAGTAATAGTTTATTACTTGAAGTAATAAAAAAACTGGTGCCGGCCATTAGATGGAACATGGCTTTGGCAAGAGCAAGAAAGTCGTCAGGCGTTGGCCCGCTGGTGTTCCTGCAGGCGTCGATTTTGTGGAAACACAGTCTAAATATAGCACAAAAACTAAGAAATGAATTTTAAGCAGACCTTTCAAAAAAGAGTGTCGCTGGTTTCGGCACTAAATCACTCAATGTTTCGATAGTAACTTTTTTAAATTATGAAGTACCGTCAATTAACGCTGTAATTAAAAAACGTTTTTATGTGTTCATTCGATACTATAAATATGATTCTTTTATTAAACTAATCAAATTTTAATTACCTTAGCACATTGTTTATATTAGATAAGTCTAATTAAGATAATTAAATAGATAATTAAGAACCAATCACATTAAATTACATAGAGATATATTGTTCCATTAGCCCCAGTGACCAATATTAATGATATGTTGCAAAAATTCATTTATAAACCCAATTACCTAACTTATTTCATATCTAATAATACATAAAAATTTGTAACAAAAGTTAAGTAAGCCCTTTGTCAACGTTCATAAATTGGTTTCTTTTTATATCATATTTATGTTTAATTGGTTCCTGGATATGTCAATTTGGTTAGCAAGACGCACATTTATTCTAAGCAGTGTATGAGATTAGGTATCCCCTAAAAATGTTCATTACCACTGGGAAGATTCTACAATTCTTCATGTTTTTCTCGCAATGGGTTCTAAAGAGCAGTGTACTGCACTTTATAATTTTCATTTCTCGGTTATATTCTAGATAAATAAAATAAATATTAAATTTTTCTATATTTGTAATAGATAGGACTTAAATTGTGCCATAAATTTAACATAAAATTAAAAAATAATTAAGCTGAATTAAATCCATAAATCTGAAATTTTTTTGCTCAAATGGAAATCCTATTAAATTCGCCTATTTCTAATCACGTGTGCGGAAACAACCACTCAGAATAACATTACACTGATAATCCCCCTAGGACAATTATCACTTATGTCATCCAGTTTGAGAGTTCAATAATTTATTTCTTGACAATGTCACAATTGCGGTTTGGCATTGCAAATAACGACTTTTTAATAAATATATTAATAGAGGAAAACACGTCATATAATACAATTAAAAGTAAAAAGTACATCTGGAATATATTTATGGAATTTTGCGGCACCAGAAATTATGAATTAGATAAAAATAAATAAAATAAATTGCAAAAAATTTTCTGTGCGAATTCCCCTCAAACGTTGTTGAATAGATCATAATTTTATCACTTCCTCAAGCACGTGGCTTTTAGGTAATATCTCTCCGCCTACGGCGTCAGGATATTACCAAGCAACGTGCTTTCGGAAACTGATAACAATATTTCGTATTATCAACGTCCTTGTGGCAATATAGCTGAATATATTTTACGATATTATACATAGTATAACAATTAGTTAAAACCTTCTTCGGAAGATTTTAGAACGACAATCTGTAAGTAGTTATTAAAAATCGAACTTATACTCCGGTCAAAATAGACATTCACCTTTGCATAAATTCCCAAGAAGCTGAAAATTTACATGAACGTTAGGGATACCAAAATCCAAAAAACCCATTTTTGCGAACTTTGACCTCGCATACATTCCTTTGCACACACGGGGTCAATGGGGACTTTTCACAACTTCACTATAATGGTATCCCTAACGTTCATGGGAATTTATGCAAAGGTACCCTTATTTTTAGGGCTAACTTGACCGGACTATTAATACATGTTTTCAGACGTTTTATTTTTGTGTTTGAATAATATTTGTAATAAACCTAGTTTAATAAAATTGACTAGGTTTTCAATGTATCTATCTTAAACTTAAAAATAGTAATTATTGTGCCTTTATTTTATTACAAGGTATTTTCAAATTGACAGTTTTGACATACACTCCCAAAGCGGACCCTCCAGCATCGCATTCTCCCGAATTCTACAATTTAGCCACATTAACTAAAGAAAGGCAATATAGAATAGCTCACAGTTCAGAGAAACCTATTTGGCAAGAAGCGAAAAAGACGCCCTTCAAAACGTTGGGTTGATGCTACAAGAGCTAATGGAAAGAACTTGGTGAGGCCGTGCAACCGTGACAGATATTGTGTTGCTATCAGACGTACCATACAGCAAAGGGAAGCCAACAGAAATAACGGACCAATCTCAAAACATCCCATTTTTGTATTTTTATTTTATATAAAATTTACAGGAATAAAACTTTACATTATACGTATACAGGATGTCCCATTTAAAACTCCCTATGTAATTTTTTCGATAACCAAAAGCGACGTTTGAATTATGTAGAAGGTATGCACTAGAATATATAAGTGACTTCAGTTTTGAGAAAAAATTGTTAATTTACACATTGAGGTATAGATAGCGTTGCGATTCAAAGAAATTTTTCTATCCTAGGTACGTTGAAATGATCAGAATTAATTGTATTCTAAGCAACTTTTTTAATATGACAATTTTCGAAAAATCACTGGTTTTTCGAGATATTTGAACTTCAAAGTAATTTTTCGAGTAACAAAAATCGCATTTTTTTTCATATGTCTACAATTTACAGTGTAAAATTTAGTCAAATATGCACCATAAATATGACGCAAAAATTAGACAATACACAATAAACAGAAATCTCAATATCTTTAATTTCCAAATATCAGTTGCAGCCCCACCTTTGTTTTACTTGAAAAAAAAAGTTATTTTGTGCTTTGAAATAAATGTTT
Source organism: Rutpela maculata (assembly GCA_936432065.2). Taxonomy (NCBI): domain Eukaryota; kingdom Metazoa; phylum Arthropoda; class Insecta; order Coleoptera; family Cerambycidae; genus Rutpela; species Rutpela maculata. Next base: position 67,250,398 of record OW386290.2, on the reverse strand, counting down.
CATTACCGTCCAAATCAGCCTGATTCATTATGAAACATGTCCCAAAGGACTTATCGTTTAAAATGTATTATATAAATGTATGTATAAAGTTTAGTGACGATTTTTATATTTAAAAAAATTATATTGAAGTTCAAATATCTCGAAAACCAGTGATTTTTTTAAAATTGTTTGTATCATAAAACTAGCTCAGAATGTAATGTTCCTTTACATGCACCTCATTTCGTCGCAACGCCATCTATTTGTAAACTGACCGTTTTTACTCAAAGCTGATATCATTTATATATTCTAGTGAACTTATTTAACACAATTAAAATACCTCTTTTATTTATTGAGAAAACGACACCGGAAGTTTTAAGTGGGACACCCTGTATAGGGTAGACTAATTCAGTTTTCCCTCGTAATTCTAATTGGTCTCAGTCAACTGATTTAAACGAAATATTTGTTGGAGATTTGTTTGTTTTCAACTTTACTCTGAATTTTATTTTTCATCCATCATTAATTTTGTTCTTGCACTGGAAAACAAAATTAATAATGGATGGGACAACATAATTCAGAGGAATGCCTATCATACAGTATTTGCGATAAATTATAAACTGGGAAATACAAGGCGATGATACAGAAGACGTTCGTCATCAAACATCTACTTACCTGGTAGGTTCATAAATTCTTAATTCAAGAATAAGTAAGTTTGTAGTAGTTGATACTTTAGTATGTCCTTAGGTCGATGTGCCGAAATGTGTATTGATGCAGAAGGAGGTCATTTCGAAAAATTTGTGTAAATCAACGATAATTTATTGGTAAGTTCTAGATTCCTCGAATAGGCCTCTCCACCACGCTGTCGCATTACTGTCATTCTCAAATCGAAGTCGCTGTTAGGTTAGGTATAAACATTTATATTATGAGCAATTTTTGTGGTTTTGTAACAAATTCAAAAGAATTGTTCTGTTATTGGGTGTTACCTGTTGGGCAACAAAGGCATTATTATTATTATTTGCTGTTTTGTTCTGATCTGTTTATTATTGTTTACATTGATTTCCATAGAGATCAAAGACTCGATTTTTAGTTTTTGATACCTGATTGGAAAAAATTATGCGCGTAATTTGTTAGAAAAAAAATAAGATTTTTCCCAACTTAAAATACGCATAATTATTTTCTGTTATCGTATCTCGGATGTCTAACTGTTCGTTTTCCAATTTCATGAAATAATTTTTTAAGCTTTTAACACAGAACACCTATTTATGTCACAAATGTTATAAATCACATTTAAATTTCATAAATTATAAACGACAATAAAAGTTTCAATAATTTTGTTCCAAATTAAAAAACACACATGTAAACAAATCCTATGTTTAAACCCCTACGACCACCCTATACTTGCCGTTGTGCAGAAATAGATACGAATTATTTACATTTTCATAATTGGTATAAAAAGTTCGGTAGAAGCGGTTCCATCAAAGTGCCGCACTTCTTGCTATGAGACCGCGTGGCGGTAATCTTTACACTTTTCTATGACTTTTTAAAAGTAGGTAAGAAACTTCAATGATTCGAAATTATACGGCCATTGACCAAGAAAAGCAGTGGTTCTCAAATGTCTCCTGCCTTACCATTCAAATTTTTGACCTAGGTCAGTTTTCAGGGTAGTCAGGTAGTCAGGGTAGTCACCCTGTGCCCTGAACAAAATTATAATATTTAACGTGCGCTCTGCAATACATTGGTGATGAAGGGGTCTCACACGGCCGACTAGTCAGGTCCTTGGGGTTGGTTTCGATAATTTGGGGTGGTGCAGGATGGTTAAATATATAAAGATAACGTCGTTCTAATTAAACATTTAATAAGAATAGCTTGGTACGTAGTACAATATATTACACAATTAATAGCTATAAGCTCGATACGTACCTAGTACAATATATCGCAATATAACCTAATCGGTGAACTAATAAGTGTAGCCCACACGCTTAATCTAATATACACAAAAATCTTACAAACTAATAAACTCTTGATAAATATACGTAAAGGAAGAGTCACAAAAAAATAACTACATGTGACCCAAGGTACGGTAAAACATAAATTGCTTAAAACTATTGAAATCTATTTGTAAAATAAGGCAAAACTACTGGAGTAACGATACACAAAATATGCCAAATATTGCTGAAATTTACTGAGATCTTTATGAGCAAAATATTACAAATATTACTGAAGATTATTGAAGTAGTTATGTGCAAAATATGACTAATATTACTGAAATTTACTGAAACTCATATGCAAGTTAGGACGAACAAGTAGCACATCTACTACTATGAACTAACTATATACAAGATAGGACGAACGGTCCTGTTCGTTCTCTTGTCTCGGGTAAACAACCCCTAATTATTTTACTGTGTGGTGGACGATGTGTTGATGTACCGGATCCCTCGTTAAGAGAATATGATTCCGCTTATATTTGGTAGTGTCTGAATATTTTTTCCCGTCCTACTAGGGTAGCGTAATTCTAGGTGATAACAGCCATAGGTGGTAGACAATATACGTAAAGTCTAATATAACGTGTCGAGATTTCCAGTACCAAACAAGCACAAGATAACAGGCAATAATCCAAGAGCTAGACACCAAAATCTGGACTAAAAGTCGAAACCAGAGTCAGAAATAAAACTGGAAAATGTAAAGCGTGTCATAAAAGTTCCAAGTAAAACGTAGAATAACAGATCCAAATATACGTACGTGGCGGATCCAAATAAACCATAAACTAACAGATCCAAATAACCCGTATATTAACAAACCCAAATAAATCATAAACTAACAAGCAGCCCTGCAATAAAATAAATAACCTAAATTACCAATCTATTTCAACCTTAATTGGGTTTCAGAGGCGTACCTGAGATGTGATGTGAGCTGAAAGAGCTTCTTTGCTGTCAAGATACTGAAAGACACCACGGGTTTCAAAAAATTGATTTAATCCGGAAATTCGTAGTTGTATCTCCCCGAAAAACGATATTCAAATATCAAAATGGAAATACGACTAATTTTGTCGTGCTGAATACTAAATCCCATAAATGAAGCAAACTTACAATATCGCTAAAACGTGTATTCGCATGACTCAATTTTCAAGTCAGCCAAAAAAACAATGACCAAAAAGATGTCCCCCTATCAAATGTCAAGTTCTTGTAACTTCCGTTGGTACGTTCAAACTTTCCAATTCACGGCGTACCCCACAACTCTGAATAGATTTTCCTAACTTCGTTTACATCCACAAATAATATCGCAATATACTCCGGAGGCCGTCCTTTCATAAGTTTACACACCAAAGAAAAGTTTAATTAACAATACCGGCTATTGTGGAAGCCTTACCAAGGCGTTTTGCAACGCACTTTCTTAAAGAATATTCGAACGCACTCCTCCGGCTAAATATGGCTAGAATGGCCTGAAATAACGCATCAGGTGTCTCTATTAGGCAATCAGTTATACTCGTTTTGAGGTCGAAGGAGATAATTTTTTGGCTAGAGATGGCACCACTATGCTCAGATGCACAATAAACTTTGGGAAAATACGAAATTAGTACTAAATGTGAAAATAGACTGTAACAATTGGACAATTGGATTTAGTAGTTCGATACACTGTCCAGAGCGATCGTAGCAAATATCTCCAGAGTCGTATCTTGAATACATCGACACACCTTGTGTCTGCTTTCCTAACGGTCCATATCTCAGATAAAGATGGAGAAAATTAAGACGTTAGCAAATCTGATTTTTGGATATTTCGTATGACTTCTGTCACGCCAAATTTTGCTTAACTGGCAAGTTGTCGATCTTGCCATCTGCATTCTTCGCCGGGTCTTGTATTTGTAGTTACCAGTATTGTTTACAAGGTACACAATCTGATTTATCTCATAGTTAACTAAAGGTATCTGGGTTTGTATGATTTGTTCCATCTGCAGTCAAATACACTTGTATATATATTTAATCAAAGTTTCGAAGAAGAGGATCTCGAAAGAAATTCTAATAGGTATAGGAGTTAAATTTTACCATTTAGTTTCATAAAATTAAAAGACTAAGTCAGTAAATATACTAAAATAAACTCAATAGATAAAATCAAATAAATTTTACTTGTCAATATATAATATTATAAACTAAAACTTTTATTCTCAGAATTTCTGAATAACAAATTGATAAGTAATTAAAATATTTAAAATTTCAAATATCTGTTACTTGACATTCATAAAATTACATATTTTTTCAATTTGCGTTAAACTTTAAAATACCAATTAATTTATGTCTTAATTTTATCAACTAATTTGATTCTAATGGAAATCTATTAACATATTTTAAATCAATAACATTTTGTAACACATCGGTTTTAATCTTCTGGAGATTATTTATTGATCCAATTCTCTTAGAATGGTATTTAATTAAGATAATATTTTAAAGATCTATGTGAAATATGGCCGTAGAAATATTTAAATATTTTATCAGATATATTAAAGACATAAAATAAAATTTATATTCTTGTCTTCGCTCTTAGGATTTCTTTGAATAAAAGACGACCTGATGATGTCTAATAAATTGATACATATTTATAAAATCAACTTATTTTTACTATTTAATGTACACATTACATTATTAACTTATTTTTTATCAATATTCAGTTGAAACTTGATAAAAATCTCAGTAAACTTTGTTGATCGAATTTTAAAATAATGGTTTGCACCTCATTTGAATAAATAGATTTAATGACACTAACAAATAAATTAAAATATTTCAAAGCAATCACTTTTTATAACAAATTATTTTAATCCTTTCGTATAGTAGATTTAAAACAGGGACTGAAAACAGAATTGTCTTGAACTTTTGAAAACAAAACAATATGAGAAGTAAAACGTCTATATTTTGAGAAATTAACAAAAATAAAATAAAGAAAGAACAAAATAAGAACTAAAATACAGAGAACAAAATCAAGAACAAAGTGCATAGAGAACACAAATTATCAGAACGAAATACTTGGAACAAAATGAAAACAGAACATATTTGGAACAAAGAGAACAATAATTGAAAAGGCGTCCATTAGAAAAGCACTTGTCATTATCGGGAGCACTCAAGACTTTTTGCAACAATGGCATATGACAAAAAAACATGGCCACTTATAAGAAAAAATGATGCCTACATAAATGTTCATTCATGTAGGCAGCCATCATCATTTTTTTTATAAGTGTACATGTGCCATGGCCAAGATTTTTATCTATAATAATTGGTTTCAGAGATACATATATCCTCTCAAAGTTGTGAGATCTTGACGTAGGTGGAGGGGTTTAAGCAATGATCCCAACAGCAATGACGAAGGGCAAGTGGCTCCTGGTAGGGTCATCCATGCCGATAAGTTCGTAGGAGCGTAGCGAAAACTACCGAGTTCAAACTCAGGAGCCATACTACGTTCGGATCAGAACCACGAGTGAGCTGTGCCACTCACTCGCTTAATACTGAAATCAGAGCCACAGTCTTCAACGACCTTTGCGAAAAACAAAAATAAGGCACCTCAGAGGAATGCCATATGACAACTCTGACCGAGGCGCCTGCCTTAACCGGCTGGCCCGCAAGGAGAAAACCTCCATAAAAAATCGGCAGCGAAGCTGTTAAATCCTACGAATGTTGTAGAACCTCTCTCAGAATTAACCAATGTCGAAACCAAAATAAAAATTCGACGTAGGTAAAAAATGCATTTAAGGATATTTTAAAAAGTCTGAAAGACTTCAGAGCTATAAACTAACACGAAAGGACCAATATGAGTTCGTTAGGACATGAGGCACAATTAAGTATAAAATTTGAAGAAACACCAAATTTTTACGAAATTATTTTTTTTTAAACTTTTTTATTCCTCCACCAAAGACATTGACCATAGAGGTACAGTCAGTATATAAACTGTTCGAAAGAATAACTATAAAATTTTAACTATGTACCTAACGTCGTAAGACTGGCCGAACGTTAGCAAACTCATGTATTAGTCGAACTCTGTTCTGTGAATGATAAAATCACGTTAAATAGAACCTTTCAGCTAATTATAAGCGAACCAAAATTTTTTAGTAAAATGTTTTTTTATTACTTTCATTCAGCCATAAATTACCAAAATTACAAAATTTTTAAATTCTTTTTAAAAGGCTTGCGTTACATTCTGAGGAAGTTGAATGAATATTTCCTACTAAATCGATTGTTAGCGCACGCTCTTATTTGTATGGTTAAAAGTAATTTGCCTTAGTTGGGGAGGCGTGATTCTTTCACATTATATCATTTTGCAGAAAATAACTGTACCGTTTTAAATTTTGTAAATAAATGATATTCTTTGAATAAATTGCATTATATTGATGTAAGGGCTTGTTGCTGGTCTTAATCCCTGGAGTTTTCGTTTGAAAGACCGAACAACTGAGTTAATCGGAATCTCATGATTCCGCAAGTCTGATACTCAGTGTTCTGGTCGCCTTACGTGAGCTTGACAGGAATTTTTTTATGCGATTTTTCCAAATATCATTAAGTGTAGAATCCATTATTAATAGGTAAACAGATACCAATCACGTCAAATTTTAATCCCGTTGTAGAGAAATCTTCAATAGGGATTTTTTTTGTGCAAAAATCTCAAAAATCCGAAGACGCAAAAAGCCATATTGTCAGTGAATAAATGAAATCATGTCCTGAGAGAGCGTCGTTAATGATCTGAGGTAGTACTCGTCTATCGAAGTATATCTTATCTCGAACCAGCTTGGGAGTAGAAGAACGGGGTAGAACGCGGCTGGCGCCCTTCTAATAAATAAATTGATGTCGCGTCACCTAGACGCACGGTAGTAAGTTTTTCTACACGAACACCAGGCGACCTCCGCAGTATGCAGCCTTGCACATGGAATGGGCGTCACCGGGGGTCGACCGTTTTCATCAAGGCATCTCGTGGGACAGTATGGATGAAACATTTAAGAAATATTCAGGTTTGAGAGTAAGCGATGGCGGACCAAACACAGTACAAATCGGGACTGGGAAGGATACGAATAGAAATATCAAAACAAAAAAAAAGCTTGGCAGAAGGCAATACTGCAAAGCAGTTGAAGCATAGTGGGATAAATGGGACGAGTACGCCAAAAACGGTGTAACTCCTTAAAATATGACTTATGCAGGAAGAGAATGGCGCATGGTACGTCCATAGATAGTGCAGACATTGAACCCTATTAGAGGATGGAAAGTGCTCTGGCATTTACGCTGATCGAAGCCTTGGAAGCGATCACGAAACATAGCATGACATTGGAGAGAATGATAGAGGAAAGCCTTAATAGAAAGAAGGAGATCAAAGAGCTGGCAGGCAAACTAAAAAAGAACGTAGAAGTTGTAAACAGAGAACCTGTAAAGCAATGGCCGGAGCAAAACAGGTGGGAAGCAATAGGAAAACAACTGACCTCGGATTCGGTTTCAGCGGGTCCAAATACATAAGGATACGCAGGTGTGGTCCGCCAAACAGACCATTTTTTGAGGGAGGGTGTTTTTCTGGGGTTAAGGGTGAAAAACGCACCAATCTGACAATTCTGACTTCGGAGTCGGATTCAGCGGGTCAAAATACATAAGAATACACTGGTATGGTCCGCCAGATAGACCACTTTCTTGTTTGTTTTGGGTTTTTTTTTTGGGGGGGGGGGGTTAGGGGGAAAAACGAGCGAATCTGACAGTTTTGACTTCGGATTCGGTTTCAGCGGGTCCAAATACATAAGAATATACTGGTCTGGTCCGCCGGGCAGACCATTTTTTTGGGAGGGTGTTTTTTTGGGGTTGGGGGTGAAAAACGAGCCAATCTGACAATTCTGACTTCGGATTCGATAGCGGGTCCAAATTCATGTGTAATTAATAACATTGACAGGAAAGAAGACTTCCAGTCCATGACATTTGTTATGCTGGGAAAGATAGGAGGGGATAAAACCTGTAACTACAAGACGATGTATGATGTGATGAGGGAGTGCGCGGACTTGACAAAAGACCTGAAGATATGCCTTGATGTTCAAGAATGATGCGACAGAAGCTTCATTAGGAAGATGGCTGAGGTAGTCTTCCTCGACAAGAAAGCGTTGGTCACCATCCTGGTACCAATGGGAAGAGACACTAAGAGCAAAAAGGAACAGGTTCCGAAATCGTCAAAACTGAAGAAGACAGGGCTAATTATCAAAGCTAAAGACAAGACTTACGCGGAGATGAAAAACAATATAGACGTCGATAAACTTCAAATCAATGTCAAGAGTACGACAGAGACTGCCAAGGGTGACTTACTTGAGATAGTGGAGGGAGAAGCAGAGAAAAATGGGGTACCTAAAAAAGCGGTGCAAGAGAGTGTAGAGGAGGTAATAGTGAAAACAAAAAAGAGATAAAAAAAGGCGGAAAACACCATATTTATTCAGGATATAGACGTCGACACTACAACAGTGGAAATCAAGACAGCCCTCTTGAGGGCAACTGGAGAAATGGAGGAGCTGCAAAAGATCATTGAGGTAAAGGCGATTAGGGAAAAGCTAGATGGTACCCGATAATTCACAAACTAGCGTTTAATTTACATTTAAAACAAAATCTTGAAGAAAGAATGTGGAATGCAAAAATTAGGAGTACTAAGGCATACTAAATAAGATTCAAGGGCCTCTAGAAGTCGTACGTAATAAAACTTTCCCTTGTCTGATGTAAAAGTGGTACACTCATAAAACGTATTTACTAAACAGACAATGCATATTTCCCGAGCTCTGGTCAGGAATTACCTTAAATATATCGACAAGGAATTATACATGTGCAGAGTTAGCTTATTAAGACTATAATTATTAACTTGATTTATTCCGATGTAACTAGCAGTATAATAATTATAAAACTGTAACAAAAACTGCATACATACAAAGTATTATTTTTTCTCTACTCCGTGTACTGTCGATTTCCATCGTTACGTATTAAAACGGGTTTAATTTGAGCAAGTTGTTTATACGAAACGGACTGTAGAGAGTAAAAGTAAAATGACAATAAATTAGTTGCAATTATTGTTGTATGCAGTGACTTTTGTCGATCCGCTTTGGCATTCTATTTAATTAATTAGTTCGGGTAGTAAATTATGATAATCTAATCTGTAAGGTAATTAATTTTCTGACTAATTGGCTGAATGAAAAGTCCTTTATAATAACTATAATAACTTTCCGGGTTTCTTTAGAAACATTCTTTAAGAAAATATCAAATGTATTTTTTAAATTTGTTCCACATATTTAACTACTTTAGTTGTCACCAATAATTTTATAATTGTCTTTCAAGTACTTTCCGTACACTAGAGTTATGATATCTCGTACGCACATCTATTTTCCGTGAAAATAAAATATTGTAATATTAGCTAATTATTCAAATTTCATGCTCATTATTCGCAAGCTGTAGTATGACGGAAACTATGTTTTGGTCAAAGTCAACAACACTATTTGGATAAATGTAAAGTCGGGCGTCAGACTGGTCTATATTTCCTCTTTAACATATGTTATGTGGAGTAACTGTAAGAAGGATTGACATTACTAACTTGCGATTTACAGATGACACCACCTTAGTTGCAGCAAGTGAAGAAAATGTCATATACCGGTAATATTTAAACAGTAGGCTCCCAAGGAAGAATTAGAAGAAAAAAATGGACTGCCAGACCGACAATAAGGCTTTAAGGAGGGAAGATTCACTATAGGTGCAATAAAGGCAATGATTGACATCGCTAAAAGTGCGAAGCAGGCATCCGATACACAAGAAAGATCTATGCATTGGTGACGTTAGATGTAAGAAACGCATTTAACACCGCATCTTGGCAACACGTAATGGAGGAGCTCTCCATAAAAGGAATATCGCCATACCAATTACATCTGGTGCATAGCTACCTGAACGAAAAAATACTATTGGGAGCCTGCAATGAACAGGAAGAGCACCGGATAAACAGCAGAGGACCCTAGGGTCCTGTACTAGAGCCCACATTGTGGAACGTCCTCCACGATGGAGTGTTTACCCTCAGAAAGAGTCACACTGATAGCGTTCGCTGACTACCTAGCCCTAACAGCAGTTGGAAAAAACGAACAAGGCCTGGTACGAATAGTAAATCTTATTCTATAGATGATAAACAGATGACCAGCAAGTCCCTGAAGCTAACACCGGAAAAGATGGACAATGATCCCGACAGTGCCACAAAAAAAATTCCTAGGCAATATAAAAAACAAAAACCGTCTCATCTCAATGTTAAAGGACAACTTTGCAGCAATTGGCATTCACACAAAGCAGGTACAAGAGAATGGGGATATACTTATTGTAACCACAGCAATGGATCTCGCACAACAGCATAGTAGTTATTGTGGGTGAAGATGTAGATATGCTGGTGATCATGATTGGTCGTTGTCGGGGTATACATTCAAATCAGGGACCGAAACCGAAATTAATTTCGGTTAGGGTTAAATAACTTATATAATTTTCAATTTTCATAGCAGCGAAAATTTGGTTTTCATTTATGGTTTCGGTTGTCAAGGCAGCAACAATTTGGTTCTCGGTTATGGTTTCGGTTTAAAGATACGCGGAAATTTGGCTTCTGTTAGAAAAAAATAGTAATTACGGTGCGGTTTTCGGTTTCGATTTCGGTTTTTGGTTTTTTACTTGCCTTTTACCTTATATAATCTTTGTAATGGACGAATTGACTTAGATATGATTTTCACCATACAATTTGGTATTTCTACATCATGGTTTAAAGATTTGAATCTTTGATTTTAACCATATTTTTTTAACTTTAAAGTTATAAGTACGGTGCGGATTTCAGTTTTGGTCCCTGATTCAAATGTATACTTGCTGAAGCCGGACAAAGAGACAGTCTCACAACTAATTTTTTTCTCCTGACTGCCAACCAATCCAATCCATCAGTGACAACATATTAAACTTCAGCCTCATTCAAAGTAGGAAAGATGAGGTTTCTCCAAACCCTCAAGAAAAATCTTGCTCTAACCAAGACCATTGAAATGTCTAAAGATCCTACGCACATGCTGACGCTGTTAGTAATGCTGGCCTTACCTTTTCCCTGCATTGTACAAATTGACTGACAAGAAAGGCACGTCCTTGAACAAATTGAGGTATAAATGCTACCTTATGTCTGCATACGGAACAATAGCCCATTTGGCGTCCCTACCTCCTACCGAGGCTGCAGCACTGCAACATTCGTTGAGAGTATACTTTCAAGTACAACAATGGCTTGGAAATGAAAAATATCCTGAGCAATGGAGTTGGAAGAAAACCAAAGGTGGTCTGCAGCCAGTACCAACGCTACAGCCACCAGCACCAGAAGCAGTTTTGAAACTTATTTCTTACAAATGCATGAAGACCTATCAGACCAACTGTGGATGCAAAAAAGCAGGCCTCAGCTGTTCCAATATGTGCCTGAACTGCGAGAACAGCTGCAATAACATGCCCGTTGCAGAAATTGAAAAAGAAGCAGAGGATGACACGGAGTTCCGTGAATTACTTGAAGGTAACTACCATAAATAATTCTATCTCACCTTTATTTCTTCACTCACTATTTATTTGTGTGTTCAAAATATGTTTCATAATAGGTACTGCTTTCATATATATTCAATAAATTGTACAAGTATTTGGAATTAAGTCACTGATCATTTGTTTTAGGCGTAGAAGAACTGGAAGGCTGCCCTGAAGAAATTATGGAACCCGTGTCTAAGAGGGCTCGTATTAGTACTTAAATACATATAAATTGTACAGAAATTCGCCTCTTTCATTAACATATAGAATAATGTTTAATTACATGAAATAAAAAATATATATATTAATGGTGTTTTTTGCTATTTTCCAAAAATTACTGATTTCCCCGATATATCAACACTCTTTTGCGTGGAAACCATACGACGACGTACAAAAAAAATGTTAGAGGCATAAATTGTAGGTTATTTTCTCCTATTTATTTTACTAGCGTAAATAGGTTGCTTTGCAAGTTATAAGCTGAAGAGCAGAAAAAAACATTATTTTTAGTGTTTCTTTGATGATTTCTCATATTTGCGGGGAAAATTTTTATTGGACGACTCCAGATTCTTGTTCAGCACACTAAAAAAACATAGAATAAACCACTAAAAACAATTACACCAGAACTTTCCACTTCAAACTACCATTTGATTGGACTATTATGTGTCTATTACAAACCAACCACTGAAAGAATGACATACGTTGAACAGTTTTGAAGATCTGCTAAGTGTCACTTTTTAAGGATATTTTAACTGTACCAGCTTTCAAACCGTTATATCTCAGAAAATATGCAATTTGTTAACATATCTTTTTACGTGCGGTGAAATTTTTCCATAATTTTTTATTTTAAATTTTCGGAGCTACTGTCAGAAACGTTACTTCATGCTTATTGCGTTGGTTAAAATATCTTTGAAAAGTGGAATATTTTTCTATATAACTTAGCAGATCCTTAAAACTGTTCAACGTTAGTTATTCAATTATCATCGAGTGATTCACAGTAGACATAATGAACACATTATTTTTTTATATTTTTTTAGCTCCTCCGTTATCGAGATATTAGCAGTTAAAGTGAGGGTCTGCTGTATCGGTAACTCAGGTTTTAATGTAGCACGCACAACGTTCAAACTTATTACGCTTCTGTGACCACCAAACTGCTATAAACACCGATTTTTTGTTTTTCCAAATTTAATTCAGACCTTAAACTACATTTCACTCGCTTATACTAGTACTACATCCTCAATAATAAAAAAGTTTTTGTACACCGCGATTGAAAAATTCATGTGATCTCGAATGCATTTTTTTAACCTCCCCACAATAAAATTGTGGGAGGTTACTACAATTAGTCCAAAATCGAAAATTGAGATAACATCAAATCTTTACGTTTTGAGGTCCCAGGAACCCAAAAAAGTTGTTTTTGAAAAATGTCTGTGTGTGTGTATGTGTGTGTGTGTGTGTGTGTGTGTGTGTGTGTATGTCTGTTAGCACGATAGCGGCGAAGCCACTAAACGGATTTGGATGAAACTTTGCATGAGGGTTTCTTTAGTGCTCCAGAAGATCTGAAAAGGTTTTGGTTGAGATCGGATTACGTTTGTTGCTGTTTTGGCACAACAAGTTGTTTATTTTATGATTACTTACAATTTGTAATCGAACCATTGAAAAGCAGTAAAAATTCCGATTTCAACGATATATAACACTTGCACTCTTTAGCTTTGGTTTCCGTGAAAAAAATTAAAAACCAAATAACACGCTTCTTGTGTAAAATATATTTTATAGTGGAACCACAGAATACAGTAACTGCACAGAGGCGAAGTCTTTGGCGGTTCCTTTCAGTTTTGATGGCTCGTTTTCTGTGACCTTGCGTACCAGTTGCGTCTACACCACGGTGTATTAAATAGGTGGTCCGGCACTTTCCTATTATAATAATGGCTTCGTAAGTGCATGGTTTCTATTTACTTTAATAGATGGCGCGAGCAATACGGTCCTACAATTACCTGAGCATGTGCATCGCATAACTAACATAACCTCAAATTTTAAGGTGTTTTCGTTTATTCTCATATTTAATGTTTGTAACCGAAATTTGAAACGTAGGTATAAATATTGTAGATGGACGGATTACGAGTGAATTAATAATACACCTACGTCACATTACGTCACAAATAAGAAAAATTCTTAGAAACTGGTGCAGATATCGACTTAACTATTGGAAACATCCAATTAAAGTTTGAAACGTAGATGGAAATATTGTAGATGGATGGAATACGAGTGAATTAAAAATACACCTACGTTCTGATGACGTCGTAAAAGCATAAAATTCTTATAACAGGTGAACTGATGATGATATCAAAAAAATATTTCTACAAGACGTCACGAAATTTTTTTTTTTTTAATTTCCAAGAAATATCAAATTTTCGGAGAAATGTCACTTTTCAGAAAAATGTCAGATTTTTAAAAAATGTCAAATTTTCAGGAAAACGTCAAATTTTCGGAGAAATGTCACTTTTCAGATAAATGTCAAATTTTCGAAAAAATGTTGAATTTTCAGGGAAATGTCACTTTTCAGAAAAATGTCAAATTTTCAAAAAACGTCAAATTTTCGAAGAAATGTCACATTTCGGAAAAATGCCAAATGTTTGAAAATTGTCAAATTTTCGGAGTAGTCATTTCAGAAAAATGTCAAATTTTCGAAAAAATGTCAAATTTTCGGAGAAATGTCACTTTTCAGAAAAATGTCAAATTTTCGAAAAAATGTTAAATTTTCAGGGAAATGTCACTTTTTAGAATTATGTCAAATTTTCAAAAAAAATGTCAAATTTTCGAAAAAACGTCAAATTTTCGAAGAAATGTCACCTTTCGGAAAAATACCAAATGTTTGAAAATTGTCAAATTTTCGGAGTAATGTCATTTCAGGCAAATGTCAAATTTTCGAAAAATGTCAAATTTTCAGAGAAATGTCACTTTTCAGAAAAATGTCAAAAATTCAGGAAAATGTCAAATTTTCGAAAAAACGTCAAATTTTCGAAGAAATGTCACCTTTCAGAAAAACGTCAAATGTTTGAAAATTGTCAAATTTTCGGAGTAATGTCACTTCAGAAAAATGTCAAATTTTCAGAACAATGTCAAATTTTATTAAATGGACTCAAAGGAAAATTCCCAAAAAATACTACGGGTCCATTTGTGGTATAAGTTCTCTGCTAGTGTGTTAAAGCGTGCAGACTGTATGCTGAGTATTTTTGACGTGTCAGGTGTATCGAGAGATTACAAGTTTTTCCGACGTTTATAAAGCCCACGGATGGTGTGAGAGTCCATCCTGAACCGCTTACAAGCTCTACAAGTGTAAGCAATCCCACCGGAACGCTTTCGGTGAGTTTTTTCCAATAAAACTTTAAAAGTGACAGTGACATATTTTAAAAACTATTTCCGCTGCTTCCGGCATACCGCCGGAAATTCTTCCGGCATCATAACCTAAAAATAGTACTACATAACCTAAAAACAATTTAAGACATTGGTACCAACCTAAACATTTTTCAAAAACCAAATTCCCCAGAGAAACATTGGAACCAAAAATTTGACAGCTATCACTTCCCCGACCGATTTAGTGAAAAATTGGTCGAGGCCAAAAGATAAAACAAAATATACCAACTCAAACTTAAACGATCCACCATGAACACTACCCTGGCTACATCTGGCAGGGAAGCTGTCCACCAAGAGTTATATGGTTTTTTCCAAAGATGGCCATCCCTGCCATCCATCCCATTACCAACGAACAGGTTTTTTCGTTTAGTTGTTTCCCGTATCAATAATCAAAATTATTAAGTGCTCTTGCCTACGAACGTTTTTATAGAATTGTGTTTATTTTCATATTAATTTTAGGTCCATGTGGACACATTATAATTTTAACCTAGTCTTTAAGCCTGCCTACAGAAGACAGGAGCTACTTTTCTATTTTTCTCCAAGCCAAACCGGACCTACCCCGTCCAGCTTCACACTCGCCACGGCGGTGTTCACCGTGGTTGTCTGGCTGGCCCCGGGCTAGGATCCGATGAAGCATATATTTGTATTAAAAACATTGAATAAAATATTAATGTTGTGCAGACTATAAATTTAACACTCAAGTTCTTAGGTCCAAATCCCACCGAACGCAAGACTTTTTTTCCCGTTGTAATACGAAAAAAATATTTCAACTTAATAAATATAATTAAATGAGGTCGTTCATATTGTTTAGTGCTCTTTTCGGCTTCAAAGAATCACCGGGTGGGGAGGTTCCAGCCGCTTCCAGTAGCTGCCGATTTTTTTCTACCAGACATTTCATCTTTGGTATGCCAATCAATTCACTATGTTTTGAAATGAATGTGTCCAAATTTTGAAGTCGAGTCAATGGTTAGAAACAAACTTGGGATGAGAATTGTAAAATAGTGAATTACAAATCGAATTCAGCAGAACATAAGAATATGACTTTAGTTTTTGTATGTTCGTGAGTTACATAGGCCACTTTTATTTTGCATATTTCGAGGGTCTTGCTATAAGCGTTTATATCGACAACGATCAGAGGTTCGACATTAAGAAGATATAATTTGTAAAAGACATGAATGACAGGTGAAACGGGCAACCTCGGGGTTACGTTTGGCGTTAATGAATTTGGGAATATGACTCGTCAAATTGTTGTCAAAATATTTCGAAATATATGCTAAGATATTGCCAAGAGATAACAATTATAAATTTTATTTATAAAGAACGTGAAAGCGGAAGTCTTTTTATTTTAAATGTGTTGTACTGAAATGTATTGAACAGAATATTACAACTAATTACACATAATTTCAAGATATTTTAATCTCATAAATGAATGAAATTACTTCTTCTATGTGTAACTTTTATACTCTTTTCTCTAAAACTTATTACTGCTGTACTGGTTGTTAATAATACATATTACTTTAATGACGCATAAGCTGTGGATAATACTTTGAATATAAATTATTGCAAAGGAGAATTAGTTCATTTGACAATTGCTCAAAGGAAAACAGATCGTTTACATTATTATCCAACACAAGCATTTTTACAAAGGGTTTAGAAATATGTGTACGTAAAAAACTTCAATATAATGAACTTATCTGTTTTACGCTTGTGGCAGAAAATATCATAAACCAATTTACATTATTAGTTTGTATAATAATATAAAACATAATACGTTTGCATCATCAGAAAAGGAAATGGTTAATAATAATTAAAAATCATTGAATTTTGGAAATAATTCAATATTTTAAAATAACTTAAACTGTTCGATTAAAAATAATTTGTATTTTTTTACAAAACAACGCGGGATTAAAATAATTGTTCAAATTGGTTTTAACGGTTACTTTATAGCAAAAGGAAAAAAATACTTTAGTGGTTTAAAAAGATTGACCATTTAGCAAAGACTTGATGGAAATAAATTATGTGGTTAACGAAACGTTATTATTATTATTAAATGATGAAGCACCTTCTGCAGCTCATTCTGACGGATGTATAAGACAGATAATAATTATTCAGAAGCCATTTATGACACCCTGAAATGCGGTATTCTCCGACATTATTATTCATAAGATCATTGCATTATTCTCTTTGTATTTCCCAAGAATATAACGCGATTTATAGACTAGGAAACAGCATCTACAGTTTGTCATCATCTATAAGAAATAATTCACGTATTCTAGAAAGCATTACCGAAAGATTCTCCCAAAGTTCAAATTAGGTCTGTTAATTATTTATCTAGAGTACTAATAAGTAATAATGTATCGAGTTAAATAACATTTACTGGACAGCATATAATTCCAAACTGAAATTTCACTAATTCAAATGATAAAATGGAATTGGGTAAAAGTTTCATATAAATTTGTTACGTTACTTTAAAAAAATTAATAAAGTTAGGATAAAATTTGCAAAATTTAGATAGCAAGATGAAATCACCAGAGCAACAAAATGTGTTATAGACACTACATATAATGATATCAACTAAGTAGCGTCATAAAAGTAAAAAGCTAATTACTTAACACGCGTATATAAACATATGGCAAAAATACAGCAAAATAACTAAATAAAAAATATGAGTCTAACCTAAAACTTACTGACTTAGGTCCAAACCAAAAAGGTGGCATCATATGTTAAAAAATATGACAAGAGATAGATTGGTAATAACCAAAAGTTGCTAGAAATTTAGACCACGCCAAGCAAAACACCTTAACCACACGGTAAAGTTGGATAGCTATTCATGCAATAGTACACAGCAACAGGCCCACAGCCTGTAGTGGTTTGTGTAAGTCGGAAATAGACCCGAAAAACCCGACTATTGTCTGATTTAACCATAGTAGTTCTCTCCCCCATTTTCGAAGATGCTGAACACCGTGGTGGTGGCAGAATTTCTCGTTCCAAAAACCACTCCCAAACGGGGTCAAACGCATATTGTTAATGTTTCACGGAATCTAACTTTCCGTTTTCGAGCATGCCAGTTATGGAGAGGACCCTGGGACACGTGCCTGACACCCGCCCACCCCCTCAATGGCCAATAACCACCCTAAAAAGGGGGAGGGAGTGCTCTCATCTTACCACTGGACAAAAAGGTTTCCCTCCCATTTTTAAGCATGCCGAATACGGAGAGGATCATAAATCGAGTGCTTGACACCCGTTCACCCCCTCAATGACAAAAAAATACCCCTTCAATAAAAATATTTTGTATAATATATTATAATTAAATAAATTCTATGTTTGAATTATTATATAAACCTATAAATCCTTAACTGGATTCTTCAGTCGTAAGGTAATACAATTATGTTAACTATATCATAATTTTAAAGCTAACTTTTTTTTTTTTAATTATTTTTAGTCGTACCTGATTGAAAATTTCTCTTGGAGTTGAAATTTATTATTATTATTATTATTACTAAATTGATAAGAGTAGAAGCCAAGGGCTTGTACTACTCTGAAAGAAAAAAAATAAATTACATTAAGTGTCTATAAATATTATGAACAAAAAGAAAAAAAATATTGATAAACTCCTAAAAATATTCTAACATAGCGTATTAACAAAACATAAACACTGACAGAAACAACTTTATAAACTAAATTATGAATGTTCCTGAAATATTGGTCGAGGCGTCCCTTGAAAGAATTCAGTGATGGTGCGGCGATTACATTTTCAGGAAGTGAATTCCATTGATCAAAAACTCGGTTGGACAGGAAGTGCTTTCTTATAGTCGTTTGGAAATTTTCTTTGTGTAGTTTTAGACTATGTCCTCTCAGACGATTGTCGGTGTTAAGGTCAAATAAGTCCTGGTGGCAAAAAACTCTCCGTGCAGGATTCTGTAGGTGGCGATCAAATCACCGCGCTGCCGACGAGCTTCCAATGACGTGAGGTTGAGTAGGCGAAGCCGTTCTTCATATGGCAGATTTGTAAAACCTCGAGGCAGCTTTGTAGCTCTTCTTTGCACGCCTTCCAGCCTATTTATATCCTGCTTAAGCAAGGGCGACCATATGATGACTGCAATCTCAAGGTGAGGAAGAATATAGGCATTGTAAATTTTTAGGAATGAGTTGACACTCAAATCCTGGAAGGACTTTCTAATTATGTACAAAATTTGGTTGACTTTGCTGACGACTTTCGTAACATGTGCACTCCATGATAATTTGTCTGTGATGGTGACACCTAGGTCAATTTGCTGTGATACTTGTGTTACGTTGTGATTGTCAATTTTATACTGCATTTTTGGGTTGTTTTTTCCTATATGTAATACCGAGCATTTTCCTTTATTTAGCGGAATTGGCCAGTATGGTTTCTTCTTTGGAATAATTATTCTTGTATATACATTACCGACGTTGTTTAAAATTTGTGTTGGACATTGTTTAAAATCAACTTTTTCTCATTGTGATGTCGAAGGATTTTATCTACCAATAAATTAGAGAAACAGTTTACCACCTAATGGCAGTTTTTTGTTATTAGCCCATAAGGGCTATTTACGCCGCTGTAAACAGAAGAGGCCCTAGTGGCTGACAGGACAACATACCATTTTCTGGACCGGCATAAAACAACAAGCTTATTTTGACATCCAGACGTTGAAACGTAATAACCCAGAAATTTTGCGATGATTTGTTGACAACTTCATATTTGGTGATTTTACAACCCGTTACCGGTTTTTGGAGGATAAATACCTGTAGCATCCTGTAGAGACAGATTGCAATAGCTTGCTGAGACAAATAGTTAAGTACCTGGTTTTTAGTGTACAAAACAACAAAATTTTCATAGAGCAGGGTATGCATAATTTACTTACTATAATTTGAGTGTAAAGCAAGAAGGCGTTTGATATTTCACGTTATGTTTTTAGTCATTTTTATCTTATTCTTTAAATGTTAGTAGTCAGTGTTTTTCGTTCATATTACATCGTGTTTTATGAATTGCGTGAGTAGGACGAAAACTCGACCATTGTCTGATTCAAAAAGATTGTCCCCCGTTTTCGAGGGTGTTGAACGCCGTGGTCGTGGCAGAATTACTGGTTGGGGTGACTCACCCCCGCAAACGGCCAAAAACCACCCACAAACGGGGGTTACCGCGTATTATAATTGTTTGAGGGACTCCCGTTTTCGAGGATGCTGAACACCTGCTTGGTGGAATTCCTCCCCGGGGTGACCCATCCCTGTAAATAGCCAATAACAACTGTCCAAAGGGTTGATAGTGTATCCTCAGCATACCCCCGGGCAAAGCTCCTCTCCCTCCTTTTTTGAGGATGCTGCATAAGAAAAAAACATTAATATGTCACTTCGATCTCGTCAACAAAGTAGTCATCTTCATTTACTGTGGAGCTGAAAAAAGATGAATGTATAGATATTTTTGGTACATATTTTTTGGAAAATAATAATTCAAACATAGAATTTATTTAATTATAATAGATTATATAATAGGTTTATATAATAATTCAAATAAAGAATTTATTTAATTATAATATATTATATAAAATATATCATAATTAAATAAATAAAAAATAAAAAAGAATTTATTTAATTATAATATATTATATAAAATATATTATAATTAAATAAATTCTATGTTTGAATTATTATATAAACCTACTTTTTCCCAAAAAAGACGTACAAAAAATATACATTCATTTTTTTTCAGCTCCACAGTAAATGAAGATGGCTACTTTGTTGACGAGATCGAAGTGACATATTAATGTTTTTTTCTTATGCAGCATCCTCAAAAACGGAGGGAGAGGAGCTTTGCCCAGGAGTATGCTGGATGCGCTATCACTTCTTTGGAGGGTTGTTATTGGCTATTTACAGGGGTGGGTCACCCCGGTTAGGAATTCCACCAAGCAGGTATTCAGCATCCTCGAGAACGGGGGATCACCAAGTAAGAGTCCCTCAAACAATTATAATACGCGGTAACCCCCGTTTGTGGGTAGTTTTTGGCCGTTTGCGGGGGTGAGTCACCCCAGCGAGAAATTCTGCCACCACCACGGTGTTCAGAATCCTCGAAAACGGAGGGAGAATCTTTTTGAATCAGACAATAGTCGAGTTTTCGTCCGACTCACGCAATCCATTACATTTAACTCATACAATACAGATGTAATATGAACGGTAAACACTGACTACTAACATTTAAACAATAAGATAAAAATGACTCAAAAACATAACGTGAAATAACAAACGCTTTCTTGCTTTACACTCAAATTATGCATACCCTGCTCTATTAAAATTTTGTTGTTTTGTACACTAAAAACCAGATACTTAACTATTTGTCTCAGCAAGCAATTGCAATCTGTCACTACAGGATACTACAGGTATTTATCCTCCAAAAACCGGTAACAGATTGTAAAATCACCAAATATGAAGTTGTCAACAAATCATCGCAAAATTTCTGGGTTATTACGTTTCAACGACTGAATGTCAAAATAAGCTTGTTGTTTTATCCTGGTCCATAAAATGGTAAGTTGTCCTGGCAGCCACTAGGGCCGCTTCTATTTACAGCGGCGTAAATAGCCCTTGAGGGCTAACAACCAAAAAACTGTGATTAGGTGGTAAACCGTTTCTCTAATTTATTGGCAGATAAAATCCTTCGACATCACAATGAGAAAAAGTTGATTTTAAACAATGTAAAACACAAATTTTAAACAACGTCGGTAATGTATATACAAGAAAAATTAATCCAAAGAAAAAATCCATACAAACCATACTGGCTAATTCCGCTAAATTACTGGCTAATTCCGCTAAATGAAGGAAAATGCTCGGTATTATGTATAGGAAAAAACAACCAAAAAATGCAGTATAAAATTGACAATCACAACGTAACACAAGTATCACAGCAAATTGACCTAGGTGTCACCATCACAGACAAATTATCATGGACCGCACATGTTACGAAAGTCGTTAGCAAAGTCAGTCAAATTTTGTACATAATTAGAAAGTCCTTCCAGGATTTGAGTGTCACTCATTCCTAAAAATTTACAATGCCTATATTCGTCCTCACCTTGAGTTTGCAGTCATCATATGGTCGCACTTGCTTAAGAAGGATATAAATAGGCTGGAAGACATGCAAAGAAGAGCTACAAAGCTGCCTCGAGGTTTTACAAATCTGCCATATGAAGAACGGCTTCGCCTACTCAACCTCACGTCATTGGAAGCTCGTCGGCAGCGCGGTGATTTGATGGCCACCTACAGAATCCTGCACGGGGAGTTTTTTTGCCACCAGGACTTATTTGACCTTAACACCGACAATCGTCTGAGAGGACATAGTCTAAAACTACGCAAAGAAAACTTCCAAACCACTATAAGAAAGCACTTCCTGTCCAACCGAGTTTTTGATCAATGGAATTCACTTCCGCACCATCGCTGAATTCTTTCAAGGGACGCCTCGACCAATATTTGAGGAACATTTATAACGTTGTTTCTGTCAGTGTTTATGTATTGCTAATACGTTATGTTGAATATTTTTAGGAGTTTGTCAATATTTTTTTTCTTTTTGTTCATTATATTTATAGACACTTAATGTAGTTTAATTTTTTTCTTCCAGAGTAGTATAAGTCCTTGGCTTCTACTCTTAATAAATTTCAAGTAAAAGAGAAATTTTCAATCAAATACGTCTAAAAATAATTAAAAAAAAAGAAAGTTAACTTTAAAATTACGATATAGTTCAATTAATTGTATTACCTTACAACTGAAATATCCAATTAAGGATTTGAAAGAGGTCGTTGAAAGAAATTTAAATTGGTACGTACCTCTCATAACTTCTTGTATGGTTTAATTGCGTCTAGTCTATCACTTTTTTCCTCTGCGAAAATTTTCGTAAACGCGGCTTTCCACCTGCCATTTTTCCATTTTTCCATTTGCCATTGTATGAAAAATTTATAGATACTGTAATTTTACAAAATGTAATCGCAAGAAAACTTGATGAAACGCGCGAGAAAAAAATTGTCCAACCAAAATGTTGGAACGTTAAGAGTTTCTACCACACTAAACATGCCGAAATAACGACTTTAGAAAATTTTGTGAAAACTAGCTGATTTTTTCAAGATTGCTTAATAAAAATATATATAATCTAATTTTTGAATTGTCCGACAAAATATATTTTCCGATTGTCCAGTCCGACGCATGGAAATCGTCGGTTTCATGACGACTAACAATTTATTAATAACATATTATTTTTTAAATCTTTTGTTTTTGAATGAAGTATAGAACACAATAAATAAATTGACCGACAGTAAAATATTGCCTTTTACATGAAAAATAGGAAAAAACAAATTTGTATTTAGTTGTCTAGGAATGCTTGAGTATGTGAGTTTGTAAATGTATGTACATCCCACGTTTAAATAACCAGCTGATTTTTTTAAGATTGCTGAATAAAAATATGTAGATTCCAATTTTTGAATTGTCCGACAAAATATGTTTTCCGATTTTCCAGTCCGACGCGTGAAAATCATCGTTTTCACGAAGACTCAATATTACGTACGTACAACGTAGTACGTTTTTTAATTGTTTGTTTTTAAAATGAGTATAGAACACATGTAATGAATAAATTGGGCAAGACTAAAGTTTTTAAAATGCGCAAACTCGCAAACTAATTTTCAAAAACCGAATTTACCTTATGTGTATAATGCTAAAGTTATAATCGATTGTTTTTTGTGTAATTCCTTAGCCGATGAACCTGAATTTACGTTGAAAATGGAACAATTAAAAAAATTGATGATTTTTCAAGTGATACGGATAAAGAAAGTTTAAATAATCAGTAGGCCGATAGAGTGAAAAAAATTTTTAACCTGAATTTTGTAACTTTTTTAAAAATTAATTAATATAATTTTTTTTCGTTTAAATTGGTCCAAAAAACCTAAAAAAATGTTCAGGATAAAAAAATTGCAATTTGTTTAATAAAAATTGTTTAAACAATTTATGACCGTGAACGGCAACATGCAGATTTTTTTATAAAGGGACTATTTGAAGTAAGATTATGCAAAAAAAAACGGAACCAGAATATTGTTCCTAGCGGGGGAGCTGAAACTACCCGGGCTATATATAAATGTTGTGAAAAATTGCTGTTTTTTGTCAGGCTGTAGATTCGCCGCGATATATTTATCCGCCATTTGTACCACACATTAGGTACTGGTCTTAGATACATATATTTTTTTGGTCCGACAGTTATCAATAAATTTTTGGTCGTCATGATACCGACGATTTCCACGCATCGGTCTGGACAATCGGAAAATATATCTTGTACATATTTTTATTATGCAATCTTGAAAGATCAGCTGGTTATCACGAAATTTTTTAAAGTCGTTATTTCGGCATGTTTAGCGTGGTAGTCACCCTTAACGTTCCAAAATTTTTGTCGGACAATTTTTTTCTCTCGCGTTTCATCAAGTTTTCTTGCGGTTACATTTTGTAAAAGTACAGTATCTATAAATTTTTCATACGATGGGAAATGCACGTCGGGGAGGTGGAAAGCCGCGTTTACGAAAACTTTCGCAGAAGAAAAAAGTGGCGCAATTAAGCCATACATGAAGTTATAAGAGAATATGTATAAATTGCAATTTATGTAGGTGGGCACCTAGACTAGTACGTTTACAGTCAGAAATTGTTGTGCACAAGTCATAATAATATAATACAATATAAATCAAATGCACAAATATCAAAATACAAAAATATAAAGCGCATAATCACTAGAAACTATGTTTAAAAAGAAACATAAAAACTCAGGATCCTATAAGCTCACTTGTGAAAAACGCAATAGCTGTTATATCGACCAAATTGGATGGTTTAATATAATATCTGTTGAGTATTTAAATCATTTAAAATTAATTCAAATTGTACGAACCATTTTTTTAGAATAGATAAACTCAATCAAATTTAGAAAATTAAATATATTAGGAGCAACGACAAATACCAGAATGTCCCAAATACTCTTTTTAATGATTAATTGATATAAGCTCACACTTTCTCGCTGCCCCGAATGTAGTAACTTTAGCCAACCAGCAGTGTTTGTTTAATTATAGCTACTTAATATTAATGTATTAATACCCGATAATTTAATTTGTAAATTCACTGCGCTTGAGAATGTAGCCCAGCAATTACGAAACTGCAGTCGCAAAAAGAGAAATACAGTGCTAATTAACAAACAAGTTTTATGTTAATCATTTGTTATAATGGAATATTGCAAAGTAATAGACAACCTGCTTGATTCTAAGAGTAATAGAGGATTTTTTTAAAGTTTATTCTTCTAGAATAATAGTTTAATATCCAAAGAAAACGTGAAAAAATTATTGGTCTCTTCTGGTAGAATATATTCACTCGCTCACCGTTATCGTTAAAAAAAAGTATTTTTTGTATGATGTGTAGATTGGTACAGAACGATGAATGAGTTAAATAAGTCCAGAATAGTGTTGAATTATTTCTATGTCATTTAGGACGGCAATACACATGTAACAAAAAAATTTCTAAATAATTTATTTTATCCTTGGAAATTATAATTTGCCTGGGCTATTATGTATATTGAACTATTGATTAATAATAAAGCCGGCATTATTAATTATCTCTATTTATAGGCTTATTAAATTTGTCATTTGCATTTACATGGTATTTTCTGTTCAATAAGTTCCAATTTATTTATTCACGTTTATTGAATTTCACGAGATATTTGCTGAAAGATTAATGAAGGTATGACGAGAAAGCCTTTTCCTTAATAAATGCAAATTTAGGTTTTTCGATTTTATGATTAATGAATTCATAAGCTTGAAGGAAAGTTTGCAAAGGAATAACAAGTTGCGTAAGACTTATGTAAGTGCGATTAAAGAATCGTAAATACAAATAAAGGATATGCGCTTTAGAAATAAACTAAAAAGTCTTAAAAGTTTTTAAAATGTATTAAGGTTATCTAAAATGTTTATCTACCTTTTTATCATTCCTGTTATACTGGAAAAAAGGTGAAACATGTGCTCAGGTTTAGTCATTACAAATTTATTCACTACGCAAATGAGAGCAAATGCTACAAAAAGATATTTGCAACTAAAAATGCACTATTACAATATAAATATCACCTCAAGCCACTCAACAAAATTGTTGCTAACATTTTGAAATGCTGTAAACTACCATAAAATATGTATAGCAGTAAGATAAAAATTTTTAAAAACATGTTTAGCGCACAATGGCGTAGTTCATGAAGCTGCGGAATGTGATAAGCCCAAAATTTTCAAAATTACTATGAGAAATTTTAAAGTTAAAAATGATTGAAAAATTGAACATAGGTAACATAGGTAAGTAGTCAGAGAGACAACATGCGAACAAGCGCTTGTACATTACGCTAAACTCTTTGCCACGTATGTACATGGTGTAATTAGTTTCATGTCATTAAAAAAACTTGGTCTAAAGCCCATAGTTTTGGAGTAAAAAATAAACAAACATTTCCAAAATATTTGATAATAATGTTTGAGAATTGCTGGAATATTGGGGTAGGCTTCTGGTAGCGAATGATACTCAACATTTGTGCAGATAGCTACTCTACCTAGTGTTATTCGCAAGCAATATTTTGGTTTATGACATTACTTTGTTAAGTACATTCACACGACCTACCCGTTCGTTGTTTTTGCATGTTGCTTTTGTTATTTTTGAATTTTGGGCCACTGTCTTTTAGTTAAAATTTATCTTACTGACTTACCGTTCAAGTCGTTAACTACTTGGTTACGTAATCCAACTGACACTTTAGAACAATTTCAGCAACGTATTTTAATATCCATAGAAACCATAAAAAATGATCCTAATTTAATAAATGTGTTGAACGGAGTGAGTATGTCCTTACTTCAACGTGCTGAAATGTGTACTGGTGCAAATGGATCAATTTATGTAAATAAACAATAATTTATTGGTATGTTCTAGATTTCTTCAATAGGCCGGCCACCGTGCTGTCACATTGCTGTCCCTTTCAAATCAAAATCGCTGCTCAGTTAGGTATTTAAAATTTATTGTTATGAGCAACTTTTGTGGTTTTGTGACAAATTCAGAAGAATTGTTCTGTTATTGGGTGTTACTTGTTGGGGAATAAAGGCATTATTATTATTATACTCTTCGTAAATACGAAAACGAAGAGTATATTGCATTTGATCGGCACATTTCTAAAACCATATATATCGCCCGCAGACAAAAAATTTTCATATCGTTTTGTTAGTGAACGAATTCTGAACAACTTTCAAAATGTCCGTCTCTCCGTCCGTCCGTCCGTCCGTCACGTTTCTTATAAGCACGATAACTCAAGAAAGAAAAATCCGATTATACTGAAATCTGGACAGTAAGTTAGTGTTAGCTAGAGGAAGAACCCTATTGAACAAAATCGATCGGTAAATAAAAATGTTATTAATGAATTAAATTTGAAAGATTTTCTTTTTGATTTTTATATTTTTGTAATTGAATAGAAATCTGGTGGACTGATATTTCATTTTAATATCTAAAGATTGATATATTTCACAAATATAAATTTCATAATGTAATATATAACCGTGAAAATATGATTCAAGCTCGTGTTTTATAATGTAAAATTTTACATTTTTTTACGTGTAAGGTGGTGGTGTAGTTATTACGCTTTTGATTTGGAATCCATCCACGACACTTTCCTGGCATCAGGAAGACTACCAGGGTGAAATTGTCTCAAACGGGTTTTTTCGTTGAGTTTTGTTTTCCCGTGCCAGCAATTAAAAGTGTTTGCGTGTGCGCGAGGTGCACCCGAGATGCACCCTGGACACACAGATGCACCCCCATCCTGGACACAATTGCAATTTTATATCTAAAATAAACTTTGTTTTGTATCAAAATTATGATGTACCCGGCAGTGCTGGATTACCTTATACCCTAATTACATAAGTGCGTAAATCGGCAGATTTTTTGGAGCGGCCAGGCAAATCAGAATAATAAAAATTCGCTCGACTGCACATCTTGCACTTATAGCTTTGTAACTTGTATAGTAAACCTCGGATTTAACAGACACTCAAAAAAATGTCGGCACCTTTGATCCATCAAACACGCCGCATCGCAAAGCAAAGAAGCCGACATTTTTTGAGTGCCTGTTAAATGCAAGATTTATGGGGTCTACATACGATCCAGCGGCTAGAAGTAAACTAGTCCCCTGGAATTCCAATTATCTTCAAAGCGTACCGACAATGTCGGGTCCCTGCCGCTGGATCGTGTGTAGACCGCTTTACTTTAACATATGAATGGACATAATTTATTATGCCGCTATCGGTTGTCGGGTGCCGTCCATCAAGGCGGCGCTGCGGTAAGTTCTTTTGACCTAATTGTTAGATGCCTGCTTGTTTCCGGTTTCCCTAACGTTATTTTTAGGATTTGACAATAGTAAATAATAAGTTTTAAGAAGTGTATCGTTCTCCTCAGCCGTAGGTGATATTATATACATAAAATACGTCAGCGTCACTGGTACCCGGTATCAAGCTAGCATCAATGTTTTATCAGTCAATGCACGTACTTACTTATTTATTAAGACAATGAATTTTAATCAAGCTACTTATGTATATGATAATATGATGTATTAAATTGAAGTTGTGCATTTCGAAAAACGTGATTTTACACGGCTTTCGACAAAACCAGAAGTTCAGGCACATCAATCAAAGACAAATAATAATGGTAAATAGTCTGGTTATTCATTTCCAGCAGTTATCATTTCAATACCTGCAGTACGTTTTGAGAAATTGTTGATATAGTATCGAGGGGTAGGTCCAGTCCTTGGAGCCATCTGTCGGAGAAACTGTCCATAATTTGAAGTTTTGCCAGAGGAACTTATTATTTAGAATCAATTGAACTACAACATATAAATAAATTCATCAAAGGCAGGCCACCAATTTACCTATAAAACGTGCGGTGTCCGTTTATAAAAATAAAAAAAATTATATCTAAATAAACATACTTGAGATTTTAAATGAAAAAAAATAATAACTTTATAAATTGCTGAATTTTACAAGTTTGCATACATAAAATGAAGCTCTTCAACATAACAAGAGGACGCCTTCATTTAACTTTCATTTCTTTTCTTGGTATTGGAACTTTTACTGTTTTATGTAACAATTATTTTTAAATATTTCAAAACGTTTCCTGACTGCCACTATAACATCCCATGCACCATACATTTCTTTTGTATGTTAATACCAGTAGTTACCAAAACTCAATGAGGGCGAGTACTCAATAGCACTTGACATAATTCGTTATACAGATATGCCTACGTGACTCTTTCGCATTGTACTCATTAAAATTTATACACGGTGATCTTAAGTGATTACAGACGATTGTAAGGGATGATTCCTTGCATTATTTTAAGACAAACAGTTCATATAATCATATGTCTTAAACTGCCTATCGTTCATATTGCACGATTTGAGATCATTCCAGAAATATCGAAAAACTTATATATTTTTCTAAAATTTGAAGATTTTTATAATGATTTAGGAGACATCTTTTGGTTAGTTTTGAATTTTTCTTGTAATGTTAATTGCGTATGCGTTAGATTAGATTGTGGATGGGTCGTTTAGGCATGAAGAGCCTCTCTTCACCTCGACCTAAGAAGATTATTTATTTGTGAATACCATTTGATCCATAAGTCCGTGCGTGCAGCGTCAAACAACAGCCCCCGACTATTAGTCGAGGAAATATAACACAAAAATAGCCCCAACCTTTAATTATTTTTGCAGTAAGTCGGATTGAGATGGGGTTTTCTACATTCGCTTCGTTAACTCGTCCAGAAACTTTGTGCCATATTTTGGTCTTGTACTTTTTTGAAATTGCATTGCTGCATCGAAAAGTGCATTCTTATAAGTGCATCTTTTCAAGTGATGAAGAAAAAATTTATATCTTCCTGAAAAAACACCCGAATCATACGAATTTCAGTACTTGGGGGTTTTTTGAGTCGCTGGACCTGAACGTTATATCCAAATGAGCCTCCTATGCACCTGGAGGTCAGGACGGTACCAGGAACGTCATCACCTGGAGTTCCCTGTAAACTCATGGAAAATCGATCGTTACCCTGGGGTTTTTCGAGTCGCTCGTCCCGACTCTGACATCGGCAACCTCCTCCGGAGGACCTGGTGCGCACGACCTCGCTAATAACATCATCTTCTGGAGTTTTACTGAAATTTTGTCGTCAAACTTTCTAACATTGCCTTAATGAATACTAGTTAATATATTATTATGGTAGAACAAGTTTTCCACTTTTTCTGTTAAAGCCAGCTCGACCGAATAAGCCCGAAGAATTAGTTTTTTTGATAACTTAATATATTTGTAAAAAGAAATATAAAGTTCAGATATTTTTGAAATTGTGCCTGAATATATTTGTACTCATACCTTTCATTTACCCCTCGAATAGTTTCAATTTAATCAACTATTCCAACTCTGGTGATAAAGTAAGTTCATTGAAAAAGTGAGAACATGCCCATTTTATATAAGTTAAGAGGTTGCCGATGTCATATTCGGGACGAGCGACCCGAAAAATCCCGGGTAACAAGTTTCGATCGATTTGATAAGTAATTTCAGTAAAACTTCAAGAGATGACGTTATTAGCCAGGTCGCGCGCACCAGGTCCTCCGGAGGAGGTTGCCGATATCAGATTCGGGACGAGCGACCCGAAAAACCCCCGGGTAACGAGTTTCGATCGATTTTCCATGAGTTTACAGGGAACTTCAGGTGATGACGTTCCTGGAGCCGTCCTGACCTCCAGGTGCACAGGGGGCTCATTTGGACATCACATTCAGGTCCAGCGACTCAAAAAACCCCCCGGGTACTGAAATTCGTATGATTCGGGAGTTTTTTCTGGAAGACATGAATTTTTTCTTCATCACTTGAAAAGATGCACTTATAAGAATGCAATTTTCGATGCAGCAATGCAATTTCAAAAAAGTACAAGACCAAAATATGGCACAAAGTTTCTAGAGGAGTTAACGAAGCGAATGCAAAAAACCACATCTCAATCCGACCAATTGCAAAAAAAATTGAAGGTTGACTGCTATATTTCCTGGCCGATATCAGAAGCCAGCGTACAACGATCCTGCAGAATCCCTACACGCGTACTTTCAATAATCATTACTCGCCACCCACCACCGCACTACTAAATATGACACTAAATATGTACCCCTCCAATCTCAAGGTTCTAAAGAATCCAAGGACTTTCCTGAGGTTATTTTTCCCACAACGCCCGCTGTCAAAGCTACGTGTCCAAATATTGTTTGGACACGTCTCAGTTGCTTCCATACAAAAGAGAAGCATTTCATCCTCAGCTTTGCCCAGTTAGTATCTAAATGGGCAAGGTCCTGTGAAAAGGTCTGGTACTAGCTTTAATTCTGGTTCATTAAAATCGCTCTTTTGCCCTTTTTTTGTGACAGTTTATGAAATTTTTTGTTCTTTTCGACCTGAAGTTAAATTCCAGTCTAGGGATTCTTCTGATTCTCCAATTTTCTTCCTTTAATTCATTTGTGCTTTGGTACCCACATTAAGGTAACCTTGCTGTCTCTTACACCAGGTACTTTCCTATATGTAGATATTTTGGAATTTTGGACTCAAAAGTACATGAACACAGAGTTCAAGTCGTTCAAGTCGTTCAAAGGTCAAGTCAACAAGTTCTGCCTGGCTGTCTGAAAGTATATAAATTCTTGCTCCTCGTATCTTTTTTTATATATTCACCAGCGCGCAGAAATTTATGGCAGAAATTTCCCCATGGAAGACAGGGTAGTGTAATCTAGGGCCTTTGATAGCTTAGATTTCATGTACATCGGCACCTACTCCCTCATCCATCTCACATTTGTACTTGGTGGTGTTATATACAGTTTAATATTATGTATTTAAGTGGCGTTCTCATCAAACCCTACATACCAAAAAAGGTGCTCCGGATATGTACTCCAGATATCTACACCCAAAAGGTAATTTTCATTTTAGCGTTGCTAGTAACTCGAAAACTACTGAAAGTAGATTAAAGGTATCAAAACCAGCATTTTCTATGTTTAATAAATTAATGTTAAAATCTCCAGTGATTAAACTATTTTTTGCAAAAGGAGTTATCGAAATAGGGTATCTTATAACTCATTTAAAAATAAATCGGTATTAAATATTGCCGGTTTGTATACTACATCTACAGCAGTTTATTTCTTTGTCTGTTTTAATTTCTAACCGTAGTTGTTCAATGACATCACTCGTTTGAACATCTGTAGTATTAAATCTATTGCTATAAATATGCAAACCACCTTTCAAACCTTCAAACCTTTCACCCTTCAAACCCCTTTTCTATTTCTATCACGCCTATATAATCTAAATCCCTCTAAATAAATCAGATCATGTTCAATGTTCCATTATCAGTGTTCTTATTTCTAGAATTGATGGTACGAGCGACCTTATATTTAAACTGACAGTTTATAATTGATTTTTAGACATTTTTATTTATGAAACATACATGTACATTAATGTAAATACTTAGAGAATTCGAAGGCCGCCCCACTTAACCCAACTTTCAACGCTAATTACTGGAAATCGACAAAAACCATATTTTTGCCCCACCCCCCAAAGGAGGGTTTCGGGCCTAGTTCGAGTGGGATAAATTAAGTACTTCTTACTGACAAGCAAAAGAACTAACTGATATCAAGAAACTTCTTGTCTGAATTTGTTCTACTCCGAAATACCTTACGTCTGATCTAGTTGCATTACACAACTATTAAAGTTTCGAATAAAGTATGTTGCAAAATCAGGTCAGAAAGCAAATATGTGTCATATTAACAAATTAGGAGAATATGCTAAAATATGTTAAAAATGTCTTACGCCCTCCACACAAGCTTCTAAGCGTGCTAGTTACTCTCGTGTACAGATTGCTCTAAGCATATCTGGTGTTGCTCTGCGACAAGCCTCATGAATTCGGTCCATAAGATCCCCCAAATTCGCAAGTATGGTGTGTGTTCAGAATGACGTGAGCATGCGACTTCAGGCATTAGCCTACAGAGTTTCATTTGAAAAAAGTTGGGCTTGATCTCTTAGTGGTCGCAAGAGGTAGAGCATAGTTCCAAAGGTGTTATCAAACCGAGTTGTTAATGCCATTTGCAGTTTTTTCTATATATTTTCATCATCTTTTCAAATAACGCTTGTTAATGTACTTCTGGGACACTCAATATACGGAGTTAATCAGAGAAAACACCATCAGGCCATTCTTTATGGGAGAACATTTAAGTTCAGATCACTATTTACAGATCCTGTGCGAGCAAATCTTTCCACCTCTAAACCGCTCCCTCCAAGAAAGGTAAAAATCATGAACAATTATCAAACGAAATTTGGTACCAGCAAGATGCTGCTTCACGTCACTATGAAGTTAATGCACGACAAATTCTGAACGAAACGTTTCCACAGAGGTCAAAGATTGAACGATCACTTAATTTAAATCCTTTAGACTATTTTTTGAACCATGATAGTACGTTCGGCTGGATTTTTTCTTTCTGGGTCAATATTATCAACTGACCGTACAATGGTAGTGGCAATTTCTTTCTTTTTACTTAAGGAATGTTCAATGTAGGTTTCCATTGCTGCGGTTGATTTCCAGCCCCCGAATTTTTTTACTGTTAAGGAGTCGCCTCCTGCATCTGCAGGAAACAATATCCCGTATACAAATCCGCATTGGGTAATTTTAAGAATTCAGCAATTACTTTTGGTTGATTACCAATTTTGTTGATTCCGACCACTTGCTTTGTACACTTGCCCTTTTGGTAGTTTACAAAAAATTGTTCTACATCTAGTGGTCTAAGCAGAATATGGATATCTCGTAAAACATACCAGGAATTGGCCAACGGTTACAGGCCAAAGCCAATTCAATTCATTTCCATGGCCGATGGTTAAAGGACAATATCCAATGGCCAAATTCCAATGGCCTAAGGCAAAAGGCCAATGGCCAATGGCCAAATGCAAATGGCCAACGCATAGTGGCACGAATCGTGATTTTTTCGTTCAAAATTCTAGAGCACTTGTTTCGCAACCAATTGGGATTAACTTTTTTTTTTAAATACTCGTTATTTAATTTCCAAAAAACGTAAGAGAGCCGATTTTTTAATTATGCTAACCAAAATTATTGAGCTTAGCCAAAATGGCCATTTTTTATTTAAATCTTAATAAAACAAATAAAAACTTTTATTTATCCAATTTAAATAAATCTTGTTACTCGGGGTTTTTGAGGTCGCTGATTACGAATTTGATATCCAAAATGCTAAAAAATGATGAAAAATTAAATATGTTTGTTAAAGTTTAAGCCGAGAAGTTTTGGATATTTCTGATAAGTACTTCTAAGTTAAAGCAGACTAAATTTTAAGTTCCAGGAAAAAATTGATGATGGCGGATCCAATATGGCGAATCGTAATTTCTTATTCAATTTACATAAATCTTATTACTCGGGGGTTTTTGAGGTTGCTGATAAGAATCTAATATCCAAGTTGTCATAAACTAACCTGCAAGATAGTGGAATCAATGGCGGCCTATTTAGTTTAATGCATTTAATTTATTTTCAACTTAGTGTTATCATGTTATTGCCGCCACATTGGATCCGCCATCTTGAATTTCTTCTTGGAACTTAAAATTTAGTCTGTTTTATCTTAAAAGTACTTATCAGAAATATTCTAGACTTCTCGACATAAACTTTAGCAAAAATATTTAATTTTTCATCATTTTTTAGCATTTCATAGCCGCCATTGATTCTGCCATATTGCAGGTTGGTTTATGGTGATTTGGATGTTAGATTCGTAATCAGCGACCTTAAAAACCCCCTGAGTAACAAGATTTATGTAAATTGGATAAGAAAGAAGTTTTTATTTGTAAATTTTATTAAGATTTGAATAAAAAATGGCCATTTTGGCTAATTCAAAAATCGGCTCTCTTACGTTTTTGCGTTGAGTGAAAAGTCTACCAAGAGGCGCAACCGTGTACTTGAAATCGTAGTCCAAGCAGGGTCTGATGTATAGTACGGCGCCACCGTATTGGGGTCTAAGATCTTAGTCAGTTGCACAAACATCAGTTAGGTTGATGGCATGCACTCGTATGGTTCGCGTCGCGTAAATCGTCGCTTTTGATAAACAAGGAGATTTGTCTCTGCACCAGAGACGGGTCTCATATAGACATAATATTTAAATGCAATGCAACATCTGAAACATTCAGAAAAACGACGAAATGGTGAAATATTCATCATTGCCAGCTACATTGTATTTTTAAATTTAACCTAAAAACGGTAATGATTCTTACAAAAACATGTAATGCATACCTAGCAAATAAAAAACAATTTTGAATCAAACACATGCCTTCCTGTTCTGTTTAGTGTGTGGCGTGTTTATTATGTTTATTTTCATAACAATTAAATATAAAAACCCAATGAGCTGCTGGTAACATAAAACATTTTTTTCCCAGTAAAATAAACCATTTTGATATAATATTAAATAATACATAACAAAGAAAATTAAGTAAAAGTTCCATGTACCATGTGCATCACAAATGCGCACAACGTGATAAAGTGAATTGTATTACTTTCACATCAATCACATCCAGGAAGTATAGTAACGGCAAAAAAATTTAAAAAAACTGTCATTGTTCAAATAGGCTTAGAATGTCATGAGACGTCGAGATTTTAAATTTGAGCAAAAAAAATTTCTGTTTGCCCGTAACTTTTTTGTGCGCATGTTTACTCTGGAACCGTTAAAGATATTGACTTGAAATTTGATACACGTATGTATTTTAACGAGAACTGGAACTAGATTATATTTTCATTTTATTCCGTTGAAGGGTAAATTGGGATAAAGGGGGGGTAAATAAGTAAATCAAGCATGTAAGAGTCCATAAAATTGGTATTTAGTATGTATAAGAAAAGGTAAGGGCTCAAAAAATTACTCCCATTACCACCCCCACCTCAGTATTAAAGAGGGGTGGAAAAGCGTCAACATATTTTTTACTTCATTTGCCCCCTCTACCACGCCCTTCCACCACCCCCCCCCCCTACCGATGTGACATATCGTTTTATAGGTTTTTGGAGTAGGCGATTTCAAATATTGTTATTAAAGTTTCATAAATAATTTTCACATAGTGGAGTGCAATTTTTTTCTTCTTTGTGAGAGACTTGGATAGAAAACGTGGATGTGGAATTTTAAGGTTTATAAACATGTTGCTAAATTGATACCAATGGTTCAAGGATAGATGAGGATATAGCAACGCGTCCTTGCGTGTGTATCTAGCTTATACGATTCTCAATTAAAATACTATGCAACCTCTGTTCGGTGTTTCTATTATTTTCTTTATTCTTTAATAAGTGGGTTATCTCGAGTAGTATATAGATGCGCAGTGGATTTCCTCGAGTACTATGGATGCGCGGTGGCTTTCCTCGAGTACTATGCATGCGCAGTACGTTACTCCAAGTAATATGGATGCGCAGTAGATTTCCTCGAATAAAATGGATGCGCAATGGGTTACCTTGAGTAGTATGGATGCGCAGTGGGTTTTCACGTATAAAATAGATGCGCAGTAGGTTACCTCAAGTAGTATGGATGCGCATTGGGTTTCCTCGAGTAACATGGATGCGCAGTGGGTTACCTCGAGTAGTTTGGATGCGAAGTTGGTTATCTCGGGTGGTATGGATGCGTAGTAGGTTTCCTCGAGTATAATGGAGGCGCAGTGGCTTTCCTTGAGTAGGTACTGTTGATGCGCACCTATACGGATACGCAGTGGGCTTCCTCGAGTAAAATGAATGCGCAGTGGGTTACCTCGAGCAGTATAGATGCGTTTCCTCAAAGAAAGTGCTTGAAGTAGATTACTTCCACCGTGTAGTCCACGGCACATTATGATTGTTTATATTTTTGTCATGCCATTTTCTACGTATTGCTCCCACTTCCAGTATAAGTGTAGTAATTTTGAAAACATTTATTTAAATAGGCTTAGAATGTTATGACATGTCGAGATTTTAAATTGAAGCAAAAAATAATTTCTATCGCGTCGGCCTCTGGCGTTTTGGGTGCACGATTACTCTGGAACCGTTTAAGATATTGACTTGAAAATTGGTACACATATGCATTTTAACGAGATCTGGAATAAGGTTATATTTTGATCTTATTCTGTTAAAGGGTTGAGTGGTAAATTGGGATAAATTGGGGTAAATAGGTAAATTAAGCAAGTAAGAGTCCATAAAATTTGGTATTTAGTTTATTATTATATAAAAGAAGTTAAAGTTTTAGAAAAATTTTTGGCATTAACTACCCCCATTATCACCCCCACGCGATTATTAAAGGGGGTGAAAAAAAAATTGTGATTTAGTGTGTACAGGAACCAAAGGCCTCAAAAAAATTTCCACTTCACCCACCCGCGTATCACCTCCTACCACCACCCCAACCCCCACTATCGATGTGGCATATCGTTTTTTGGTTTTCATTTAGAAAATTTCATAAACAATTATTTCCACATGGTGGAGTGCAAATATAGTGTTTTCGTTTCGAGAGGCTTGGATAGGAAATCTGGATGTGGAAGTAGTGATTCCTTGGGCTGCGGTTTTCATTTTAAAATGTTAAAACCGCTGCCCAAGGAATCACTACTTCCACATCCTGATGTTCTATCCAAGTCGCTCAAAACGAAAAATATGGATACTATATTTGCACTCTACTATGTGGGAATAATTGTTTATAGAACTTTAATTATGTAATATTTGAAATCGCTTACCCCAAAAACTCATAAAGCGATATACCACATCGGTAGTGGGGGTGGGGGTGGATGAAGTAAAAAAAAATGTTTGAAGCCTTTGGTTGTTGTACACACACTAACTCACAATTTTATTTATTACATGTTGCAATATTTTTCGGGTTTACACCATTCCCTTCTTTAATTCTGCTGAACTGTAATAACCAATTTGTACAAAAATATTTTTTATCCTCTCCCAAATATACTGCTACTGCATTGATGGGTTCATTAAAAGTTATTTATTTGTTTATAGGCTTTTCTCTGTAATTGCTTTTTTTAATAATTAAAACGAAAAAGCGATTTTATTGGGAAAAAGAGTAATAATTAGTAAACATAATAAAAAAACCGCTGCCCAAGGAATCACTACTTCCACATCCAGATTCTCTATCCAAGTCACTCACAACGAAAAAACTTTGTATGTGAAAATAATTGTTTATGGAACTTTAATAATATAATATTTAAAATCCTCTACCCCAAAAACCCATAAAACGATACCCCACATCGGTAGTGGGGTGGGGGGTGGTGATAGGGGGGTGATAGTGGGGGGTGGATGAAGTAAAAAAATATTTTGAGGTTTCTGATTCCTGTACAAACACTAAATCACAATTTTTTTTCATCCCCTTTAATAAGGGGGTTAGGGTGGTAATGGGGTGGCTAATGCCAAACATTTTTTTGAGACCTTAGCTTCTCTTGTATATACTAAATACCAATTTTATGGACTCTTACCTGCTTGATTGACCTATTTACCCCAAATTTAGCCCAATTTACCCCCAACCCTTCGACGGAACTAGATGAAAATATAATCTAGTTCCAGATCTCGTTAAAGTACATACGTGTACCAAATTTCAAGTCAATATCTCAAACGGTTCCAGAGTAAACGTGCGCACAAAAAAAAGTTACAGACCGACAGACAGAATTTTTTTTTCGCTCAAACTTAAAATCTCGACGTTTCACAACATTCTAAGCCTATTTGAATAATAAAAATTTTTTTAAATTTTTTTGTCGTTACTATACCTACTTCCACTGGATGTGGAAGTAATTAACTTAATTTGAATATCTGCGGAAAGACTGATTAATTTTTTTTTTTTTATTACAAGTAGGTATTACTTTTTCGAGAGCATAGTTTTCGAGGCGATAAAATATCGCACAAATGGTACACTTCTGAAATCGCTTGCATTTTTCTTCTGGTACTAGCAAAAAAAATATTTTAGTGCGATTTCATTGAGTTCTATGGTAACAGTATTTGTGAATATTTCAAGACCTCCCAGTTTGCTTACACGATTATAAAAAAGTATATTGAAATTTCGAAGAAGGTATTTTTTGACTTACACAGCAAGAACGGTAATGCACTTTTTATAAAGCATCGAATTTTGTACAAAAAAGTCGCTGAGAGCATATTTTTATCTATTATAGCTCACATGCCAAAGGCGCCCGCGCGCAAACCTCAAAGTAACTGTTTT
Source organism: Rutpela maculata (assembly GCA_936432065.2). Taxonomy (NCBI): domain Eukaryota; kingdom Metazoa; phylum Arthropoda; class Insecta; order Coleoptera; family Cerambycidae; genus Rutpela; species Rutpela maculata. The sequence goes on along the minus strand of OW386290.2, from coordinate 67,211,211 downwards.
TCGCGCTGTTCTCCAAGCAGCCCGTTAAAGCAGTTAAATATTATTTGTCCAATGAGAATTTGTGGTCGATTTTTTTATTTATGAATTTCTGATCGCTCTGCACGATGGCGTCTTTCATTTTTCTTAAATATGCGTTTTTTAATGCAAAAAACATTAAAAAAATCGTACATTTGAACTTTTCCACCTTGTAGGAAGTAATTTTCTTTCTTAAAAAAATGTATCTATTATTGACATATCATTTTGTTTTTATTTATCACATATAAACAATTAATATTAGGACCAAAAAGTGTAATTTTTCATTTTCATCGATTTTTATATAACTGGAACTTGCCGCATATTTTTATTAATTAGTGTTTTTTTCTGTACAATTGTGCATACATTTCAATAACACAAAGAATATTTAACTATTTTTTTTATTTTATTTCAACATTTTTTTAATACTTGTAACTCCATTATTAATATTATGCATCGTATAAAAAACAGTTTTAAACAGAAGTTACTCATTATGTTTTGTGTAATTTAAATTTGACTATTAGCATCGCCGTTTTTTTAATTTTTTGTTTGTTAATTAAGTCGGCGCACGCCAGTGCCACTTGCAGAGTAGCGTAAAAAACAGTCATTTTTATGCTTACATGTGAGCACCTGTAGCTCGAAAACTATAGTAGATAAGAATATGCCCTCGCGGACTTGTTTGTAGAAAATTCCATGTTGTACAAAAAAAAGTGCGGTGCATTTTCGTATTTATTACCGTTCTCGCTACGCAAGCCCTGAAAGATCAAAAACACCATCCTCGACATTTGCATATTCTTTTTTCTAATTATTTTAAAAAATTGGGAGGTCTTAAACGTACTCATAAATACTATTCCATGAAGCTGAACCGAATAGCAAAATAAAATATTTTTAATTTATCACATTTTTATAAATTTCAGAAATTCAAAATTGAACAAAAATCTCAAAAAAAACATTTTTTGAACCCCAAATGGGTCTCGAGGACAAGGAACAATTGCAATTTCGAACAAAACACGATTGTTACAGCGCACAACGTGGCGACTTAAAAGATGAAATGCGACAATAATTGATAGTTAAAGGTTTCTCTTGTTTTTGAATTTTAAGTGAAACTAGTGAAAGAATTATTTATCTGAGATTTTTGTTTGTAAGTTTTTATTAATAAATTTGTCCTAACAGTAGTAACTTGTAAATGTTTTTTATCAGGGCGGCAAGCAACTGTTTGCTACAGGTGCCAAATGCCCTGACGCCGGCACTGATTGCGCCGGTCTACAACCTGCGTGGAGAATTATAACTTAATAAATATATTATGTACCCTCGTTCGCTGGATATCAACGTCCAGTATTTCTATTCGCGGTTCGCGCAAAATAACACCGCGCGATGGCACCACAAGTCAACGAACAATATGTGGATAGAGACGTGTGGGGGAAGCGTGATGAGCGAGATGAACATATAGGAACGGTTTTGGCCGTATAGTTGCGTATCTTATAGACTCTTCAATCAGCGGTTTTTGGAAAATTAAATAACGAATATTTTAAAAAAAATAATCCCAGTCGATTGAAAAACAATTGCTCTAGATAATTTTGAACGAAAGAATCACGATTCGTGCCACTGTGCAACGGTTAAAAGTCAAATACCACAGGCAAAAGGCCAAAGGTCAAAGGCCAAAGGTCAGAGGCCAAAGGCTAAAGGTCAATGGCCAAAGACCACAATGATATGTTCGGCATTTAAACGTCTTAAGAGCTTTCGTTGATAGATTAGGATACTGTCAGTTAACTTAAAGAAATTCTTCATGCTAAATATTTAATACGTAAATATTGATGACAAAAAATTATAATATACTTGTGTTCAAACGGGAGGAGTATTTACGCAGAAGCAGTGGCAGAGGCAGGGGCAGTGGTTGGCTACAAGACGGCGTCTTCAAAAATAAAATGTTTTCTCTTTACTTTAGGATGGCATATTTATAATATTTTCAATAGTAGCATTTGTAGCATGTAGCATTTCAATGAGTTATTGAGCTTTTACAATCATCCGTTTCACTGCCGCGCCCTGCATTTTAGCAAGAATTCATGTATCTTAATTAGGTTTAAAATCTTACAGTATCATATTATATAAGTATTGTACTTTGTAAACTTAATTTCTTACTCAAATTAATTCGAATTAAAACGATGAGTACAATATATTACCCAGTCGCAAAACACATTTTTAATCTTCCACTAATAACCCAGATACTTATAAAAACGCAGTAAAAATTCAATATAAATTTTAACTGTTATGATAAAATTACAGCAATTAATGTTTAATTCACTCCTGGGGCAAGACCTTTTGATGTGTTAAAATCTTATAATGCAAAACAGACCGTGATCTTATGAATTATTAATATTTATAAAACAGGTCTACGTATAATATTCTCTTTGACATGTAATAATTAAAATTAATTAAATTTGGTGTAAGAGATTTCGAAAAAGGAGTTCTGACGCTGCTAATTTTAGTTTAATTGCATCAAGATCAAAATAAAAGTGAGCGAAAGCGTACTCTGTAGATATTACCAATTTTTTATAAGAAAATACGCATGAATATCGTAAGTTTATAACTTCAGTTCTTTCATTAATTAATAAAAACACATCAGCCACTAAGGGTTATTAGCATATGATTATATAATTTAACATTAATGTTCTACTGGTTAGGTACCACATAAAGATAACTTTAACTGAGATTGGGTCTGATAGCAAAAGAACCGTTAGGTACACTACACAATGCATATTTCATGATATATATTAATGTTTTTAACAATTTTGTTGCATTTTTTTAATTCTTTACATTATTACCTGGAGTTTCATTAATGTATCTCATTTTCCAACTTCTTTTTGTCTTTGCGTACAATTTATAAGGGCGTGTTTAAGTTTAACATTGACATTATCATGACAGAATTCGCAAAGAGTGAGTTTTCTCTAGCTAGTAAATACGCATGTTGTTACATCTGACCGTCTTCTTATCCCGAATACAAGTATTCCACATTATAACAAAGGGCAGGAGCTGACTGATTTCTTGGAAGAGAAGGGTTGTGGATCCTGATTTAAGTGGAGTTAGAGGGTGAATCCGTAACCTTCGCAGAATATATCCTCACTGGTTTGTCTTGTGATCAAGTAGGGAGGTAAACTATAATAAGATATTAAATTGGGGCGACACTCGCAAGATCAAAGATACTAATAAATACTTCTTCGAATACAAGACAGACTTTTGCGGGAAGATCCGAAAGGTGATGTAAGTGTGCAATAGAAAAAATATATATAATTAAGATAAAATACCTGATATTTATTTTCATAAAATATGTGACTAGAAAAAATATATAATGAACTTATAATTGAGGTTATCACAAATTAATTAATGAAAATTATTTAAGCAAATGAGTTCTAAAATACTAAATATGACAAGTCTGTTCGTAAGGGGACCCTTGTTGATGTTCAAGCTTGGCCAGATTTAGATCAATGATATACGAAAGGAACGAATGTTTCGTTTGAAAGTTATCTGCTGAATACCCAGAATAATATTGTGCTAAGGATTCGAGAAATTATTAATAAGACATAGGAAAGACAATTTTTAATTTAATAAAATCACAAATCAATACATTACAGGTACACTGAAATAAATGGTACAATCTCACCACTTCCTTGAATGACGATACTTTATGACAAACGGCCCAGTGAGAGGGCCCTGGGTGACGTCTCCACTCTAATCTCCAAGAATAAGTGATATTTCCTAAAGAAACACTTTTAGTTATATTTAAAATATGTTCTTGGCATATAGGGTCGGTAGTGACTACAAATGTTCCTTCGGTAATGAAACATTTCCCTAAATGGGAACGAGAGACTATCGGCCAGTAGAATATCAGCGTGGTTTGCAACTCGCCCAATAAATCGGTAAACAGTACTGTAACGTAGTTAGCTAATTATTAAGTTCCCCAAGAACCATATATGAAAATCTATAGTAATAGTTACAATGATTATTCAACAAAATTTATTTAAATTGGCTTAACTCTAATTGAATAGATTTAATTCACTTTATTCCTAAATTGATTTCCAATTGAATAAAATAAATTGATCTGATCCAAATTGATTGTATGAATTAAATCCAACTCACTTGAATTAATTTGATTCTTAAATAAATTGAATCCAATTGTCATGAATTGACGACAGATCTAATTGAGTTACGAGTGAGTAAAGAAAAATTATGTATTAACACGTGTACTGTAAATTCTCGGTTCAGAAAAAATTAAAAATTCACAAAAATATGGCTTACTGCCGAAAAATTTGAAGTTAAAAATTTTAATAAATAAAATATTTTACTTTTAGTTCCATATCCAGTGGAAGTATAGTGACGCAAAAAAAAATTGAAAATTTTTATTGTCCAAATAGGCTTAGAATATCATGAAACGTCGAGATTTTAAGTTCTCCTATTATATTATTAAGTTCCATAAACAAATTTTTATCATTGTGAGATTTGGATGGAAAATCTGGATGTGGAAGTAGTGATTCCATGGGCAGCGGTTTTTTAGTTGTTAACAATGATATACTGAGATAGAACAGATATACTTAATAAGTTGAAGTTATTTACTATCTTCTCTTAAAGTCAATAGGTAGTTGTAGCAACAAAACTGAAAATAAAATTTGGCCTTTCTTCTTTAAGAAACAAGGAAAGTTCGGTTTCGCCATCTCCACGACATTAATTCAAATCTACAGGAGGTATAGTGGCTCCATTTGCGAGATACTACTAGTTAACCGTTAGCTAAACCTAAACTTAGTAGATATCAAACATCAGTGGCAAAACGGTGCGCATATCAACGGACAGCAGAGCAGCTCTGCTAGAAAGGCCCTAGATGTGCTCGCACAAAACAGTGTCTAGCTCCGTTGGGTGAAAGGACACGATGGAATTCAGGCTAAGAAGAAGTGGACGCTTTAGCCCGCAAAGGATTTAAGGGCACCCTACATGGTCCGGAACCTACAATAGCACTCTAGGATTCAGGCCACAGTTCCCTACTAAATAATTATAAACTCAAACGCCACGCGGATTATTGTAGTGATCTAAGCAGCTGCAGACATAGCAGAATGGCTTTGACCACACCCAGTTGCAAGCTAGGCAAACACTGTCTCCAGATGTCCAGGAGTAATCTGCGCATTTAGGTAGGATTACTGACAGGACACTGCAGGCCAAACAAACACCTTCATACACTGGGAGTTATAGACAACCCCAAGTGTAGAGGGTGCAATCTGGATGACGAGACTGCCGAACATGTGCTCTGTCACTGCCCTGCTCTCTCAACGAAAAGAGGATCCATGCTGGGGGACTTCTGGTCCAGTATGGCCAGCATAGGTGGCATCTCACCAGGCGTTCTCCTCAAATACATCACAAGTGTTGGTTGACTTGAGGAATGAGAGGCTCGGTGAACATGCCACCACCTACGGGGGCAGCCTATGGGCCCGCCTATGGGGCTTTTGTGCACGTGAGCGCAAACTCACCCGCTGCCAAACAATCCAGCATCCAGATAGAGTAGATAGCACATTGAAGGCAACTCTAAACCTAGTAACTCTAAATACCTAACAATTTGATTATACATCTGCCTATAAGTAAATAGGTTAAAAGCAGTATGGTTTGCATATGGTTTGAAATTTCAGAGACGTAGTCGTTGCAAATTAGGAATGTTTAAAAACGTAAAGTTGGTACTGAACAACGAACTAGCAATTTGATTTAATAGAAATGTTGACTTGATTAAGTAGTATAGTAAACAAACTAAAGTTAAATTACAATTAATGATTATCTAGGAATAAAATATAATACAGTACTCATTTATAAAGGTAAGTGTGAATCACAAGTAAGCCTTATGTGCGGTAGTTTTGCTGTTCTAAGCTATTTTTACTTGGAGGATTAGAGGCGGAGTCATCAAGGCTGTAACATAAATACAGATTTTAGAAATTGGTAATTATACAATAACAAAGGGATCTAAACAATAAAGTAACTTATGGAGAGGTTATAAAATCTATAAATGTTGGTGATGCTATTATACAGGATATATTTCTAAATACGCAAGTTTAAAATTTGTTTGTAAATTCGTGAAAAACGAAGGTAAACAGACTCAGTACATCTCTTTCCCATCAGATCTGTGGTGACATCACTCCAACATTTTGGAGGGCGTCCTCTTCGTCTCTTGCCATCTAGATTTCCATGAACTATCAGATAGGCACGATAAGAGACTATTTACTTATGGTTTAACATTTTCACGTTTAGTGATGGTGTTGTTATTCCATTCTTACTATTATCATTTATTGAGCTTATTTTTAATATTTTACAATTTTTGATAAAAATAGAAGAAAACCAGTAATTTAAAAAATTCAATTTTTTAATTCCTCAAACAGATGTTGCACTCCCGTTTTCTTCCTTTATCCTAATCTCATTGAATCTAGTTGAAATTATCCCGATCTACTATTTAAGCAAATGCCATATGGTAATTCGTTAGCTTTGATGCAGCAAACGGATAAGTAAGCTGCTTATGAAATTGTCCAATAAAAAAAATTGTACCACCCTATCCACGTGGCAATATTTTTTTTACTTTCCTTTCCATAAAATTTTATATTTTTTACAATTCTAATCGGTAATTAAACATAACCTTTTTGGCTTGTTTAGCACTAATATCACAGCCACACAAAAATAAAGTGCTCTGGCCTGCGGATCGGACTAGTGCATCCTTATGTATTTCGACCCGCTTAAACTGAATCCGAAGTCAGAATTATCCGATTAGGTCGTTTTTCACCCCTAACCCCACCCCAAGTGGTCTGGCCTGGGGACCATACCAGTGTATTCTTATGTGTTTAGACCCTCTGAAACCGAATTCGAAGTCAGAATTGTTAGATTCGCTAATTTTTCACCTCTAATCCCAAAAAACACCCCCAAAACAAAAAAAGTGGTCTGGCCTGTGGATCAGATCATTATGTATTTGGACCCGCTGAAACCGAATCCGAAGTCAGAATTGTCAGATTCGCTCGTTTTTCACCCTGACCCCAAAAACCTCCTCCAAAACAAAAAAAGTGGACCAGACTAGTGTATCCTTACCAAATAGGATACACTGCCACTGGTATAGTCCTCTGGACAGACCATTTTTGGGGTGGGTGTTTTTTGAGTGAAAAATTAACCAATCTGACAATTCTGACTTCAGATTCGGTTTCAGCGAGTCTAAATACATAAGGATACACTGATCTGGTCCACAGGCCAGACCACTTTTTTTGTTTTGGGGGTGTTTTTCGGGGTTGGGGTGTGAGAAACGAGCGAATTTGACAATTCCGACTTCGGATTCGGTTTCAGAGGGTCAAAATACATAAAGATACACTGGTCTGGTCCTCAGGCCAGACCACTTTTTTTTGTGTGTCAGTGTAATTTTACCCCCACCAATCAGTATGGTAAATGATTCACTTTTAGCGTTCAAAATTTTGTGCGTTAATTATGCAATTATTGAGTAGACTAAAATTGACATCTTCAGTTATCAAGCCGTATAGTATTTTCAATTTTCGTTTCAAATTTCGTTACGCAACAAGTGCAGGATGAAACTGTTCGTTAATTATTCATAAAAAGAGGTCTCTGGCATATTCAGGGACAGTTTACTTACGAGACTCTTAAAATATTTTTGAAAATGTTTCTTTTTTGAGTGAAGGGTATTAATAATTCTGTCACGCCCAACTAAAATCATTGCCACAGTTCCAATAGAATTTTCAGCTTAAAGGAAAAGCTATGAATGCTGAACTAATTGCAGCTAAACGGTTATGGTTACTTCGACCGCTGAAAGTGAAGAAATGATCATTTGTTAATTTGGGGAAATGTAGGAAGAGGAGAAATGCCACAAAATTCGATCGGAACTCATTCTATTGATAAATTTTAGTTCTAAATTCGATGAATCAGATTTATAAAAAGATCTGGAAGATGATATCTGTGGTTAAAGAAAAGTCAAAAGAATCCTAGATGTGGGATATTAAAAAGGAGAAAAAATACTTGGGGAATTTCGTGAACTGATGCATTTATAAATTATTGTTATAAGAGTAGAATTGCATTTCACTGGCACATATCTAAAACAGTAAATATCGCTCATAGAGGAAGAAAATTATATCATCAAATTTTGAGCAACTTCCAAAATGTCCGTCTTACCAACAGAAATAATCTATCCGTTTTTGATTGTTAAAAAGTTATTTCAACTTTTCTTTTTTTGCCTTAAATCGATCAATAACGTTTTTTTCTCATTTAGCTTCATAACTACTGAAAGCATTTTTATGAAATCTAGTTAGCAATTGTTTTTATTTATTTATTTATTTATTCAATGTCGGCCTATTTCCGCTACTAAACCTTATTACCGACGCTAGGAGACGAGTTGTTCTCGACCTGGAGCGAACCTCTTCTCTGTCGAAGAGTAGAAATACTTTACTTACCTAACATTCAATAGGCAAGGACTGACTGCTTTACACAGTGGTATAGTTGAAGCAATCGCAATAGTGATCGACGTACCGCCTATCTAGGCGGTGTTGTTGACGCGCAATGGTTGCAGAACGCAGAGCCGGATTTAACTATATTGTTCGCTCCTTTACTTTTTATAATATTACACTTACAATATCCCCCAAAGCACTGCTATGAATTGGTAACAAAACTTACTAAAATTATTTTCAAAAACATATTACCAAATGAAGAAATATAAAGCAATTATCGAATTATATATTCACCCCGACAGTATTAGCTCGACTACGGTATCTCTAACTGCGGTCCTGAATTAAAAATAACAGTCTAAGGGTTTACGCCTACACGCCACATCAGATGCCGACATCGATATCCTCTCTCTCACTTAATTTAAGCGGAATAAAGACGGGAGATCTACTTACCCGGCCTATTCATTCCTCTCCCCCTCTTAACGTCATAACCCCTCACACTATTAAGACTGCTTCAACTATATATCCACTATGAAGTCCTCGCCTTAAATTACATATCCAAGACGTCACTACACTCGCTTTGTTTAGCAATTGTCAGTGGTAATAAGAGAAGTTACGATCATTGTTCGGTTCATCAAAAATTATCTAAATTTTAAAGTGTCCCTCACAGAAAAAAAAGTAGTAGGATTTTGCCCAGTAATAATAGACAATAGTGCAGTTTTGCAGATTCTAGCAAAGTATAATTTGTAGACGTTTTCTTTGTGTTTTTTTACTGAGCGATTTCGGCCAAACTTACAAAAGTTGAAATAACTTTTGAACCATTAAAAATCAGATAACCACATACATAATTATTTTGATTGAAAATGATCTTACCTGTTACCACTTTTCATTTTATTCGCTACTTTTGAAACACCTTGTATAAAAATTGACTAAGTTTACTTTAGTTTCAGTATAACACGTGCACAGTTTTATTAACTTCAACTTCAAGTTTTTCTAGAAAACAGCATTTGAGGACAATTTTAAACTTTAATATCACATAATTAGAAATATTATTTAGGTATTAAGCAAATCACAACTTACGCACATTTTTAATTTATTATGAAATTATCTATTTTCTGTATATGGGAGTCTCAATCTGGTCACGCTAATATACAGGTTAGATAAATCACATATACACACATCACCTGGAGATCTAAAAACTGCACCGCCGCGCCGAACCTATTTTATAAAAAAAACCGCTGCCCAAGAAATTACTACTTCCACATCCAGATTTGCTACCCAAGTCTCTCACAACGAAAAAATTTTGTATGCGGAAATAATTGTTTATGGAAATTTAACAATATAATATTTGAAATCGTCTACCCCAAAAATCCATAACACGATATCCCACATCAGTAGTGGGGTGGGGATAGTGAGCATGAATGAAGTAAAAAAAATATTTTGAGGCCTTTGGTTCTTATACACACACCAAATTACATTTTCTTCACCCCCTTCTATAATGGGGTGGGGGTAGTAATGGTGGTGGCTAATGCCAAAATTTTATTTTGAGACATTAGCTTCACTTATATATACTAAATACCAATTTTATGGACTCTCACCTGCCTGTTTACCCTTTTAACCCCAAATGACCCCCAGTCCTTCAACGGAATAAGATGAAAATATAATCTAGTTCCAAATCTCGTTAAAATACATACGTGTACCAAATTTCAAGTCAATATCTTAAACGTTTCCAGGGTAATCGTGCGCACAAAAAACTTACAGACAGACCGACAGAATGAAAGAGAGAATTTTTTTTTGCTCAAACTTAAAATCTCGACGTTTCATGACATTATAAGCCTATTTGAACAATAAAAAATTTTTTAAATTTTTAAAAAGAAGCAATACTTTTTCTTTAGTTAAACATACGGTCAGCTTAGCATAGCTTTGCGTTCAGTCTCTAATAAAATACAAACTCGTCATTTAATACAATCTAAACCATACCCAAACTGGTCTTAAGTGTCTTAAGTTATTGAAAGATTGATATATTTCAATCTGACAGCAAAAACTATCGAAAATGGGCCTGTCTTGTTACCGTTTCTTGCATATGTATTATTATTTATGCGTTCATAACTTGCCGACTTACACTGACTAACTAAGCCATTGCCCGCGGAGTGCATTTCCGTGAGTTACTGCATATTATACGAGGTTTTTCTTGTGTGCTCCACGAATTCTCCATATAGAGAACGGCACCCGCTGAGCTCTAGGCAGTAGGCTTTGGCTATGGTAGCACTAACCACTCCTGTAAGATCAACGCATAGGCGCCCACTAAGGTAAAGGTACCTTACTTAATTTTTGGCATTCTTTCTTTCATCGAATTCTTGTATTGTTAATGTTTCAAATAAATTTATTCTGATTCTGTTGGCGTTGAGAAATGCATTGTCTCCAATTAATGTAAAAGAGAATTACAAATTATTTCAATATCTACATTAACATTACTAATTATTTCTATTAATATATTTTGTTTGCCGTATTCAAGAGAGGCAGATATCTCGTAGATAAATATTTATTAACTAACTTTTTCTCAATATATTGTGTTTAATGTTTTTAAAATATATACAATTATTAACTCAATGTAATTTGTAATTTAATTTGTATATTTCACGTTTGTTTTCCTGAATATAGTCGTTTTTATTTACGAAACACACATACTATAATCCCAGATAATTGGCATGATCACATTTCAAATATTTTCTCTTATACATTGTACAGGGTACCCAATTGTGTATAGGGAGGGTATCTTCATTATTTTCGGACACGCTCACAAATCTTTGCTCGTTTCAATTTTCTCTATCTCCAAAAATAAAGAAGATAACACACTATTGGATATATTGTGAAGATTAACAATTTATCTTCCTACCCATGGAAACGCTCACGTTGTCATCAATGCATGTATCGTGTCGACTTATACGTTTGTCACTATCTTTTTTCTGATATCTATCGGGAATGTCTACATTTTCGGTGCGATTTTAGAGCGTTTTAGTCCGTTGCTAGGAAACTATCAGAAAACAGACCGGAAAAGATCCGTTGCCAAGCAACGATCAACAAAGCCGTACGGGAATGTCACTTCCCGGCCTAGGCCGGGAAGTAACATTCCCGTACGGTTTTTTATATATATTTTAATATGTTAATATTTTTGATTTTTATACGTTTAAAATAGTATTGATTGTGATTTCAGAATTTTTTTTTAAATGTTTATATTTTTTTGGATTTTTTTACGTTTAAAATAGTATTTATTGTGATTTCAGAAAAAATAGTATGTGTACTTCGGTGTGAAAGCACATTCCCAGACTTCGATGCTTCGTCGTCCGGGAATGTATCGCTTTCACACCTAGATACACAATATACTATTGTTATGAGGTTATACTTTCGTTTTACTTTATTAATTATTTACTGGATATATTTTTTATCCTATTATATTGAGTATTAACATTCATACTATCAAGTTGTATTACCAAAAAAAGAATAGCAATCGGCAATAACTTTTCATTTAATCAAAAATTAAATATGTGGGAGTTTTCAACAAAAACAAAGCTATACTTTCAAAAACTTTATTTCAAATGTTTTAAAATTGTTATTGTATATGCTCGAAATGATATCCATTATTTCTAAGGCATTTCCATGCTGGATTTCTTATTTATTTATTTATTTATTTATTTATTTATTTATTTATTTATTTATTTATTTATTTATTTATTTATTTATTTATTTATTTATTCATTTATTTATTTATTTATTTATTTATTTATTTATTTACTTATTTATTTATTTATTTATTTATTTATCTATCATGTAGATGTACCTGGTACATATATGAACGTCATATATAGTAAAATAAACAAAACACAATTTAAAAATGCAAAAAAACGTAAGATAGAATTTTGTAAAAAATTATACAGACTTTTAATTTAACTCTACGTACATATAACTTTAGGCTTAATCAGTATTATCACATTCTATTACACTCAAAATATTCACCAACGGAATAAAAGCAATTTTTTATGAGGAACTTTAGTTCATTATTAAATTTATTTACTGATGTTTCGTTTTTTATTTCTGCAGGTAATTTATTATATAATTTAATTCCAGCATAGTGAAGTGATTTTTCATATGCTGATGACTTACGATTAGTCATTCTGAGTAAATCCCCAGACTATACAATATTGTATGAAAGATGGAAGTATGCCAATGCATGTTATATATTCACCAGGTAATTTGTATCGAATAAATTGTTTACTTGTCTTATAGCAAAGTTTGGAGTGTTAACCTTTTTTACATAAGTAATCAATATGTTGTTCCCAGCATAGATTTTCGTCTACTATTGTACCTAAAAATTTCGTAAATGGTGAGAATTGTCCTGTAAGAATGATGTTATTCAGATCACTAGGTATCCTCCGTTTAGAAAAGTATAGGCATTCTGTTTTGTCAATATTCAAAATACGAGTATTTTTGGCACACCATTCTTTGTAGATTGTCAAAATTACCGAAACTTTGATATTGAGTTCCTCATGATCTGGAGCTGAGATTACAATGGAGGTATCGTCTGCAAACATAACAGTTAGGGCATTTTTGATAGCCGGTGGAAGAGCATCGATGAATAAGAGAAATATTAGTTGTCCAAGCACAGATCCTTATGTAACACCAATATTTATGTCATAATCGTTTGAAAAGTTAGATATTTTCACACAAATTTTTCGTTCAGTTAAAAAAGATTTGATCAGACTGAGAGCAGACCTTCTGATCCAGAACTCTGCAGCTTACATAGAATGGAATCAACATTAAGTGTATCGAAGGCTCTGTTTAGATCAAAGAATAGACCAATGACATATTTTCTCTTCTCAATTTCATCAAATATAAACTGCACTGAAAGCCATATTGAAATTCACTTAGAACATTATAGTTATTTAAGAAATTTATGACTCTGTTGAAAACTAATCTTTCAATTACTCTTGACAAAATACAAAGAATGGATATCGGACGATAGTTTTCTTTATCTTGTTGGTCACCTTTCTTATGTACAGGTAAAATAATTGCCACTTTGAATACTGAAAGAGTTCGAAACATTTGTTTACTAAATAAGGGCAGTCGCCCTTAGTCTTATTTATGTTCGTAATTGTAGGACAGGCTGTGTTCTTGCTATCAGTTGAATATGCCTATAAATTACATCATCGTAAATAAGTTCTTTCATCCCACCTCACATATAAAAATCTAGTGGCGATAAATCTGGCGGATTCGCAGCTCACTTACCTCGTGACATTCCGCAAATTCTTAGATCGAACATATTCCGATCGATGAATTGAGAGTAGTTGATCTATTCTGTGACATGCACGGTTCCCAGATTTAGTACTACTGGACTTTTACTGTGGGGTAGGATGAAAGCACTTGTCTACAATGAGGAAATTCAAGGCTGTGTTCAACTGATTGTAAAATTACGAACAGAAATCAGACTAAAGATGACTACGTTTGAAGTAAGAAATCGAGCACTGAAATTAATTAGAAATAACGAATCACATTTTGAACATAACAAGTAATAATTTTGTAACCTTTTAAACAAAGTTTTTAAAATATATCCTTATTTTTGTCGAAAATCCACGCATATTTCATTTTAGATTAAATGAAAAGTCATTTCCGATTATTATTCTTTTGTCTTTTCTTAATAATCGATAAAATTTGATTGATACTTATAACGATACCAATAAAAGAGAGCAAAATAAAGGAGTTTTCAAAATAGACGATCTAGACGATTTTTTTTATAAGACTTTGAAATTCGAATATTTTTCCTACATATGTAATTTTATTATTTTTTAATCTACAGAAATTTTTAAATTATTTCAGAATATCAAAAGTTAAACTTGTGTAACAATTACATAAATTATGAAAAATTTATATTTTTATAAAAGATACAAAATCGAAATTAGCAAAAAAAACGGAACATTTTTCAGAAAGGTATGTTTGGTCACATAGGTAGTAAATGACCCCCCGTACCTACTTCTTTAACAAACTCCCTCTAAATTAATGTTGATTTTCATTACTATTATGTGTGCTACATTACATATTAATACACTAACTAGAGGTTTTAACTTCGGAATAATGTCATATTGAACGGATTTCATTCATTTTTGGCAGTATAATAGTAAATGCTCCGCAGAAAAGTTTCTATATTCTGCGGGGGCTTGCTAATTTATTGGGGGGTGGATGCCACCCCCTCTCAAGGGGTGGCACTTAAAAATATATATAGTATTGGAGCTGAAATAGAATCAAATTTTGAGAAGAAAAGATTCTATGCAATTTTTCACATAAATTGATAGTTTTTAAGTTATAACTACTTCAAAATTGCGATTTTAGCTTAAAAAAAAGGGTATTTCCAAACGGCTTTCGTCAAGTATCTCGAAAAGTATTACTTTATTGAAAAGATGTTACAGACCAATTACAGAAAGTACAAACTGGGAATGAATTATATTTTTTGTTTATTGATGAAGGATTAATAATTTCGGAGATATTTAAGTTTATGTTTAGTATCCAAGTGTTTCGAAATTACCTTTAAAGTTTAAAATGCATTTTTTCTAAAGCAAGTGCTTTAAATGAGCAAAAAAAATTGAGCATCTAAGTAATGCTACATCTTAACGAAAAACTGTATTTGAGATAATTTTTTAAATTACTGGGTAATTAGAGTAACAAAATGACGACCTTTTTATATAAAAAAATATAAATACGCACATTTTTCCGTCATAACTTCTTTATTTCTTATGCTACAGGAACGAGTAAAAAATAATTTGAAAGCGCAATTAATTGTCCTTAATTTCATTTCTTAGCATGCGTGACGTAGGTGTCACAATTTCTGAGATGTTTAACATTTAATCTGCATTTTTCGTCTTATAAACATTCGGACGACATTTGTATACATTCATATCTCCGAACTATTAAATCTATGTAAATAAATAAACAATCGAAATTCATTATCAGTTTAAGAGCTTTATTTTTGGTCTCTACCCATTTTTCAATAAAACTAATATTTATTGAGATATTTGGAAAAGGAAAAAAAAATTACGTTTTATCGAAAATACCTTTCTAGTTTAAACTGTATTTTTTCTAAAGCAAGTGCTGTATACAAACCAAAATATTTGAGCATCTACGTCATGCTATATATTAATGAGAAACAGTGTTTGAAATTCCTTTTTTCTTTTTTATTTCTGGCTAATTACAGTAACAAAATATCGACGTTGTTATTAAAAAAATGTGTAGACGCACATTGCTTCGGTCATAACTTCTTTGTTATGCTACAGAAACAAATAAAAAAAACAGTTGAAAGCTTAACTAATAACCTATTATTCCACCTATTAGCATCCTTGACGCAGGTGTCACAGTTTCTGAGATATTTAACTCTCATTCTAAATAATTATCTTCTGAACACTTGAATGCCAAATGTAAACATAAATATCTCCGAAATTATTAATCCTACATCAATAAACAAAAAATATAATTAATTCCCAGTTTGTATTTTCTGTAATTGGTCTGTAACATTTTTTCGATAAAGTAATACTTTTCGAGATACTTGACGAAAGCCGTTTGGAAATACCTTTTTTTAAGCTAAAATCGCAATTTTGAAGTCTTTATAACTTAAAAACTATTAATTTATGTGAAAAATTGCATAGAAGCTTTTCTTCTTAAAATTTGATTCTAATAAATATATACATTTTTTTAAGTGCCACCCCTTGAGAGGGGGTGGCATCCACCTCCTATGAATTAGCAAGCCCCCGCACAATATAGAAACTTTTCTGTGAAGCATTTACTATTATACTGCCAAAAATGAACGAAATCCAATATGACATTATTCCGAAGTTTTGCATATTTTTTACCTCTAGGTACTGTACTATATAATTAGTTGTATTTAATACATACAAAACTTATTACCATAGTAACTACTGAACGTTTGTAGTCAATAATGGTGCAAAATTAATCGGGATGAGTACCAGGTATTACGTTTTCCTGCGACGATTCTTGCTTCTGATACATCTGTAACATATCAATTCTTGCTATATAGTTTTACATAATAACTTGGCGATAGCACCAATAAAGTTGGCATAGTCAGTCATACGAGCTGGCATAGTCTTTGTTATACAAGTGTGTAGTTGCATTATAAACATCTTTAACTAATATACCATACCGCCAATATTTTATAGTTGTATTTTATAAGTTCGCCTATATTACTTTTACAAGTGCTATTATAAATAGCACATTCCATATCAACTGGAACATTCTTACGCCCAAAAATAAAAAAGTGAGAAAATAATGTTTGGGAGCTCAAAATTTTCATTAAGAATAGTAGTTTAGAAAGCAGTGTAGCGATTTCGAAAATTCAGTATGGCAGCATAAGTAAGGTTAAAGTGTCTAGAATCAGGGCAACCACAAAAAAGAAGAAAAACAAACATCAACTATATAGCCAATTTATTCACGAAAATCTGAAACTGCTCATAAAATTTGCTCTTGCATATTAACTTTTGAATATGTTATTTTAGGTTTCAAGAAATTTATTATGACGGTGTCGTCGCACTCAGGCCTTGTAGCCTATTGCGTTAGCAATTTAATGAATTCCCCTATTCAGGCAGGATTCTAACCCAAAGGTCAAAAATCCTATGTGGGCATCCCGTATTTCATCGAGCACAGATAACCATTGTCGAAGTATTTGTGCCTCAAGTTCATAGGGCAGGAAGTTAGAATGTAGATGAAAGTTTCTTCCTCGCCCCCGCAGAACCTGCCACTATAGTATATGTTTTTTGAAAGGGCCGTGTCCAATCAAAAGACATACAACGGTTCTGATCTCTGTATGATCTATAGTCCAGGATGACACCCAGATGATACCCATACCCTCCTGGAGATCGTTAGGGTGGTGTCATAGAGTATGGCTTCAGAAACCGTACGCTCGGTTCCCTAGTAAAAATTACCAATTTTGTCTTAGAGGGGGACTCTAAGACCCTGGTCGTTGCACCATCTCTGTACGAGCCCTTTGCAAGAGCCCGCTAACCGTATTTATGAAGTTACCTTCACTGCTATTTCCTTGTTGACAACTAAATTTGCCTTCCCGTCAATATGGCCCTCAACCATCTGATGATGGTGTCATCGATGCCATGATGGGAAGCCGTGGCGCAAATTGAGTCGAAGGAGGTATTATCAAACGCTCCCTCAATGTTCAGAAAAGCACCGGACGTAAGTTCTTTGTGATGTAGCGACTTCTAAATTCTAGAATCAATCGGGTGAAGGACCGTCTTCACAGATTTCTTGGCCTGGAAGCGTGTTTCGACGGATACAGAAGCACTGAGGTCAATCTCTAACAAACGTTTCAACCAACCTCTCTAGTGGTTGTGTCAAAATATAATAGTACAGTAGCTAGAAATTTTAATTTAGAAACATTGTCATATCGATTAAATTTCGTTTTATTTTTAGCTTAATAGCAAATGCACCAAAGAAATATCCCTAGATGCAAATGATGCATTTATTATTAAATTATAAAAAAATCTCTAGTTATTGTATTATTATCATTTTCACTGATTCCAAGCCTAACACATAGGTCACCGAGCCACTGAGTCGGTCCAATAGTATATTCTCTTCGTAATTATTTTTTATTGTGATTGCTCCAAATTACTATTAATGAAAGTTTTGAGATCAGAAACATTTATTTGACGCTCTAATTTTTGGGTGTAAGGATATTTCAGTTGACATGAAATGTCCCTAATATTTTTCTTTTATAACTTACATAATTTTCTTCACTAACATATTTTTTGATATGTTTGAAATTGGCAAACTTAATAGATAACTCAGCTGGGGCTTCTATTAGAACTGCTTGAAAATATTGGAAAACAAGAAATATCAGAGTGATACTGAGATGAGGTTAATTTTACAAACATCGTTAGATGTAAACAGAAGATATTAATTGAAACATAATATTTTTTTCAGGATTAAGTGCCCCTGTATAATGTTACTCTGATCGCCGATAACCACACCTAGGCTCCTGAAATGAAGCTGCACCTTCTAGTTTAACTGCAACTAAATATGCTGATGGAGAATCTTGATGGGTTTGTAAATGACATCTGTGGAGGTCGAGGCCAAAGTAAATCAATTTTGGATTTTTATAGTTATATTTACAACTATGAATGAAAATGTGGAGCTTTTTTAAATATTTACTCTTCATTGAAGATATTATTTTGAATAGTTTACTTCATAATTTATTGGGTACAAAGTATAATTTAAAACTCTTTTCATATTCTTATTTAACCATATGTTTTATGTCAAATGATATCAAATTATCTGAGGTGCAATATATTTTTACAACCCAGATAATCATATTTTATTAAAAGATTTGTTATTAAAAGATTGTAGTATTGAATATATCAATATCAAAGTGGTGATTTTTACTTAATTAATGCAGGATAATTTTGAGATGCCGCTACGATATTTGTATATAGTTCAATGTTAGTAACCATGGGCGTACGAAGTTAAATAAATTCTATATTCTTCAACATTTGTTTTATTTTTACCTTCATGTTCTTATTCACAGCTGACAAGTTATTATCTGAATTCTCCATCGAATTTCATATTCCTGGTATTGGTACTCACAGCTTATTGTTTGAAAACTGTCGAGAAGGTATATGAGCTCATCTTCAATGGCTCCAACTAAGGTGGTATCATCTGAAAATTTTAAGTTAAAAAACTTGTTCTTTCGCCTATTACTACTCTACTCTGCCAGACTTCTAGCACCTGTTCTATTGTGTGTTCACTATAGATGTTAACACGTTCGCAGACGATTACATATTGTCAGTGAGCACTCAAAATGGCACCACTATTCCATAGGGTTTGCAATTTACCGAAAATTTAATTAAACGATAAATCAGTAGATAAAATCGTAAGTAAAAGTACCCAAAGGAACCTGCATTTGAAAAAAAAAAGTGACGCCTTCTTTATACTTGACGAAGAATTAAAAATTTTTATTTCGTTCACCCTCTTTGATCGTTCTATTTGACTTACAGGGGGTTTGATGCATTACATTTGACCATAGATGACTTTTATTTTTGCCAACTTTGGTGAAAGTACTCCTTCGTATCGAACAGATATTCAATTTGTGTTTTCTATTTTTTTACAAGTTAATGGATTGGCCTATACATATCGGACAGAGGTATATCTTTTAAGAATTTTATTTCAAATAAGCCAGTATTTTTAAAATTCCCACTCAATTACTAGTAGAAGATATATTAAGCAGATAAGTAGAAAATCCGTGAATGTGCGTTAAAAAGTGCATATGTACAAAGTTATATAACTTTTGACGCACCAGGAATTTTTGGGCGAAAATACTTTTTTCGTAATCAGATCATAATACATAAGAATTAGTAATAACATTTCCAGTGCAATGTTGTCGCCGAAACTGTACTGTAAATTGATGTTGTACTATAATAAGATTAAATTTCCAAAGTTTTCATATTTCTAACGATTTCTTAAGAAAAAATGTTGTCGTTTAACAAAGACTCTACTAAAATATTGAGTAATGACCACGATAATTGTATCGTGATAATGGCCAAAATCTGAGGAATGTTAAGTTTGAATATTTGTATAATGTATCAAGCATATTCTATGCCTTTTCATTATTTTCATATATTAACTTCATTATGTTTTCACTGCACTTTCATAATTTGTTTTTTTGTGATAATTACGTCTCACAGGAAATTACGATAGAATGAATTTTACCAGGGACTTTCCCTATAAAAAAAATATTTTGTAGTAAGACTTGCTTTAGTATAGTCAGATTGGAAAAAGGAGCAGTGTCTTGGTCCACCATACCACCGATCCATAGGTTCTTACAACTCTAATGTAGGGTCATCTTGGAGTTTAACCCCCAGTTTTTTTCCAAACATCTGCCTGCACTTTTTCAGGGCAATTGTTGCTCTCTGTGTGACTTTTTGGATGTGGGAATTCCATGTCAGCTTTTGGTCGAAAATGCCTCCTAGGTATTTAACCTCTCTGGGAAATGGAATTTCCACTCCATTGAGCCTTAAGGGTTTTAGGCCCCCCAAGGCTCTTTTCCATGTAAAGGTGACGACTGTAGTTTTGTGGGGATTTATGGAAAGTCCTTCCTCACTACACCACCTGTCGACAATATTTAGGGCTCTTTGTGAACGCTCTGATATCGTGTTCGCAAATCGCCCCTTGAATACTATTGCTAGATCGTCAGCATATCCTAGGCAGTAAAAGCATTCTGCGGAAATTTTTCGGAGGAGTCCGTCAACAAGGGTTGCCCACGGCAGTAGCTGCTTGACGGCAGCCTATACTCACTTTTGCCGCAATGGTAGCCTCACCTAGATTGCATACTATTATCCTCTTCTCTAGGCTGGCTTTAATCCACTGGCAGAGTACTGTTGGGACTCCTCTATTTAACAACACAATCGTTAAAGATTGCGTTGTCGCGTTATTGAACGCTCCTTCTATATCTAGAAATGTTGTCACTGCCATTTCTTTGTCATCTAATGACTTTGTCAGTAGCCTATTTAAATCATCCAGCGCGAGGTCTGTTGACTTTCCCGACTGGTATGCATATTGACGCTCACTAAGGGGGCTCTCCCTTAGTATTTCGTCTCTAATCTACCTGTCCAGTAGTCTTTCCAACGTTTTAAGTAGGAAATAGGACAGGCTTACACGTCTATATAATTTGGGCGTTTGGGTTGATATCCTACCTATCTTTGGTAGTTAGGTGACCTTCACCTTCCGCCATATGTGTGGTATGTACTTACAGGCCCGACAGGCTCTGAATATTTTACACATGTGTGGTATTTGTATATTCTGTCCTTTTTGGAGCAGAATTGGGTAAATTCCATCCATTCCAGGAGACTTGAATGGTTGGAACTTGCTAATTGCCCATCTGATCTTATCGGATTTTACTACCTCATTGGCTAGCCAGCAGGTCTTTGATCTGGGAATTGCACGGCCTCCGAACCCTCCAATATCAGTGAGCCCGGAAAATGTGCCTCCATGAGCAATTTGATATTTTCCGTTAGTGTTTCTGTGTAAGTTTCATCCTCTTTCTTAAGGAAGCCTACTTCATTTGCAGTACAACCATTCTTGGCCAAGATCCTTCTGGAGGCTGCAAGGCCATCATTGACCTCTTCGCAAAACCTCTTCTATGAGCCTCTTTTGGCCTTGCGGATTCCGTTATTGTACTGCGTGAGTTTTATTTTGTAGGTATCCCAATCTTGGTTGGATCTGTCCTTATTGAACAGTTTCCACCAGATTGCTTTACCTCCGTTTTTCTTTGTTTTCTCTGGGCAGTTTTCCTGGTAAGCAGCTATTATCTCCTCACTTACCTATTTCACTGCCACCTCAATGTTCTCTACATCTCCTCTGGATGCTGTTTCTCCCTCCAGGTGCCTTCTGAGGGAGTCTGAATAGCCTTCCCAGTTGGTTTCTCGGGGATTTCTGAACTTTGTCTCCATCAGAGATGGGGTCGTGATATCAAATCTTATGTGCCTGTGATCGGAGTCTGGTGGCTCTTTTGATACATGCTAATTTATAATGTTTTCGCTTATGTTGCTCGTGGATAAGGTTATATCCAAGACTTCTTTACACACTGAAGTAACAAAAGTAGGGGTCTTGCCTATGTTGGCTATTAGTAACCCTTCACTTAGAATGAAGTGTAACAGAGATTCACTCCTTACGTTGATGTTGGTGCTTCCCCACACTATGTGATATGCTTTGGCATTACATCTTTGGAAGGTTCCTTCTTCCGCAATAAGCAACTATGTCGCTTAGTAATTGCGAAGGACAGGATCTTTCCTCGCCTGGAGAGTAGATATGACCCAGCTCTTCATCCCAGTTAGGGTAGCTGTATCAAAATCATCGGTGCAAAGCACCGGAACTAATATACAACCTATTACTGAGCATTATACACGCCCTTGGTTTACTTGAGAGTGTATTGTACAGCAACTTACTTTGTAAAAGCTTTAGGCCTGCGGGCCTTCCCTTTACAAGCCAGAGTTCCTGTAGAAGGGCAATATCTATGCCTTCTTCTTCGAATCTCCTACACAAAATGGCCGAAGCAGCCTTAGTATGATGGAGGTTCGCCTGCAGGCCCCTGATCTTTTTCTTGCTTTCCATGTGGTTCGCACGAGCAGCTACGGAAATGTGAGTCCGCTCGGTCAGAGTCCCGCGTGACCGAGTAAGGCATAGGGGGTGCTGCCTGGTGCCCCTAGGGAAACGTTTGCGACCGCATTTGACCCTGCGGCCACTCAGCCCTTGGCACGTTGTCTTCCACCTTGGCTTGGATTGAGTCGTCCCTTGGGTGACCCTGCCAAGAGTACTAGATTCCCGCCGGCATCGCTCTCAGAATCACTGCAGTTACTTAAGTCCCTCCACCACGACAAGATCCCACGACTCCTCGGAGTGGTTTAGTATAGTTGATTACACAATTCTTATGCGCGTAAAAAATGCCGGCGTCTTTGATCTTTACCGCACCTCCAAAGACGCCGACATTTTTTACATGCATAAGATTTGTGTAGTCAACTTTATTCACGTTTAATGGCAATAATTTTTATTACGTCATAAATCATGAATCATAATAGTACTTCTTTTCTAATGATATTTTTTTACGTATTCTATATAATACAATTGAAATTATTTTTAATATAAGTTGTTTGTTATGTTGCTACATAAAGTAGATTAGGGGCGCACTACTAAAATAATTTGGCAAAATATTTTAATTTTTTAACAAACCTACGACTGTCCGCCCATCTGTTTGCCTGTCTGACGTCTGTTTTTCAGTCACGCTTATTGTAAACACGATATCTTAAGAAAAGAAATATGCAGACTGAAATTTGAATAGTAAGTTAATGGTCGCTATAAGATGAATGCTGTTGTTTTAAAAAAATTATCAGTAGATATACAAGTCATGGCACATTTAAGGGGGAAAAGAAAGGTACATGAAGAGTGTGCAACGTTTGATAAGACTACAAAACTAATAATCTGCGTAGTATAATCACCAACTAACACTTCAATAATCAAATTGTTACCATCGGGAGATGGAGCATTACAAATACAGCAATTATAATCAAAAAAATAATTTATTAAAAAAAACTGCGTCAATAATTATGTAAGATTTCAAAAAACATCCGAGGAGTATAATCATATTATATATGTTTGATTTGTTTTTATTTGGAATTTTGTTGCATTTTTATGCAAGAATTCAGGCTGCAGTTTTTTGCAGTGTTTGTCAAAATTTAAGTGTATTAATACCTTCATATTTGCAATTCAGTTATATAGTACAGTAAATTCGTAAATATATCAAAGAGATGTTTCTACATTACCCGGGGGGGCTTGAAACTTTATAATGGTGGATTCTACTCCTTTTGAGAGGGTGGCATCCAAAAAACAACTAAGATTTTAATGCAATTTTTCACATACATCGATAGTCTCTAAGTTACAATGATTTCAAAATTGCAGCTTGAGAAAATACATATCTCAAAAGGTTTTCGTCGAGTCCAATAGAGCCCAATAAGAAAACTTATAAAGGGAGGATGAGTTTTTAAAATGTATGTAGAATTAATAGTTTCGAAAATTTGAAAAATTTATTAGGCGAGGTATTTAGCTTAAATGTTAAATATCTCTTGGCACTTATATAAACAATGTTAAAACCAAAATAAAACTAGAGTAAACATTTAGTTCTTCGGTGATTTACTGAACGTTTTATATAATCTTTACACATTATATAAATAAATAAATAAAAACACTCAGTATAAAATAAAGTAAAAAAGTGAAGGAACTATCCAAAACCTTGGATTCGGAGTCAATTTAATTTCAATTCAATTCAATAGAAGTTTATTATAATTCATGGTACAAAAGTGTGCCTCCCAGGGGATTCGTAGTAAAAAACGTAAGAAATCCACCTCTCCCTGCCACGTAAAAAAATGTAAATTTTTACATTATAAGCGATGAGTTGAAATCATATTTTAACGGTTGGATATCCAACAATTATTTAGTAATTCAGTAAAAATTCAAATACGCTTCCGTTAATATGTACATAGCATTACACAGTGATGGTCGAATTTTTGCCCGCTCAAAGCACTTACTTTAGAAAAAATTTCATCCGCCATATTGGAGAGCAATTGTAAATCTCTCAATTTTGGCTTGAAACTTGTAATCAGCTACCTCAAAAACCTTATAGAAACTAAAAATGATACCTTTTATTACAAAAATCAAACAAAAAATTATCCTTACAAAATTATTTTTTTTATTTCTATTTCTAAATTTTACATATTTTTTACATCTAAGTACACTGTATAGTAATATATAAAATATCTCTAAGAAACATTATTTTGATTTAGAACTCCAAAATTGCGTTCACCAGTATAATTAATTAACTAGTATCTAACGAATTAAATCGCATACTAAATCAGCTCAACAAGGACCTCTTAGTTGAATGAACATATTTTAATTGAAAGTGGGAAACACAAAATTACAGGATTTAATTATGACGCCCACTATAACCAGTTTAAGCAGAAGTAGAAAAAAATATAAGCGGTAAATCAAGATATAGATTTATTAAAGGACGTAGCCATTCATAAATCTTAGGAAATATTTGCGGATCAACGGTTAACTGATTAAAATTTCAAATTATGTAAAATCGGCCCACCGCCCAGATAAAATCAATAATTCTACTGAAACTTATTACCATCTTGGAATATTACATCACGTCTATAAGAATGCGTTAAAAAAATAATTAATCATTTGAGAGGTTAAGCGTTGGACATGTCATCTATTTCTAAACTTTGTTAGCTAATTTTGTTGTAATCCTGCCACTTGTCAGCATTGTCAATAGCAAACCAATTTTAACGATTCAATATATCGATATGCCCTAATTCATTCTAGCCTACTCGATCTAAGTCAGTTTGCGGAGTAGACCAGCTCCTTTGGTCAATCTTCATGTACACAAACGACGTTAACGAATGCAGTTGGTCTAGTATATCATCTGGACTAGTCTACTTATATTAATTTTTTTATTGTTGCGTGTGAAAGTGACTCTACAAGTTTGATCGTATTGTTGTAGTAAAAAGTGCAAGTGGTTTTTTGTTGAAACAGATTAAATGCAATAAAAAATTACGAAAATTCGTTAAACCGGAGCCTACTTATATTAGGAAAGCAATAATGAAATCTTTTATCAGAGTGTTTAGTAAATTTTTGCGTCGTGAAATGCTTAAAAATTGTAAAATTCATCAGTAATCCAGCCTTTGGCAATTGTTAACACATAAAATAACAAGAAATGGGTTTTCCATGAATAAAGTTTAATATTAAAAAGGGGCGAGTTAAGTTGGTCCACCATTTATTTTTTCAAACTTTCCCCTTCGCAAAGAGCGCCCCCAAAATAATTTGCTGACGACCTATCCGTTCCCGAGTTATTAAGTTTTGAAGGTAGGGAAGGGCTAAGTTAACGTTTTTTTTTCTCTCACATTAACAAAGAAATACAAATTGTAAAGAACAGCAAGCGCCTTTTGCGCTCCCAGTAAAAAAGTTAGCGCTCTTTCTAGAGCCGTACTCTAAGGGTAGATAAGTGGGGGGAGGAGCAAGTTTTCACGCCTTCAAAAAAAATGTTTTATTTACAGTTTGGTAGAGGAGAACTAGCGTTCATTTGCTCTCCTTGAGTTATAGCCGAGGAGCGAGACCCTTGAAATAAGCAAACCAAAAGTGACCAATACAACTCGCGAACATACAAAAACTGAAATCTTATGTAAAATGGCTTACCGAATTCGATTATGGAGGTCGAGATTCGATTCAGAATGCGAAATCGGAGAAAATCGCACTTTTCACATTTTTTTGAAATATCTCAGAAATTGAGTATTTTACATTTCCCATCTTATAACTTTGTTTTAAACCATAGACTCGGCTTGAAAGTTTGGACGCATATATCCTGAAACATAATGAATCAATTGTCAGACATAAAATTGTACCAAAGATAATATATCTGGTACATAAAAAATATTTGTATTCGAGATCCCATGGATTTTTCAGTACCGGTATTGAAAAAAATCTGTATTGAGAAACTGTTTTATTACTGAACATACTAGCATAAGGCCATAATATATAATTTAAGATCTGAATTGAATTTTGAAATACAAAAAATCGCTGATTATAAGAGTTTGGTGGTCCTAGAAGTGTAATAAGTTTGAACGGTGTACGTGCTGCATTAAATTCTGGGTTATCAATGCAGATCGGATCATCACTTTAACTGCTAATATCTCAAAAATGGAGAAGCTAATAAAATTTAAAAAATCATGTGTTCTTTATATGACTATTGTAAACCTCGATGAAATTTAAAAAACGTTGAACAGATTTAAAGATCTGCTAATTTATACAGAAAAATATTCTATTTTTCAAAGAGATTTTAACCAACAAAATAAGCATGAAGTAACGTTCTAGACTAGAGCTCAGAAAATTTAAAATAAAAAGTTATGAAAAAAAAATGTCACCGCACGAAGAAAACTGTGCTATATCAATGACTAACATTTTATTCACATAGAACACCTATTTTCCTAGATATAATGGATTATGCTGGTGTGGTTAAAATATCCTTAAAAAGTGACACATTTTTCAATATAACTGTTCAACGTAAGTTATTAAAATTTCGGATTGCAGTAGACACAATATGAATACTTAATTTTTTAAATTTTATCAGGTCTTCCGTTTCTGATGTATAGACGGTTAAAATGAGGGCTATTTTGTAAACGGCGCGCGGCGCATTGTAAATATGCTCTCAGAACATGACAACAAAATGCGCTTTCCGTAGATGGTAAATCTCTAATACTGATGAATATTATTTAAAGGGCAATATTTTGAATGAACATACATTTTTCTGTTTCTCTTGTTGGGATTCTCTGTCACATGTATTTTCATCTATAACAGTATACTTCTTTTTATCTGTTTATTTAACTTCGGCCTATTTCCGCTACCAAGGCCTATCACCTTCGGCAGGAGGCGAGCTACCCCCAACCTGGAAATTATGTCGAGCATCTTCTCTTTCGAAGAGTAAGGATCTTTTACTTGCCTAACATTTAATAGACAAGGGACCGACTGCTTTACCTCCCCTCCGAAGGATGGTATACCCACTACGTAATCCTCGTCTTGAAATTGCATAGCTTCCGCGTATACGCTGATATACAAGCCACTAGAAGGTGGGACTAGATCGCCGATTTCCCAAGATGGATTTCACCATCCAAGTACTAGCCGCGCTTAAAGTTGCTTGACTGGATCATCGAAATACAATTTTCCAATTCCAATTAAAGATCTTTAATTTTATGTAACTATTTGTACCCGTCAGAGTGTATAGCATTTACTTCATTTGTTTACATTATATGAATAGTTACGTGACAACAAACGCGAGAACCACGCGATGTCACGCGATGGCCAGATGTAGTGGCCGAAAAGCTTCCAGGCACAATCATGAGAATATAATGCAAGTTTATTTGCAGCTCACTTGCGTTTTAGTTTTGATATTAAGTTAAATTATTGAGACGACTAAAGCTTTTGACATTTTATCATATATAATGTTCATCTAGGGAAAATGATAAAAGCTTTATTTCCAAAATACATGTACAGTCAAGACGCCTCTACGTTCGCCCCAGAAACGATATACATATACAATTGATATTTCTTTATTATTTACCATAATAAAATTTTTGATGAACATGGAAACTGTTTTGGAAAATTTTGAAAAATCAGGGACAAAAATCGGAAATCTGGCTTGACAAATCGCTAGGCAAACGAAGATTTAAAAAAAATCCGATAGCTTAAGTATTAAGACCTGCAGACTGATTTAAAAGAAAAAGATACTTTGAGGCCATTGTGCGACGGCTGGAGGCAGCGGTTACAATATACTGCATATCCGCTACTTACTAATGTAATTTTAAAATAATGTACCTAAAACGGAAAATTAGATTACGCTTAATAAGCCCATTCTCTTAAAAGTGTCTTATGATTATAGTGATATATCTGAGCTTACTGGTTTTGTATTAATTTTTGTTAATTTTTAGACCGTCTACGTTTCCGTCGGTTTGCCATATGTAACGATTATATTTCCCATCATTACAAGTTATTACAATACAATTTTCATTATTAATTAACATTTTTTAAAACATCGTACTATCTCTTCGCGACTCACACTGAACTGTGATCTTGCATCTTTCGGAGTTTCGACCAGTAATGACCAATTTTTTACTCGAACGAAGAAAATATTTAAACATAAAATTATCGGGGGATCAATTTTTCCGATAAAATTTTAAGCACTAGTGATGTTACATACGATAAATTGAAGAAACTTTTTATTGCCCATTAACATGAAGACAAACGCAAGCGTTTGTAGGACGATAAATTATTGATCTCCCGATAATTTTATATGTTTAAATAATAATAAAAAGTGATAATAAGTTTCTTCTAAGCGATTTCTCGAATCTCTTTCCCCCCGATTTATCATATGTAACATCACTAGTGCGTAGAATTTTATCGGAAGAATTTTTTTTAGATCGTAGTTGTCTAGCAATAAAGAGGAAAAATTGATAGTTTATTATCTGATTAAATCCCGAGCGCTTTAGAGCGAGATATTTAATCTTTGATAATTAAATATTAATTTGCACGAATTATATTATTATATTGGCAGCCCAGTTGGCAATTTAACTAAAGAAGAAATTTGCAGATAAAATTTGAAAGCCTAAGTGGTATTTGGGGCAATGTTTCACGAAATAAAACATGACTTATGTCGAGATTACAGCGACCATTTCGCTCATTAACGTGATAGCCAATAAAATCTCGTTTTATGACAACATTCAAATGTCATTATTAGTAGTAAACCAATCTAGATCTGCTTTTGCCATTACCAACAATTAGAACAAGAATTATCGCTCTAATTTTCTCTATCGACGCATCGACAGATTTATCACAGTAATATATTGAGATATGCCATGTTTTGTTTCATAAAATATCTTCTGCTTTAATATTTTATCTGTACATTTTTTCTACAGCTTTTTGTTTACTGTTAATGTAACTTGTAAATTGTAGTATTATATTTCATTGTAGTACTATAATCATACAAACATAACATAAACACAATATATAAGTACACAACTCCAAATGGAAACACCAAGGATGTTTGGAATATATGGCTGGGGATAAGTTAAACACAGCTTTCAATGATTTAGAATAACGTAGTTACAAAATAATTATCACTGCGGCAAATAAAATAAAATAAAAATGCCTACCAAGTAGGCAAATCAAATATTACATGTGTAAAAGTTAAACACACTAGCTATGGAAATAAATCAACTAAAAATTTACTTACATAAGGTAGTTAATCACAATGTAACAACACGTTAATAATAAGGAAAATCAAAAGTATGCACTATACCTTATAATTCGTTGTACTTAAAATTCTCTCTGCTTAAACAAGAAAACCTTAACTAAACCACTAAATTCCTTAATGTAATGTTACTAGATAGCGATACTAGAACAATATTTCGTTTATATTTCTTATATCGGCAACCTTAGAACGTAAAGGCAGGAGATTAGTAAATGCAGTAGTGCTCTATCATTCTGTCTTTACTCGTAATGTGATTGGTAGAAGCGTACCCGAGAACTCTTTACAGTGAAGATTTCTCAGCAATTTTGGACAGGTTTATGCATTGCAATACCTATGGTTCAATGTTTATGTTTTTCCTAATTCTCATTACATTTAAAATATGACGACTTCAAGTTTTTGCAGTTGTGTTAGTTAAATTTTCACGTTTACTTGGTTTTTTACTAGATAAGTCGTTTTGGTCCCGGTCATTTTTATATAACGTAAATGATAAAATTGAAAATAAAATCAGTAAACATTAAGAAATGACAAGAAAACTTCTGGAAGTATTTAATTTCAAAAAATGTTTTTCCACGACTAACGTTTTTATTGCGTAAAACATATGTTTATAATAATAGTGAAAAAGGTAAAGAGCGCAAAAAAACTAACATAATTTCACTCTTCTATATAGCCGAATTCAGGAGTGCATTGGAGACAATTATGACTTTATTTTAACGTTTAACCTAATTTTGAAATGTATTTGTCTAAATATGGAAATAGAGGGCTGTCGTAGAGAAAATATTGTATGAAACTCATGCATAAGTGCCTGTTATTCACGCATGGGATTGCCGCACTCACTTACGGCTCGTGCGTCAAACTTCCCATTCGTGAAAAAAAGTACCACTTTGGGCACTTGTTGTATAAATTAGTATTTATGTATTTAATTAATTTGTTCGTGAAATATTCTCCCCAAATAACACTTGTGCTTTTTAAATTTTACTTATATATTTTTTTCTCAAGCTAAGTTGCCAAAAAGTAATATAATTCATGTAAATTGGCAGTTTGTGGAGAAGAATGCAAGATAAGCTACTACATCCTAACGATAAACCACCAAAAGTACCTAAGAACATATCTGATCTATCAACTAACTAAAAAGGAGGGGCGAGCGTAGAGGCATCTTGACTATGTACGTATTTCGATGCATAGAGTGAAGCAAGTTCATCGCGGTTAGTAGTTATCAATAAATCAGTTAATAAACTGTCAATTTCATACAATTCTAATTGATTTTGCATACGATTATTTCACTCATTAACGTGATAGCCAATGAAAGCCAGTTTTTTGACAACATTGCATCAATCAAATGTCATTTTTAGTGATAGATAGATTGATTTTTGACAGTAAGAACCCGAAAAATTATCACTCTTATTTTTTGTATCGATGCGTCGACAAATATCGCAGTAATATTTTGACATATGTCATTGATAAATATGTATACCTACTTTGTTTTTTACTAGATAAGTCGCTTTGGAAATGTATTTTTATGTGATGTAAACGATGAAATTGAAAATAAAGGTCAGTAAACTTTAAAAAATTATAAAAGAACTTCTGAAGGCAAGTAATTACAAAACATAATACTAATGATATGCTTAATGAATTATTTATTTGTGAAATATTCTCCCCAAATACCACTCTTGCTTTTTTTATCTATAAATTCTTGCTCAAGCTAAGCTGCCGAAAGGTAATTATAATTCATGTAAATTGGCAATTTATTATGAAAGATTAAGGGCCGGTTTTATAGGTTCAGATTAAACTAGAGTTTAACCAGAAGTTTCACCTAGAGGTTTAAATTGTAGATTTTAGTGTTTTGTAAAATACCGTTTTATAAGCGATTTCACTTTGTAAATATTATTTGTGAAATTATTGGCGTACTTTTGAATTGTGCCCCTTGTTGTGTCTTACTTTTTTGTGAGCGTGTATGAGTCCTTTTATACAGTCTTCGGCGCTGACGCCTTAAGTATGTTATGCTATAAATTAATTATATTTTGATACGTTTTTTCCTAAGTCGAAGTTTTGATTTATTCTTCGACTTAAGTCGATTTTTGGAGGGTCTATAACAATAACACTGACGATCTTGACAAATGCTTATAAAACGGTATTTTACAAAACACTAAAATCTACAATTTAAACCTCTAGGTGAAACTTCTAGTTAAACTCTAGTTTAATCTGAACCTATAAAACCGGCCCTAAATCAGATTAATGAGATAATAAACTGTTAATTCACACTCTTTATATTACCAGGCAACAAAGCTTTCGAAAAAATTAACCGATAAAATTCTAAGTACTAGTGATATTACATACGATAATTTTGCATGTTGATACTGTCAAAAGCCGATCTAGGTTAGTTTACCTCTAATAATGATATTCTATTTGTGCAATGCTGTCATGAAAACGGGCTTTCATTGGCTACCATATTAATGAGGGAAATAATCGGTATAATTTATTGAACGATGAAGTCTGTTTATAAATCAACTAATATGTATCTAGGAGCTATATGAATAATATCTTAATCAAGCTATCAAATTTCAACGTAGTATTTATTATTCATAATTTTTAAATGAATCAATAAAGTATTTGTCCGCTTCCGTGTACGTATTGATTTTACTCAGATGACTCACTCTGTACCTACTCATTTAATAAAATCTAATTTATTCACTATAGTATTTTTATTAATAATAATTAATGTTCTACTGTTATTACCGCTGATCTATTTTTATATAATACAGCAATTGACTGTAGTGTCAACACACATTATCCTATTTAAATAGACACTCAGTTTCGCGAATTGAAACAAAAGCGTTAATCATTAGACGCAATTAAATCCCTAATGATAACTTTCTATTTCTCTGGCGTGGATGAGTGGCAATAATTCCCTATTGGTCTGGTGTATTATGAGCGGCCCCGGATCATCTAGGAGGGGACTATCATAAGTGTTGTATTCGCTTGAGATTGTATGTGTGGGAGGCATAATTTGTTTAAATGTTGGTAGGGAACGAACTATTCACTTCTAATATGCAATCATCTCCTTCATTTACACACTATGTAGTCAAAAGCCTACAATAATTAATTCTTAGTTTGTTTTTGTGAGAGAAAGTAACACGCATGTAATCGGCTTGATTTACATTGTCGATCATTAATTCTGCTGAATTAATTAAGCAGATATATGCATGTAAGTGCTCTGCACACTGCGTCTAGGGTGGACTTTATTTCTTCACTTGCAGATTTTTATGGCATCCCTCCCAGAATTAGCTCATTTTAGAAAAATAATCCTTCTCAGAGATCGACTCAACTGCATAATGAAAGAAAGTGTCGAAGAAGCAAGCCTTAAGGCTAGGATTTTGCAGAGTGAGAGGGAAATATGCGTTTATTTTCGGTTTATTATAAATATTTAAAGAATCATAAATAGTATAATCTTTAAAATAATTTCAGATAATTCCCATTGCTCTAAGGAATACAACCATATATAGTTTTTATCATTAATTTTGTATATAGTCAAATACCATACATTAATAATGAAATTAGGGACTATTTTCATTGACGATATTTAAATATAACAGAAATTTTTAATAAAAAATATATATAGTTGTATTCGTTAGAACATTAGCAAGTATCACTCCGCAAAACCCCAGCCTTAAACGTTTCAAATTTGAAAAGTACTATATAAAATCTATTTTAGAGGATTTTTGAAAATTTTATTTTTCTAATGAACAGAATAAATTTTTATTTGTGCTAAAATTAAATTTTACAAAAAGAAACAATTCAGTAATAGAAACCTAGAAAAAGGTTTGTTCGTGATTCCTGTCATATTTAAAATTTGTAAATAAGACAATAATAAAACTACATGTAAAAAGTTTGTAAAAAAGCAATAAAGTAGTACTTACTACTAAAGTAAAACTAAATAAAATAATACAATAAAATAATATAATGTATTAAGATACTAATTCTACAAGTTTCTTAAATACACTGAAATAGTTCTTACTACTAAATTAATACTAAAATAAAATGATAGAAAATACATTCTTACAGTAAAGTTTTAAGTATAGGGTCATTTAGTGATATGGAAGTTTCCTACTTTTCTTCCTCATTTTAAAGTATAACAAACCAATAGCCTCAGAAAAAAATTTCAGCTCAATTGAATCAAGAGCCACAGAGATATTCGCATTTAAATAGAAACACGCTCGGCCGGCCAACAGTCCGTAGAATGACGTCACTTGGCGTGCGCCGATACTTATATTAGAGCAGCGATTTCGTAAGTCTATCGTGTCGTTTTTTTTTTTTGGCGTAGAACCAGGTCAAACATGTTAGGTTCCTTTGAGTATGTCACCGGGCATATGAAATCATATTTTACATTTTGGTCTCGAACTTTTTAAATCAATAAAAAGTGAAAAAAATGTATTTTTAAATAAAATTGTTTTTTTTTGTTTCCACCGCCATGCCATATCTTTAAAACTATTAAAGGTACCGAAATTTGTTTTGTGTCAAATTAAAGCACACACTGTAGCGCTTTTACCAATATAAACGGTTTGGGCACAATTCGCACTTTCATTTCTCTAAAAATCAGATAAACTAAAAATATACATTTTATGTATTGAAATCTTCACCAATCGATAAACTTTTTTATTTTTGAAAATATTTACATACATGCAGCGAATAAAATAAAGCCTAATAATCACAAAAGTTTTTGAAACAATATATTTTTTCCTAAAATGTACCGTGTGGCAACAGCGATTTTTTTATCAGCGCTAAATGCGACATTGGGACGCAATTAATACACCTCGCAAGCAGGGTTGGTCAGATTAGTCGCGTAGAAGTGGCGGTTGTCGAAAATCATTAAGTATTCATTGTTCGGATAAAAATTGTGACAATCGAAAATGTGCTTGTTTTAAGGAAGGGCTAAAATGTTACAACGAGTGCAAATGTCGTTCCTGTAACAACATTATTAAAGATTTCGAGGCAGATATGAACGAATTAGAATACTATTAATAAACTACATACTACATATATTTATCTATCCAAATAGAAAATTTATTTCAACAAAAAACTCATTTTATTCGTACGTTTTTACTTTCATTCATTTAAAAATGTCTAATAAACTTACTAATTAGGTGGGTAGTTAGTAACACGATTGATATTTATAGATTAGGTATTTATATCTACCTACTTGTCTTTTTATTATTAAAAGGATACTATTTTATATTTATTGTACAATTTCTTAATATTAACAACATATGATCAATACTACTGTACAATATATGAAATATTGAACAATAATATTGATCCCCTAGATGCTTTTGATCACTACTGGTTTTGGATCTATTGATATAAGTTAAACTACTACATACACACCGACTGGGACCGTCAGATCATTGCAGTCGGCAGGCTTGCTACAGCCGAGCGCGCAAGAATATGACTTTGCCCCTTAAAAAAAATCGCTGACTCAATACTATGAACGGAACATGAAAAATTTGTATCCTAAAAACTGTTTTCAACTATTGGCTTCAATTTGTACGCAGCATGTATATACAAATTTTCATAAATAATTTTTTTTCTCGATTGTTTAAAATTACGCTACTGAAAATAACAAGTTTGAGTTTCCTATTATTTTCCAACTTAAAAAAAAAATAAATCGGGTTTACGTGGGACGTTGTTCAAAGCGCTATTGTGTCTACTTTAATCTAAAAAAAAATAGATTGATAGCACAAATATTTTCAGAGATATAACGGTGGAGACGTTAAAAAATATATTTAATTAAAAATCTATTTTTTTGAGTTTTTCCGAAATAAAAAAGTTCTCGACCACCAAAAAATGTAGTAAAAAATGATTTCGTGTACACGATTATTTTACTAAAGAACTAAGACTGGTTTGGTTCTACGCCGGTTTTTTTTCTCGAAAACTAAGCGACTTTACTTCCAAATTTTACTCTACTAACTTGCATTCACAGCCGTGTTCACTGGGCGGTTCAGCCATCTGACGTCACAACTTGACTACATGGTTATCCCGAGCGTTTTTAAGGGCGCCGACTTTAATAATTTTTTTATACATGAAGGCGGCGTCAGTAAATTCTAATTTGTGGCATACTTACTATACTCACCAAGCTCTTTCAGAATATGTAATAATAAAAAATTGTTAAATGAGCCTATTTAACTATACAAGTTAGAGTATTCTATATTGACAAAAATATAAGGCTAGATAAATATGTAATCAAGACTTACATTTGTATTTTTAATCCACATTTTAATTTTTTTACTGAATAAAATGATGCTGCCATTAAATAGTCTAAGTTTATTCGGTAGTATATTGTAAATTTTAGATAAGGAATACAGGACATATTTTTGAGTTGTCGTTTTATGTGAGATAGGAAATATACATTTATGATCTTTTAAGGCTCTGGTGTTGTATTCATGTTCAAAAAGGTTTATAGAATTTTTATTCCTGTAATAATATTTTAATATATCAAATTTATACAGTGAGAACATTAAAATTCGGGAACAAGATTCTAATTGGGTAACGCATTGGTTTCCTATGGATTATTTTTTGACAGACAAATACTTTTTCTGGATTATCATTTTTTTTTATTATTTTAAGAACAGAATGGCATATGTTAACAATGGCTGTACAAGAGCATTAAAACAATTCCTAATCAATGTAAATATGCATTTCTTAAATCTTTTTGAGTTAAGGCATTCATGTCATTTAAGAGACTGACCGATGATTACACCGAGGTATTTGATGTTAGTTTATTCAATATACGAAGTACTATTACATGCATTTCGATTGCAAATTAACTTTGTCACGAAGTAAAACATAAACTTTGATTTTGATGTATTGAGTTTTAGCAAACTACTATTCAATCATATTGTTTTAAACCATATGTGTTCAGATTTTGATCGAACATCCTCCCAAGAATCAACGCTAATATAAATAACTGTATCATCATCATAAGCCGCATCAGTATTTATAAATAGATCGATAACGCAAATTATAAAAAGTACAGGGCCAAGAAATGTGCCTTGTGGTACTCCACACGTTACTATTGATTCACTGCTGGTTTCATTATTTGTTACAATATATTGTTGTCTGTTACCCGAGATAAGTTTTTATTGAGTTATAGTAACAGCCTCGGACCCCGTATATTTTTAATTTTTCCAGAAGCTTCACATTTCTGATAGTGTCAAATGCCTTTTTTAGATCTAGAAATATACCAGCTATCTATATAATTTTATTTACATCATTATATATTTTTGTAGTCAAGGCCGTAATTGCTTCCCGAGTGCATTTATTTCGTCTGGATCCAAATTGATTATTTGAAAGGAAAGGGTATTTTTCCCCAACATTTTTGCCATATTATTTGATATGAGAGAGATTGGATGATAGTTTGCCATCTGATTATAATTTCTACCTTTATGTAATGGTTTAGCAATAGCACACTTTAATATTTGAAGAAATATTCCCTACATCATTGACATATTTATTAACTGAGTAGTGGTTTCACTATATGTAATAATATCATCTTTATGAAGGATAATCGTATGCCATATATTCCTGGAGAGACATTATTACCTAGACTGTTAATGTAGTTGGTGGTTTCCTGTTCAAGTACCAAACAGCGAATGAGCAACTTGTTTAATGTTGCTGTTTAGTATTATTATTAGTTCTTGGTATACTTTTTGCGATGTTTGAGTCAACATTTAGAAAATGACTGTTGAAACCTAGGCAATTTCTTTATTTTTTGTTATAGTACGATATTTTTTTATAATTTCTTCAAATTTGTTATTATTATTATTTTTATTATGTATTACTTCGTTTATGATTTCCCAATTTTTTTTTTTAGGATTATCTAAATTATTTTTAAATAGTTAACTAACTGATTTATAGTACCATAACAGCGATCCTAACCAAACATTTTAAATGGAACTTGGTATCATTGTGAAATGTGCAAAATAGCAATTATTTAATATCCAAAGAATTTAAATCGTTTCATCAGTTCATTAAGTTCTTCTAGTTCCCCTACACTGATGTGATATTTATTCAAAACGGTATTTATTTCGCCTTAAATCTAATCACATTATAGAGCTGATGGGAAAGAATTGATGAGACTGTACGCCTAAGAGACATCCGCGACAGATGACGTGATACAGTCAAACATGCCATACAGCAAAGAGAGGCCCAATTGCAATTGTTAATGTTTGACAAGACGTTATAAATACGAAGAGAAACATCGGCAAATAAGCTTAAATTGGAACATTGTATACCTGACATATTAGATAAATAACCCAGAATTATCAGGACCCTGAAAAAAAATTGAAGGTTTTTTTAAAATCAGAAGAGTAGTTTCGGTGATTACCTTCAACATTTAAACAAATGTACCTACGTCTTTATATTAGTAAAGACTATGTTCTAGGTATATAAATTCAGAAGTAATGAAACTAGCAATTTACATCAGACATAAAATGTTCTTAAGATTCCAGGTATGACATAAGAAATAAGAGCAAAAAATAACTCCGCATACCTTTAAATTACATAGATATATTCGATATGAACGCATGAATCGGGTTTTGTAGCGGCAATGAATATACAAATTATATATTATTATAACGGCTGTTTTAGTATGATCATATTACTACTGATACTGCTATACTGGTTAGTATATTATAGTGACGCAACTCCCTTATTATATAGTGACTAATTAATTGAGGGAATAGGTTTTTGGCGATTATAATCTTCGTTTTCATCCATTAATTTACACTTAAAATAAAATACCATAGATTAAAAAAGCAAAAGTTTAAAATGTTAATTAATTTACTACATTTTCTTCTCCTGGGTACTAAAATTCCAAGAACACTTTGGCAACATTTTAACAGATGTCAGTACGTTGTTGCCTTCATAGTCTACCTTTATTATTGTCTCTATATTGACGTTTAATTGGATCGCCGAATCAATATATATTATAAATATTCAATAAGATTAAGTTATGGACCGTTGGCTGCTCCATTAACAACTTTATTATTCCATTTTAGCCATTACGAAGGGCTGTTATAGTCATAGCTACGTTCCGATGTGGCGCAATTATACTATGACTAGTGTTATATCAGCCCATCCTATAACTGAATTACCTCCTAATTGCATTTACAATTAATCTTTATCTTAACACATTAAACGAAACGTACCTACATATTTCGAATTTAAGGAGATAAGAAATGTCACAATGAAGTTAAATCCTGAGCTCGGCAACATCTCTCAATCAATCACCTAAATATTCTGACTCCATAAAGTAATAACTCAAAAAACCGTTGCCCAAGGAATCACTACTCCACATCCAGATTTTCTATCCATGGCTCTCACAACGAAAAAAAAATTGGTAAAGATATTTACCAAAAACTTCCCTCTTTAATTATTTCCTCTTATTTGTCGGACGTTTTATGATTCATAAATTATTCTATATTTTAATATTGGATATTTTTTATATTTCTGTTCCTAGATAGTTGTATTAACAGCATGCGATATATTATTGCCATCCGTCACATTATTTCTTTCATTTTTTTAGAGTGACCACCCTGTATATTTTTCATATTTTTTTCTTTGTGTTAGCTGAATGCGAAATGTTACCTTCCTCCGTCACATATTTTTAACTTTTTCTTTAGGTGGCCACCCTGCATATTTTGTTTGTCTTACTTGACAGTTGTGAAATATTACTCCTCACATTTATTCAGGATGACCACTGTGGGGTTCCACATAATCAAAATTAAAAATATCAAGTAATATTTCAGTGTGGTTTAATGTAGTTAAAACTTCAAGGATAAAATTTACATTAAAAAAAATTTTTTTATATCTTTCTTTGACAGCTGTGTTAACTACATGCCAAATATTATCGTTTTCCGTCACATTTTTTCATTATCTTTGCGTATTTTTTTTTCATATTTTTCATATCTGACAGTTGTGTTTACTGCATGCGGAATATTATCGTTCTTCGCATTTTTTAAAAAAAAATTAGGTAATCATCCTGTATAAGTATTTTTTGTTTTCATATTTTTCTTCGACAGTTGTGTAAACTGCATGCGAAATATTATCGTCTTCCTTCACATTTTTTAATTTTTTTATATTCTTCTTCTTTGACTGTTAGCTGCATGATAAATATTAACGTGTTCCAACACATTTTTTAATTTTTCTTTGGGCGACCACCCTGTATATCTTCTTTAATATTTTTTTTTTGACAGTTGTATTAATTGCATACGAAATATTACCGTCCTCCACATAAAAAAAAAATTGAATGACCATTTTTCTTTTTCATATTTTTCTTCTTCGACAGTTGTGTTAACTGATAATTGTAAAGGGGACCACCCTAACAAATGTTTTTAAAAATGTGGCAGAACACGAGAATATTTAGCATGCAGTTAACACAACTGTTGAAAAAGAAAAATATACCTGTATATATTTTTTTCATATGTTTCTTCTTTGAGAGTTGTATGAACTGCATGCGAAATATTGTCCCCGTCGTATCTTTTGATTTTTCTTTGGGGCACCACCCTGTATATTTTTTTTCATATTTTGCTTCTTTAGCAGTTGTATGCATGCGACATATTATCGTCCCCAACCACATTTTTTATTTTTTGTAGTTGACCACCCTGTATATATATATATTTTTTCCTATTTTCCTTCTTTGACAGTTGTATTAATTACATGCGAAATGTTATTGTCCTCCATTCCATTAAAAGAAAAATGTTTTTGGTGACCACCTCGGTGACCACCCTGTATATTTTTTTTTCATATTTTTCTTTTTCGACAGTTGTCACATTTTTTAATTCTCTTTTTTTAGTGACCAACCTATATTTTTTTCATATTTTTCTTCCTTGACAGTTGTGTTAATTTCATGTCAAATATTACTGTGTTCCGTCATTTTTTCCCTTAATTATACTTTTTATGGGGTCCATCCTGTATATTTTGTAACGGTTGAAATTTGACTTGTCCTGTCATCCCGTGTGCTATGTCCCTTTTCAATTTAAAGCTTTAATTTCAAGGACCTGAAATGGAAACAAACAGGCTAGGTTATGACAAGTTCAAATTAATAAACAATGAGTTTCAAAATAAATTTAGACAAGGGTTCTTAAAATGTTTCTGGCTTTACCTTCAGCTTATTTGAGGTAATTTAAACAAGTGTGTAATTTAAATAACTTTAGTGTTAAATTGCACTTTGTTTTGATATTGATTTGACATTTAAAGCAGGGATTTTTAAAATCTAAAGTAGCATGTTATAAGTTTTTTTGAGCAAAAAACCTGAGAGGCAAAAAAAGGTAACCATTTTGAAATCTAGAATTTCCTGGCATTTCTCTCCTGATTTGTGAAGTGTTAGGACCTCATAAGAACTAGGGTGAGTTGGTTGCTACTGATTTAATTTTCCTGCTAGATACTTACTGGAGAAATATTTAATTCCAGGTTCCTTTTCTACTCTCGAATTTAATTATTTTACCCATCTATAATTTTATGTCATTCAAATCAAGGCTAAGACATTTAAAATTCTCCCTGGTAAAGTCTTCTGGCATTGAGAGCCTGAGCTATCTAAGGATCCCGCTAGGCATTGTTTCATCCACTGCGTGGAAACATTGTAAGAACACATTAATATTGTGAGACGCCTCCACATGGAAAGTTACCTGGTCCAGTAAGAACTGTTCATAACCTGCCGTTGTTTCTGGGTCATGTCCAGCAGCTCAACCAAGAAGCGCAACCGAATAAAGTGCAAGTAGGATTAACTCGCTCGGCGAGACGACTGTAAGTCCATCTTTTTTATAATATCCGTCTCAGCCCAAGGGGCCCACCTAAGTTAACACAACAGTGAGAAGTACCAGCCCGCAGCGAAAACCTGTCAACTCGTTAAAAGTCTCTTATTTTCTGTCGGTGACTTATTTTTGTAAGACCTTGTAAACTCACTAAACAGCTGTTATTTGGGTATTAAATTTTTGTAGAAAACCTAAAACAAGACATAGTCTAGCTCTTATCAATGTTTAAGAATTGCACATTTATTTGACGTGCACTTTTGCATTTTTTTAAAACTTTGGGTAGTCACACACATTTAACTTGTGCATTATTTCATGTTCTATTATTTTATTATTATAACCTACCTGTTGTTCAAGTGGGCAATCGCCAAAATAGCATATAGCATTTCCAGATGAATTAAATTTATCAGTTACCATTATTAATTTCAAATTTCAACTATTGTCATCGAGTTGTCAAATTTCTTAAGAGTAAGGTTGCTGTCAAACAGTAAATTCCTAATAGTAGGGGCGCGTTCCGTATCTAATGTACGAAGACATTTAAATTTTCTTGGTAGGGCTGATTTCGCGATCACTTTAATTTTATTATCGTTCATTATTTATATTTACCTTTATATGTTGATACTGCTCAGAATTTACTTAGTCATTGTTTGTCATTTATTTTGTACCACGTACATGTATTTATTATTAAATTATTATTATGATTATTCCTTGTGTTTAAAATTATTTTGCTTGTTTTGTCACTCCCCTCCCTTGTCGATCCCTAGCGATCGGCTGGCGCCCGCAAAGAAAATAGCTCGTGCATTTTTGGTAACCAACAAACAAGAACCAACGAATAAGTACATCGCCAAAGCAAGATCTTCTTAAGCGAACCCACCCCCGGCTACGACTGTAAGAGCTGTCGCGCGTGGTTGCTATTTAAAATTTCTAATCTGAAAGTAAGCGCCACAATTTTTCAACGGAATTTTCTCAGTTCTTCGTTGGAAATAGCTCTAACTGAATCGTGAAAATCGGGAGAAATATCGGAGGGTGATTTTTTACGATCACAATACTTCCCTTCGGTAAGCGAGGGAAGTAAAAATTCATAAAAACAAATATTTTATAATTTTAGCCCGCAAGACCAAGTGAATGTTGCGTTACAAACATTACATGTAAACATGTTTACCTTTTCACAATATGACATCAAATATTTATAAATACCAGGTTATTCCTATTTATCTATATTTTAATCTTGTTTTATCCCCTACCTCGTCACACCTTAATTACCGTCCACTTTAATTACCCACTAATTACCTGATAATTACCCCCCATCTACTATAATAATTTAATAGCAAGTCGAGTTTGATCTAATTTTAACAAAAATGTTTGCTGGGCTAGCACAATCATCATCAAAATTTTCATCGTACCCTTAACATCCGTAACAAATGTTATCAAACGTGGTATACAGAAAAGACTGACCAGTTAGTTAATACATCATAATGTTTGTCAAGATGTGAATAAGAAATAAGTTAATATTATAAAACAATAACATTTAATAATGTAAAATCAGATACAAAGTTTCATTAAGTTATCCCCACGTCTTAAATAAACAGAAACAATGTTTTGGACCCATTCTCAGAGAGCTGAAGCTCCCTTAGGAAGCATGCTCGGCTACATGGGAACTCATTTTACTATTTTTGCACGTAGAAACAACTCCCAAACCCACGAATTATTTCTTTAACATCCCTGTACATGTGGAAAATAATTTCTCTAAATCAAAACAATGAGTAGAAAACAATTATTAACCACATATCAGTAAGTGTGCGTATGTGCATGCTATCCTAA
Source organism: Rutpela maculata (assembly GCA_936432065.2). Taxonomy (NCBI): domain Eukaryota; kingdom Metazoa; phylum Arthropoda; class Insecta; order Coleoptera; family Cerambycidae; genus Rutpela; species Rutpela maculata. The sequence goes on along the minus strand of OW386290.2, from coordinate 67,167,718 downwards.
TTGGCATTAAGCTTTATAACATTTTTATTATTGATTTTACGAGTGACAATCCATTAGCGTTTAATGTTGCGTTAAACATTCGACATTTTCAACTGGGTTACACGGTAAGCTTTCATAGTAATCCTCAGTAACTTGCGGTGACTAGATAGGTTTTCAAAAGAGATACCAATATTATGAAAATCTACCCACCACAAATCCGAGAAACTGGTGAGTGTACACACTTCTTATATTCGGCAATGCAATGAAATATTTTTGTAATGTGACAAAAAGTAAGAGTATTTTCTTACAAAATGTGTACCTCGATGTCATGGTATTGGGTTAGGTTCTCGTTTACAAAATCAGAAAATAGTTTAAAAACAAAAAAAAAATGTATTTAATGAAACCAAAAGTTTATTTAATCCTCAAATATATGAAAATACATAGAAACATATGGTTAAATTATTTAATATCAACATTTTTATAGGGCCAAGGTCGTGAAAGTTATATGTATTGGCAAAAACTATAAATAATGTGAACAAAACTTTGTCTTTTTAGAACATGCCAAAATAAATGGATTGATTTAAAAAGTCTTTATTTATATTTATATTATATTTATTTTTTATTTTATTTATTTCATTTTATTTGTATTTATAGACCAGTGCCAATAGTTTTTGATAAAAAAAAATTCTTAGCAGTATATGGGTGAGGGGAAAATTTAGGATTAATGGTATATAATTGGGAAAAAATCGACTGAACCGCAACAGATAACCGGAAGTGGGGTGGGGGTGTGAAAAGGTGTGTGTTTGGGGGTAAAACGTGTTTTTTTTGCGATTTCTGACAAAAGTGGACCTCCTATCGAAACAAGTTTAATGTACAAGTTGTAGATAATTGAGAGATCTACAACTTTTATTTGAACCATTTTTTTACATAACCTCAAAAATTTTGAGAAAAACGCGAAACGAAACGAAAAACCAATTTTTTGTTTTTTTATTTTTATCTTCCACAAAAATAATTTAATTTTGATGAAATTCTGTGAAAATGTACATTGTTTTTACAATTAATTATTTTTTATTTATTGTTATGCATGAAAAAAAGCTGTAATTTTTTTTGAGGCGTAATATTAATTATTTTATTTTTTCGCGAATTTAATTTGAAAAAAAGGCCTAATTTTCAATAAAAAAAGTTGATTAACAAAGTTTTGATTTTTGAAAATTTCAGGACTGTATTTTTTTCATTAAAATCTCTGCTTTAAGATGGTGAAAAAAAATCACACTGTTACTATGGAAAAACATTGTCAAAAATGGAAAAACCAAAAAAACACTTTTTCCAAGATCGATTTTACCGTAAATGTCACTAATTCTCCATTGTTCATTTAAATGAAGTGTTGTAAGTTGTGCAAAACGGTAATTTCAATGTTATACGTAATAAGGGAACTTTAATTAACCGTTTAAGATTCGGACTGCTGAAAACCGAAATGAACAATAATTTTACTTAGGAAATTGATAAAAATTACCATTTTTGGCCAAGAAAAAACATTTTTTATGCTTTATGGGCACATTAAAAATAAGTTTATTACGTATTTTATATTTAATCAATTTACAAAGTAGAAATACATTATAATAATTTATATTAATCTCATTTTTTTGGGAAGCTGCTCTACATCATCAGACTCAACACAATGTTCGGTTTCTTCAGGAACTTATTTTAATGGTTGTATTTCAGAGTTAGAACAGTTTTCGGCCTCGTGACAATTCGAGCATAGAATACAGCATTTTACTCCATGCTTTCGACAGCCGCATCTTTTACTACCACAACCAGTTTCACAGCTGCAGCAGATAGATTTCAGCAAACTTTCAGGAATTAATTCTTTTTCTGTCAATTTAGGCATTATTCCGGTTAGATGGTGTTTCCATCCCCAATCCGTAGCTATAAGTTTGTTACCAAGCCAAGTTTTAATTTAAAAATAGCCCTGTAGCAGTGTTGCTCAGCTGCTCCCTCATTTGTTGTTATTTTTTCTAAATTAAATGAAGTCCTTACCGTAGCGGTTTTATATATTTCAAACCTCAATTCGTTCAGTGACATATCCTTTTTCTTACATTTATAAATAAACGCTATTAGCTTCAATCCATTTTCGGCTATTGTTTGTTTGTCTACATTTCTCCGATAAAAAATTTCTGTGAGCTTTGATAAATTTTGGTTAGCCAGTAATGATTTTACAATTGTCACATCAGCTTCGGGATCAAATACAACGTAACTGTTTGCTGCGTAGTGGCCCTTTACGTAATCCAAATACTTATTAACGATTTCATCAATCGTATCATTTCTTTGCCAAACTAGAACTACTTTGTGTAGCAGAAATCCACCATCAACAACGTGTACTCCAAATACTTTTTCGTATCATATAAACCAAATTATATGTGAGGAGAAACACAGAAGTTAATATTGAAAATTACGATGAATAACGAGCCAGTTGTGAACGCGTGTAAAGGACAGGTGGGTTGCAAGCGAGCTGGAAGAAAAGAACGAAAAAGAAGTGCGTGCGCACTCGAGAGCACGTAGTAGTAAAACTGCCCCGCCATAATTCAATTTTTGAACTTTGAATATTTTGAAATATGTATATCAATAAAATTGTTTCAATCTATGTGTATCCATAAAGCATAAAAAAGTTTTTTTCTTGCCTATAAATGGTCATTTTTAGCAATTTCTTAGGTAAAATTATTGTTTAAACATTTCGGTTTTCAGCAGTCCGAGCCTTAAACGGTTAATTAAAGTTCCGTTATTACGTATTATATTGAGATTACCGTTTTGCACCACTTAAAAAACTTCATTTAAATGAACTATGAAGAATTAGTGACATTTACGGAAAAATCGATCTTGAAAAAAGTGATTTTTTTTGGGTTTTTCAATGTTTGACAATGTTTTTCAACAGTAACAGTATGATTTTTTTACACCATCTTAAGGTAGAAGTTTTAACGAAAAAAATACCGTTCTGAAATTTTCAAAAATCAAAACTTTGTTAATCAACTTTTTTTATTGAAAATTAGGCCTCTTTTTCAAATTAAATTCACAAAAAAATCAAAAAAAGAATATTATGTCTCAAAAAAATTACAGCAAAACAATGTACATTTTCACCGAATTTCATCAAAATTAAATTATTTATGTGGAAGATAGAAATAAAAAAATAAAAAATTGGTTTTTCGTTTCGTTTCGCGTTTTCCTCAATATTTTTGAGGTTATGTAAAAAAATGGTTCAAATAAAAATTGCAGATCTCTGAATTATCTACAACTTTTACATTAAACTTTTTTCGATAGGAGATGTACTTTTGCCAGAAATTGTAAAAAACCATGTTTCACCACTAAACACACACCTTTTCACACCCCCACCCCACTTCCGATTATCTATTGCGGTCCAATCGATTTTTCCCCAGTTATATACCATTAATCCTAAATTTTCCCTCCATCCATATACTGCTAAGAATTTTTCAGACTTCTGGCCTTTGGAAACCGGTTTGGCACTGGCCTATTAGGAGAGAGTAAAATTAAAATAAAATCTTAAATTTTATATATCCGTCTTTTTTCAGTAATTTTGTGATTCAACGTATTATAAGCATTATTTAGTAAAATATTTCTAAATGGAAAAATAGGGAAGAATTGTTATGGGGTCCATTTCATATTTTATAGATTTTGCTTTTATTCAAATTACTGCCTGCGAATCTTACAGATAATTTTATAAAGAATAATTTCTTCCTCTTATGGAGGAAGAAAAAGAAGTTCTCAGTTCTGCCTGTCATTTCTAGGTTTGTTTACCTATTACTCCGTACTAGCTTTTTGGTGGTCCCATTGTAGATTCATCATTGCAGATCCCGGACGGAAGGTCCATATTACAGGGACGGCTTCTATACAGATATAATACATTGTAAATTCCTTATGAAGCATTTACAAATAGTAGAAAAACGGCATTATAAAATATTCAGTGTTGCCAGTTAAAATTTGTTGTTGGTAATAAATTTGAGTTAAAACTGGAAGGAGATGTTACAAATACGTAATAGACATCTAACAAATAATGAAACGACTTTAATCGAAGCATATTGTTTCCTGTTCACTCTAATATGTGTGGTGTACTTGTGTTCATAATAATTATTTATAGCTTTTGACTAAGTGAAACATATTTAACAAAATAAATAATTTAAATAATGAAGCGGTTTCTTCCGGGTGTTGCCGTGGTTGCCGAATTTGATTTGACTTTCCGCTGATCATGCTGTCAGCTTTTTCAGAAAGATTCTAAAAACTCAAATTGAATTCTGCTCCTCGTTATGTACCTTGGCACTGCTTCGCTTTGCTGCTTATTCGGTGTGCTTCGTTGACTGTGATTGTTAAACCACTGGTGCTTGGCAAAACCAGTTTCCATGTGCTACTTAGTCGATACCCATCTTTTCTATTGAAGTTATCATTATTTTCCATAATTTTCAGTAATTTTGTAATTATCCTAGGGTAATAACGCATATTTCTATCCAATATTTTGTTGTTCTCGTAGTCGACTTTATGGTTCTTTTTATATTGAATATGTTCTGCCACTGCCGACTTATCTGTGTGCTTCTCTGATGTTCCTTGATTCTGTACTGGATAGTACGTCATGTCTGTCCAATATAACTCTTACCACATGACCATTCCAATTGGTAAATACCCTTGGCTAGTATTCTAGGGATGGGGTCCTTCTTTGAGGGTAGTACTTGTTGAATTTTCTTTACCGTTTGGAAACGTACGTAGCGAGGCTGAATTTGTTCTTGTACGTACACTAAATCACAATTTTATTTTTTTCTTCTTTAATTATGGGGTGGGGGTAGTAATGGGACTGGTAAAGCGGGTGGCTAATGCCAAAAATTTTTTTGATACCTCTGGTTCTTGTATACACACTATATCATGATTTAATTGTTTTCACCCTCTTTAATGATAGGGTGAGGGTGGTAGAAAGAAATTTATAAGCCTTTGTTTCCTATGTACACACTAAATCACAATTTTATTTTTTTTACCCCCTTCAATAACAGGATAGGCTAATGTCAAGAAAATTGAAGCCTTTTGTTCTTGTATACGCACTAAATCACAATTTGGTTCTTTTATCCCTTTCAATAATGAGGTGGGGGTTGTAATGGAGGGTGGTAGAGGGGGTGACTAATGCCAAAAGAAATTGTATGCCCTTGGTTCTTATATACACATTAAATCACAATTTTATCTTTTATTCCCTGTATTAATGGGGGAGGGGGTAGAGAAGTTGGCTAGCGCCAAAAGAAAATGAGGTCTTTGGTTCTTATATACAATTTTTTTTTTTTTTATTTTTTAACCCCCTTCAATAAGGAGGTAGAAGTGGTAAAGGAAGTGGCTAATGTCAAAATTTTTAAAGGGCTTGGGTTCTTGTGTACTTACTAAATCACAATTTTACTTTTACTCCTTTTAATAACGTGTGGGGGTGGAAGTGGGGTGGCTAATGCCAAAAAAATTTCGAACCCTGGATTGTTGTACATATGTACATACACTTAATTTTATGGATTATTACTTTCTTACTTTACCCGTTTATCTCCATTTTTACCCACCCATTTTCTCCCAAACCTTCAACGGAATAACATCAAAATATAATCTGGTTCTAGATCTCGTTATAATACAATAGGCCAAGTCAATATCATAAACCGTTCCTAATAGTCCAATCAATGAATGCCCAAAAGGGGATTGTAGAGAACATTTTGGAGGGGAGAATTTTTCTCTTCAGGGATGTGTTGTGTGGGTAGTCAGGACGTTAACATACTAAAGTCCCCGCCCCTAGCCCCGCCGCTTCAAGGGGGAAGGGGGTGGAAAAGTTCCTTTTTTCGATTCTTCGATTATAACTCGGAAACGATGCGTCGTATGGGAAAAGGTAATCTATGCAAAATTAAACGTAATTAAATTTTCCACAAGAATGTTTATATTCATTTTCTTCCTATGTGTTATAGTTTACGAGATGTTCGCCAGCGAAAATCGATAATTAATAAAAAAAAATCAATTACGTACCTTGTATATTTCTATCAAAGCGGTTTACCGTGGTCTGCTAATAAGTCACAGTCACAAAACAATCTTTATTTTATAACACTGCACGTATTTACTAACATAATATTTTATCGAAGTCTATACATTTCCTTAAATATACAGTGTGACTCACTTAAAATGAAGATACCCTTATAACTTTTTCATTTTGTTTCCGGTTTGAATCAAATTTTACTCAAGTATAGAACAAATTAGGATCTACTTATGACCAGAAAATCATTCACCTGCTATAAAGGCAAAGCCACCTGCGGTACCAAAATATGCTGAAAAAATAAAACATTTTGAATGTTAGAAATTCTAAAAAATGCATCCAATCGGCACCACAAACGTACATACACCAAAATTTGATTTGATTATTGATGGGGGATATCTCATACATAAGCTCATCTGGCAAAGGGGGTCCTCAGTTTCCACAATTTGTGGTGGCTTTGCCTCTATAGAAGGTGAATGATTTTCTGGTCATAAGTAAATCCTAATTTGTTCTATACTTGAGTAAAATTTGAATCAAATTGGAAACAAAATGAAAAAGATATAAGGGTATCTTCATTTTAAGTGAGTCACACTGTATATTTAAGGAAATGTCTAGATTTCGACAAAATATTACGTTAGTAAATACGTCGATCATCCTGTATGGCAAATATGACTCAACTTAAATAGAGAATATTGTACTATACAATTTTTTGTATATTCCGAATTTTAAATAAAAGTTTTAAATCTAACAGAAGTTATCGTATTTAATAGATATTCGCAGCTGGCAACGCAACGTCCAAGTGCAACTTTCATTCGTTTCCTAATAGTCTTATTAAAATTATCTTAACAACAGGTTAAAATAAAATTATCACCTAACCTACGTAAAATTCATTTTGATCTGAGAGGCACACTGTATATTTCGATTTCGATGTATGTATTTTGCATACGCCCTATTTTTGGATGCTTAATCAAAAACTTTAGTATCCTTTTGATCTAAAATCATGATTAAACTTATTTTATAAGAAACATTATAGTTTATGCGCCTCTGGAGATCATCTTGGGTAACGGATATGGCCTAATTTCTGTCGGGAATATTTTACAATGCTAATGTACGTATTTTCCAGAGAAATAAAATGTTTAAGTCTAACATAAGTTACCGTGTTTACAAACAACGGTCTACATACAAACACATTACACACACATCACACGCCCCCAAAAATCTAAAAAAAATTATATATCAGTTCTCTGTAGGTACAAGATATATATTTTTCCATGCCATTAATTATATTTACGAGTCATATGTGTCTTAACCTTTTATTTTTGTAATCAACTACGTGACCTTATATGTTTACGCTGTTCATTAATATGATAGAAAATGGTATAAATTTCTGATGCCGAACATTTCGAATTGAAAATTACGTTGTTTAGACCGTCACAGCCATCAAAACTATTTAATATGTTTAAGCAATTTCTGTAACACCAAAGCCATATTATTATAATTACACGATGCATAACTGATCTAGAATCGACAGGTATTTAAATTATCAGCTTGAAAACCAACATTGTCCTATTTAACATAATATCGCAGATATTTTTAGATACTGCCTTTCAAAACCTCGTTCGGCGATTAAACAATAGAAGTTGTAGAAAATCAACGTGCGTATCAATTAGATTAAGTATTTTTCATAACGTCTATCTCGCGACAGTCTCGTTCGGTTACATCAGCTTTATCTAGCTCTACGATTTTGTATATATAGTCCAGTCTGCAAGCATTTAAAAGGAAGTAAGAATTCAAATATAGGGAATGAATTTGAATGAAACATTTTGTATCGTCTTTGCTTTTGCTCAAATATGAAATTTAAAAAGGTTAGTGTGCACTTTTAATTTTTATTTGTTAAATAAACAATAACAAATTAATACATTGACAATTGTGTAACTAGGAAATTGCAATAAATACAAAAAACGGACAAACTGTATTGCAACTTATAAAAAAAACATTTAATTTAATCCTGGCTGGTCACTGTAGCTCAAAAATTTACCTATTTAGGTATGACTATTTACGCAAATTTCGGCACTTTTCAAAGTGCGCTCATTTTTCACTTATATCTTAAAAATTACGATATTTATACAAGAAAATGTTTATATAACGGGTTAAAGAACAATTAATTATCTTCCGTTTGAGAAACAAAAAATAATGAAGTTATAACTCTGTATAAAAAGTCAGGTATGTAAAACAGTAGATTAATAGCTTTTGTAAATAACATACTTAAATAATGAAATTGTCTCCTATAATGTGTTTTGAGCTGGCCATTATGAATATTAGGTTTCACTAAGAGTCGTATTATGAATTTCAAATACAGTCGAAATCATAAAACCTTTCTAATAAATCAGTGAGTTGTTCATTATTTTTAAATACAAAAATTACCATTCTAATTTTCAGGCTATATCGCAGTTAAAAAGTCAGAGCTGGAAAACTGAAAATCATTGAAAAACTCATATTTCTATCTTCAAATTGACTCAAAATTTTATTTTGCTTAATTTGCTCGAAAAATGTTTATTAAAAACACTACTATGCGCTGAAATGCTATGAAAAAGTCTGGAGAATATGCACTCCTATCCAGTACATCTACAATTACGCCTGAACGGCAAGAAACTGCAACATTATTTTTTACAAAAAAGTTATAATTATTATGTCATTTTATAAGGGTATGTGCGGTTTTAATGCAAATTTTAATCAGCCTTAAGATGGTGTAATGTTTGTTTATTTTCAAAATTTGCAAATATACTGTTTTTCTGCTTAAAATTGCGTTTTTTACAATGGTGTGAACATTTCCAAAATTTACATTTACCCTCTCCGATAACGACATTAAAAATAATTTGATGTACATGGTTTATAGGAAATTTCATATGCTTTAATTTACGTTTAACGAAATTTTGTCATGTGATTCACTGGTTTTAAGGAAAGAAGGGTCTCGCCGGTTAAGTATATGGAATTGGGCCCAGCGGCTTATTGGGCTATTCATTCACATGAATGTTGCTTATGACTAGGAATGCTCAATAAAATATTTAATAAACCTCTGCCCCCTATATTTTCAGAGTTATGGGGGTAACAACCCTCAAATTTAAAATTAATTTTTTTCAAAACTATTGAAGATACCTAAATGAAATTGAGGAGATGGAGATGTTGATATAAAATAGCTTCACATTTTATTTTAACCTCCTCACAATAAAATTGTGGGAGGTTACTACAATTAGTCCAAAATCGAAAATTGAGATAACATCAAATCTTTACGTTTTGAGGTCCCAGGAACCCAAAAAAGTTGTTTTTGAAAAATGTCTGTGTGTGTGTATGTGTGTGTGTGTGTGTGTGTGTGTGTGTGTGTGTGTGTGTGTGTGTGTGTGTGTGTGTGTGTGTGTGTGTGTATGTTTCCCTATATTTATGGTAACTTGTGTATACTTAAACCACTGTTATGGCAGCTGCCGGAATTATGGCAACTTACCCTCGTTGCCATAATTTTCTGTTGTTGTGGTTCCTTAGTTTATAGCTACATGTATTTCATAATTACCACAGATCTTCAGTTATTCATTTTATTAACCAATGGGAATTTAATTGGTGTTATTTTCTTATTTATTTTCTTCAAATTTAACAATTTGTAATAATCTGTGTAAGTTTCCACAATGATGGCTAAAGTAAGTTTTTTACCCTCACCCATTTGTGGAAACGGGGGCGTGGTAAGACAGTGGTGCCCTCTTTAAGGAATGTGCATTGTTGCCATTTCATTATGCTCTTAATATAGTTGATAGTTAAGATATTCCTTTGTTGTACATTGAGGTTGCCAGAAGTGATGTTAGAAAGTGTAAGATGAGCTCCTGAATGAAAAAATGTTAGAACTTGTAGAATAGCAGAGACCTTCAGAAAACATATCAGTACACAACTTATTAGTACATATTATCTTCACTATTTGTTGTAGTATAGATTGTTTTTCAAATTTTACGTGTTTTACCGTATATTTAAATGGCATTAACGAATTTTAGAAACGATTAAAATTTAAAACAGGAAAATGCAAAAATATTAAAATTGTGTATGATATATGATCATTGGTCGGATCAAGAAATAATAAATGTGGTACATTTGCTAGGTTTTCCTGCAAATCATTGTTTTTATTCATTTCCTCTGTCATAATATATTATTTCTCGTTATTCATTTCAAGCAATAAATGTGTGTTTTGTTTTATTTTTGATATTTGCTGCTTTTTTATAATTTTCCATATTTCAGTCTTTTACTTCCCTCCCTTACCGAAGAAAATTGTTGTGAAAATGAAAAAAACAACTTCCGAGATTTCCTCGAATATTCACATTTCATGCAGATTATGAAAATTAAAATCTTTTAATGCTTTTAATGCCGTCAGCCTGTCAGCCTGTCTGTCTGCCTATCGGTCTGGCGTGTTTGTCTGCTGGCTCTATATTTACAAAACTACTTGATGGGAAGAATATTTGGTAAGTAGTTGTCACCAGTGCCGAGGAGGAAATATGATATGCTTTTAGTGAAAAATATACAGGGTAGTCTCTGGACACCTTTAAAAACATAAAGAAAAAATGTGTAATAGCTTTTAAACAATATATTCAAATTAGGATTGGGCGATATTTTCTACATATTAATAATTTAACCTACTAGATATTTTTGTCGAGTTTGTGACAGATATAACTTTGCACTATGAGAGAAAAATATGTAGAAAAATTATCTCTACTAACAAGGTAATATATCTTAAGATAAAGCTTTACATGGCCAAATTATAATTAATTTATAGGTAGGAAAAATCGCGTGCAACCGTAAAATGGAAAATATATTACTAAAACCCATTTTAAAAATTTCATTTTTAAAATTATACGTATACTTAAAGATAGGAAAAAAAATGTACTTGAAAGCATCAAATTTAAAGAAATTTTATACTTTGTGAAAAAAATCTTGAAAGAAGAAGGTTCTTTCTTATTTAGAACACCATTTTAAAAAATTAAAAAATTATAAAACACCACTTAGAAAATTTCAAGAACTTTTAACTCGTTGAAATGTCATTGTCCCAAATTTACTGGTCTTTACGCAATACTTCCCCCTCTATTTAGCATCTTTCATTTATTCATTATCTTTTCTGTAGAATAACGACCCTGCATATTTTTTTAACTAAAAGAATATCAGTATTTCTTCCTGGTAAGTGACAACTATACTCCAAATATCATTTCCTTCTGCCGTTTCTTAATTATTTATTTTTATAATTACCACCCTGTATACTTTTCACTAAAAGTATTTCAGGTTTAATTCTCGGTAATTGCGTCAATTCAGGCCAAATATTATTCCCACTCTAATTGTTTTTTATAGTGACAATCCTGTATATTTTTCATATTTTCCTTCCCTGACAGCTGTACTAACTGCATGCGAAATATCGCCGTCCGTCAAATTTTTTTTTTAATTTTTTTTTAGGTTGTATATATTTTCATATTTTTCGTCTTTGGCAGTTATGTTAACTACCTGCGGTATATATTGCCCTTCTACATGCGAAATATTATTATCATCTGTCTCATTTTTTCATTAATTTTTTATGGTGACACATAGTTTTTTTCCTTGACAACTACATGGTAACTACATGCAAAATATTATCGTTCTTCGTCACATTTATTTTATTAAATTTTTCAGGGTGACCACCCTGTTTAATTCCCTCATATTTTTTTCTTCGACAGTTGTTGTATTAACTACATGCGAAATACTATTGCTTCGTTACATTTTTCATCTTTTCTTTGGAAGGTGACTGCCCTCTATATATTTTTTTAAGTACTTTTTGTTGAATATTATCATCCTCCGTCAAATTTTTTCTTTATTTTTTTAGGGTGACCACTCTGTATACTTTCAAACATTTTCTTCCTTGGCAGTTCTGTTAACTGCATGCGGTAATATTATTGCCCCGTCACATTTTTCAACTTTTTCTTAAATACTTTTGTTTGACAGTTATGTTATCTATATTCGAAATATTATCATTCTTCGTCACATTTTCTCTTTATTTTTCTAGGTGACCACCCTGTACATTTTAAGAAAAATTCTTACTTGGCAGCTGTGTTAACTACATGCGAAATATTATCATCTTCTATCGCATTTTTTTTCATTAATTTTTTTTAAGTGTCCACCTTGTATATATTTTTCTTCCTTGACAGTGTGTTAACTGCATGCCAAATATTACTGTCTTCCGTCACATTTTTTTCCTTAATTATATTTTTGATCAACAGAAAATATATTGTTGTTGTAATTTTCTGGTGTAAAATAAATTTGCCCACTTGCCGAAAGAAAAGTGCACAAAGCATTAAAATTTCAAAGTAAAATTATAGTTTTACTGTAAATGTACAACGATATGTTAAAGCTACACCTGAACATTACTTACACCGATTTTATTCAGAAAAAAATGTATTTTTCTAGTCATATCATGGGAAATTTCCTGAGTAAAGTGCTCAATTACTCGGTAATATTACTGGTATTTTTGTCAGTGTATATTGTATTTTGCTTAAAAAAAATCTTTTAATGCAAAATTTTTACTGAAAAAAAATCTTGAAAATGGAGGAGGTTCTTCCAGACTTAGAATACCCTCTATTCTAAAATATCAGTTAATAATGTAGAATTACTTAGAAAATTTTAAGAGCTTTCAACCTGTTTAAATCGCACTGCTCATTTACGGTGCTAAGAGCAAACAAAAGAAATCGGTAAAGGTATTTACCCAAAACTTCCCTCTCTGGCTCACAGCCTCATTAAAAAATGTCATTAATTATTTTTTCTGTCGGATGACGCCCCTGCTTTTAACTGAAAACTATAGTATTTTTCCTAAGACTTGTATCATTTTCCTCCATCGCATTATTTATTTTTTAGAGTGACCACCCTGTATATTTTTCATAATTTTCTCCTTGAGAGTTATGTTAGCTACATGCCAAATATTAATGTTTTCCGTCACATTTCTTTCATTAATTATATTTATCATGGGTTCTACCCTGTATATTTTTGAACATAACTGTATTACAGTTCATCGTTGGCAGTAGCGTCAACTACCTACCAAATATTATCATTTTGCGTCAAATTGTTTTATAGATATAGCGCCAACAGACAGACAGATACCAGACCGACAGACAGACAGACTTATGGAATTAAATGGCTTTAATTTTCGGAATCTATATACTCTGAAACGTGAAAATCCGGAAAAATCTCGGAGGGTGATTATTTCACAATAAAATTACAATTCAAATCCAAGAATATAAGTATCTCCAAGTTTACTGATTTTTAACAGAATTCCAAACAATCAGAAATTAAAATTGAAAATGGATCAAAATCAGCGGTTTTATTTTAATATTGACACACAATAAGACTGTACTAATAATTATGGTAACCTACTTAATTTGGCAACAGCGCAATTTACACACTCTTTGCTAAGCTATAATAATGGCTTCCTGCTTACACATATTCCGATTTCTACATATTTAAGGCAACTTATTTACACTTACCCAATAGTGGCGACCGTTGCCAAAAATAATTTACCGTTATAAATTGATATGTATGGAGTGTAAAAAAATAATTCCTAGATTTACACGCTCCTTACACAAGCGGCCATAAATACGGCAAATATTTCATGAAGTGCCACAATTGAGGACTATGCACGGTTGCCATAAATGTTGGCGAACGTGTAATGGTGTGTGTGTGTGTGTGTATGTCTGTTAGCACGATAGCGGCGAAGCCACTAAACGGATTTAGATGAAACTTTGCATGAGGGTTTCTTTAGTGCTCCAGAAGATCTGAAAAGGTTTTGGTTGAGATCGGATTACGTTTGTTGCTGTTTTGGCACAACAAGTTGTTTATTTTATGATTACTTACAATTTGTAATCGAACCATTGAAAAGCAGTAAAAATTCCGATTTCAACGATATATAACACTTGCACTCTTTAGCTTTGGTTTCCGTGAAAAAAATTAAAAACCAAATAACACGCTTCTTGTGTAAAATATATTTTATAGTGGAACCACAGAATACAGTAACTGCACAGAGGCGAAGTCTTTGGCGGTTCCTTTCAGTTTTGATGGCTCGTTTTCTGTGACCTTGCGTACCAGTTGCGTCTACACCACGGTGTATTAAATAGGTGGTCCGGCACTTTCCTATTATAATAATGGCTTCGTAAGTGCATGGTTTCTATTTACTTTAATAGATGGCGCGAGCAATACGGTCCTACAATTACCTGAGCATGTGCATCGCATAACTAACATAACCTCAAATTTTAGGCGTTTTCGTTTATTCTCATATTTAATGTTTGTAACCGAAATTTGAAACGTAGGTATAAATATTGTAGATGGATGGATTACGAGTGAACTAATAATACACCTACGTCACATTACGTCACAAATAAGAAAAATTCTTAGAAACTGGTGCAGATATCGACTTAACTATTGGAAACATCCAATTAAAATTTGAAACGTAGATGGAAATATTGTAGATGGATGGAATACGAGTGAATTAAAAATACACCTACGTTCTGATGACGTCGTAAAAGCATAAAATTCTTATAACAGGCGAACTGATGATGATATCAAAAAAATATTTCTACAAGACGAGTCACGAAATTTTTTTTTTTTAATTTCCAAGAAATATCAAATTTTCGGAGAAATGTCACTTTTCAGAAAAATGTCAGATTTTTAAAAAATGTCAAATTTTCAGGAAAACGTCAAATTTTCGGAGAAATGTCACTTTTCAGAAAAATGTCAAATTTTCGAAAAAATGTTGAATTTTCAGGGAAATGTCACTTTTCAGAAAAATGTCAAATTTTCAAAAAACGTCAAATTTTCGAAGAAATGTCACATTTTGGAAAAATGCCAAATGTTTGAAAATTGTCAAATTTTCGGAGTAGTCATTTCAGAAAAATGTCAAATTTTCGAAAAAATGTCAAATTTTCGGAGAAATGTCACTTTTCAGAAAAATGTCAAATTTTCGAAAAAATGTTAAATTTTCAGGGAAATGTCACTTTTCAGAATTATGTCAAATTTTCAAAAAAATGTCACCTTTCAGAAAAAAACCAAATGTTTGAAAATTGTCAAATTTTCGGAGTAATGTCATTTCAGGAAAATGTCAAATTTTCGAAAAAATGTCAAATTTTCAGAGAAATGTCACTTTTCAGAAAAATGTCAAAAATTCAGGAAAATGTCAAATTTTCGAAAAAACGTCAAATTTTCGAAGAAATGTCACCTTTCAGAAAAACGTCAAATGTTTGAAAATTGTCAAATTTTCGGAGTAATGTCACTTCAGAAAAATGTCAAATTTTCAGAAAAATGTCAAATTTTATTAAATGGACTCAAAGGAAAATTCCCAAAAAATACTACGGGTCCATTTGTGGTATAAGTTCTCTGCTAGTGTGTTAAAGCGTGCAGACTGTATGCTGAGTATTTTTGACGTGTCAGGTGTATCGAGAGATTACAAGTTTTTTCGACGTTTATAAAGCCCACGGATGGTGTGAGAGTCCATCCTGAGCCGCTTACAAGCTCTACAAGTGTAAGCAATCCCACCGGAACGCTTTCGGTGAGTTTTTTCCAATAAAACTTTAAAAGTGACAGTGACATATTTTAAAAACTATTTCCGCTGCTTCCGGCATACCGCCGGAAATTCTTCCGGCAACATAACCTAAAAATAGTACTACATAACCTAAAAACAATTTAAGACATTGGTACCAACCTAAACATTTTTCAAAAACCAAATTCCCCAGAGAA
This sequence comes from Rutpela maculata, assembly GCA_936432065.2. NCBI lineage: Eukaryota > Metazoa > Arthropoda > Insecta > Coleoptera > Cerambycidae > Rutpela > Rutpela maculata. The sequence continues at coordinate 67,151,925 of OW386290.2, read as the reverse complement.
ACATTGGAACCAAAAATTTGACAGCTATCACTTCCCCGACCGATTTAGTGAAAAATTGGTCGAGGCCAAAAGATAAAACAAAATATACCAACTCAAACTTAAACGATCCACCATGAACATTACCCTGGCTACATCTGGCAGGGAAGCTGTCCACCAAGAGTTATATGGTTTTTTTCCAAAGATGGCCATCCCTGCCATCCATCCCATTACCAACGAACAGGTTTTTTCGTTTAGTTGTTTCCCGTATCAATAATCAAAATTATTAAGTGCTCTTGCCTACGAACGTTTTTATAGAATTGTGTTTATTTTCATATTAATTTTAGGTCCATGTGGACACATTATAATTTTAACCTAGTCTTTAAGCCTGCCTACAGAAGACAGGAGCTACTTTTCTATTTTTCTCCAAGACAAACCGGACCTACCCCGTTCAGCTTCACACTCGCCACGGCGGTGTTCACCGTGGTTGTCTGGCTGGCCCCGGGCTAGGATCCGATGAAGCATATATTTGTATTAAAAACATTGAATAAAATATTAATGTTGTGCATACTATAAATTTAACACTCAAGTTCTTAGGTCCAAATCCCACCGAACGCAAGACTTTTTTTCCCATTGTAATACGAAAGAAATATTTCAACTTAATAAATATAATTAAATGAGATCGTTCATATTGTTTAGTGCTCTTTTCGGCTTCAAAGAATCACCGGGTGGGGAGGTTCCAGCCGCTTCCAGTAGCTGCCGATTTTTTTTTTTACATTCCTATTACGTCATTTAGTATATTAAAAAAATAATTTAATTTTTGAGGGTGCTGTTTTTATATCAACCCCTTAAGTGATACCTACCAAACAAATCTATATTATTTAACAATGACATTATTATTGTGTATAGACCACTGAATTCCTACTCATTTGGATACTAATAATCAAAAAAATATACTACTACTTTTAGCTTGGCTCTCAGTTTTTTTTTGCTTAACAAGTATTGATTTTATTAGACAATATGCTTAGGCCATTTTAATCATTCCACAGTAATATCTCTCCAGGAAGGAACACTAGCGAAAAATGTTTTAGACAAAAGTTGTTCCGTTCAGATGGAGACATCTTTTCAGCCCAAGGAATCACTTTTTCCACATCATGATTTTCTATCCAAGTCTTTCACAACGAAAAAATTTTGTATGTGGAAATAATTGTATATGTAACTTTAATAGTATAATATTTGAAATCGTCTACCCCAAAAACCCATAAAACGATATCCTACATCGGTAGTGGAGTGGGGTTCGTGATGGGGGGTGGGTGAAGTAAAAAAATATTTTGAGGCTTTTGGTTCTTGTACACACATTAAATCAATTTTTTTTTTAATAATGGGGTGGCTGATGCCAAAAAATTTTTTGAGATTTAGTTTCTCTTGTACAGTGTGTCTTATTTAAAATGAAAACACCCGGATATTTTCGTAATTTTTTAAAATCCAGATTTGAGCTTTGGCATAATTGTAGTCCTATATTAAGTAACAAACTGAGACAAAGGCAGACCCCCAAATGGGGCCCATTCCCGATATTTTGCTTCGCGTGAAAGATATCGAAAAAAATTATTAAAAAAAGTTGTTCAGAATCTAATTTTGGGCCCCAATTTCATTACGAAATTCGCATTTTTAGCTTTTCCAATATTTTCCCGCAAAGTCCACACACGGTTACAATTTTGGTTTTCAATTTAATAGGATGCCATGGAATTGCAAAAAAATTTATTGAACAAGTGTCGATTTGACAAAAAATACATTTTAGGAGAAAAGAAAACAAACAATTAACTTTTGGTAACTGAAATAAGTAAAAAAAACAACAGTTTAAAGTAACGATCAGCTTTTGAAATAATTACTCATTACATTTATTAAACTGAAAATTTTAATTAATTATCGGATGTAGTTTTCTCAACTAATCCTCCTTCAATTTGAATACATTTCTCAATTCTTTTACAACTATGTTTGGCTACTCTTCTCAGCTCTGGAATGCTGATTTCGCGACAGGCTCGTCTTATTTTAGCACAAAGTTCTTCTGTATTTCTGGGCCTTCTTTTGTAAACTTTATTCTTCACTGTTCTCCAGAAATAAAAATCTAATGGTGTAATATCGGGTGACCTAGGAGGCCAGAGAGTTCAAAAGGACTACTTCTTCCTATCCAGCGCATTGGAAAATGTTCGTTCAACCACTGACAAATATTTATGGAATGATGTATTGACGCACCACTAGTTGAAAAAACATCTTCTGTCGCACATTAAGAGGAAGATTTTCAATTGCATCCCATAATTCCATATCGAATAAGTTAACTAAACGCTCACCATTTAACGAATTACTAAAGAAAAACGGACCAATTATTCGGTCTCCTAAAATTCCACACCATACGTTAACTTTCTCTGAATATTGGTCTTTACAATTAATAACCCAATGAGGATTTTCTGTGGCCCAGTATCTACAGTTTTGAGAAGTTACCACCCCATTAGTGGTAAATGTGGCCTCATCAGTAAACAAAATTTTATTTAGAAATTTCCGGTCGTCTAAAAAATTTCCCTGGGCCCAATAGCAATAATCTAACCTTCTGTTTTCATCACCTTCTCTCAAAGTGTGTAAAAATTTTGGTTTATAAGGCTTGATTTTATGACGTATGAAACATCTTCTAATTTTCTTCTTGGCGATATTCAGATGAGACGCTAAATTTCGTAGACTCGCTCTTGGATTCGCTTGATTTGCAGCTAAGATTACGTTATCTTCAAGATACGGATATATTCGACGGGGTTGATCATTCTGAGGTCTTTTAATAACTCTGCCAGTTTTATTGAAACGAGCATTTATGGTGGCTACAGTTCCATGAGTAATATCGACTCGTAAAGGATGTCTTCGGTTAAATGCGGCGGCTACTTCTTTGCTACTACGAACTCCATCACTAAAGAAATAATCTTATTATTTCGATTTTTTCCCTTAAATGAAGACGCATTTTACGATTGTAAACTAGAACTTTTCACTATAACTCAAAGTTTTCTCAGATTGACAGTTAATTTAATCATAGTTTTTGTTTCCATGGCATCCTATTAAATTGAAAACCAAAATTGTAACCGTGTGTGGAAAATATTGAAAAAACTAAAAATGCGAATATCGTAATGACCTTTGGTACGGGGCTCAAAATTAGATTCTGAACAACTTTTTCTAATAACTTTTTTCGATATCTTCAACGCGAAGCAAAATATCGGGAATGGGCCCCATTTGGGGGTCTGCCGTTGTCTCAGTTTGTTACTTAAATTTAAGTAGGTAGTCTCGAAATATACGTCTTATATAGGACTACGATTGTGCCAAAGTTCAAATCTGGATTTCAAAAAATTTCGAAAATATCCGGGTGTCTTAATTTTAAATGAGACACACTGTATATACCAAATTCCAATTTCATGGAATCTTACCTGCTTGATTTACCATTTACCCAAATTTACCCCCGGAATAAGATGAAAATATAATATAGTTCTAGATCTCGTTAAAGTACATACGCGTACCAAATTTCAAGTCAATATCTTAAACGGTTCCAGAGTAAGCGTGCGCACAAAAAAGTTACAGACAAACCGACACACAGACAGACAGAACATTTTTTCGCTCAAACTTAAAATCTCGACGTTTCATGACATTCTAAGCCTACTTGAAAAATAAAAGCTTTCAAAATTTTTTTGTCGTTACTATAATTCCACTGGATAATTGAGTACCAAGCTAAAAGTAGTAGTATATTTCTTCGATTCGCAAGTAATTTCTTTTTGTTCTAGATTTATATTTTTAAGCATCTTCCACCAATCTGACCTTGAAGTAATTTTTATACACGATAATGATGTTAGTGCTAAATAATATAAATTTATTTCGTAGGTGTCACTCAAGGGGTTGATATAAAAACAGCATCCTCAAAAATTAAATTATTTTTTTTAAAATACTAAATGACGTAATAGGAATGTAAAATAAAAAGCTATTTTATATCAACGTCTCCTATTAATTTCAATTAATTATCTTCAATAGTTTTGAAAAAAATTAATTTTAAATTTGAGGGTTGTTACCCCCATAACTCTGATAATATAGGGGATAGAGGTTTATTATATATTTTATTGAACATTCCTAGTTATACGCAACATTCATGTGAATGAATAGCCCAATAAGCCGCTGGGCCCAATTCCATATACTTAACTGGCGAGACCCTTTGAAAAGACTAAGTAAATGTACGTTTTTTAGACATTTTTTGAAAAATACGTATTTGTCAAACTAAAATTTCTTATGTTATATAGTTGAAATAATTTGACATATTACATATGACATATTAAGTATGCCATAGTGATTTAAAAAAAAAATCATTACTCAGAAATTAATAATGAACAAATATTAGTAAGTAACTCCTTCATAGTAGGTGATAGTGTTAAAATTCTTGGCGTCATCTTGGCGTACTAATGACTTAAATTCTCTTAATTATAATACTTTTACGTATAAAATTAAACGGCATTTTTTAATTATTGCTTTTATTCTGTTGAGGAATTCTTTACTACCCAATTTTAGTTTTTAATATCCCTTATAATACTATAAAATTATCTTTTCACTTTCCTACTTATTTCCATTCTATTTCATTGGATTTCACTCGAAGCCATTCTATTCTATTCTATTCTATTCTATTCTATTCTATTCTATTCTATTCTATTCTATTCTATTCTATTCTATTCTATTCTATTCTATTCTATTCTATTCTATTCTATTCTATTCTATTCTATTCTATTCTATTCTATTCTATTCTATTCTATTCTATTCTATTCTATTCTATTCTATTCTATTCTATTCTATTCTATTCTATTCTATTCTATTCTATTCTATTCTATTCTATTCTATTCTATTCTATTCTATTCTATTCTATTCTATTCTATTCTATTCTATTCTATTCTATTCTATTCTATTCTATTCTATTCTATTCTATTCTATTCTATTCTATTCTATTCTATTCTATTCTATTCTATTCTATTCTATTCTATTCTATTCTATTCTATTCTATTCTATTCTATTCTATTCTATTCTATTCTATTCTATTCTATTCTATTCTATTCTATTCTATTCTATTCTATTCTATTCTATTCTATTCTATTCTATTCTATTCTATTCTATTCTATTCTATTCTATTCTATTCTATTCTATTCTATTCTATTCTATTCTATTCTATTCTATTCTATTCTATTCTATTCTATTCTATTCTATTCTATTCTATTCTATTCTATTCTATTCTATTCTATTCTATTCTATTCTATTCTATTTTGTTCTATTCTATTCTATTCGACATTGTATTCCTAAACTGTTTTCATAAAAATCCTTGATTGTTTAAGTGGCTATAAAAAACGATAAATTATAGATAAATGATTCGTTTGAAGGCATTTCGAAATTATTAAGTATTTTCATTCACAAATATAGATATTTCGTTCTTTTTAAAATATTATTGCCAAAATATGGCAAAGTAGCCATTTTGAAATGGGATTCTTTAAGTTTCTATTAACCTTTAACAATGCCTTTTAATTCAAAGTAAGAAAGGACACATATATAATTATATTAACAAAGACTACCTACTTAAAATATTTAATGTTTATTATAAACAACTTCCTTATTTTTAAAGATAATGAAACGGTTGCCTCTCAAACGAAAGCTAATTAAATGTACTTTAAAAGGTTATATCAGTATTTTTTGTCGAAATGTTGTATTTTTTAAAATATAAGCCGAAGTACCGAAATTTGCATCAACTTTAAATAATCATAACTGTGTCAGTTTTTAAGATGCAGTGACCAGGCTCCTTTTATAAGCTACAAGAAAGTTCTAACGGTTTTTCTTTGTATCTGTTATAGTTTTCGATTTATACAATTGTTAATTTATCAATTTCCTAATTGTTTATTTAAGCAATTAAAAAATTAAAGGCGCGCACTTTAACTTTTTTAACTTTCATATTTAAGCAAAAACTAAGAAAGAAAGGTTTCATTCAAACTCATTCCTTATAGTTGAATTCATACGTGAAAACCGTTTACAGACTGGACTAATATTAATGAACAAAATGTAATGTGGTCAGTTATTCTGCAATGAGTGATCGGTATTCAGTCTCAACAGTTCACCCTGTTAAACGGGATTACTTTCTAACGGGCGGGGTCGGCCTACGCAACAAACTACTAGCTACTTTTTTTGTTCACTCACTGTGCTACCATTGTGAAGTGCTACCATTTCATACAATAGCCTTCACATCGATTACGTACCACTGTTTTTATATCTTTGTTTTGTAATGTTATTTGTTAAATCTTAACCCTAGAAAGTCTCGCGGGAATAGGATATTGACAGTTAGTTGCGTTGCTACAACATTTAAATTATTTCGCAGAATAGGTGATGAGGAAACTGAGATTAAGATTACACTTATTATTTACGCGTTCTTTATATAGTCAAATTAGGTAATAAAATTAACTTAAATCTGATATAAGATAAAAATTATTATATTCTTGCAAACATATTTTAAATGGTAACAAATTAAATGCATAGTACTCTAAGTAAACGTCAAGTACTTTTTTTAAATAGAAACAATGAACCTTTAGTGACAATAACAACGTGCAGTAAAATAACAGATGTTCAGTATACAGGAAAAACAATACAGCTGAGTAAAGTAGTAAATGATACCCAAAGTAAAGGGATATTCAGTAAATATAATAATAAATGTTTAGTAAAAATAATAAATGTTTAGTAAAAATGGCCAGAAGTTACAGTCAGGCGTAGCCGCTTGTGAATACCTATCTAATTTATATTTTACACGAACATGGCACTGCGATTTAGTATACAGTCAGTATATTTTTTTATTTTTATTGTTGAAATAGGTCTTCACAGTTGGCAACATTTGACTGCAATCTCAATAGCTTCGTAATAAATAGTCTTTGAAAATACAGCAATTTATACCTTTTAGAACCTTTTAGAATAAAATTGATATCACACCTATATTTATGTATATAGTTTGTTCAAACCATTTATATATAAAGTTTGTTCAAACCAGTTCCAATTCGTATTTCTTGTGCTTAATGGGCTCATTTAGCTTTTTTAAATTCATATTTCGAAAGTACATCTTGTAGTTAATAAATATGAAAAATATTAGATTTTTTTTCAACTCCTCCCCCAAAATAAATAATGAAAATAGAGCGCGCGAAAACGTAGTGTGACGTCACATCACTCGGAGGTCGAGCGCTCACCTGTAGTTTCATACGGCAAGTATAACGGATGTGCTAATTTCGATCATATCTTTTAAGTGTTCTGTATTTTGTTATTAACATAGATAAAAAGGGGGGTTATAAAAATATTGTATAGTTCCAGACGGCAAAAGTTCATCAGTGTCTACTCCCAATAAAATATTTATTTTATTTAAGTGATGAAAGTATTAGGAATTTGTGGCAAGTTATGCACAGGGAAAAATTTGTTAGTAATAAAGGGATGAAGTATTGTTGTCAGGATCATTTTAACGTAAGTCTAGTGTGATAGGTCATTATTAAAAATTGTACAATAATGAGATTGAAGAGGATACGGAAAATTACATGTATTATAAAATATCTTTTTTTTTGTCCATATCGCCGTAATTTTGTCTGGCTGATAAATTCAGATAAATTCGGTAAGCTTTATTGAAGTAGATATGTATCTACCTCTGTAACTTAACATTTCAGCATTTATGTAAACTTTAGGTACTATTATTAAAATATTCCATAACCATAAGAATCTCTACAGACGGCAAAATGTTGTCTTAACATATCCATTTTCTAGAGAACACATATTTTTATGTATAAAGAATAACAGAATCAAATTAGTTAAATAACGCAAATAACACACATCAAATATTAATTAATGTTAATGCTAGCGGCCTAATTTTTTCACTGCAAACTTAAAGGGTTAAATACTTATGGAAAGTGCAAAAATAAATTATTTATTTTATTTTTATTTATTTATTTATTTATTTATTTATTTATTTATTTATTTATTTATTCGTTTGTATCAACAGTACATATGACCAATTACAGATACACTTAAAATTGCCTTAATCTAATAACGCACACACATGAAATACATTACATTTAGTTAGCATTTTCAAGATGATTAATTACATCATGTTTAAGACTAAATAAACTAGTGCTGAAGGGGTCAACATTGCTTGTATACGTATTGACCAATGAACACATTCTAAACAGTGGACTGTTTTTGTACAAATTTGTCTTGGGAACATTTAAATAAAATAGGCTATTATTTCTTGTTATTATTGAAGTACCTATTCTAAATGGAAGCTGAGCAAGGAAGTTTGTGTTGTCAATTAAACCTTTTATTAATTTGAATACAAACACTATACACGCTACATATCTTCTAAATTCCAAGCTTTTATAATTAAAAATGTTTCTCAACTCTTCCTGATCATAACCTTTGGGTGGATAACTGCCATATGCCTTAAAATATAGAAACTTTAGAAATTTTCTTTGTACATTTTCTAGTGCATTTATTTTTACTCCATACTGGGGACATCACACAATACAGGCATATTCCAGTTTAGGAATAATGAATGCATTGTATAGCGCTTTTATTGCATCAATGTTACTGAAACCTCCAGAACTTCTTATTACAAAGCCTAACATCTTATATGATTCACTGACAACTTTATCAATGTATTCTGTAAAGTTTAGTTTTTCATCCAGTACTACACCTAGATCCCTCTGAGACTTCTTTCTAGTAAGTGCATGATTGTTCAGTACATAGTCAAATGTAATCACTTCCTTCTTACAGGAAAAAGACATTACAAAACATTTTTGAATATTAATAGTGAATTTATGATCTAAACACCATTGAGCTCTATTATTTAACTTAGTCTGTAAAGTACTACAATCATCAGTGTCATTTATACTTTGAAATAACTTGAAATCATCGGCATAGATCAGCCCTTCTGCTTCTCCTAAGTTGCAACCTAAGCCATTTATTACTGCTAAGAATAACAGAGGACCCAGGTTGGATTCCCGACGTTGGTGTGTATCGAAACGATCCTTTGATTTCAACATATTGCTCTCTATTTAGTAAGTACGAAGTTATTAATAATATAATATTCTCATCAACCTCAAGCTGAATTAATGCCTGAACTACTTCATTATGACAAACTCTGTCAAAAGCCTTTTCCAGGTCTGTAAAGATAACATCCACCTGTTGACCATGTCTGAAAGCTTCATGCACATACTGAGTGAAGTTCAAAAGATTTGTAACTGTAGAACGCTTGCATTAAAATTTTTCCCGATATTTGTTCAAATATTCTTTCATAAATTATTATTTCAAACAACTTTGCTAAACTAGAGCCAATACATATTGTTCTATAATTTGTTATATCTGTCTTAGAACCAGACTTAAAAATTGGAATGACTTTACTCAGCTTCCATTTGGGAACTGGCAATTAACAAGACAACTGTTGAATATGTGTACTAGAGGACACAATAAAGCAGAAGCACACATAAAGTAAATATCACTAAATGAGCTCATTAAAAAATTAAATTAAAAACCTAGTAGCAAGACAATATATATACACGTCTGTGTCGATCACCTTGTATGACACATGGCAGCTCAATGAGAGTAAGGGTATTCTACAATGTTATTCTACGTACGAAATTTGTATGTCAAAAGTTATCGTGTTTATTAGGTACTCGGCTACGCTCGACCGCAAATTCCATTCGTATTATATACACTGTGTGTAGTGGCGGGCTGGGCATAGGGAGTTAGAATTGCAACATCGCGTGTGCCAGCTGGGTGAAATGAAATAACTGAGAGCTGGGATGCTTCAGTGGTCTAGCGCCGACTTTTTAATATATGCCGCTGATGGGCGAGTTTGCTGTTAGCTGGGTTGTCATATCTCTCGCGCTACGTGGAAGTACATGGCCATTCCGCAATTACACGCACTGTATAATGGTATTTTTCTACAAACACCATTAAAAACTTAATTTTTAACACGGCATACTTGAATTAAAAATGTAATATTATATAAATTCGCGTTAAAAATGATCACATGATTTACTTTTAACACTAGTGCAAAAAGTAAAATGACAAGTCGTTTGTCATAATTACAAGTTATTTAGAAATATTTATATTAATTGTACAATTGGAGCAATTAGTAATATTTTTCCCTTGTGATGAAGCTACTTCACAAGAAGAAATTGTTGAAGTTGAACTTGAAGCAGTGGAGGAAATACTATTAATATGCTCTATTTCTGAATTGTTAGAAGAAGGGCAATTATTTGGAAGAATGTGACAAGCAATCCTCTCTTTGTTTTCTAACGAATCTTCCAAGTATCCTTCTGCAACACTCGAACTTTTCCATCCTCCATGTCTTATTATTGTACATAAATTTGCGCCAGAGTCTGCTAACAAGCTAGCGTATGTCCGACGGAAACAATGTCCGGTGTAAAGTTCATTATTTGGTCATTTCAAAAATCTTGCAATATCTGTAGGCATCTTTCCAAAAATATTTATTCCAACAGGTTGAATCGTACATTTATTACTAGTGTATTTAATAAAAAGACGTTGGTGGTTGACATGAGCTGGACGTAATGCTAAGTACTTATGATATAAGTCAATATAAGTCTCAGTAATAACAGTAAAGGTTCTTGAAACTGTAGTCTTGCTATCTGGAATGTTTACCACTAGTGAATTTCCTAAATCCTCAATATTGTTTAAACTCATTTGACAAAGTACTTCACGGCGACACGCGCCTAGTATACCCATTACAGCAACTACTTTAAACATCAAATACTTGTAATCTGACGCCTCTGCAACAAACTTCTCAATATTTTGTCGTGTAAAAATTTTTGATTTTTTTGGACGATATCCTTCTCCTTTGCGCTTCAAAAATGCGATGAGTTTATAAAACTTACTTATATCTTGATTGTTCTTGACATTTAACATAGCCTTTATCATTGAAAAATGTGCCCAAAGCGTCCAAGACTTCCAAATTTTAGAATTTTGCTCGAAATAGGCCAACATTACATTTTCACTGTACTTGCCTGCAACATTGTTCCGATCGCACCATTCCACAAAGCGTTTGTACGCTAATTCATATTGTTTTTTGGATTTTGTGGGCAACAAATCTAAAGCTGCCTTTGTAGCTGCTTCTTCAATTTCTTGAGGAATCGATTCGCTTCCTTCTGGACTATAATTAATATTGGAACTCATCATATAGCAATAGTTTTTCACATTTGACAAGCATGTGTCAAGCAAGGGGCAAAATTGATTTATTTATTTCATAAATCCTACAAACTACTAGAATTATGAGGTAACCATTAAGAGGATTTGAAATCTTTTTAAAGAAACTTTATTGTTCTTTTAATGACGTTTGTAGAAAAAACATTGGATGATACACGTGTTAAAAATGACTTTATTTTGTTCGTGGAGTTGCTCCACTCACAAAATAAAAAGTCATTTTTAACACTTGTATCATAAATAACTATTTTAAAAACACTTTAATAGCATTTTAAGGTAAAATTGATAGTGAGGTGGGGTACGGTACCGGTTTCAGTGGCGTGACCTCGATTGGTGAAGTCAAGGCACAACGGGCGATTCCGGCCTTGGATGGGTGACCGTATCTCATCTCACCGTCCTGGTTAGATGTAGCATTAGCTAAACTTCGCCAGGACGTTAATATAGATAAGGCAATTAAAATAAAATTAAAAAAAATCAAATCTAACCTACATAAAGATCAGTAATCAGGCACGTTTTATATGCTGCATAATCATACGTCAAAAAACTGAAAATTTAAACGTTTATTATCGAGACAAATGTCCATCCAAATCAACGTTTATAACTTGTATGTATTATATCATATCTAGAAATTTAATTAAATTATGACGTTTAATAAACGTTTTATAAACGTTTCACAAATACATTTTATACCCCTTCTTTTTATGATATATATAAATGATCTTCCACAACATATGTCCACTGGTCAAATTACAATGTTCGCGGATGATACCTCGATATTAGTTTCAGCGTCGACACCAGAAGAACTTGCTTCAAAGGTAAATCGCGCGTGTGATGAATTGACCGCATGGACACAACGTAATAAATTAATTCTAAATGAAAGCAAGACAGTGTATTTAAATTTTTATCTTCAAAAACCTCTTCCTCAGAACTTTGAGACAGAAAACAAAATGACGCTGTCTGCGACTGCAAAATTTCTGGGTACACATCTAGACTGTCGATTAAGGTGGGATAACCATGTTGACTTTGTTTGTGGCAAACTAAATTCGGCCTTTTATGCGATATTACAAATGAAATCCACCCTCCACAACAAAGGATTGCTAAGTATATATTACTCTCTGGCTTATAGTCATATGGCTAACAATATTGTATCCTGGGGAGTTGGTAGTGGCATAAGCAGAGTACTGATATCCCAGAAAAGATTGATTAGGCTAATTTTTAATCTACAACCTACAACCAGTTGTAAAGATTATTTCAAAAAAGAAAATATATTAACGGTACCTTCTGTATTTATGTGGAAATGTGTGCTTTATGTTTTTAAACATAAACATAATTTCGTAGAAGTTGGAAAATGCCACTGTTACAGTACAAGACATGGTAGCAACTTAATGATACCTACTCATAAGACAAGTGCTTATAAAAAATCCCCTGCCTACAACTTCATAAAAATATTTGATACGCTACCTCAAAAGTTAAAAGATATAAAAAGTTTCTCCAGTTTCAAAAAGCAAACAAAATCATATTTCCTGGATAAGGCATTTTATTCTGTACAAGAGTTTCTATCTACATAAATATGTATTATAAATATAATTTATTACTCTATAAATACCTTATAATCTATCTGTTCTAATATCTATTGTTTTTATTTTTATGCGTATCTGTTTGTATATAAATGATGTTGTGTGTGTCTGTTTTTAATCTATACGTGTTAATGTTTTTGGATATATTTTAATATTTTTTAATGTTGCTTGACTTACCATATGTACAAGAATGTATTTAAATAATGGGACAATAAATATCTATCTATCTATCTATAAGCTGTATGCGAATAGAAAATTAGTTAAATTATGACATTTAATAAATATTTTATAAACGCGTTTAATAAGTGTTTCACGGATAACTTTTTTTTTAACATTGATTATGATATTTTATAAACTACCTATAAAGGGCGTACGCAGTCCTGGCTACCAAAAATTATGCGACCGAGTTATTCCGAATTAGGGATAATCGCAGAGGTCAGGCCCAACATCAGTGCAATGGAAAAGGCCTCCGCTCGCCCTGGGGGAAACAGCCTTATTGATCACAGCACCACCATACCACGTAGCTTGATCAGTATTTGCACATACTTAGAGCTATCCATATCTCACGTATATGTGCCTCTCTAAATTGTTTGATAAATGTGATTCAAAGTAGATCAGCAACTTAAAACTAATGTACTGTACTTTTGTAAATCAATAACAACTTTGGTTTACCGATTAACTTTTGAAATTTAAAATTTTGACAAAAGTATTTTTATTTTAAAAGAAAAGTACAGTTTTTATCAGTCGTCGAAAAATCTCTATTATATTTCTCCGCAATTATTAATAAAGTTTTGAAGAAAGAAAATCCGGAGTGTGTAGGAATCGAACCGTCGACCAATTGTTTCAGTTTATATACTTTTAGGTGTGAGACATTTTGTAATAGAAGTATTATAAACCAACCTCTGACTGATCCTTTTGGCGCAGAGGTTTCTTTCATCAAAATTTTTAAATATTTTTACAGTGGCGAAATACCCAACAAATATAAGAAATCATGAATATGCCACAAATAATGAATTATAACCAATACAATATGTGTAATTAAAGGTAGGTACTTGCGACTAGATAATAATTATAAATGAATTATGTTACCATTAATTTTTTATGCAAATCAAATTTTATTAAAAAACGCGATATCTGCACAAATAAGCTGACGGATCTTAGACTATTAGTGGTTTATTATCAACGTATTGTATATAAATAAATTAACACATTCAGTAAATGTATGAAGTCTATGCTAATTAATAATTTAACGTGTGTTGTGACGTATCTATAAATTGAGAGTTTATTTAAAACGTCTTTTAAATCAAAATTTTCTACCTCTTGTGAAAATTTAGTAGATCATAAATATAATGAAAACATAAATTCATAAAGTGGTATACTATATGAACCTATATTGACAGTTTATTTAAAATGTCTTTTAAATTAAAGTTTCTACATTTAAGTAATGGAAATTTAGTAGATCATATAATAAAAACGTATAATTATTGTACCAAAACAATTTATATACCACTAGGGTGTATATTTCACGTATTTTAAACGAGTTAATGTTTACTGGAGTGTTTATTAGGAATTCGTTAACACCCGACTGCAATTTTCGTAACAGCCGTATTAAAAATACCTCAATAACATTTTAGGGTAAAATTTTGTAGCCTTGTTTGTTTTACTTTTTTATGACATATTCATACTGTTTACTTACTATGTCTTTATCTTATTATATATATATATATATATTTTGCATTTTTACATTGTACTACATTTTTGACAAAACCAATACTGTTCCTTTATGTAACAAATTTATGGTGAATAAAATGTATTCTATTCTATTCTATTCTAATTGATATAATATTTAACCTTCGTAAAGCTCACTCTAACCTTAAAGATGTACTGTATATCGCAATTTAGATATCTTGTACATATTATATTTTTTTCTGTTCTAAATAAAGAACCTTTGAAAAATCTTGCTCTAAAATTACAATAAAACATAGTTTATGTAAAACATGGCGACCACCCTGTAAGGCGAATATGATCTAATTTCAATAGGAAGTATGCTACCATGCCATTTTATATATGTTCCAAATTCGAAATAAAAATATTAAGTCCAACAGAAATTATTGTATTTAACAGATATTCCCAGTCTTATTAAAAAATACCTTAGTTGTATCAAGCGAAGATGAGCTCATACCAGTATTGGATAGCTTTCGAACAATAAGATCTGAGTACAGTTTCAAGTATAAACTATAACAAAATAAAAATTATGAAAACTGCCAGCTGTGAATACGAGATTCGGAGAAAAATATAGTGTCAGATCTGTAGAGCAAAATTTGGCGTGACAGAAATATTACGAAACGCACAAAGAACAGATTTGATAACGCCACAATTTATTCCATCTTTCTTTACGCCTTTGGTACATGTTAGGGAAGCAGATAGATGGCGTATTGATGCTTTTGGGATATGGGTCTGGAGATGTTTGATGCGAATTTTCATCGTATTCTCCCGAACTCTCTCATTTCCACAATAGTCCGGAAAGAAGTTGTGAATAAGAAGAGAAAGTGAGAATTACGTACCGAATATCAGTTTCCTGTGCCGTTCTCTAATAAATTATATCTTTATAGTGACCACACTGAGTATTTCTCACTAAAAGTATATCAAGTGCCCTCGGAATAGTATACACTATATTCCAAATATTGTTTTTCATCAACGTTTTTTATTGGGGTGACCATCCTGTATAGCAAATGTTGTGCTTGACATTTGTGTTAACTCCATGCGAAATATTATCCTTAGTCACATTTTTTATTGGATATGGCATAAGATTTAGAGAACTTCATACATTTGCAACTCCTATTCATCAGCAATTGTAGGTACATATACTTGTACCAAATTCGCTATTGTTGACTTTTCGTTAATCCTTAAGGAGATGGTATCGGCACTCACAGCTGTATATCCGATGACCGTGATATTTAATTCTTTTGAAATCCAGAATTCTACTCCATTCCGGCTTATGTTATTATTTCCAGAGAAGCATGACATGCTACCTATCATGCGTCGTGGATCTAAAGTGTCTTGATATACTTGGTATTTTGATGTATGAATTTGCAAATTATTTCTCCAGTAGACACGACTGTAAAAGTTCTCTTACATTATAGATTGTAGGTCGAATTTCTAGCCGAGCTTTCACTGTGTGCACAATAGTACTCAATTTCGTCCAAGGAGAAAAAATGAGTGCAATAATCTTCCCTTGCTCTCTGCCCTTTAAGTAATAGCCGCCTTCTAATGATCAGACGCTAGTGTAGAAGCTAACCACTTTGAGTCAGACAGACGTGGTCACAGAAGTGGTTGCATCTGCGCTATTGCGTATTTGGCATCGAATCATTAAAGAAGTCATTTTTCAGCACCCTTGATCCAAAAATGACAGCATCGCAGCCCAATACCATTTACCGTATCTCTGCTAGAGGAATCCTTATAACTTACTAACCCCCGAATTAGAGAGAACTCCGAGCTCACGTGGGCAGAAACTTTTTTTTCTCTGAATATGAGCACCAAATTTGGTATGAAGTTATACTAATAAATGTTAGCATAGAAGCCCTCTGGAATTTCTAAAAATTTTCATGTAGAAAAGATCCTTTCTTATCTGGTTGATACTGCTGAAAGGAGTGGTTTTATCATATAGAACAACAGTCAGTCGTTCCAGCTTCTTGAAGTGTTCTGAGTCGGCTTTCAGCAGTTGGATTGGATGAGTGGCCAAATACACAAATGTATCAGTGACGTCTTGAATTGCTTGCCATGCTTTCTAAATGGACTTCTTACTCTTACCTTTGAATGCGAAGGTTGTGTCGCAACCAGAGAATCAGTGAAAAACACAAGTAGTGCTCGTGATTTTGGCTCCCACAGTCTTGCACAGATGGCGTTGATGTGGTAAAACCTGTAATGCTTGCCCATGCCAAAGATATCGGCAAAAGGTTGAGTCACTGTTAGATCATAGAATGTGCCAGCTAGAATGACAATCACTTCTGTGTCTACAGGACGCACAAGGATACAAGGATACCCCTTGCTGTGATCAATGGAGTACATGAACTACAAGCCTCGTGTCTGCCTCTTCATTATTGCAGTTTTCATGGGTGTGTTCGAACCGATTTGTGCAACTGCTTTCCCTGTTGTGACATATACATCTTTCCTGGTGGCCAGTTGAACTCTACAACATTGGAAGTCAATAAATTGAAAAATTCCTTCTTGTTCATTGAGTTACGGAGAAAGTCCATCCAATCCAATTTCGTGGCAGTTTAGTATTGCCAGATACTTTCCTTCTAATCTTTTTTCCCTGGTAAACTCCTTTAAACTGTCTGGAATGAAGGTGTCCCAAACAACATCTAATCTTTGGGGATTCTCCAGCTGCTTATGAAGGTAAGGTAGAAATATTTTATCAGCATACTGATTGAAAGTGTCGACACTAGTAATGGGCAAGCAGTGGACGATGACGGCCCCGTCCAGAAATTTGTTATAGGTGGAACTGGCCTCTGATTAACCTGGTTGCTCAAAACATTGCAGTATTCCAGCCTTGTTGGTTGGCAAATGAAGCTTACCAAACTCTGAAATGAAAGGAGGGTATGGCTGTATCTCATGCGCAAAAACTCATCCAAATCAGATTCCCGGTTCTGCATAGATATATTATATAGTTGGCTAAATAGTTCCACATTGTTCTGAAGCACTTTCAGCTTCTTCCCTTGCTGAGGTGTTGCTTTATGCTTTAGTCTCTTGAAGAGTGCAAAAGAATCCCACTTTTTATGGCTTTCGCAGTAGTGGTGCCACGAGAAGAAAGACTCACATGTGATATTTTGTCGTACTTGTCGGCCATTTTGGATTTTAGTGCTGTACATGAAAATTTTTAAAAATTCCAGAGGGCTCCTAGGCTAACATTTATTAGTATACCCTAAGGTACCTTCATACCAAATTTGGTGCTTATATCCGCCAGGTAACGGTAATTTCAATAAGCCACCTCACTACTACCACTTTTATAACAATTTATTTTGTAACTATTAGTTAGTCTATAACTATTATTTCCGTCATGCCTAGTATTACAATTTCGGAATATACGTCTACAGCAATCATTTCGCACCCGATCATTGTTAGTGCTTCCGGAGGGAGAGCTAGTGATTTTTTTCGGGTGTCTTGTCAATAATATGTTATTCATTATTGTTCAGCTATGTAAACTACGAAGGCAAAACTCGGCCTACTCCATCGCGAGCATAAGGGTCACCAAACGATTAACCGATATGAAAACAGCACAACTATCAGTCTACCTCTACGTACGTTTTGGAAAGGACCTCGCAGAATCCTTATGGGAAATGGCTTTCGGTCGAATTATTTGTAACTCCGGATTCTGGTAGTTCTTGATGTGTAGATCAAAAGTTCACGAGGGCACTAAGTCCTAAAAACTCATGGTTTTAAGTTATATCCCATATATATTACGATAAATGCCATACTAACTATGCCGCAGAAAGCATGTAAAGTCCAACTTCAGAGGGCTATATCTCAAACCATGAGTTTTTGGGACTTAGTGCCCTTGAAAACATTTTTTCTATACATCAAGAACTACCAGAATCCAGAGTTTCAAAGAGTTTGACCGAGAGCCGTTTCCCATAAGGATTCTGCGGGGTCCTGCATTAATTTCAACTGTATCATTTATAATTTATTATTTAATCATTGTTTTGTGCTTTAACTCTTACTGCGACTGAATGCAATAGCGCGAGATCAGACTGTTCTTGAGAGACAAAACACAGTACAATCTGTAATACTTATGACCATATATTTTTCCCGTTGCCTCTTAATCTGTAAGTTTCTTGTTACACGTAAATAAATAAATAACGGGAGATGACTAGGATGATTATAATCTACATCTTATGAAACATAAGCAATATTTCTATAAGAATAAATTGATCTACATAGATAAGTTTCTACAAGTATTGACGAACGAGTACACAGATCAATAAAAAAACAGCATTATAATTCTTACCATTCACATCCATATCGAATCAATCAAACATTTCGCAAGTAACTTCCTGCCGTCACAATATATTTATTGGATGTTTGCTAATCATATTTAGTATGTGTTACATTAGGTGATTATATCAAATATTATAGGGTGAAATCAAAATTACAAGTAAATATTTAGAACTCTTGAACTTCACAAATACCCAATATGCATATTTTTAAACTATATCAAATGCAAGCAAGAAAAAATGACTGAATTTTTATCTAAGATATCCATGAGGTACCAGGCTCTTGGAGAAGCTCCTAATTCCATATTAATACATGATCAATCACGTTCAAATTATACCCATTTGTTTTTTACAATTAATTATTTTTTATTTATTTGCTTTTATCATGATTAGAGAATATTATTTAGGTATAATGCAAATCACAACTTACACACTTTTTTATTTACTATGAAAATACCTACTTTCTGTATATTGTTACCCTAATCTGGGCACGCTAATATACTAGTTAGGTAAATACTTTAAAACACTCATTATTGGAGAATCAATCAAAATAACTACTCTTCTAGCTAATACTGACGAAGTATTGAATTACATGATAGGATTCTTAGTATTTTAAAGAAAAAATATATTGAAAATACGTAAATCATTTATTTACATTTAGTCATTCACACTTTTTTTATATTTAATATGAAATTATCTACTTTCTGTATATTGGTACCTTAATCGGGTCACGCCAATATACTACTTAGGAAAACATTTTAAAACACTCATTATTGGAAAATCAATCAAAACAGCTACTCTTCTAGCTAATACTGACGAAGTATTGAATTACATGATAGGATTCCTGGCATTTTAAGGCAAAAAAAATATGTTGAAAATACTTAAATTATTTATTGAAATTCAGTCATTCACAACAATTATTGAACCTTACATTTTATTTCAACTCTAGAAAAGTTGTACAAGTTTTTTCGAACTCGTTAGTTCTCATCAGTAGAGTATAGAAACATTCATTCATTATTTACAAGCCTATTCTTGATTTATTTTTTACAATTAATTATTTTTTATTTATTTGCTTTTATCATGATTAGAGAATATTATTTAGGTATAATGCAAATCACAACTTACACACTTTTTTATTTACTATCAAAATACCTACTTTCTGTATATTGCTGCCTTAATCTGGGCACGCTAATATACTAGTTAGGTAAATACTTTAAAACACTCATTATTGGAGAATCAATCAAAACAACTACTCTTCTAGCTAATACTGACGAAGTATTGAATTACATGATAGGATTCTTAGTATTTTAAAGAAAAAATGTATTGAAAATACGTAAATCATTTATTTACATTTAGTATTTGAATGTTATATTCTGTGTTTTTATGTTACTGCAGATTACTTCACCGTCAATAATAATTTGTGTCGTACCCACGACGGTAAATAATATCACCACGACATGCATTCAGCACAATAAAAAAAAATATATCCGGTATGGCAGGTTCACATGACGCGATCATTGCCTACAGGAGTCCAAGGTGCACTGCCTTATTTACTACCTCGCAATCATCTGTCCTTAGAGGGTCTGGTTGTTTTCATTTGGTTGTTTTCATTTGATGGTGCAATCATAATTCTCATTTTGTAATTCACACTTAAACCTTATTCAGAAATTATTGTCCGAAAATGATACAACAGGTGTATGAGCTCATCTTCTCTTGCTGCAACTAAGGTGATATCATCTGCAAATGATCAGGTTAGAAAATATGGTTTCGCCGGTAGCTACACCATTTGCCTATCCGCAGCACATAGAGCATCACGTGTTTACTATAAATTTAAAAAAAATCGGTGGTCGAACACAGCTTGATGTAATGTATTCACCAACTTTATATTTGTTGAATAAGTGTTGGCAACTTTCACAAAACAGAGTTTTCTTCATATAGACGGCGAATAAAAAAAATAGATGGTTGAGTGTTCCTATCTTCAATAATACAGTGCATTCCACACTGTCAAAGGCCTTACCATTTTACGAAGCAAAGACGTATAGGCACGTAATTTTCTCTTACATTCTCGGTAAATTGTGAATTTAATATTTGTTCTCTAGTACAGCATCCTTTAACAAATCCCGCTGGCTCAGGAGATATTTGCCAAGACTGATGATAATGCTGAAGCCTGAACTGAAGAATAAAAAGTATTATTTTATCAGTATTATTTTATCCGACCAGTAATAATCCGTGATTATTACTGGTCGGATTCTTCGCGGATATTCCAGGTGCGGACTTGAGTAACTTTGTTAAGGAAACGGCTCAGTGTATTCAACGGATTTTAATCTCGATTACAAATTTTAATAAACACTATAGGGATAGGTGAGAGAATATTTCCGTACTTATTTCCGTGTAAATAAATCTGTAAGGATAGACATTCATTCTTACTTTGTTTTTTTTTCAGAAGAATATTTTCTAGTTTATTTAACGATACCAATGCCAGAAAATGCATCTTCAGAACGTTTTTATCTGTCTGTTTGAATGTTTATTTTACCATGACTGGAAAAGGGTAAAAAAAGCCAACATGTTTTGTTACTATTTTGTAGAAAAATACATATCTGTCTGATTTAGGGAATAGGCTATCTTATATAAAAGGCAGTAGAAAGGTATGGAAAGACAGTGGGAACGTAGGAAAATGATAGAACGGTGGTGAGAAGTAGTGAAAAAATGGAAGAATGTGCTGGGAAATTAAGAGAAGTTAGGACGACGAGACGGTGAGAAACAGACAGAAATTGCAGCGGAGCGCACACAGGTGAGAGCTAGTTGTTTAATAAATAAAAAAAGAAAATATCATTGTTCCCTTTAATATTACTCTTTATTAATGAAACAAAATTATGATTAATTGAAATTTTTAGATCCAACTTTAGGAATTTGTTAATATAATAATATATTAATACAATTAATGTCCTACAAGTCTGTTATTTTACAATAACCACCCTATTTTGAGATACATTAAATGAAAAATAACGCCCTAGGGCGTTATGAATATCTATAATGCCCTAGGGCATTATAAAATTATAACACAACCCAAAACAAGTAAATTTTGATAGCGTTATTGACAAACAAAATGCGTTGCTATGCAGCGGCGGCGTTTACAAACAATTTTGATTTTTGCTCTCTTTTAAATCAAATCGTTCTGAACATAATAGATGTCAAATTAATAAATCGTAAATGTCAAAAAAAAAATCGAATTAAATAACGAACTTGTAGGACATTAAACGTTGAAGGCACCACGGGTGTTATAGGATAATGACGCCCTCGGTCGACGTACATTCCCTCGGGCCGAAGGCCCTCGGAATGTACACTACCGACTTCGGTCCGTTATTATCCTTATAACACCCTTGATACCTTAATAACTATAATGTCCTACAAGTCTGTTATTTTACAATAACCACCCTATTTTGAGATACATTAAATGAAAAATAACGCCCTAGGGCGTTATGAATATCTATAACGTCCTAGGGCATTATAATATTATAACACAACCCAAAACAACCAAATTATGATAGCGTTATTGACAAACAAAATGCGTTGCTATGCAACGGCGGCATTTACAAATAATTTTGATTTTTACTCTCTTTGAAATCAAATCGTTCTGAACATAATAGATGTCAAATTAATAAATCGTAAATGTCAAAAAAAAAATCGAATTAAATAACGAACTTGTAGGACATTAAACGTTGAAGGCACCACGGGTGTTATAGGATAATGACGCCCTCGGTCGACGTACATTCCCTCGGGCCGAAGGCCCTCGGAATGTACACTACCGACCTCGGTCCGTTATTATCCTTATAACACCCTTGATACCTTAATAACTATAATGTCCTACAAGTCTGTTATTTTACAATAACCACCCTATTTTGAGATACATTAAATGAAAAATAACGCCCTAGGGCGTTATGAATATCTATAACGTCCTAGGGCATTATAATATTATAACACAACCCAAAACAACCAAATTATGATAGCGTTATTGACAAACAAAATGCGTTGCTATGCAACGGCGGCATTTACAAATAATTTTGATTTTTACTCTCTTTGAAATCAAATCGTTCTGAACATAATAGATGTCAAATTAATAAATCGTAAATGTCAAAAAAAAAATCGAATTAAATAACAGACTTGTAGGACATTAAACGTTGAAGGCACCACGGGTGTTATAGGATAATGACGCCCTCGGTCGACGTACATTCCCTCGGGCCGAAGGCCCTCGGAATGTACACTACCGACCTCGGTCCGTTATTATCCTTATAACACCCTTGATACCTTAATAACTATAATGTCCTACAAGTCTGT
This sequence comes from Rutpela maculata, assembly GCA_936432065.2. Lineage (NCBI taxonomy): Eukaryota > Metazoa > Arthropoda > Insecta > Coleoptera > Cerambycidae > Rutpela > Rutpela maculata. The sequence continues at coordinate 67,128,758 of OW386290.2, read as the reverse complement.
TATTTTACAATAACCACCCTATTTTGAGATACATTAAATGAAAAATAACGCCCTAGGGCGTTATGAATATCTATAACGTCCTAGGGCATTATAATATTATAACACAACCCAAAACAACCAAATTATGATAGCGTTATTGACAAACAAAATGCGTTGCTATGCAACGGCGGCGTTTACAAATAATTTTGATTTTTACTCTCTTTGAAATCAAATCATTCTGAACATAATAGATGTCAAATTAATAAATCGTAAATGTCAAAAAAAAATCGAATTAAATAACAGACTTGTAGGACATTAAACGTTGAAGGCACCACGGGTGTTATAGGATAATGACGCCCTCGGTCGACGTACATTCCCTCGGGCCAGAGGCCCTCGGGAAGTACACTGCCGACCTCGGTGCTTTATTATCCTTATAACACCCTTGGTACCTTAATAACTATAGTATATACATATAATATATAATATATTTATTTTATTTTATGTCATATACCCAAGATATTCTTCTAATTACAGTGATTTTAATATTACTACATTTCAAATTATCAGTTCCATTATTATACTCTTCGCAAAAACAAAGAGTATATTGTATTTGATCGGCACATTTCTAAATCAGTAAATATCGCTCGCAGAGAAAAAAATTTCATATCATTACATTAGTAAACGAATTCTGAACAAATATCAGAATGTCCGTCCGTCCGTCCATCCGTCCATCTGTTAGTCCGTCTGTCCTTACGTCTGTCCGTCTACCCGTCACGTTTTTTGTAAGCACGATAACTTAAGAAAGAAATGTCCGATTGTATTTAAATTTGGAAAGTAAGTTAACGTTAGCTAGAGGAAGAACTCTATTGTTTTTGAGAAAAATCAATCGATAAATAAAAGAGTTATTAATCATTTAAATTAAAAAATATGTATTTTCTTAATTTTTGTCATTTGTATGTAAATGGAAATCTTGCGAAATTTCATTCTCTATATATACATATTTTTTGTTTATACATTTTAGTGATATATTTTAACGATATATCTATCATATTGTGAAATATTAAATGCAGTAGTTACTTGCAGACAAATGAAATGTTTGAAACACAAAGCAAAACCATACATGTATAATAGAATCAAATGTTAAAATAAAACTTGTTATAAAGAAATTGTTGTTTAATATAGGGTACTGATTATACTTTTATTAAGCACGAATTTTGAGAAGTGCAAGATAATCTCAGATATTAATCAAGGATGAATTTCATTATAAAAATTTAAGGCACTGTGCTTAGAACACTTATAGAGACATGATCACTGTCAATAAACATAAATTATGTTGAAAATTCTTTATAGAAATTAATTAAAATAACTAAAACACTAAATAAACTATGAGAATAATATATTGTAACACTTTAGATAAGATTTTATATAGGGAAAATGTATCCCATAAGCAGGACATTATGTAAGCAAAATACAGAGCGAGAGACCTCGTCTAAAACCAAAGTTTTGAAAGAACTGATAAAAACAGTGATCGTAATCTAACTAAAAGTAATGAACTTTAAAGATTAATAGTAATAATTACTTTTTGAAGTGGACACTTTAAGAATAAACTGTGAAAAGGGACTCACTGGGGTGACAACATTGGGGTGATGCTGGTTTCCTTAGGTTTTAACAAAATTTTAGTTCTTAATGTATTTGTCTTAACAAAGTTTCACGTTGTGACAATTAATTATTTTTATTTATTTGCTTTTATCATGATTAGAGAATATTATTTAGGTATTATGCAAGAAGAGTAGTTGTTTTGATTGGATCTCCAATAATGAGTGTTTTAAAGTATTTACCTAACTAGTATATTAGCGTGCCCAGATTAGGGCAACAATATACAGAAAGTAGGTATTTTCATAATAAATAAAAAAGTGTGTAAGTTTTGATTTGCATATTACCTAAATAATATTCTCTTTTCACGTTGTGCTTATAGACATTGATTAAGGGCAACTTTTAGGTGTAGTTGTATTGAACATAGGTTGAAGTTCACATAAACTGGAGCCAAAATGTAGTGCCTGCGACAGCCTGAAAAAACATTGTTTGTTAGTTAAGTAAAGATAAGTGTTGTTTAGGTAAATTATATGCCAAAAGGTTAATTAGAGTAGGTATGTAGATTGACCATGTATGGGAAATTGGTATGTAATTTAGCTTGGAAGAGAGAATTTTGCAAAAACCAAGGCGTAACCGAGAAATATTTTAAATAAGCTGTAAAACCCTAGGTATTGTATACCAAAATGATCTGTAAAACGTGTAGAATAAAACCCAATTGGTAAAATTCACCAGAATTGCTACATAAGAAAGAAAAATACAAATTCAGAAAAATAATTTATGTCGAATAAAATCGAGTTGGTGTTAAACGTCAAAAAGCATTAAATACGGCCAATTAGAAGCCATTATTTGCAATTCAGTCATTAAATAGCTTTAGACCATACGCGTTTTTGAGAACGACAAACATAACCCAACTTTTGAAAAGGCAGAAAATGAGAATTCAAGTATCAAAGTTAAAGTAAAAACAATTATTATAAAGTGAAATAAGCATTCGTTTGGTATGCGAAATAAGTTAGTAATTGGAAATAATCTGAAGTTTTAAAGAATTGTAAACAACAAATAATTTAAAAAGGGTTTTGTGAGAAATTTCAACTGTGCATCGAAAATAAATGTCAGTTACTTACCTGCAGTAAAGTCAGACGTAAGGCATAATTGCTGTTATAGAAGAAAGAAATAAGTGTGGCAATTCAAATCAAGAGGTCCAAAATAAACATCTCCATTCCCCAGCTCAGCTGTTTGGTTCGGAAATCATCGAAGCCCGAGTGAGTCAACTGAAGTTAGAGACGATTGAAGTGTAAACGTGAGTTTGACCCGGTAACGTGGTACGATACGCAACCGAAAATTTTGGTAAGGTAAAAGCTTTTACTTCGTTTTTTCTTCGTTAAAAATAAAGAAACTTGAGTTTTAATTTGAAATTGAGATCTCTATATTAAAATTGCAATAGACATTTTTAAAAGGCCAATAATTGTAATTAATTTTAAGGAATTTGTATTAAATTGTTAAATCTTAGTAAAACATACCAGGTTAATCTCTACACACAAAATAATTAATCTTTTGACATTATCATTCAATAATATTAAAATAAAATTTATTGCTTATTTGTGTTCTAAGAATTTGGTGTTTTTCTTTTACAATAAGTAATTTGGTTGACTTCAAGTCACCTGGCGCTCAACAAATTAAAAAATATTATGGAAAGTATCATCTAAGGTTTTCTACTTAATATCACTCTGTTCGTCGTTTGAACCTACTCGAGGCCCTGAGGAAGAGTTAAGTTAACATAAAGTAAGTATTAACAAGTACTAAAAGCTCTTAAAAGAGCATATAATAGTACAATATATATATATATATATATATATATATATATATATATATATATATATATATATATATATATATACATATTATAATAATATATCTAATTCGTTGAAATATAATACAGACATTCAATTATTACAATGATCTGTAATGGTCCAATGGCTAAAGCTTTGTCTGCGGACTTAATAGAAATAATAAAACACTGTTGTACACTATGGTGATCAGGCCGGCAGTCACATACGCGGCGCCGGCATGGTGCAGCATACCGGCCACGACAACGCGCAAACTTAAAGTTCTAGAACACAAATGTATGCCCCTCATTTCGGATAGGTACACCTTCCTCAGAGATCTCTATGCACGTTGCCACGACATAATCCCACTAGCTGACTACGTCCACGAAATCTCTCAAATCTCAAAAATTTTACACCACCAAACTGGGCGATAGTCCGCTAACCCGCAACATAACCCAAATCAGACAGCATAATGCAATATTATTCAATCTGAGACACCGCCTACCATACCAGGCGTTGCCTATTTTCCGGCAACTCCCTTAGCCAAATCTTCCCCTACCATAACCTTTATAAAACCCTATCTTATCATCTTTCCTAAACTTTATCTTTAATCCCCTCTTTCCTTTTCTATTTGTTCGTTTTTATGTCTCTGTTGTTTCTCTTTTTTATTCTTTTTGTTCTTTTTGTCATTTTGTTTTGTTTTGTTGTTTTGTTTGTCAATTCTTTCTAGTCCGAGAAAATTCTTGAAAATTATAACATATTAAACAATACTCTTTACATTATCATATCTTTCTGGAGGCAGGGAGACCATCAGGGCGACAGTTCTCGTACGGTTTTTTCTTTTAGCTTTTTACCCAAATTTTGTAAGTGCTTTGCCAAGTGTTGTGTTATTTTTAATTAGTTTTAGGTCTCTGCGCAGACAGCAATTTTTAATATTATTATTATTATTAGTTTTTAAGTTTGTTTATAACAAACAGGAGAGCTAATCCCCCCGTTAATCGTTAAGCCGAACCGGACCTGCCCCTTCCAACCTTACATTCATCACAGCACTACGTTCCGTGATTATTTGGTTGGCTCCGGCAAGGCACATAGTTGTACTAAACTTAAGAATAAAATCTGTTTTGTTTTTTTTTTGTTTTTGTTTGTTGTCTGGCAATCGAAAAGTCTTGTGTTCGAATCCCTGACAGGGTTTTTTTCAGAACAAAGTTGGTATTATGAAATTTAGAATGTCTAAAAACTATCATTACAAGAAAACTGCGAGAGTATCCTCTAGAATGTGTAACAGTTATATAAAAAAATCGGCGAAGAGTATACTGCTTCCACTAGTTCTTTATTTATAATGGGCTATCAATAATTATATTATTTTTTCTATCCTATCTACTGGCTTTTCATATTTTCCTATGTGTATATGGTTTATTTTCTAATATAATATAAATTAAGTTTAGGGATACTGAACAGCAATCGATTAGTGAATACAAAAAGTGGTTAATTTCTTCAATACCGAAACTATCAGCAACCGTATAATGGAACGCAAGTTTCATATTATAAAAACGAAAATGATATTTTTATAAAATAAACCATTTGGAAGGTATTTATTATTTCCTTGCGGTGTGTCCCAATTTTTAAAACAATTCATATATAAAGAGGTATAATGGTGGTATGGTCTTACATTAGATTTTTATCTTTTGAATGGATATCACATAAAACAACTGTTTTTTATCACCAAATTAATGGTGCTTAGTCAATGATAATAAGCACACGCCAAATTTCTACTTGTTTAACAGACTGGTCGCTTAATTTTACGGTTTTTAAGATGTAGAATTTTTACTGTTTGAAGCCGCATTTTTTTATACATTTAGCAAACAAGTTTTTTCGTGTCTACTCATTCCCATCAAAGAAACTCGAAACACAGTATTGAAATCCTGATTCATTCCACAAAAAAATTGCGAGTCATTTTCATCTTATAAGTATAAAATATCAACCTAATCAACTGGCTTCGTAGCAACAAGTAAAAATGATATACTATTATGACGATGTGTTCATAGGAAGGTTGACATTTTTTTATTATTAGTGGATTTATGGATTTATTATTAATGGATTTATTCTTGATGGAAATGCCTGCTGGCCATGAATATCCAAGAAATGTTCATTATTTGTGACAGTGTGGTTAATAATACAAAAAATTGTGGCTTATGCCACTTAATTATTTTCAAGTGTTCTGTGGGTTACCCAGATATTCGAGGCGTAGAGTACAGATGTGGAGCATTTAATAGGGTCATTTAGTTATATGGCAGTTTCCTACTTTTTCTTCCTCATTTTAAAGTATAACAAACCAATAGCCTCAGAAAAAAATTTGAGCTCAATTGAATCTATAGGCACAGAGATATTGGCATTTGAATAGAAACACGCTCGGCCGTCCAACAGTCCGTAGAGTGACGTCACTTGGCGTGCGCCGATACCTATATTAGAGCAGCGATTTCGTAAGTCTATCGTGTCGTTTTTTTTTGGCGTAGAACCAGGTCAAACATGTTAGGTTCCTTTGAGTATGTCACCGGGCATATGAAATCATATTTTATGACATTTTTTTGTGGTCTCGAACTTTTTAAATCAATAAAAAGTGAAAAAAATGTATTTTTAAATAAAATTGTTATTTTTTTGTTTCCACCGCCATATCTTTAAAACTATTAAAGGTACCGAAATTTGTTTTGTGTCAAATTAAAGCACACACTGTAGCACTTTTACCAATATAAACGGTTTGGGCACAATTCGCACTTTCATTTCTCTAAAAATTAGATAAACTAAAAATATATATTTTATGTATTGAAATCTTCACCAATCGATAAACTTTTTTATTTTTGAAAATATTTACATACATGCAGCGAATAAAATAAAGCCTAATAATCACAAAAGTTTTTGAAACAATATATTTTTTCCTAAAATATACCGTGTGGCAACAGCGATTTTTTTTTATCAGCGCTAAATGCGACATTGGGACGCAATTAATACACCTCGCATGCAGGGTTGGTCAGATTAGTTGCGTAGAAGTGGCGGTTGTCGAAAATCATTAAGTATTCATTGTTCGGATAAAAATTGTGACAATCGAAAATATGCTTGTTTTAAGGAAGGCCTAAAATGTTGCAACGAGTGCAAATGTCGTTCCTGTAACAACATTATTAAAGATTTCGAGGCAGATATGAACGAATTAGAATGTAGGGCCTACATAAACTACATACTACATATTTATCTATCCTAATAGAAAATTTATTTCAACAATAAAACTCATTTTATGCGTACGTTTTTACTTTCATTCATTTAAAAATGTCTAATAAACTTACTAATTAGGTGGGTAGTTCAAGGGCGGATCTGGACCTTGAGTTTGAGGGGCTAACACTGAATCCAAAATTTTTCGTTAAATTTTTTTCTTTACAGAATTAATAAAAAATCATAACATTTTAAAACGAAAGTTGGTGGTTTACAGAATTTTGGGGGGGGGGGGGATAATTACCCCGTTACCCCCCATAAATCCGCGCTTGGGGTAGTTAGTAACACTGATTGATATTTATAGATTAGGTATTTATATCTACCTACCTGTCTTTTTATTATTAAAAGGAGACTATTTTATATTTATTGTACAATTTCTTAATATTAACAACATATTATGATCAATACTACTGTACAATATATGAAATATTGAACAATAATATTAATCCCCTAGATGCTTTTGATCACTACTGGTTTTGTATCTATTGATATAAGATATAAGTTAAACTACTACATTCACCCCGGCCGGGACCGTCAGATCGTTGCAGTCGCCAGGCTTGCTACAGCCGAGCGCGCAAGAATATGACTTTGGCCCGTTAAAAAAAATCGCTGACTCAATACTACAACTATTGGCTTCAATTTTTACGCAGCATGTATATACAAATTTTCATAAATAAATTTTTTTCTCGTTTGTCTAAAATTACGCTACTGAAAATAACAAGTTTGAGTTTCCTATTATTTTTCCAACTTAAAAAAAAAATAAATCGGGTTCACGTGGGACGTTGTTCGAAGCGCTACTGTGTCTACTTTAATCTAAAAAAAATAGCTTGATAGCACAAATATTTTTAGAGATATAGCGGTGGAGACGTTAAAAAACATATTTCATTAAAAATCTATTTTTTTTTTGAGTTTTTCCGAAATAAAAAAGTTCTCGACCACCAAAAAATGTAAAAAATGATTTCGTGTACACGATTATCTTACTAAAGAATCTCACTAAGTCTGGTTAGGTTCTACGCCGGTTTTTCTCTCTCGAAAACTAAGCGACTTTGCTTCCAGATTTTACTCTACTAACTTGCATTCACAGCCGTGTTCACTGGGCGGTTCAGCCTTCTGACGTCACAACTCGACTACATGGTTATCCCGAGCGTTTTTAAGCGCGCCGACTTTAACAATTTTTTTATACATGAAGGCGGCGTCAGTAAATTCTAATTTTTGGCATACTTACTATACTCACCAAGCTCTTTCAGAATATGTAATAATAAAAAATTGTTAAATGAGCCTATTGGTATAATAGGAAGAAGTAGATAAGATTGAACAGATGTTAAAAAAGGTAGCTAAACTTGAATTGTGCGTTTGTTACCAAATCGAAGAGCATGTAGTTAAAAATCTAAAAAAGTTAATTTCTACGACTTACTTTGTACATTTTCCTTTTTCATCCTTGAAAAGAATCGTCGAGTTGATGCATCTATTGGGCGCAGACTAACAATTTTACTGTAGAGTTAAATGATCTAGGTCTTGATCTCCACCTTTAGATATAATAAATGTTCGCTGGATGTTAGTCTTGGTATTTGAAATTCTTACGATAATAACTGATCCATTATTTTCTATGTCGCACATCGTCGATTCCCATTTTTGTGAGTTTCATACGACGCGTCGGCAAGCTTCAGACACACCAGATATTATAAAAACCGAAAAAATACATTTTATAAATAACTTTAACATTAAATAGCAATCATTAGGGACTTTTTAACTTCATATCTCTTCAGTATTTTCAATTTATTGGCTCTGTTAATGATTGTTTTCTTCAAAATGAAATTAACACGTTGGCTGTCATCTCGGTCTATATGACCGACGTTTTTATTGTCTATGAGGCCAACTCGGTCCATAAGACCGAGAACTTATATTTTCCCTGTAGGCCGACTCGGTCTATAAGACCGAGTCATGTTTTTGGGATCTCTGGATCTTCTGGATCTTTTCGGGACCTCGGAATCTCCCAGCGACTCAGTCCGGCACACTTCTATCGTTATAAATAGACCGAGATGGCGTAGTAAAGGACCGAAACCTTTTTTGACGTTTTTTGGCAGTTTTTTTTTCAAAATATTGTGTGTCAATTCATAGTGTATTAGCCGATGATATTCATGGCCTGGGGGATATTTTATTTGGTTAAACCGTTGCTACCGATTGGCGCATTATGAGAAATTTGTCTTAACCCGTATGGCAGTCAACGTGTTAATATAGAATATTTGGTAATATTTACATTATCGCTAATGGAAAGTATCGCTTTAACCATAAAGTAATTCGCTCATATTGTGGATGATTTCTTAAATTTCAACATTTCGGCAAATAAGCCAGCAGTATGTTTTCAAAATGTCATTTTACAGCTTTATTTGCTCTGCTCTAGTTTATACATAAGAAATACATATATACAATTGTGAAATTAGAAAAAAAATGCTAATCCTAAACATATATCGTTGTAACTCCAAACAATAGACACCATACAGGTAATTTTTGACCTTGTGGGTAACGATTAAAAATACAAAATTACAAATTGGAACAAAATTGTCGCTGAGGCTGTAAGGAAGTTTTTGTCTGTCCTCCCCACAATAAAATTGTGGGAGGTTACTGAAATTGGTCCAAAATCGAATATTGAGATAACATCAAATCTTTACGTTTTAAGGTTCCAGGAACCCAAAAAAATGTCTGTATGTGTGTGTGTCTACATATGTTAGCATGATAGCGGCGAAAATACTAAACGGATTTGGATAAAACTTTGCACGAAGGTTTCTTTAGTGCTCCAGAAGATCTGAAAAGGTTTTGGTTGAGATCGGATCACGCTTATTGCCGTTCTGGCACTAGTTGTTTATTTTATGATTATTTACAATTTGTAATCGAACCATTGAAAAGCATTAAAAGTTCCGATTTCAACGATATATCTATCTATCACACTTGCATAGTCTAATCCGGCAATTGCAACCGAGTAAAATTTCCGGCAATTACAACCTAAAAAACATTAACATAACCTAAAAACTAAACCAAGTGCAATACCAAGTTAAAAAGGTCAAAAAATAGAATCCGCCAGCAAAGTTTAGAGCCAGAATTTTTGACAGCTGTCAGTTTGACAGATTTAGAGCTAACAAAGTTCAGCGACAAAAAATTCGTCAGCTGTTAAAAAATCTGCTTCTCCTGAAACCTTTTGGCATCTGACATTAGTGACAAGCAACCAAACAACAACCTTTCCCGACTGATTTAGTGAAAAATCGGTCGAGGCCAGAAGATGAAAATAATATTTATCAGCTCAAATTGAAACAGCCCAATGAACACTTCACCGGCCACAACTAGCAGAGAAGCTGTCCACAAAGAATTATATGGTTTTTGAAAATAAATTAAAAAATATAATTAAATGAGATATTTCATATTTTTAGTGCTCTTTGCGGCTTCAAAGATCTACCGAGTAGGGAGGTAGTAGCCGCTTTCCGTAGCTGCCGATTTTTTATAAAGCTTTTAGTACATAAGGAGGCATTCATTAGAGCCCTCCTTATGTATACGCAAATTTGACAACAACATGCTTGGTCGGTTTCAACTGTAAATGTATATACGCCGATTTAAACGAATTGTTTGCTAAGTAAGTCAAGTTTTTGTTTTATATTTTGTGGAGAATTTATATTTAAAATACATTTTTGTTGATTTTTGTGCACAAAGTTTATGAAATACAATAAAATTTATTGTCATCCTTTATCAATTAATTATATTTTTAATTTCAAATATTCTTCCCGATATATGTACAATATGATTAAGTTGTGGTAGGTAAGTTGAATATTTTTTAAATTTTAATAAAACTGTCAATACTTTAGAAATACAGTTCATATTCGGTATGTTGGTGATGATGTTATTTTTAATATTTTAAATTAATCCGGTAATCCATTAATATTCAGATGAAACGTACAAAATAATTTTCATTTGTCAAATGGAGAACATTTGGACAAGCAATAAAGTTGTGGATAATGATTTGTGGTTGCAATTTTATACTTTACATATATTGATACAATTATGTTTCTTCAATATTATTATCTGAATAACTATATAATTCAAATGCAATTTCTATTAAAAAATAATAGAAAATCATTCATTTTATTGCTTATTCAATGTCTGCCAGGGTAAATTCAGCGGTTATATTAGTTTCTCTTGATACTTTAATGCAAACTTTCTAGTGAACTACTGTAATTCTGATTATTAATAGTAATATTTTATATATACCTATATTTTATATATACCTTTATGTGCTCGATCATATCTGGAAATTGTGCAAATATTACTGAAAATATCGATTCTACAAGAAAATCTGACATATTTTTTACGTTACTTTATTACCGAAAAAGTTGTCTCCTTAGAATTTTTCGATTCAATCAAACATAAAGCCACTTTATACCCAGTCTATTTTTTGCATTATTATAGCAAAAAAACATGAAAATCTTGATATTGTTTTAAGGAAGGCATTATCATCGAGAATGACTTGTTCTCGTAAACTCAGAAGAAATTAAATTTGAAATACTTATTAAATATCACATAACACATAATTCTAATGAAAATTATAGATGACTAAAATTTAGAATACATATTGTCTGTATAACGTATAAAAATGCCTAAAGTTTAACACCTGAGTTACTAACATAGTCCAATCAATGAATGCCCAAAAGGGAATTGTAGAGAACATTTAGGAGGGGAGAATTTTCCTCTTCAGAGATGTGTTCAGGGTAGTTAGAAGGTAAAAATACTAAAAATCCCCGCCCCTAGCCCCACCGCATCAGGGGGGAGGGGGGTAGAAAGGTTCCTTTTTTCGATTCTTCGCTTATAACTCGGAAACGATGCATCGTACGGAAAAAGTTAATCTATGCAAAATTAAACGTAATTAAATCTTCGACAAGAATGTTTATATTCATTTTCTTCCTATGTGTTATAGTTTACGAGATACTCACCAGCGAAAATCAATTATGTACCTTGAATATTTCTATCAAAGCGGTTTACCGTGGTCTGCTAATAAATCTCAGTCACAAAATAATCTTTATTTTACAACGCTCGACGTATTTACTAACGTAATATTTTGTCGAAGTCTATACATTTCTTTAAATATACATGGTGACTCACTTAAAATGAAAAAACCCTTATAACTTTTTCATTTTGTTTCCGATTTGAATCAAATTTTACTCAAGTATAGAACAAATTCGAATCTACCTATGACCAGAAAAACATTCGGCTGCTACAAAGGCAAAGCCATAGCCATCTGCAGTACCAAAATATTCTGAAAAAAATTAAATATTTTGAATGTTAGAAATTCTAAAAAATGCATCCGATCGGCACCACAAACGTACATACACCAAAATTTGATTTGGTTATTGATGGGGATTACTCATATATAAGCTCATCTGGAAAATGGGATCCTCAGTTTCCGCAATTTGTGGCAGCTACGTGAAATTCGTAAAGACTCATCAATGTGATGTATAACCTTTTTTTTCATATTTTGGTACGGCTTTATAGCAGGTGAATGATTTTCTAGTCATAAGTAGATCCTATTTTGTTCTATACTTGAGTAAAATTTGATTCAATTCGGAAACAAAATGAAAAGTTATAAGGGTATTTTCATTTCAAGTGAGTCACACTGTATATTAGACCAACCCAAAAAAAAAAAATCTTATCATATTTTATGTCCCACTCTGTAAAAATGTTCCTTTTTATGTAAAAGAAAAAATGCTCTTTTGATTAAAAAAAAAATGAATTTTAAAATGTGCTACCAAGCTTTAAAGTACGCTATTTCAATCATTTTGAGTTATCTACAAAAATTAGGCTGCGGGCTTCATCTAATATATGTTTTTTAGTGAAAAAAAGGTTTTTCACTTTAAATATTATATAAATAATTGAAAATTACCGAGTACATTTTTTTTTAAGAAACCCTATAAAAAAAAATCTACTTTAAAATGGTAAAAAATGGACAAAAGGAAAATCTCAAATAAATCTGCTTTAGGCCTGCCGAAAATACTTTTTCAATATGTTCCAAAACATATCTAAACCAAAATTTACTATAATTACTTGCAAGCGAGCAGAAACTAGAGTGCGAAAATTAAAGTTTTCAGAGTGTATTTCACAATTTTATTAATAAAAGCACCAAAAATATATCATTAAAATTGTAAATAACTAATGAAGTTACTTAAATAATATTTTTTTTCTTGGAAAATTATATTAAATATAGAAAATATTGTTTTTTGAGGCCCGGGTTTTTAAGGATAGCCTAGAATTTGTTTAAGTTATTCACCATTGTAAATAATTATTATTAATAATATTTTTTTAATTTATTATATATTTTTTTTGTTTTTGGACATTTCTTTGTTTCTGCACTTTGTGTTAACAGGAAAGCTTGTTTTTGTTCTTCATCTATTGTAATAACATTATTAAATCGAGAAGTCAACGCAATTTGACATTCAGCAGAATCATTGACAACTTTAAGATTTATGCATACATTTTTTCCACACACATAATGATGGCCTGAATTCCATAGATAAACAAATACCCGAATCATTTTTTTTGGATCTACAAAACCTCTAACATTTCGTTGCGGCTCCCGTAAATTTTCATTTTTTGAATTTTGTATCATTTTTATTTTTATTTTTATCATCAAAAAATGCAAGGCACACGAGTTCCTCCGAAAGATACCAGAGGTGATTGGTGAATTTATTTAATAATAATAATATTTCTTGTCCTCGTCATGAACTTATTAGAAGATTTATATGAATATGAAAAAATAAATAAAAAATTGTCTCCATTATTATTAAATAAATTCACCTCTGGTATCGGAGGAACTCGTAAGCCTTGCATTTTTTATGATAAAGTGACTCATCAAATAAAAATAAAAATGATACAAAAGTTAAAAAAAAAAGAAAATTTACGGGAGCCGCAACGTAATGTTAGAGGTTTTGTAGATCCAAAAAAAAAAATGATTCGGGTATTTGTTTATCCGATTTTATATCAAAGAAAAGTTTAAATTTTTTTAAAATTACAAATATGACTCTTTAAAAAAAATCCAGATCTATGGAATTCAGGCCATCATTATGTGTGTGGAAAAAATGTATGCATAAATCTATTAAAGAATTAAAAAATAATAAACTCCCTGGCATCGACGGCATAAAATCTGAACTAATAAAAAAAATTAGTGCGTTAATAATAAAACCATTTACTCACCTAATCAATAAGGCAATTAATGAAGGTATAGTACGATCTGTGTTTAAGGTTGGAATTGTTAAACCACTTTATAAAAACGGAGCAAAAGATGAGATAAGTAATTATAGACCTATAACCCTTATATCTAATTTTGCAAAAATTTTCGAAAAAATTATTAAAAAAAGATTATTGAGCTTCCTAAATAGGTATAAAATAATTTCAGATAAACAATATGGGTTTAGGGAAAATAGGTCTACTCAAGACGCGATATGTGATTTAACCTCTAAAATCTATGAGTCTTTAGATAAGAGCGAACCAGCCTTGGCAGTCTTTGTTGACCTTGCAAAGGCGTTTGATACTGTCTGCCATGATAAACTGCTCCAAAAACTTTATGCTGTCGGTATCAGGGGAAAAACTCTTCAACTTCTCAAAAGCTATCTTGAAAACAGAACTAATTATGTTTCAATACAAGAAGTATATAGTAATCCCAAAACAGTCATGTATGGAGTCCCACAGGGAACCGTACTGGGACCATTACTATTCACGGTATACATCAATGACCTACTGAGCTTGAACAGTTTGGGGAAAATAACAAGCTTCGCTGATGACGCGGTTATATTATATAAAGGTAAAACATGGGATTCTTTACGGGCTGATGTACAAAAAGACTTTTCCACAATAATAACATGGTTTAACAATAACACCTTAACACTAAACTCGGACAAAACAAAATACGTAGCATTCAGTTCATACAAAGTCGGTTTACCACAATATAAATCCATATCGATAGAAATAAATCATGATGCTATAAGTCTGAAAGAAAGTGATAACGTCAAATACCTAGGTATCATTATAGATTGTCATTTAAGATGGGATAAACAAATAAACTTCATTGTAAGAAAAATCAGGGGCATTATTTCAAAAATAAAATATCTAACCGACTTTCTAGAATTTCGCGACCTTAAAACAATATATTTTTCCCTAATTCAAAGCCATATAAATTACGCAATATTAGCTTGGGGGGAGTTAATAAGAACTACTTACACTCATTAGATGTAATGCAGAAATGGTGCCTAAAAATAATTTTGAAAAGAAAATATACGTACTCGTCTAATTTATTGTATAAAGAAGCAAAAGTGCTGGATGTGCGTCAGTTGTTTGGTTTAGCCATGTGTACTGAAATATTTAAAAACAAAAAACTTCTAAATTTTTCCGAACATCAATATAACACCAGGACAAAAACTGCGTCTATTTCTAGAAACATAAAATGCACTAAAACAGTAGGTCAAAGATGTTATATATACCTTTGCTCCAAAATGTACTCCGCATTACCACAGGATATTAAAACGCTAAACAGTCTCCATTCATTAAAAAAAAGAATTAAACAATGGATGTTTGATGCACCTAGAAATGTAGTACATGCGATAATAGACAAAACATATTATTATGCCTAGTCTTAATCAGTAACGGTGTTAGCCCTTGCTGTGATATATTCTGAGAAAGTCAAACATAATTTTATGTTCCAGATTGTACCACCGTTGATTTGTTTGCGTAGTTAAGAAACTAAGTATATTTATATGAGTGAAAAAATGAATTTATTTTACCTTATATAATCGATATGTTAAAATAAAAAAAAAATACTTATAGATAATATTTAATAAAAATGTAAAGAAAAAATATGAAAAAAAAAAATGTACATATATTTAAATTTAACTAAACAATGCCATATTATAAATAGATTTTGATAGGTTTTAGCTCACAAACAAGTACTCACCGTCCATGACGTGTGAGTGCTTCGTGAGTCGACTATACGTTTATTTATTATTATTATTATTATTATTAAAATGTCATAGGCTATTGTTCTCTTTATTTATGAATAAACGTTATTATTATTATTATTATCTTAAAGTTGTCAGTGATTCTGTTGAATGTCAAATTGCGTTGACTTCTCGATTTAATAATATTATTACAATAGATGAAGAACAAAAACAAGCTTTTCTGATAACACAAAGTGCAGAAACAAAGAAATGTACAAAAACAAAAAATATATATATAATTAATTAAAAAATTATTATTAATAATAATTACTTACAATGGTGAATAAGTTAAACAAATTCAAGCCTATCCTTAAAAACCCGGGGCCTGAAAAAACAATATTTTCTATATTTAATATAATTTTCCAGGAAAAAAAATATTATTTAAGTAACTTCATTAGTTATTTACAATTATAATGATATATTTTTGGTGCTTTTATTAGTAAAATTGTGAAATACACCCTGAAAACTTTAATTTTCGCACTCCAGTTTCTGCTAGCTTGCAAGTAATTATAGTAAATTTCGGTTTAGATATGTTTTGGAATATATTGAAAAAGTATTTTCGGCAGGCCTAAAGCAGATTTATATGAGATTTTCCTTTTGTCCATTTTTTAACATTTTAAAGTAGTTTTTTTTGTCGGGTTTCTTACAAAAAAATTTTACTCAATAATTTTCAATTATTTATATAATATTTAAAGTGAAAAACCACTTTGGCACTAAAAAACATATATTAGATGAAGCCCGCAGCCTAATTGTTGTAGATAACGCAAAATGATTGATATAGCGTGGTAGCACATTTTAAAATTATTTTTTTTTTTTAATCAAAAGAGCATTTCTTCTTTTACATAAAAACGAACATTTTTACAGGGTGAGACATAAAATATGACAAGATTTTTTTTTTGGGTTGGTCTACTGTATATGTAAAGAAATGTATAGATTTCGACAAAATATTACGTTAGTAAATACGTCCAGGGTTGTAAAATAAAGATTGTTTTGTGACTGTGATTTATTAGCAGACCACGGTAAAGCGCTTTGATAGAAATATTCAAGGTACATAATTGAATTTTCTTTTATTAATTATCGATTTTCGCTGGCGAATATTTCGTAAACTATAATACATAGGAAGAAAATGAATATAAAAATTCTTGTGGGAAATTTAATTACGTTTAATTTTGGATAGATTACCTTTCTCCGTACGACACATCGTTTCCGAGTTATAAGCGAAGAATCGAACCTTTCCACCCCCCTCTCCCCCTGAATGTATGTTTGCAAATTAATATTACCTTGTCTTGCAAGAAAATTAGTTTTAAATATGATACCCAAAGAAGAATAGTAAAATTGTGTCTTTTCATTTCTACTTAGATTTAGAATCAACCCAAAGGCAGATATTTAAGAGACAAGGTTTAGTGTCTAGAGTTCATTATCTTGTAAATTCATCTTCACCCACTGTTTATTAAATTATGCTTTAAATAAACTACTTTCAAATAGTTTATGAGAGCTATAAACTGAAATCACTGCAATCTTAAAAATGGGTACTCTTCCTTTCGACTGCTTTTTCTTCTTGGCGTCTAAGGTAGCAAATTATATTACATAATTTCTTCTTATATTCGTAAACCATATGACAGAACACATTATTGATAACGGATCTACTGTTAGCCTTAAGAAGGATTACATGTTATTTAAATTATCAAATTTAGCAGGCTTAACAAACTAGTTGACAAAATGTCATTTCCTCTATTATCTAATTTAGAAGTGTTAAACATAAGAGCAAACTAATTTTTAACAACACAAATCAATTATAATTAGTCCCACATATGGTCGATCTAGTTTACAGCTTAGTGAATTGATAAAATGACGAGAAATGTAATAATAATAGCACGGTAGAATTTTGGAGTGGGTGAAATGTTATCTAAACAATGCTTAGATTAAACAAACATGTTGCATATTATTTTTTTTTGTAATACTTGATCTAAAAAAAATTACAAAAATGTTTACATTTGTTGTAGGAAGCAATAAATAGAGGTCTGTCACAAAATTGTCGTTTACCATGAAACAATGGGGGGGCAGGGGGGGGAGCATAGATGCGTCTTGAATGTACGAACACGTATTTAGATACTTAACATTGAGTGGTCAGTATTTGAATGAGACGAGGATTACCTAGTGGATATATCATCCTGCGGAGGGGATGTAAAGCGGGCGGTCCCTTGTCTGTTAAATGTTAGGCAAGTAAAAGTTCCCTACTCTTCGACAGAGAAGAGGTAAGGCAAAATTTCCAGATTGGGGGTAGCTCGTCTCCTGCCGTCGGTGATAGGCCCTGTAGCGGAAATAGGCCGACGTTAAATAAATAAAAAAAACAACGTGAAATAGGCTAGGAATAACCTTTTAATCGATCCCAGCACTGTAGTGAATTTGTTGTAAAACGATTATTCTGTCGGATGGATGTTCCACTGACTGTGGTGTGTTCTTCCATGCAGGAAGATGGGTTTTAAATCCGACCAAATCGTTATGGTAGAGTTGATGACCAGAGTCGTTCAGGGAACTGTGGATTCCATCTGTTTAATGTGTGAATATTATAGAACGTTGCAGAACTGATCAAAAATTAATAAAACAACAATTTTTCCAAATTACTCTAAAAGTTGACTAAGAATAGTGTTCCATCAGACATTGTGTTGTGTTCGACTAGATGAAATTTTGGAAACCACGCTAAAAATTGGACTTTTTCATGTTGTCAGACAGGTCACCCAGCAATACAAATTTGTGTAGTGTATCCAAATTCAATAGGGTCGTTGACCATTTTTTGAAAATTTTATGTTCAAATACTTTATTAAATTTTATTTGACCCGTATTTTTTTATTTTACAATCCAAATTCATTTTAATAGTGAAATTAATTATTTAAATTAAGAAATTTTGAATTCGCGCCCATCGCCACGTCAGATGTGAGCGCAGGAATAATCGACGGGCGTCGTTTGCTTGCTTATTTGCTGTTAACATATAGTCCAGTCAACTTTCACCTCTAATTTGAGTGCTAATGAATCGATTTTGACGAAATCTTGTGCACTGTGTTTGTAATGACGTTAATAAAAGAGTTAAAAAAAAGATCAGAGTAGGAAATGGTCGGAAGAGGTAGAAAACACCCCCGTTATTATGGGTTCCGTAACTTGTAGAATTAGGTCAAAAATGAAAGAGAAACAATGAATTTACCTTTTTTTGCCAAAAATAAGATGTTTTTACTATTGTGAATTTTTTCGAAAAATGCATATTTTTGGAGATATGGCCTCTAGAAAATTCCTAAAAGTGGAGGAGGTGAAATGTAGAAGTTGAAAAAAAAATCTGAAACAGTTCAGGTGAATATGTTATCAAAATTCAAGACTTTTTTTATTTGCAACTTGTCTGTAAAATGCGTTTCCACCGAGTTATTCCAGAAAAACATGAAACACTACCCCTTTCTTTAAAATTGTAGCACTTTAAAAATATGTTATTTATAATTTTGAAAATTCAGACGTATGCACTGAGGCCTTATAAACATTTTTTGTCTCTTGGAATTTTTTTGTAACTTGCTAATTTTCCGAGTTACAGACAATTTTTCACAAAACGGATAATGTACCATGTTTTTTGCACAAAAAAATATATGAAAATTCGAAAAAAGAACGTCATTTATGTATATTATTATAAAAAAGTATGGAACCTATATAGTTATACCATTTTTAAAAGTTCAATATGATTTTTAAATTTTCATGTATTTTTTAATGTGCAAAAAATGTAGTACATTAGTTATCGTGAAAAACTGCCTGTAACTCGGAAAATTAGGAAGTTACAAAAAAATTCCAAGAAACAAAAAATGTTTAGAAGGCCTCAATGCATACACCTGATTTTTAAATTACATATTTTTAAAGTGCTACAATTTCAAAGAAAGTGATAGTTTTTCATGTTTTTCTGGAATAACTCGGTAAAAACGCACTTTACAGAAAAGTTGCAAATAAAAAAGTCTTGTATTTCAATGATACATTCACCTGAATTTTTTCAGATTTTTTTCAACTTTTACATTTCCCCTCCCCCAGTTTTAGGAATCTTCGACTGGCCTTATCTCCAAAAATATGCATTTCTCGAAAAAATTCGCAGGAGTAAAAACATCTTATTTTGAGCCCAAAAAGGTAAATTTATTGTTTCTTTTCCATTTTTGACCTAATCCTACAAGTTACGGAACAAGTGATAAAAGGAGTGTTTTCTACCCTTTCCGATCATTTCTTACTCTAATCATTTTTTCAACTTTTTTATTAACGTCATTACAAACACATTGCACAAAGTTTTATCAAAATCCATTCATTAGCACTCAAATTAGAGATTTTGGTCATTTTAGCGCTCTGTTGACCGGGCTAATAGATCAAAATTAGTATCGACGTGAGTCATATAGTATGTATTTTAAAGAAATACTAACCTCAAATGTTTAACATTTTGGGATTCGGCACTTAAATAGTTCAAATTGTCCACATAAAACTCGTGTACCATATAAAAATCCAAATAGGTAAATTCTCTGTAAATTCTCTGAAGTACCTTTCACAAAATTAGGTTCCATTATAAACAAATATTAAATATTAAACACACAATGTAAATGTAAACAAATATTGAATGTAAACAACAAATCAACAGAGCACCACTACCAACATGAAAATTCTCTAGAATTGAATGATCATCAGATACGTCATCGTTTACCGCCTTTTTATCTTCAAAACCAATTTGTTCTTGCATGTGATGATTAGAACTTTTTTTAATATGATATATGCAATGTATATTTAATATACTTTTTGATCATGTAACAATATTTTGTAAATTTTGTTAAAGGAAACGACCCTATTATAAAAAATCGGTAAAGGTATTTATACAAAACTTCCCTCTCTGACGCACAGCCTCATTAAAAAAGCAGTTTGCATCCTTTATTCATTAATTATTTTTTCTGTTAGATGACTACCCTGTATATTATTTTTAAATAAAAACTATGGTCATATTTCTTCATACATTTTTTTTAGGGTGACCATTAACTAAATGCTAAATATTGCCATCCGTCACATTTTTTCATTATTTCTTTTTGGACTGTATATTTTTTATTATCCTCCTTGTTGTGTTAAACTACATGCCAAATAATATCGTTCACCGCCACATTTTTTCATTATTTTTTATATATTGTATATTTTTTCAAATTTTTCTTTGAAAGTTGTGTTAGCTGCACGCGCGATATTATCGTCCTCCGTGTTTTGTTGATTTTTATGCACTGTTTTTCACTAAATCTTTTGCTTTCCTTTAGTTTTCTTCACAGGTGCATCGTACCATTCACGAATAAACATTAAAAATTCATCATTATGTTCTATGTTGTGAGGTGTTGAACAAAGGTGTTCTACCATCCGTGTCTAAACCATTTTGTCAGTGATTGACACATTTGGCAAAAAAATTCCAGGCTTCTGCTGTACTTCTTCAAATGGAGCGAAAATTCGACGCAATAAACCTTCGTGATCAACCAATGGGGTAGCGTAAACTTTCATTTCCTCATGGATATTAAACAAAAGGCGTCAAATCTGGTGACCGTGGGAGCTAGGGAAAAATACCACCGAGGTCGATTCATCCATCTACATATATCTCATTCAGATAAGGTCGGACCTGATCCGAAAATTAAGTTGGCGAGCCATCGTATTCAAATATTATTCAAGCTCGAATGTTCAGAGGAATATTATCCAGCAAAATTGAACTGTTTATAAGAATTTCAAATTAGATTTGACTATTTATTGATCCTCGGTGAAAAAATGTGTCATAGTTCTTGATATTGTGTTTATTGAACATACTACCCTACTGAATAACATTCACCCGAAAAAATCACAACGAAAATTCGGTAGCTACTATGAAAAAACTTTTCTCTGCTAATTTCAATTATGAGTGAGGAAATATTTAAAACGTCTTTTAACCCATTACCTCCCACTGTACTTAATTGAGTACATCGTGAATTTTTGCCTCCCAGTGACATGTATTGAAATATTTCTACAAACTTATGTCTTGGTAGGACTCTGAAATATGTAGGAAGCACGTAGTTTCAAGGTTTCTTTATGGATTCGGCATTTGTAGTAAATGACAGCTTAAGAGATTGAGTAAACAAGTTGTGCTAAAACCTGTGCTTTCAAGAATTAGTTTTTATAACCTGAAAATTAAAATATTCCATTTGAGGTGGTAAATTAGGTTTTAAGGTATGTATTTTAGTTGTTTATAATATCGGGACATACCATTTTGCATTATTTAAAAAGAATATATGAGAAAAATGGCAGTGTACCCATTTGAGGGTACACTGCCATTTTTCTCATATATTCTTTTTAAATAATGCAAAATGGTAATTTACTTATAGAAGATATGTATAAGTAAATTCGGAATATCTTTTCAGAACTTCCTCCGACATTGATTCTAATTTCCAGCCAATCGCTTCCAAAAGTTTTTACGGTAAACGTTTCAAAACAATGGGAGAAGCAATGGAAGAAGTTTCTTCTGCAAAGCACGACCCAGAAATAGTTATAATCCCGCCTGAGGTAGATATGTAAACAGATGGGTATTTTCAACTTTCCTGAAGTTCAAATAATAATAATAAAAAGGAGGAGCCTAAATGGACAAAGAATTATGAAGATATTAGTATGCAGGATAAAATTATGGGCTACGAAGAAAGACTAAGGACAGTGATAGAAGCTGTGAAGAATGATAATCAAGTTCAAATGTTTGAAAGATTGTTTGACGATAAGGTTATGACCGTTGAGCAATCAAATCTTTATGCATCATAAAAAAATAACCACGGTTTTGCGGTGGGGAGGCAGGAGTAAAAATATTTTTAGGAATTTTATTACTTTCTGGCTACCATAAATTACTCCGTGAACCCATGTATTGGTACGTTGACGAAGATGTTTCTGTACCTTTCGTAGCTTCCAATATGTCTATAAATAAATTCCAGGAAATCAAAATTCCTGGCACTAGTAAACTTGATAAGTCTGATAAAATGTATAAGCTACGTCCGTCGTCCACTGATGAACTTGCTAAACACTAATTTTCGTCAGTGGGGTTGACCTGCTCGATCAAGCATCTATTCGTAGAAAGAAATGGTGATGGTATTCATTCGTTAAACATTGGAATCGTAAATGCATGGAGACTGCACCTACTAGCTCATAATGATAAAATGGATTTACTTGGTTTTATTAGAGATGTTGCTCGCCATTACCTAAAATCTTTTGGGAAGACGACTTTTTCGAAAAGGCGACCTGCTTCTCGTCCAAGATGTATCGCGGAAGATGGTGAGGGTCATTTTTCGAAAAAAATCGAAAAACAACTAAGGTGCAGTCAATGTCACCTTCGAGCAAGATGAAGTGTGACGTCACTTTATGTATTGAGCGTGATTGTTTCATAGCATTTCATTCAAAGAATTAAGTAATATTCATCAGTAATTCATTTCTAAAACAAATAAAAACTTTTATGACTTTTAAAATTTCACACTATTTTCTTATACATTATCCCATTGTACCCATTCGAGTACACCATTTTTTTTCAAAAACTTGCAAAATAAAAATTTTTGTAATAATTTTTCTAGTATAAGTTTGCGTATGAGTGGCCAACTAAAACAAAAAACTCATAAGAATAAAGAAAAAATATTTGTGGGAGCTAATGGGTAATGCTACGTTGTTAAAGCATCGTAGGAAATATTTTAGGAAAAATTTTATTCTTGTTATTTAGCTTTTTTGAACAAAGGAATTTTCGAATTTTACCGTTATATCGTTGAAATCTCTTGTATTATATGTTGCATATTTTTCTGATGAAAATTTAAGATTGTCGGCGAAAATTACAAGTTTTATAATAAATTACTTCATTTTAAATATGTCATTACTTAGATAATGCACATTTTCATATAAGATTAATGCTCGAAGTTTTTCGAGATATCAACAGTTGAATAACAGTTCTAATTTTAATTCTACGCAGTTGATGGTCCGCATAATATACACGTCATGAATATTTTATTGCTACTCTTCTACATATTCAGTTTTAATCACATACTCGTCTAGGATTCATTTGGAGTCTGGGAGATCTGATAGCCATGATTAATTACAATCCGTATTGTAATCCGCAGGTTAATACCTCGTAAAATTCATGAGCCCAGTATTTTGTCATAAATTTTCTCTTGCTGATTTGTTAATTTAAGATATATTATCCATTTAATCTACAAGTGCTACTTTGTTCATAACGTATGCAAATTTATACGAGCAAATCTAATATGAAAGTAAAAACCATAATTATTGGTATTACATGACACTATATTAAATATAATATAAATTAGAATATGTAGAAAGCGTCCTTCTGGCTAGTATACGGGGTGGCATTACTGTAAATTTAGTCACAAAAAGTTGCATTGCCCTGTAGAAATTACGTATGGTCTTGGAATTATGCGTAAATATTATAGACTGGCGGTACATGACCAGTCAGGTGCAACGTTTTTAAAATGCATGCCAATCATATTAGGCCGTTGGAATTAATAAAAAAAAGGTGATTTTCAAGAAGTTTTATCTCCAAAATATTTTATTGCATAGAATGCATCTTTTAGGTATAAAAACTTGAAAAATCATAGTCCGTATACACAGAATGACGGGGAAGTACCTAAAAATGCATAATTATGCAATAAATTGCATTTTTTGCTGTTTTTGTGCATTTTTTAAGGGTTTTTCAAAGATATTCATTTAAGATTCATAAAAATTTGAGAAAAATGGTTTGTTTTAGTATTATGCAAGCCTTAAGTAACATATTGGGTCATTTAAGACCCTTTATGGGCCGATTGTAGCCATTAAACGCATTCTAAAGTGCATAATTTGCATCCGCTTAAAAAAAATTTAATAATTGTTCTAAAATTAATAAAATATCGTCCAAATTTTATACTCAGGGGGTTTTCGAGGTCACTAATTACGAATTTGAAGAGAAAATCGGAAAATTCAAAATGGCTGACTGATAATGGCGCGAAATTCAATTTTAAAAGTACATTTTTTTCCTTTTTTTCACATAAAATGTATACAAAGCAAATAAAAAAATGAATTTACGTCTTCTTTAAACTAAATTTTCAATTTTTATTTTTTTTTGCACCCCCCCCCCCCCCCCTCCCTCCTATATAAAATTGTTTTTGCATATGCTTTTATATCTTTTTCCCTGATTTCAAATATATAAGGGTTGATAGGTCTAGCTGTAATATTTATTGACATATGAGACATTAAGGGCGAGCGTAGAGGTGACTTCAATGTGAATATCAATGACTGCAGGGATGGGCGAGGCAGGTCCGGTTTGGCTTAACGGATGTCTTATGAGTTAGTACTCTTGTCTGTCACAGACAGACTTAAAAACTAAAATAAAATTAAAAATGTGTCCACACGGACCTAAAGCTAATTAAAAGAAAACTGTAAAAAAGTATCACTCACTAGGCAAAGCACTTGTTTAATTTTGGTTGGTGGCACGGGAAAACAGAACTCAACGAAAAAACCCGTTTGAAGTAATTCCACCCTGGTGGTCTTCCTGCCGCCAGGAAAATGCCGTGGAACTTTAAAAAGAATGGTAAGAAATATTTTGGTTTTTAAGAATTTTTTAGGTCAAGATGGAATTTAGAAAAAAAAAGGACAAAAGAACAAAAATGATAAAGGGGATAGAGACGGTTGGTTAAGACTAAAGGTGGGGAAATAAGAAGTTGTCGTATAGGAAAGTTTGGCTAGAGAGGTTGCCGGAAAATAGGCAACGCCTGGAATGGTAGGGGTGTCGGATATCGAAAAGGATTGCATTATGCTGTCTGATTCGGGTTATATTGCGGGTTAGCGGACTATCGCCCAGTTTGAATTCGTAGAATTTTTGAGAAATTTCTTGGGCGTAGTCCGCTAGTGGGGTTATGTCGTGGTAACGATCATATAAATCTCTGAGGGAGGTGTATCTGTCCGAACTAGAGATGAGGCGCATGCATTTATGTTCGAGAACGCGATCACCATCGGGTACAACAATTTTTTACTTGTCCTGTTGAGTCCGCTACCCCTTGCCAGGAGCGGATACAGACTCCTGGACCTGGTGTAGACTTTGCGTACTGTATCGTTAACGTGGGTGTTGAACGTTAGTCGTTTGTCCAAGTTAACCCCCAAATACTTCACGCACTGTTTGATTGGAATTTCTTGACCCCTGATAGAAGATTGGTGTTAATATTCGATTCTCTGTGAACCGGCGCATGAAAATAATCGACTTGGATTTCTCGGCGTTGATCCTAATCTTCCACTTGTCGTAACACGCCATGCACGGGTCATGTGCGCTTTCAGTAGCATATTTGCCGCTTGTGCATTGCGCGAATGCGCATACATGGCCGTGTCGTCGGCGTACTTGGCAAAATTCGTATTCGGGAACTCCGGGAAGTCAGAGACGTATAAGTTGTACAACTTTGGCGACAGGAATGACCCCTGGGGGACGCCCGCGCGAATATCCCGCCGAGTTGATAGTTTGTTGTTCAACCTGACCTGCAGCGATCTACCTGTCAGGAAAGAGTGAATAAGTTTCGTTATGTATATGAGAAAGTCCATTGAGTTTAGTTTGTGGAGCAGCCCCGGGGTCCATACGGTATCGAAGGCTTTCTCAATATCGAGGAGCACCATGATGGTGCTCTTCCCGAGGTTGTATTGCACCTTGACGTCATTCACGATCCTGACGACCTACTGCACAGTGCTCCTGCTCCGCCTGAAGCCAAACTGACACTCGTCATCGATGTGAAGTTCATCCTGAGCAGCGTCTAGTCTGATCAGGATGACTTTCTCCACCAACTTGGAGATCGCCGACACAACGAGATCGGTCGATAACTGCCGACGAGCTTCGCGTTCTTATTCGGTTTCAGGATTGGCACGACCACGGCGCATTTCCACTGGCTGGGCCAGTGTTGCAATGTAATCGATGGCGTCTGAACCTGGGGCTTTGTCATTCGGTAATGTCCGAACAATGCCAGCCACCTCTGAGGGCTTGGCCATGACTTTTAGGAATTCGCGTCGCATCAATCGGACGTCATGGCCAATTAGTTCGTTAATGTTATTTTCTATGCGGTCGTGATCGATGTTATTGGGTATTTGTATGTTATGCATGTCCGCAAAGTGATTAGCTAAGTCGTTCGCTTTCTGCGAGTCCGTCAGTGCCGTCTGTCCGTTTGCTTTTGTCAGCGCGGGTATAGCCCCCCGCGTATTCTTTATGGCCCTCGACAGTTTCCACAGCGAGTTATCTTGAGGATTCAACGCTTCCAGCCTATCCCGTTTTTTGCGGTGTTGATAGCGGTCCTGCAATCACCACGGCACTCAGCGCCGTGGTTGTCTGGATGGCTCCGGGGCAGGTTCCGGCGAGGCGCATGAATGTATATAAAATCTTTAATAAATTGTGATTGTTGTTGTTATTGTGAATATCAGTCGATATTCCGTTGAAGCAACGTCGAGCGCGGTTAGTACTTGGATGGGTGACCCATCTTGGGAAATACAGCGTTCTCGTCCCACCTTCTAGCGGCTTGTATATCAGTGTATACGCAGAAGCTACGTAATTTCAGACGAGGATTACGTAGTGGATATACCATCCTTCGGAGGGGATGTAAAGCAGGCGGTCCCTTGTCTATTAAATGTTAGGCAAGTAAAAGATCCCTACTCTTCTTACGGGAAGAGGTCCGGCAAAATTTCCAGGTTGGGGGTAGCTCGTCTCCTAGCGTCGGTGATAGGACCTGGTAGCGTAAATAGGCCGACGTTAAATAAATAGATTAAAAAAAAAATGAGACATTAAATATGCCCCAAACATGCATATATATAGGTATTTTATGGTTATTAAAGAAAGCACAGAAATTACTTTTAAGCAGTAGGTTGTGACTGATGATACTATGATAACAATGTTACTATTTGGCATTTCCTATTATTATTTGATCAAAATGGGTGACACAGAAAAGTTTGATATATTTTGCCTCTATGTTAAAAATAATAAAAATAAAAAAGCTGCATGATACCCAAATCGTCCGGCTCCTAGTGAAAACACATTCTTAAATACTTACCTTCAGTGAGAGAAACTGATAATTTTAAAAGAAAAAAACGTATCAATAGAGCAAACGAAAATGAAGAACGTTATATTTTGAATTTTTTGGTAATTTTACTATAATTTATTTTATTAAAATCAACAGTCAAAAGTTTTAAAATTTTTATTACCGCGTCCGTATTACTACTAGATTTACTTACTTAACTTACCAACAGTGAAATAATAATAAAATCATTTTATTCACAATTTATTATTATTTAATTGTTGGTAAGTTAAAATAGTTCAATAGTTGTGTTGTTTTTGTTTTCGTTTTTTTTTTCTAAAGGATTAAATGTAGGTGGGAGAAGATTTTTTACCCAAATCTGTTTCAGATAATTCTTATCGGTATAGACTAGGATACTAATACGTTGAGGAATTTTGTTTTATTTGTTTATATCAATGTGTTGTGTTTTATTATTTAAATCCAATGTGACAAAGGAAAACTCACCTAAATGTAAGTTAATAAATTTTTCATTAGTTTGTTTTACGTCCTCAAAGTTTAATTTCATTAGATAACACAGGCCGACAAGGTTTTTACCCAGACATCAGAATATACTTTTCCGAAGGTCTTGGGTGCGCTGAATTCGAAGCCGAAGTCCAAGTCTCTCAATTGGCTCTGGTTTCTGAGATAACCTAAAAGTGCAAAACAGCGATTTTGGCCTATATTTGAGGTTATGTAGCATGGAATTTTTTCTCTGACTCAAAAAACTACACACATCATCTTAAAGTATATACCATTCCCTTTCAAATCCGTTGAGTTTGCACAAATATCTATTTTTTTCCCTGAGATATCGCATTTTGAAATTTTAGAAAGAATACCCTGACTGACTGATCTATAAACGCACAGCTCAAACCGCTGGGTCTAGAAACTTGAAATTTTGCATGGTAGTTTCTCGAATGATGTAGGCAACCACTAAGAAGAAATTTTTCGAAATTCTACCCCCAAGAGGGTGAAAAATTGAAATTTTAGGCTTTTTCGGAAACGATTAGATCTAGATGCGTAAAATTTGGAAGAAATATTTTTTGTCCAAATCTATTAGATAAGAGTAAGAGTAAGTTAGTGTAAGACGAAATTTCGATGTTCATTTTTTGAAGGGATGAAAACGGAGGTGGTACATGGTTTAAAGCGCACCCGCATCTCTGAAATCGCGTGAGTCAGAAACGTGACATTCCAGCGATGGGCTCTTCTGAGGAAATAAGGAGACGCGTATTCTACTGTTTTCAAAAAGAAACCCCCGAAAGGGTTAACGGGGAGGGGGAGGTTTTTAAGCGTTTTGGAAACGGTTAGACATAGAAGTTTGAAATTTGGCAGAAATACTCTTTATTGGAATCTATTTGATACGAGTAAGACGAAATTTCGATTTTCACTTTCTGAAGGAGTGAAAACGGGGGTGGTAGATGGTTTAAAACGCACCCGTATCTCTGAAATCGCGTAAGTCAGAAACGTGATATTCCAGTGATGGGTTCTTCTGAGAAAATAAGGAGACACGTAATCGACGGTTTTCAAAAAGAGACCCCCGAAAGGGTGAACGGGGAGGGGAATGTTCTTAAGCATGAAATTTGACTCGTACCCGCCCATGTGCTCTATTGCCTATTAAAATAATTATTTTTTCGTTTAACTCTTTCTAATAAAAAAATAGACAAATTACGATGCACTGGTGATTTCCCCGAGTACCATAGATGCGCAGTAGGTTTCCTCGAGTACCATGGATGCGCAGTGGGTTGAGTCTCAGGGACATACCCTAAAGTTGGCCGGAGTGGACTTTCAAAAAAGGACTGCCTCTCACACGGTCAGTTTTACGTAGCCTACTCGAGAGTAAGTTCACCGAGCAACCTGATAATATTAGCACCTAACGGAAAGACCAAAAATGTCGTCTACAAGGAAGTACTATAGGAATACTCACTGAGTATTTAGTACTTCTTTATAGGCATAAGTTAGTACGTCAATGTTCTTAATTTCACGCGGACGAAGTCGCGGGCACCAGCTAGTTCAGTAATATATACGTATTCGTAATAGGTTTTCGGGTATAGGTACATTCACAAACATGAAAATTTCAAAATACGATGTCCCAGCGAAAAAATAGATATTTGTGCAAACTCAAAGGCATTTGAAAGGGCAAGGCTTGTACTTTAAGATGATGGGTGTAGTTTTTTTAGTCAGAGAAAAAAATCAATGCTACATAACCTTAAATATAGACCAAAATCGCCGTTTTTGCACTTTTAGGTTAGAATATCTCGGAAATCAGAGCCAATTGAGAGATTTGGATCTCGGCTTCGTATTAAGCGCACTCAAGACCTTTGAAAACATATATTCTGGTTTCTAGGTCAGAGGGTCGACTTGATTTTGTCGGCCTATGTAATTACAGTTTTTAAATCTGATAATTTTACACGAAAATTTACTTAATTTTACTTCCACGTCCAGTGGAAATATAGTAACGACAAAAAAAATTTTAAAAATTTTTATTGTCCAAATAGGCTTAAAATGTCATGAAACGTCGAGATTTTAAGTTTGAGCGAAAAAAAAAATTTCTGTCTGTCGGTCTGTCTGTCTGTAACTTTTTTTTGTGCGCACGTTTACTCTGGAACCGTTTAAGATATTGACTTTAAATTTGGTACACATATGTATTTTACCGAGATCTAGAACTAGATTATATTTTCATCTTGTTCCGTCGAAGGGTTGGGGTGTAAATTGGGGTAAATTTGGGGCAAATGGGTAAATCAAGCAGGTACGAGTCCACGAAATTGGTATTTAGTATATACAAGAGAAGCTAAGGTCTCAAAAAAAATTTTGGCATTAGCCACCCCCATTACCACCCCCCACCCCTTTATTAAAGGGGATGAACAAAAATTGTGATTAAGTGTATGTATAGGGACCAGAAACCTCAAAATATTTTTTTACTTCATCCACCTTCCACTACCACCCCCCTATCACCCCCCTCCCCACTACCGATGTGGGGTATCGTTTTATGGGTTTTTGGGGTAGAGGATTTCAAATATTATATTATTAAAGTTCCATAAACAATTATTTCCACATACAAAGTTTTTTCGTTGTGAGTGACTAGGATAGAGAATCTGGAAGTGGAAGTAGTGATTCCTTGGGCAGCGGTTTTTACTTTCCCATATTGCTTTTTGAATTTAGTGTCTTTCGTTTTTATAAGTAACATTTTTTAGTGCAAAATAAGAGTTAATAGAAAAAGAATAAACCTTTAAGTATTTACTTGGTTTGTTTAATTAATTATTATATATTTTGTTTATTGATAAAATATCACAATGTTTTTTATTAATAATAGGATATTGTCCTACAAATAACTACATCAATATATTCAATTGTAGAGTCCTAAGGATGTCAATAAATTGTGACGAAACGTGGACCATTTAAAAAAGTTATTTTACTAACAACTTTTCGGTCTGTACCCGTCAACCCTTACCAGCATAGTGACTAATGGTGACAGTGTGAAACTCCTGAGCCTTACACTGGATTATATTTTTATGTAGTTTTGATTTTGATTTCAAATATCTAAAAAAATTAGTTCTCTAATAAACAAAAATGCAGAACAAATGATATATCGGCAAAATTAGACTTATTTTCCTGTGTTCTATCAGTTCTTAATTTATTTCTGGGACACCTTAAAACTCATACGTCATTTGAATAAAAATGAGTTAGTTTCACAGAAAAAACTACTTCAAATTAAAATTATTGGCAGAATATTATAAATATAGTCAAAGTCCTCCCACTGGTATTAATCTAGGTCAAATTATATTAGGTAAAAGTGAATCGTTTCATGAAGGAATTAAAAGTTCAATACAGAAACCCATATTTTTTTTAGAGAATAGATAATTAATTTTGATATTGTATCATTTATCATTAAGAATTTAAGCACTGTTACCAGAAATAATATCTTTATTAGTTGGATCACAAAGAATCTAAATATCTATTAAGTTGTTTCCTTATTCAGTTATAGCGGCTTACATTTTGTTAAAAGCTTAAAGAAGAGGAAGCTAAGTATCGCTCCTTTTGATGTCCGAAAAAGGCGCGATGATGATAAATAACTATAATACTAGAGATGCATTCTTTTAATAATATGTGTCACTCATCTTGACCTCTTTGGCTTTATAAAGACTGCACTTTTGCCGATAATAATGTAATGAAAGTAAATTATGCGGAAAACATGTAATAATGAAGCAACATTACTTATTTTTTAATGTCAATTATTTTAATAGATTCGTTTATGTGAATAAGGTATAAAATAAATTATAATTTAAAAAATTAAAAAACAAGCTTTTATGAGTACCGCACTAAAAAGTTAAAAATAACACAGGCACACAGAATAAAAAAAAGTCGAAACCCAGAGGCTAGACCCCCCCTACCCTCATGTATTTTGGGACGCTGAAATCGAAAATTACAATAAAAATAGATTTCAATAGAAATAGAAATAGAGAAATAGATAGAAATAGATAAAAATAGATAAGTATCCAATTTCCCCCTAGCATCCCCTTACAACCCTCCCGGGAATTGAAATTCCAGATTTTTTGGTGCGCTGAAACCGAATATGACGATAAAAACTGATTTGAACCACCTAGTCACCCCCTAACACCCCCTACAAACGACAGGAGGGGTTGAAATTCTACTTATTGTAAACATTTGAAAAATATGTTTAATCTCCGGTTGTTTGGTGCGCTGAAACCGAATATGACGATAAAAAACTGATTTCAACCACGCAGTCACCCCCTAGCATCCCTTTACATTTTTTATCGTCATATTTATTTTGTGTGCCTGGGTAATGATTAGGTAATTAAATTTAAAACTTGTAGAGCGGCCTAGGCATAATGAACAAAATGTAATGTAGTTACCTACCTACCTACATAAATACGCCCCACTCTTTTAAATTTAATTACCTAATAATCATTTTTAACTTTTTAGTCCGCTACTAATAAAGCCTCATTTTTTAGTTTTTTTAAACTATAATCTACTTTTAATTTTTTAGCGAGCTGCTCTACATAAAAGCGTGTTGTTTAGTTTTTTAACTATAATTTATTTTTTATCCCTGTCGCGGAAAACTCGAGTTTATGGCGGCCCACCTTCATCATCATACAAGGTCAATGGTACCACACTATTTTATTGCCACCAGAATTCCATAAGTTTGCAAAGTTTCAAATCGATACGATAATTAGAAGTGTGTGAAAAGTGAGTTATAAGATCTGCTTACAATATTAGGATAATAAACTAAAACTTAAAATTATGTGATGAAAGCAGAATATACCTATAACTGATATTGATATTGATGTTTTTATTGACTTGTTTTACTTCTATTTTCTACCATTCATTTTACTGCAGAAAAATCGTATTTCATAAAATAGTCTAACTATTTAAAATCTTTATTCGCCTAATTTAGAATATAATATCATTTTAAGTTTTGAGGTGCAGGTAAAGTTCATTTGTTTCGTAATAACAATTTCCTACTTTTTAGAGCCACATTATTTGAGTACAATTTATCGTAACAGAAATATAATCAAAAGCATTGTTCGCTTTAAGAATGAAGCATTGGCTTTAGATAAAGAGCTATTTCCCAGATTCTAATTGGTCAAAAAGCGAGACAAATTCACACTACATTTTTCACTTTGCGCACCATGAGCAACTAGTTTGGTCTCAGACCAATAACATTTTGCTTTAAAGGTGTAACTGTGTAAACCGATTGTAGGAGTACTTCATTCTTAAAGTGTATAAACTATGGACTTGCTGACGAACTAGTTCTCTCCATATTTATTTATGCCTGGAAAAGATGGACCTCCAATGAGGCATCCAGACGAAGTAATCTTGCTTTCGACATGTGGATCCGCTAACGTCTGTTACCATATCTTAGAGAGCCCAATTAGTCCGGACAGTAACCTGCAGGAATGGATCCCACCTTGCATTTTATGTTCAAGCGTTGAAATTTGGTACCCTTTGATAAGAAAAATGTGGCCACGCCCACGGTCGGGGCCCCCGCGGGAAGCCTGTTATTAGCATGGTTGCTCATCTTTAGGGGCAAATCCCCATTTTCGCTTGTTGTTGAGCTAAAAAGTGTAGTAGAGAGCTGAAATTTGGTACACATGCGGCATTTGGGATGTTTAATGATGATAATTTTAAGGAGATTAATTGGGAACTGTGCATACTATTCCAGAAAGAGGCACAAGAGGAACTGACGTATCCATAAAGGAGTCTCAAAACTGACAAGTATGTTGGATATTCGAAATTTGCTGAAAACTTAGATGAATTTGAGAGGCTTGGGCGAGTGCCACTGGGCGTAAATGTTTCGGCTCTGGACGAGGATGCCGGACTTAAGAAAACCTTTTTAGCTAGAGGAGCCAAATGGCATACAACCTGCTACTTGGAGTTCAGCAACAGCAGACTTGAACGGGCAAAGAAAAGGCCAAGTTCAGAAGCTGTTGACCCAACAATTGTTTCGCCTATCAAAACTCGTACTAGAAAAGAGTTCTTCTCCCCCGACTGTTGCTTATTTTGCGGCTTGCCTGGTACCCACACCAAGATTTTGAGCAAAGTATTCACAGTGCATTGCAGTACGGAAATTTACGAAACGGACAAGAAACTCAAGGACACGCTAATACTAGCAAAACTTGCGGGGGCCAGCAACTGAATGGCACACACACTAAATTCCATGTACCACAACATGTGCTGTGTAGCCTGTAGCCTCAGAAGAGTGCTAAACCTTAGTTAAGTATAGCTGTAAAAAAGGCTGCGTTTGAAATCGCTGTAAATATCTCAAAAACAATTTGAAATGCTGTAATATATGTAAATGTAGTTGTGACACATCTGAAAGTGTATAATAGTTCTATACTCGGATTAATGTACAATGCATTGGTATGAAATAAAAGTGTTATTCCACCATTATTATAAGAAAACTGGCATATTAATTTATTCGCCCTGTCATTATGTTCGACCTCAAGTACTAGAAACATGATTTTTCGAAATCAGTGACCCCATAAACATATGAAACGAGGCCTCACTCGAAGAAAGGCGACGGAGTAAACTTTTTAGGAAAATAACGTTATATTGTGCATTTCCCTGTCGACATTTGGAAAAAATAGGGTTCTGGGACTCTTGCTTGTGAGCTTAAATATCCCAAGTGCCGCATGTGTACCAAATTTCAGCTCTATACGACAATTTTTAGCTCCAAAACAAGCAAAAATGCGAATTTGCCCCTGAAGATAGGCAACTATGCTATAACAGGGCCCTCGCGGGAGCCAGAACCATGACAACATTTCTCATATTAGAGGGTAGGATCTAACGAACAAGTGTACCAAATTTTAACGCTTGAGCATAAAATGCAAGGTGGATTCTCTTACCCTCCGGACTAAATGCACCAAGCAATATCACTATTCTCTAAACGACTTTCCAGTATTGTATTTTCCCGCATCTTTTTATTTTTGACAATATTGATTAAAGAAAAGACATAGAAAATGATTAATGGTTTGTTACAAGGCCTAGGCCCACTTATAAAAGGGGGCTCTGAACAAAATTTTAATATTTTACGTGCAATACGCTAGTGAGGAGGGAGTCTCACACGACCGACTAGTCAGGTCCTTGGGGGTGGCTTCGATAATTGGGGTGGTGTAGGTGGTCAGATATAAAAGACAACGTCGTTCTAATTAAACATTTAATAAAATATAAGTAGTACAAAATATTTCACAATTGTCACCGATAACTCGGTACGCGGTACAATATACCTCAATATACCCTAAAAAGTGCACCAGTAAGTGGGGCCCACACGCTTAACCTAATATACACAAAATAACTTACAAAATAATAAATCCTTGATACATGTACAAAAGGTCATATGCCAGAAGCGTGACAAAAAAACTACAAGTGACCCAAGGTACGGTAAAACATAAAATTACTTAAAATTATTGACATCTATTTGTAAAATAAGGCAAAACTATTCAATTAGTGAAGTAACGATACACAAAATATACCAAATATTACTGAAATCTAAAATGTTACTGAGATTTACGTTAGGAGCAAAATATTACCAATATTAATTGAAATTCTATTTTACTGTCCTGTGGACGTTGAGTTGATATACCGGATCCCTCGTTAGGAGAATATGATTCCGCTTACCTTTGGTAGTGTCTGAATACCTTTTCCCGTCCTACCAGGGTAGCGTAGTTCAGGTGATAACAGCCGCAGGTGGTAGACCATCTACGAGGTAACTTGCCGAGATCCCCAGTACCATACATACACAAGATGTCAGTCAATAATCCACCATCTAGACACCAAAATCTGGACTAAAAGTTGAAACCAGAGTCAGGCTGGAAGTCCCTCGTAAAGTGTAGAATGTGACATAAAAGCTCGAGTAGAATACGAGTAACAGATCCAAGTAAAACCATAAGGTATCAATCCAAATAGCCATAAACTAACAAATAGATTCCAATGCTTGTAATATACTTAACAAGAAAACAACTAAAAAACGAACAACAAACAAATAGCCCTGCAATAAAATAACCTAAATTACAAATCTATTTCAACTTTAAGTGGGTTTTTAGAGACGTACCTGAGATGTAATGTGGGCTGAAAGAGGTCCTTTGCCGTCAAAATGGCACTCCAAAATCTTGCATTCAGACGACGCCACGTGCTTTGAAAATTGACTTTATCCGGAAATACGTAGCTGCATTTCCCCAAAACGATACTCAAAACCAAATGAAAATACAACTAATCTTGTCGTGATGAATACTAAATCCCATAAATGGAGCAAAACTTACAAAGTATAACATTGTTGGAACAAATAGCTAACACTTTTAGAAAATCTTTTTGTTGATCAAAATATAAACCCAAATTTTTACTGAATTAGCAAAGGGAATATATTGACTCATCATTTGCCAGAAAATTGATATTCCTTTTTAGTGCATTTATTTTTTGTTAGAACAGAACATAGCTTTAGATTTCGTGGTTATCACATGTAAACCATACTGCTTATTACAGTTATTGATAAGAACAAGTTCATTGTTAATTACTGTAACAGCAATTTATGAGCTTTCAACATTTAAGCGTAGTAAAGTTGAGCATCACCAGAAAATAACTGAAACTGTGCAACAGTTTTTATATAGATATGACGTATGCATAAGAAAAATAATTGGATCCAGAGTAGAGCTCTGGGGTACACCAGAAGTAATATATACAACGAAAGAAATAGAATCGTTTATGTCTTCCTGTGTTATGTCCCAAACTATTTAATTTGTCAAAAAGTAAGAGAATGTTGGCAAAGCCGAAGTATTTACATTTAGCTGCAACTAAATTATGATTTATTGTATCAAATGCATTACAGAAATCTAATAGAAGCGAAGTTGCAGCGTGTTTTCTATCCAAGCTGGAAATTATATTATCCGTCATATTCATCAAAGCTAAGGCTGTGCTGTATACCTTCCTGAAACCCGATTAATGCTTAGGAAGTAATTAGTGGTGAATAGACGATCTTTCAGTATTAGTTTTAGTACTGTATTTCATTCTCTAAATATTTCTTTGAAGATCTTCTTACCCAAAGTGTTAAAGGTATATTATTATTTCCATTCATAATATGAGGGTTTGTCGTCTCTGGTTCATTGAAGTCTCTTGTATTGCAATACTATTCGTTGGCTCTGGTGCATTAAAGTCTCCCAAGATTGATCCATTTTTATACTGTCACGTCATTTTCATTAAATATACCGTTAATTTTTGTTTTTTTTTCGGATTTATCTTTACTGTGATGAACATTTCCCATTACTAATAATTAGGAATAATAAAAATTCTCATATTCTGTGAATTTCCGAGGTAATATTTTTATACTTATAATAAACTTTGTCTCATTAATCGTAGTTCAATTTATACAGCAAGGCAATAATATAATATAGTAACCAATTACAGTATTTCAATTTATTTCTTCAAGAGTAATAATTTCCTAAAAAAACAAATAGCATCCGGTACAAAAATTGTTTATGCGAGACACTCTAGAACAAACACTGTATGTGTTTCATTTATTTTAAAATGAATGTAAATATCACATTATCACATCACAAAATAAATTTGGAAATGAAAATCTAATTTTTGCCTGAATAGATATTTTGCAAATAAATTCAATTTAATTTCTAGCGTAATTAGAATAAGTAGATTATCAAAAGGAAGCAAAGATTTGAAATTAATATTTTCTTTCTTGATTTTCCATTTTTCCTGTTGCTGGCGAAATTCTATAATAATAGTCGGTACTGTAACAACAAACAAGCAAAAAACAATTTAAGCAAATTAAAACATGCAAAAAAACAGCTAAAATAAACAGAATAAACTACTTCCTTAACATCAATCAAAAGTAATTTGACAAACGTAGAGTTAAAAAAATTTTCTCTACAATTTGATGGCTTAATTTTATAAAATTGCAAGTATTAAGAAATTTATGATTCATTGGTCGTTTAAATTTTGACTTTAATAAAGGACCCCGAACATTTCTTAGGGGAAGTGGCCCTTGGTGAAAATGGCTGAAATTAAAATATGTTGTTCCTCTTGACCTGTACATCGAAAGTTCTCATGGGCACAAAGTCTGAAAATGGACAGTTTTCAAGAAGGTGAAAAGACGAGATAATTACCGTGTGTAAAAATTACTTCAAGTTCAGATTGGTGGAAGATGCTTAAAAATGTAAACCTAGGTAATGAACAGGGCACACAAAAAAAAATTAAATGCGAAGACCTAGAACTCTTAATTCCTACTCACTTGGAAGCAATAATCCAAAAAATATACTACTAGTTTTAGCTTGGCTCTCAACTTTTTTTTGTGCTTAAAAAATATTGATTTTATTAGACAATATGGTTAGGCCATTTTAATTAATCCACAGTAATATCTCCTCAGAAAGGGACACTAGCGAAAAATGTTTCAGACAAAAGTTGTTATTCAGAGAACAATTTTACACCCCCTACCCTTGATGAGCAGGGGTAACTTTTGAATTTATAATGGCACCCTATATTTTTTATCGCGTGTTCTGATTCTACGAAAGAAATTAGATAACTTTTGTACCAAACATTTTTTTCTCCCCTCTACCCTGATGAGCGGGGACGGGGATGAATTTTCAAAAACCTGCAGGCGAACATCTGTAAACCAGGGCATTTGTAAGAAAAATGTTTCAAACAAAAGATGTCCCTCTCTGAACTAAACAACTCTTGTTTCAAACATTTTTCCTAAAAATGCCCTGTATTATATTATGCTAAGCTGTTTATGTGGCTATCACCTTTATTATTAGATTTAATATATTTAGCCCCGAGATGTCATTATTAATAAAGTTATGAACAGTCATATTTGATATATATGTTGTATCCTAATATGGTTCAATAAACGAATCAGCTTACTTGTGTGTCTTAGAATAATACATGATTTCAGGTACACAAGTTAAGTGTTGTGTCTTGTAAAAAAAAGAAGACATGGAAAACTTTATGTTCAAGTCACCAGAACCATTGTTCCTGGAAGGTAATGTGTCTGAAAACTGGAGGAGATTTTGGCAAAAATTTGAAATTTTTTTGGAGGCGTCTAGTTTGAATGAAAAGCCAGAGAAAAAAAATTGCAACCTTTTTGAGCATGGTAGGCGATGATGGTCTTGAATTGTATAACTCGTTTTCTCTTGAGGTGACTAATAACTTAACGCTGGATATGATTAAAGAGAAATTTGAGGCACATTGCGCACCAAAGAAGAATGTAATATTTAAGAGATTCTTATTTAACAGTATAGTGCAGAAAGAAGGTCAGTCGTTTGATAGTTTCTTAACTGTGTTAAGAAAATCAGTCAAGACTACGGAGTACTCTGAGCAGGACTATATGATTAAGAACAGGATTGTCATTGGAATTTTGGAAAAGTCGACTCAGGAAGAGTTGTTAAGGGAGCCTACCTTAACCCTAGAAAACAAACTTTTGTCGGGCTTGTGAGAGTGTTGTAGAACTCTCCAAAATCGTCCTAAATTGAAGACATAATCAAAATTCGACTTAGGCAAAAATTTCATTTAAAGACATTTTTGGGAGTCTGCAGAGGCGCAGATCAGTCCATAAGGACCGTTTTGGGTTCTATAAGGCGTTGGAAATGACCAGGTGAAAATTCGAAGGAACACCGAATTTTCACTTAGGAAAAATGTTTTTGGTTCAGAATATGAGAGTAGAAGTATATAATGACAAAGATTTATGAATAATATACTTTTTCAAAGGTACCATAAATTGGACTTTGAAAAATAATATTTTTGGAAGGGCGTCAAAATTTGGCCCAAGAATCGATTTATCGAAAGTACGCCAAAGTTTCACTTGCAGACTAATTTTTCAAAACTGCGTTGAAATTTGGCTTGAAGATCGATTTTTCAAAAGTACGCCAAAATTTCACCCGCGGATTAACTTTTCAAAAGTACCTTGAAATTTGGCATGAAAATCGATTTTTCAAAAGTACGCCAAAATTTCACCCGCAGATTAACTTTTCAAAAGTACCTTGAAATTTGGCTTGAAAATCGATTTTTCAAAAGTACGCCAAAATTTCACCCGCGGATTAACTTTTCAAAAGTACCTTGAAATTTGGCTCGAAAATCGATTTTTCAAAAGTACGCTAAAATTGGTCTTGAAATGGATTTTTCAAAAGTACCACAAAGTCAGTTTAAAAAGTACCACGAAAATATAATTTAAATTATTTTTTATTTTTTATTCCTCAACCAAAGACATTGACCTTTGAGGTACGGTCATTGAAAGCTCAATTTTAAAGTATGAGCATAAAATTTTAACGATGCACTGCATCCAAAAGGCAAAATAGAAGATTTTGTCAAAGCCGGCGTAGTGCCGATAAGCAAAAATTGATAAAAATCAATGCACATGTACAAGGCCGGTTTCTCGCATAGAAAGAGTTTGGATTGACCCAGCGGCTCGCAATTTGGTCGAGCGCGTTGAGTGGTCCAGACAAAGCAATGGTAGAAAAGCCAATAACAGGGCTTTTCAAATGACAAAGTTATAGAGGAAAACGCCTTGTGCATAAAAATCCAAAAATTCAATTTTGCCTAAAAGTCGCTCGAAGGTGAGACGCTGCCAAATCGATAATATCGAACGACTGTGATAAGAGTTAGTAAGTCGTGGACTGATCGAACGCCACTCAACTTATGCAGTAATAAGTCCTCTGAATGTGTTTGAGTACGTGAATTTCCACGATACAAGAACTTTAAAGCTAGGTAGTCTCTAGCGAAACTAAATTCATTTAGTAAAACTTTTTTAAGTTAATTTCAGTCAGCCTTAATTATTCATTTACCCAGAGTCTGAAATGATTCTAAAAGCTCACATTTTGATTCTGAGAAGGTATGTATGAATCTTTTCTACCTAATCGATCGTTAGCGTGAGCGCTCTCGCTTGTATGGTCTGAAAGTCACTACCTTGATTGGGGAAGGCACGATTCTTATCTTGAGAATTTTGTATAACCAATTCTGTTAAATAAACGGATTCTTTGAACTAATATTTCTTAATTCATCTTGAGGCCTGTTGACGGTCTATAATCCCTGGAA
Organism: Rutpela maculata; assembly: GCA_936432065.2. Classification (NCBI taxonomy): domain Eukaryota; kingdom Metazoa; phylum Arthropoda; class Insecta; order Coleoptera; family Cerambycidae; genus Rutpela; species Rutpela maculata. The sequence continues at coordinate 67,087,448 of OW386290.2, read as the reverse complement.
CTTTCGTATAGAAAACCGGATGTGTCGAGTTAATTCGCATTAACGTTCGACCTTCTGGTTGCTTTACGGAGGTTTGATAGGGATTTTTTTATGCGTTTTTTGAGAAATATATTCCGTTATTAATGGACCAAAACGTGATTTTCGCGTACCAAAACTAATCCCTCCGCAGAGAAATTCTTCGGTTGGGATTTTTTTATGCAAAAATTCAGGAAATTAAGAGGTGCCTAAACCCCTAACGAGGGAATTCTGGTCCAGAGAGAGCGTAGTTTCCGATCTGTGGTAGTGCAGCCTTGGTCCATTACTCGGCTACCGAAGTGCATCTTATCTCGAACCCGCCTGGGAGGTAGAAGAACGGGGTAATACGCGACTGGCGCCCCCTGAGAAATAAATTGGTGTCGCGTCATTTTGACGCCCGGTAGTGCGTTCTTCTACATGGCGCCCAACGTGGGGCGTTGTTAGTCAGCAGGGCTTTCTGGAAAGGATATGGATGAATCAACGCCTTTCCAGTTTTACGACGAGCCGACATCTGTGATGGACAACGTCTCTAGAGGGTTAGAGAGGCCGTGCGGGGAGGATGTACTGGGTAGTTCGGGGGTAGGCCCGAGTACCACTGAAGGAGTCATACAGCCCTCCTCAGAACAAGTGTTCGCCCAAATGGCAGCAGGTCTTGCCAAAGCTCTAAGCGAAGCCACGCACGAGCATAAGTATCGGTCGAAGCATCCAAATGCGGAATTTCATGGCTTCGAACACGAAGACCCTGAAACCTTCATTCATCATATGGAGGAATTTTTCGTCCGAGTACGAATTACGCAGGATAACGACCGTCTATATAAAATATCAGAACAGCTCAAAGACGATGCCAGGAAATGGTTCGAACAATACCGAACCCTAATTACCACGTATCCTCTATTCCTCGAGCGGTTCAGAAGCCGTTACGATTCAGGTGAAGTACTCACCGAAGCAGTAGCTAATTTATATGGCAAGAAACAAGATGCCGAGGAAAGTACGTCAGTATTTATTTCCAGGAAGGTATGCCTCTTCAAGAGGATCGATCCGTTTAAGCCGGAGGCGATGAAGGCGGCTACCATCTTCAATCAGTTGAGACCTGATATGAAAATGCTCCTAAAGAGTGCCGTCATACTAGATACAAATACACTAGTGACGATGACCGAACAAATGGCCAAAATCATGGATGAGAATAAAGAATTCGAGACTCTGCAAAATGTCAAAAAAAGCAAGGACCAAGAAGCGTCCACCTCTACCGCTTCAGCTCAAGGGAATCAGCAATCGAGCAGTAACTGGAGAACGGAACCCTCCGCATTAGCGAAGCCGTCCTCCAGTTCCTTTGGTGCATCTAGGACACCATTCAATGGATCTCAAAGAAGAGATAATCCGCCAGCACCAAGGGTGCATTTTGCAAATAATATTTCCTCGCTGCCCGGAGGGGATATACCGAGAAGGGGTACTGGAGACGTAAGGAACTCCCGAGTCCCGTATCGCCCTAGCAGATACTGCCCAACGGAGCAGTGGCATTTTCATGCGGAATGCCCAAACAATCCCTATCGTAATATGAATACGGGAAACCAAGCGGGGGTCAGAGGCGATGGCCCAGGCCGAACTGTACCAGCCCCGCCTACCAGGCCCCAGCAGGCTCGAAGCGACCCTCGGGGAAGCTCCGAAGCAAAAAGTTTAAATTAAAACTCTTCGATGACCTTCCTGACCCTAATTACCTGTTTAAGGATCAAGAAGTCAACCTATCTCCCCACCGATTAACTCCATTAGAATCTATCAATCAAACTAACGACGCTTTCCCTCTGCCTCGCATTAAGATTATAATTAATAATCAAGCGGTTAACGCTTTATTGGATACAGGTTCGACAAGGAATATTATCCAACCGAAATTTTTGAACGACATTGATCAACTTACAGCTCCCCAAACGTTTGTTATGGCTTGTGGCGATGGTTTAGTAGAATCCCTCGGGACTACGACCATGAACGTTAATGTACTAGATGTACCCTTTCAGACCACGTTTCAGGTCATTCAAAATTTAAACGAAGAGCTCATTCTGGGAGCCCCGTTTTTATATGCTCACAATGTCGTATTCGATTATCAACGTAAGTGTGTCTACGTCGGCACTGAAGAGCGAATAACCGTCTTCTGGAATCAAGCGGCACATCAAGCAAGGAAGCAATGCCGGCTTCCCGAAGAACTGATCATCGGAAACGATAATTTAAAACCTCTATTCGAGGAATTCGCTGAATTGTTCACCGCGGTGCCTACCCAAGCTACCACGGTGACAACGAAACATAAAATAAAAGTTAAAGACGACCGCCCGTTTAATATCAAACCTTATCCTATGTCTCCTACTAAGAAAAAAGTTATGTACGATCAAATTGAAGAGATTCTGAAAGCCGGAGTTATAGAACCGAGTACCGCTCAGTACAGTTCGCCTCCCATTATAATAGAAAGGCCCGGCAAGAAGCCTCGCTTCTGCATTGATTATCGTCACTTAAATGAAGTAACGGAAGACGAAGCATCCGTCTTACCTAAGATATACGAGAGTATAAAGGATCTAGGAAACGCCAACATATTTACGGTGTTGGACCTCAAGAGCGGATATTGGCAAATCCCTCTTGAGGAGTCGTCAAAAAATTATTCTACGTTTACAACATTGGATGGAGCATCTTACCGATTTAACGTGATGCCTTTCGGATTGAAGACCGCTCCATGTACGTTCCAAAAATTTATGGCAAGAGACGTATTGACCGGCTACTTGCATCATTTCTGCAAAGTATATCTGGATGATATTATCATCTATAGCGAAAACATAAATCAGCATGTAAATCATCTGAGAGCCGTCTTTGAACGCCTACGTTTACATAAATGGAAAAATGTGTGGTAGCCACCTATCTCGGGCATCAAATAAATGCCAACACCACTCAGCCGTTAGAAAAGCACATATTACAGATACAAAATTATCCGGCCCCTACGACGAGGCGCCAGCTTCAGAGTTTCCTTGGCCTATGTAATTGGGTACGTGAATATATCCCAAATGTAGCAATAATTACTAAGCCCTTGACCCGACTACTCTCGAAAGACTGGCGCTTCAAGTGGAATCCGGAAGCCCAAGAAGCTTTTATTTTACTAAAAGAAGTATTGAATCAACCACTAGGACTACACCGGCCCGATTTTAACAAAATGTTCATTTTGCAAACCGATGCATCCCTGATAGGATTATCGGCCGTCCTTTATCAGCTAGGGGATAACGACCAGAAGCACATCATCTCTTATGCAAGCAATACGCTATCTCCAACAGAGAGAAATTATCACATAAACGAGTTAGAATGCCTGAGCGTCGTTAACTATATAAAGAAATATAAAATTTATTTGGCAGACCATCCTTTCATCGTTAGAACTGACAACAGAGCGTTACTATGGCTGAATAAGCATAAAGATGAAAAGACCAAATTTACACGATGGTCGTTATTACTTCAAGAATATAGCTTCTCGATAGAGCATTGTCCCGGTAAAGAAAACATACTGGCGGACTATTTGAGCAGAAATCCTCAAGGCCCGAACGTCGAAGCAGACGACGAAGAGGAGAGAATGTATCCACCAAAATTCTCGTACAAGGAACGAATATCAGTGATTACCACATTGGAATTAAACGATCAGGTCAGAGAAGCGCAAACGCACTCCAGAGATATCCAAGACCAAATTGAACGATGGAATACTCTAGTGCGACAAGCAGATAAAACCGAGGCAGAGGTGAAATTCGTCAATACACGACAAGTGATAGGCGGCACACTTTGGACGAACGGCGAAAATGTCAAAGAAAAATTATACGTACCAAAACGTATGGTCATGAGAGTAATATCTCATTTTCACGACCGACCTGAAGTAGGTCACCCCGGCCGCGATGAAACTGTTAGAATCATCTCGGGCCGCTATTATTTTAATAATTTGTCGAGACTAGTTAACAAATATTTAAATGAGTGCATTATTTGTAATTCCGTAAAAAGCAGACAGTCACAACCGAAGGCTCCTCTCAGAAGCCATGCTCCATCGCATCCGTTCGAAGTTCTAAGCGTCGATGTAATAGGACCGCTTCAGCGAACCAAAGATGCAGATAACCGATATATATTAATGGTAGAGGATGTATTTAGTAAGTGGGTCGAAGCCAAGGCGTTCACCCAAGTCAGTGGAAAAACAATAGCACAATTTATCGAAGAGGAACTAGTGGCGAGATATGGCGTTCCGAGGGTTATCATTTCCGACCAGGGAGGCCACTTCAATTCCGGCTTTTACGATACGTTCTGTACACGTAACAATATTGAAAGATTCTTCACAGCAGCTTACCACCAACAGGCCAATCCAATAGAAAGGAGGGTGCAAGAAGCTAAGAAGATCTTAAAAACCTTATTATATGGTTCACCCAACGACGAGTGGGATCGACATGTTAGTCAGATGGCATATATCTTGAGAACAAGAAAAAACGCCGCTACGGGGCATACGCCCAGTTTCGTAGTACTCGGCTATGAATTACCGCAGATTGGTGATTGGAATATGTTCACTTATAGACAAGAACGTCGTAATCAAGCGGACGTTCCCCGCCTTGAAAGAGTCAAGGAGATTCGTAGAAATCAAACAAATTACCAATGGCGTTACGCGCCCAAAGTGGCGGTAACGCCGGTCGTATATAAAGTGGGAGATATGGTAATGACTAAAAGGATCAGGAAGGATCATACCTTCACACCGTCGTGGAGTGGGCCACACAAGGTTTTAAAGAGATTGTCCAATGAAGTTTACCTCATTCACAAGGGAGTAACTTCGACGAGATTACATGTCGATGCCATCAGGCCGGCACCTAAGGGAGATTCCGATGTTGAATTGGAATTGTCTGAAGAATCAGAAGATAGTCCGGATGAAACTCATCTTAGTGACGACGCTTCCTCATCAGACAATGAGATCGCGCCCAGGTCAGAGCGACGTAGCGATACCACACTAGTTCAAATCAATGTTCCCGCAAGTGCTCAAGATGAGCCGGATGTAATAAGTCGAGACCCCGATGATGCTCGAGATGAGCCAGATATAGAAGAGTCACCTCTAGATATTTCCGAGGTCGACCACGGCTAATAGCCGTTTTTGCTTTTTTTTTATATTTTTTTTCTCAAAATTCTAAGTGGCGATTTTGACCTATATGCGGTCGAATCGAAAATTTAAAGTCTACTCCATGAGCAGACATGGAAAGACGGCGAACCCGACGCAAGAGCGCGATCCGGTAAGCCTAGCTTCTCAAGAGCGAGAGCCGCCAAGTTCGAGTAATGGACGTAGGCATAAGTACGAATCAGTACGAGTTTCGGAAGCTGTTTTTCTTATGCAAGAAGACAACTTCTATTTTAATCATTTTAAGTCAACAAAATTAACGTATACCCCAAATGGAAACTACGAGTTTCAGAAGCCGTTCTTCGCTCAAGAAGACGCTTCAAGTTTTTTTTTTTTATACTTTTTTTTACAAGTCGTGATGACCGCACGAGTATCGTAAGCCGATTTAATCTACCTTACGAAGTAGAAACTACGAGACGAGTTTCAGAAGCCGTTCTTCGCTCAAGAAGACGCTTCAATTTTTTTTTTTACTTTTTTCACAAAGTAGTGATGACCGCACGAGTATCGTAAGCCGATTCAATCTACCTTACGAAAAACCAATTTCTAACCATTATAAGTTAACAAAATTCATGTTAGAGAAATATTTCATTAAAAACAACACATTGTGTTTGTTAGTCGACGCGTCCCAGTCGACGACTTGCTAAAAAGACAATCTAGTTGCTGAACTGCATTTTCCATGTGCAGAAATGGAAAGATGACCCAGCCTGTCGCAAGGGCGCGGCATGGTGAAGTCTGGAACTCAAAGGCGAGGACCGTCCAAGCTGCGGCATGGAGATATAGACAGCCTCTTCTAGAAAGGGCCGAAGTTAAGCAAGAGCGAGACCAGGGCAAAAAAGCGAGTGCAACGAATTAGTGAGAGTGGACGCTAATCAAAATTGTGCTACGCTTCGCTTCGCTTCGCACCTCGACGCGGGTGTAATTAAGTTGATAAAAATGTTGTATCAACTTGGCGTATTGTTTAAAAAATGTATTTATTTTTTAAGTTAGATAGGCGAATCAGCCGTCTGCCCCAATTAAGGCCGTTATTTTTAAACATCTGTACCATAGGTCAGACCGTCAAATGAAGGCATACAGACATACAAGTGAATATGGAAATTAAAGGCAATCGATGAGTAGAAAAGATTCAACCAAAGGAGGGGAGTGTTGTAGAACTCTCCAAAATCGTCCTAAGTTGAAGACATAATCAAAATTCGACTTAGGCAAAAATTTCATTTAAAGACATTTTTGGGAGTCTGCAGAGGCGCAGATCAGTCCATAAGGACCGTTTTGGGTTCTATAAGGCGTTGGAAATGACCAGGTGAAAATTCGAAGAAACACCGAATTTTCACTTAGGAAAAATGTTTTTGGTTCAGAATATGAGAGTAGAAGTATATAATGACAAAGATTTATGAATAATATACTTTTTCAAAGGTACCATAAATTGGACTTTGAAAAATAATATTTTTGGAAGGGCGTCAAAATTTGGCCCAAGAATCGATTTATCGAAAGTACGCCAAAGTTTCACTTGCAGACTAATTTTTCAAAACTGCGTTGAAATTTGGCTTGAAGATCGATTTTTCAAAAGTACGCCAAAATTTCACCCGCGGATTAACTTTTCAAAAGTACCTTGAAATTTGGCTTGAAAATCGATTTTTCAAAAGTACGCCAAAATTTCACCCGCAGATTAACTTTTCAAAAGTACCTTGAAATTTGGCTTGAAAATCGATTTTTCAAAAGTACGCCAAAATTTCACCCGCGGATTAACTTTTCAAAAGTACCTTGAAATTTGGCTCGAAAATCGATTTTTCAAAAGTACGCTAAAATTGGTCTTGAAATGGATTTTTCAAAAGTACCACAAAGTCAGTTTAAAAAGTACCACGAAAATATAATTTAAATTATTTTTTATTTTTTATTCCTCAACCAAAGACATTGACCTTTGAGGTACGGTCATTGAAAGCTCAATTTTAAAGTATGAGCATAAAATTTTAACGATGCACTGCATCCAAAAGGCAAAATAGAAGATTTTGTCAAAGCCGGCGTAGTGCCGATAAGCAAAAATTGATAAAAATCAATGCACATGTACAAGGCCGGTTTCTCGCATAGAAAGAGTTTGGATTGACCCAGCGGCTCGCAATTTGGTCGAGCGCGTTGAGTGGTCCAGACAAAGCAATGGTAGAAAAGCCAATAACAGGGCTTTTCAAATGACAAAGTTATAGAGGAAAACGCCTTGTGCATAAAAATCCAAAAATTCAATTTTGCCTAAAAGTCGCTCGAAGGTGAGACGCTGCCAAATCGATAATATCGAACGACTGTGATAAGAGTTAGTAAGTCGTGGACTGATCGAACGCCACTCAACTTATGCAGTAATAAGTCCTCTGAATGTGTTTGAGTACGTGAATTTCCACGATACAAGAACTTTAAAGCTAGGTAGTCTCTAGCGAAACTAAATTCATTTAGTAAAACTTTTTTAAGTTAATTTCAGTCAGCCTTAATTATTCATTTACCCAGAGTCTGAAATGATTCTAAAAGCTCACATTTTGATTCTGAGAAGGTATGTATGAATCTTTTCTACCTAATCGATCGTTAGCGTGAGCGCTCTCGCTTGTATGGTCTGAAAGTCACTACCTTGATTGGGGAAGGCACGATTCTTATCTTGAGAATTTTGTATAACCAATTCTGTTAAATAAACGGATTCTTTGAACTAATATTTCTTAATTCATCTTGAGGCCTGTTGACGGTCTATAATCCCTGGAACTTTCGTATAGAAAACCGGATGTGTCGAGTTAATTCGCATTAACGTTCGACCTTCTGGTTGCTTTACGGAGGTTTGATAGGGATTTTTTTATGCGTTTTTTGAGAAATATATTCCGTTATTAATGGACCAAAACGTGATTTTCGCGTACCAAAACTAATCCCTCCGCAGAGAAATTCTTCGGTTGGGATTTTTTTATGCAAAAATTCAGGAAATTATGAGGTGCCTAAACCCCTAACGAGGGAATTCGGGTCCAGAGAGAGCGTAGTTTCCGATCTGTGGTAGTGCAGCCTTGGTCCATTACTCGGCTACCGAAGTGCATCTTATCTCGAACCCGCCTGGGAGGTAGAAGAACGGGGTAATACGCGACTGGCGCCCCCCGAGAAATAAATTGGTGTCGCGTCATTTTGACGCCCGGTAGTGCGTTCTTCTACAAGAGCACTAAGCAGTTTGTGAAAGAAACTCAGGGTGAGGCATCAGTTAATGCAGTGAATAAGAAACTATTCAGGCAAAAAGAGAAACTAACGAATGATAAGCTTGAATGTAAATTTTGTGGGTACACGCATGCACCAAGAAAATGTCCAGCATTTAACAAGACATGTGTTAAGTGTCAAGGTAGAAACCACTTTGATTCAGTCTGCTTGAGGAAGAAGGAAACATTCGATAAAGAAAAGAAAAAGGCGATACATGAAGTATCACAGCGGCAAGAAAATGAGAGTGGTGAAGATGAATTATTTGTCAGTGCTGTCACAAAAGTAATTGGCTCACAAAAGAAAGGCACGATGTGGACGAAGATAGTACAGTTGAATGGAAAGAAATTAGAGTTCAAATTAGATACTGGTGCAGAGGTGAGTGTTTTACCGTTGCGCTTTGTGAAGTTGGTGGGTAAAGATCTGAAATTGGACAAAAGTAATGTAACTCTTGTATCGTATGGTAGTTCTGATTTTAGACTAAAGTCTCTAGGTAAGATTAAGATAATTTGTGCTGTAGGAAACAAAAGTGCTTGTATTTGTTTTGAAGTTCTAGATATTAATAATCAGTTGCCATTGTTAGGCCTGGAAGCTTGCCTGGCTTTAAAATTAATAACACGTCTTGACAGTATTGCGCAAAGCGTTAACAAGCTTGATCAGATTATCCATCAATATGCAAGTGTTTTCGATGGCAAACTAGACAAGTTTCCTGGCAAGTATCATATTACTTTAAAAAAAAATGTTGTTCCATGTATTCGAAGAATGAGGCGTGTACCAAGAGCTTTATATGCAAGAGTAAAAAATAAATTAGATCAGCTTGAAAATCAAGGAATTTTTAACAAAGTTGATAAGCCTACAAGTTGGTTACATCCTTTAGTAATAGTTGAAAAAAATGCAGGTTGTGATTTGAGGTTATGTCTTGATCTTTCATATTTAAATGAGGTTATTCAACGCGAACATTTTTTAATTCCCACAGTTGATGAGATTGCTAGTAGATTGAGTGGAAAAGAATACTTCACAGTGGTTGACATGAGAGACGGATATTTCCATATCGAGTTGGATGACGAGAGTTCTGATTATTGCACTTTTGAGACACCGTTTGGGAGGTACCAAATTAAAAGACTGCCTTTCGGTGTTTGCAGTGCCCCGGAAGTGTTTCAGAGATATAATTATCAAATGTTTGGTGATATTGATGGAGTGGGTATTTACTTTGACGATATTATAATTACAGGATCTACGGAAAAGGAACATGATGAAAACTTAAGGTTAGTTTTAGAGAGGGCATTAAAGTTTAAGTTTCAATAGATACAAAAAAAGTAGCGTAAAATATATTAGTCAGTTTTTTTCGCGAGATGGTATTAAGCCAAATACGGATAATGTTAGAGCAATTTTAGATATGCCTACTCCACAAAATAAAACAGAGTTATTAAGATTACTAGGAATGGCTAAATTTTTGGGGAAATTTATGCCAGATATGACTAAGACAACTGCGTCGTTACGAAATTTAACGCGGCAAGATGTGCAGTGGAATTGGTCTTCTGAACATGAGGTAGCATTATCTCAATTAAAGCACTTACTGACAACAGCCCCTGTATTGTCATTTTTTGATCCTAAGTTACCAGTAGAAATTGAAACCGATGCGTCAAAGAATGGGATAGCTGCTTGCTACAAAATGGTCATCCTATATCATTTGTATCACGGAGTTTAAACAAGGCAGAGCAAAATTATGCTCAAATTGAGAAAGAAACGCTTGCAATTGTATTCCAATTCAAAAATTTCATTTTTTTATTTATGACTTGAGCAAAATTAATATCTGCACAGAACGTTTGGAGACAATTTTTCGAAAGGGCTTACATTCAGTGACTCCGCAATTGTAAAGAATGTTATTGCGCCTACTAAATTATGATTTAAACGTTATGTACAAACCTGGAAAATACTTCTACATTTCAGATACTCTCTCACAAGCATTTTTTAATTACTCAGGTTTAGAAGCTGATACTTCCTTTGATCTAGCGATACATTCATTAGTGACTTATGTCTAATGAAAAAAAGTACAGTTTAAAAATGAAACGGAGAAAGATCTGCAGCTAAAGACTGTCATAAATTTTGTAGAAAATGGTTGGCCTTATAAAAAAGCTAGCACGCAAGAAAATGTGTGTCATTATTTTAAATTAAAAGAAACATTAAGCTTGTGTGATGGATTACTTTTCATTGACTATAAAATAGTTGTTCCTTTTGCATTAAGAGCTGAAATGCTAAAGCGAGTTCATGAGGGTCATTTGGGAATTGAAAAATGTAAGTCAAGAGCAAGAAACATTTTTTTATTGGCCTCATTTAAATATAGAGTCGTTCATTAAAAAGTGTAAGACATGTGAGAAAGTTAATAGAAAAAATTGTAAAGAACCATTACATTCATATCCAATACCAGATCGTCCGTGGCAAAGGTTAGGGACTGACATTTTTTCGCTTGCTAATAAAAGCTATCTAGTTGTTATGGATGCTTATTCTAATTGGCTTGAGCTAGTAACTTTGAAAGATGTCTGCAAGTTCTGTCATACTTAGATTGAAATCGATTTTTGTTAAGTTTGGTGAGCCTGATGTATTGGTATCTGATAATGTACCTTTTGATAGTTTTGCATTTAAAGAATTTGCTCAGGAATGGAACTTTAATGTAATTACAAGAAGTCCAAACTATCCAAGGTCTAATGAGCTTGCAGAAAAAGCAGTGTCTATTGCAAAAAACATGTTAAAAAATGCTTGAATGATAATACAGGTATTTTTGCTGCTTTAATGCAGTATAGAAACACACCACTTAAACATATGGACTACGCTCCTTCTCAATTATTAATGAGCAGGCTATGCAAAACAAAATTGCCTGTTGTTGTAGAATTATTAACACCAGCGTTATGTCAAAATGTAGAAACATAGTTAGAAATTAAACAAAAGAAGAATAGAGAACAGTTTAATAAAAATGCTAAAGATCTTGGTATATTACTCCCAAATGCAGATGTTAGTATTTATAATCATACTAATAAGTACTGGGAACCTGATAGAATTGTAGAGGTTCATGAGTCCCCTAGATCATATGTAGTAGAAAATAGTCGAGGAAATATTGTCAGAAGGAATAAATTTGATTTACGGCCGTCCATAAATAAATTTGAGCCTCAGATAATAGATGTAGAAATTCCTTCTGATAGTGCTCCTCAAGATAGTGCGAACAAATTAACTGATGAGCCAAATGAATATGTTAATCAGTTCAATGCGCCGTTATCCTTAGGTTCTCAGTCACATTCGTCTCCTAAATCTACAATTAAAACAAAGTCTGATCGTACTGTTAAAACACCAAATAAACTTGATTTATGAACTGTTAATATACAGAACCTAATAAATATTAGCTTGCTCTCTATTTATAGTTTTAGGAAACTTAAATGGTGAGATGTATTATATTATGCTAAGCTGTTTATGTGGTTATCACCTATGTTATTAGATTTAATATAGTTAGCACTGAGATGTCATTATTAATAGAAGTTATGAACAGTCATATTTGATATATGTTGTATCCTAATATTGTTCAATTAACGAATCAACTTACTTATGTGTCTTAGAATAATACATGCCCTAGTTCAGAGATGTTCCCCTGCACGTTTTTGAAAATTAAAAAGAAACCTCCATCAGGGGAGGGGGAGAAAAAAATTTTTGGTACAAAAGTTATCTAATTTCTTTCGTAGAATCAGATACGCGACCAAAAATTTAGGGTACCATTAAAAATTCAAAACTTAGCCCCACTCCCGCTCATCAGGGGTGGGGTGTGGAAAACTGTTCTGCCCAAAAGATGTCTTCCTCTGAATGGAACAACTTTTGACTGGAACATTTTTTGCTAGTGTCCCTTTCTGAGAACATGTTACTGTGGATTAATTAAAATGGCCCAACAAAATCAATAATCGTTAAGCAAAAAAAAATTTAGAGCCAAGCTAAAAGTAGTAATATATTTTTTGATTATTGGCATCCAATCATGATTTAGGTTCATATTTTTTTAAGTACCTCTGAAATTACAGTAATTTTTACACAAGATATTTATATCAGTGATAAATAATATAGATTTTTTGGCAAGTTCATATAAAAATAGCACCCTCAAAACTGAAATTATTTTCTAAATATACTAAATGACGTAATAGGAATATTATAAAAAATATGTAAAATATAAAGCTATTTTATATCAAGTCTCCTATTAATTTCATTTAATTATCTTCAATAACTCTGGTAATATAGGGGATATATTATTATATATTTTATTGAGCATTCCTAGTCATCAGCAACATTGGTGTGAATGAATAGCCCAATAAGCCGCTGGGCCCAATTACACATACTTAACCAATTCCAATTTTCCAATTAAAAATCTTTATTCAGTTTTATAAGTTTACATTTCAGACATACTTAACCGGCGAGACTCTTTCAGAATATCACTTAGTAATATTGATTTGCGGCTGCTAAAAATCACCAAATTTATGAATAAGATTTTAAAAATTAAGTTTCCTATAATCATGAGCATTTCAACAGTTTCATAAATTTTTGCCACAAATTATGAATTTAGACCCACACTGTGCGGTCGAAGCAGAACCACTTCGAAGGTTCTAATATGGTTCCATTTTTCTTAGCCTAATTTAATGTCAGGTCTGACCGATACGGTAGTCACGATGTACCAAATTCGGGCAAGGATGAGTTATTGTGTTGAGTTATGGTCCCGTCATCGATCAGTAAATTATATAATTCATCTTTTATCTCTTTCTAACACCAAGCCTAATAAAACATGTATTATTTAAATCCACGTATTTAAATTACAATTAGTGATGTTAATACATTATGAATTTATTTTTAATAATTTGAAATCAATTATTTACAGACACGCTATTTCCTGGTGGTACATTTAAATTTTAAGCCCACCGTGATACAAATCATAAATTAAAAATTAGCTTATATATCATTATCTTCATAGTAAATTAAATCATTAGAACAATGTCTGCGCACCTCAGACCATTACGTGAAGTAAAAGCTATACTTTAAATACTTTGAAACTATAATAATAGCTATCTAATTCCAGCACACTTGCTTTTTGCATAAGCGTATTTTAATATGTACATATTTAAATTATAACAAATTATATGTTAATTATATGACTGCCTTTTGCAAGTAATTTATATGTGGTGATTGACTGAGGAACATTTCTTTATGTAACCTGTGGCTATGAATAAAAAAGTATGATATTTATTCATATGCCGTTAGAGAAATTATTTTATTTAAAACTTGCGTGTCGCTGTAAGGTAAAATTATTAAAGGAGAATAAAGGGGTTGTAGTTAAAACAAAAAGAATTTAAAAACATATTTCTTTATTTTTATTTTCAAATATTTCGTAAGAAAATAATGATTTATTAATAAGCTAGGCGTTTTAAATCGGGCAAAAGATTTTACTATTGGAACCAGTTCATTATAGGCTTCCTTTAAACATACTAATTTTCCCCCCTCACCCGCCCTCCGTAACACACCCAACTTTGGGGCGATTTCGCTCAAAAATCATTTTTTTGTCAATATCTCGGTTCTGAACGGTCCTACCAAAAATAAGATGGGTATCAAAGGATCCCGCACAAAAGCAATGGAAAACGACTACCCGTCGATTTGACTGAAACTTTTAGAAAATGTTCTTCTCGGCATACCGAACAAAAGTCTCTATGGGCACAACAAAATTCTATGTTTAGTTTTCGAGTTATAGGACGTTGAAGTCCCAGATTTTACGGAATCCTAGGAGTGCAAGTAGCATAGGGTAGGTATAATACTGCTGATAATTGAGTTATTATTAATTCCAAACGCAATGAAAGTTATATCTCTTGATATTGCAAGACTTTTTACTGAAAACTAAGCTTGAAAAAGTCGGAAAATGTTGGAAAACCCCGGAAAATTCATGTGAAATCCACGATTTTAAATACATTACGTTGAAACGTGTACAAGTATCTAAGACTCAATGCACCACAAGATTTTCCACTTGTAACTCAGATTTAGCGATGTGGAAAACCTTGGAAAATCGTCCCTTAAAGATGAGTAAATTCTCTATCGAAATGGTTCAGATATATTTTTACCTGGTATAGATTGCTTGGTGACGCAGAGCTTAAGGTGTTAGGCTTGCGACCATGCACGGAGTCCCGGGTTCGAATCCTGGCTAGGGTATGGATGTGTAGTGGCGTTTTTCACATGTGGGTTAGACTGCGGTTATGTGAGAGACAATACGGTCTAGTCGCTCTCCTCTCCTGAATTCGAGCCTCAGCTGCGGCAGATGGCAATGACGCAGGGAATGGGTGTTGTGATGTTGTCTATGTGTGTGTGTGTGTGTGTGTGTGTGTGTGTGTGTGTGTGTGTGTGTGTGTGTGTGTGTGTGTGTGTGTGTGTGTGTGTGTGTGTGTGTGTGTGTGTGTGTGTGTGTGTGTGTGTGTGTGTGTGTGTGTAAATGTATGTGTATGTCCTGGTTGAGCGGTAGAATAGCCTACGGCTAAACTCCGCCAGGACAATAATATAAATAAGGCGATTAAAAAAAAAATCTTGGAGTTATAGGCGGGGCAAGTCAAGCATCGTATTGCATCCGCGCTGTATATAGACACTTTTGTAAATTTCCACACTTTCTACTTGCTATTACGTTTAATTTTCACTTTTGAAGTTCAAGTAAATACATTTATTATCAATTTGAAATTACAAATGTCTACAACTCTTGGTGATTACTACCGTTATGCGCTCGTTTCCACACCATCTTGCGGTAAAGCGTATGGCGCGTTCTTTTTTTAAGTGGTGTCCTAATAGGCCTAATCCACTTTTTGTTTATTTGGTTAACTTACTTCTAATTATTTTATTCTCTACTGCCAATGCATTACATTAGTTTGAATTTTTTTTGAAGTTGAAGGTTCAAAAGGGTCCCTTACTTCAATAAAACTGCGAGTGTCGATTTCTTTATCGTTTGTATCGTCTTTGTTAGATTCAGCCTCCTCGTGTTTATCGTGTTCCAAAAAAGCTAATACCTTCGCGATTTTTTCGACTTGATCTAAGTCGTCTACATATATTTCGTCATTTCTTCATGATTGTCCTTGACATCTAGAACAAATAACGGAATATCTTAGTCCAGCTTTTTTACAAGTACATGCGGTTTTACAGCATTTTGTACACTTACAGCTTACTATTCTCAATGTTCTTGAGGAGCAGCTTCGTTTTTGGTTGTAATAGAAACCAAACCATTTTCTTTTTTCATCCAACCCCAATCTTAAGGACTTTTGGTATTACCGTACCACTGCTGAATTTGATAGTATATTCTAAACTGACTTAATAAACCATTTGTTCCTGAATTCGTTCAAAGAATGCTGATCGGTTTCTGCTCCGTAAAGAGCTAAGATAACTTTTTGGCCTGTTATATCTAAAACATCAAGGTGAGAATTTGGGTCTTTAAAAAAATAGTCAACTCAAGACTGATACAAGGACTCTCAATGCCCTTGCATCAGTCCGGACCAAGTCAATCCTAGTTCAAAACTGTAAACAGGCTCTCTGTGAACTTGACTCATCCAACTGGGTCAAGCTTCTCAGGGTGCCTGGACACAGCAACATCGAGGGTAGAGAGTGGGCAGACGCTCTGGCCAGAGAGAGCTCTCAGAGGCCTCTACTGGGTCCGGAGCCGGCTCTCGGTTACCCTAGATCAAATGACAAGAAGTCAGTAGAAAGCTAGACACGGTCCCAGTTCTTTAACTTCTGGGCCTCCTACCCAGGACTCCGGCAAGAGAAGCTCCTAATCTCAGGGCCCTTGCCTAAGCGAACAGAACAAATCCTGCGACTAAGCAGGAAACAGGTCAGAACCATGGTAGGTCTTTTGACTGGACACGGCTCTTTCAGAAAACACCTGCACACTATAGGAGTGGTTGACAACCCCGACTGCAGGTTCTGCGGAGACGAGGAGGAGACTTCCATCCACGTCCTTACTTCCTGCCCTAGTCTTATGAACTTGAGGCACAAAAACTTCGGCACTGGTTTTCCGGTGCTGGAGGAAATAAGGAATGCTCCTATAGGAAGGATTTTGGCCTTTGAATTAAAATCCGGCCTGAATAGGGGAAATAAATTCGTAGCAGTAGCACAATGGGCCACAAAGCCAGAGAATATTCCACGTCTTTTTGTAATACTGCAGATTTTTGTAATAATTTAACGAATTTTGCTCTGCCTTGCCTAAAAATTGCAGAAGTTGTATCACATCCACTGAACGCGTGGAGGAATATGTTATCCGCAACTTCTTTTGGGAATCTAAAAAATCGGCAGCTACTGGAAGCGGCTGGAACCTCCCCACACGGTGGATCCAAATCAGCTGTGTTTGGATATTACATCGGAAATCAGAACATTGAGCAAACAGATAAATTACACGTGACTTTGGAGCCATTTATTTCATGGACAAATATCGAACGAACTGAAGTGGACCACAAGCAATCTGTTAAAATATAATCTCTCATGTTTGTTTATGTTGCATGTTAATCAATTGACGGATATTATAAGGGTATTAACAGATAACGTTTCGAAGATTCTGTAGAACATTGAATAGCGGATAAAAATAATACAGAATTTAGCCCAAATGACACTCAACAAGTCAATAACATTATGGACAGTTCAAGCGGACTACACATGCGTCAAATTAAAACCTTCCTGCACGATCAAAAAGGTCCGAGCAAGTCGAGCTTCGTCTGAGTCCTTTATTTTGTAATATTCTAACGTTTCAGATTTAGCTCGGTTAGCTCGATTTGCATTAAATGAACGATTGTGATGTAATATCCAAACACGGCTATAAACAATTATTACCTTTAAAAAAACAACTAAAATGAGTCTTGACATTGTCAAAAATATTTGCGTTTTTAACCTTTACGAATGTTGATTTTTAGGTTATAAAATATATTTAGGGACATATCTGTATCACGTTTAAATTTTTCAAGTTTATTCTCATTTTTAATATTTGTATACGTATTTTTAGCTTGGAACCACAGTGGCTCCAAGCAAATATTTAAAAATTCACGCAAATAATTTTTTTATATTTGGCAATCCAACGACCTGACAAAATTGTTCTTCAATATGGCGTGGCGGTCAAACACGGGTTTATTTCTATTTTTTAGATTGTGACGAGTGCAGCATTTTTTCATGTAGTTTTTGCGTTTTAAAGGTTTTTAATATGAGTTTTTTGTGAAGAATTGTTTAATGTGTCTTATTAAATTTTTTCGTGATAATATTATTGGTTATAATTGGAAAAAATTCCTGATATGTGCATAGTAGTGGGTTGTGGACATCGTGGAAATCGTGACAAGGCTAGCTTTTACCGTCGTGAATTCTAAATATTTCCCTCATATAAATGATCTGTCGAGAAAACGACGTCAAAGAGATCCATCGTTTTTACATTTCGATTTTCCATCTTGATTTTCCAACATCAACTTCTTAAAATACTCACTTTGCATAATTAAATAAAGTTTATTTCTTGAAAACAATCAAAAACGCCTTGCCACAATCCACAAAAAACACTACATTGTTAAAATTTCAAGATACTTAGCCAAGCCGACGGAAAACACAAACTGTTTTGACAAACGTTTAACTACTGTCAACAAATGTTTGACCGCAACGCCAAGTTGGAAGTCACGTGGTTTGGATTGCCTAATTGTTGATTAATAAAAATAGACAGCTGATTACAGGTTAGATTTCCAACCTGCAAAAAGAGTCCTATTTTATTAGGACAAAGTATTTAGAACTTCATAAACATTACACTGTACTAGATTTTAGTTGAAAGTACGGGAACCAGGCAGAAATTTTAATAATAGCTACGTAATATTCTTAAATCTCAAGAAATATATATTTTTCAGGTTAGCTATGACGTCACGTATTATAACCTATAAATCAACATTCACAAAGGATACCAATCCAAATATTTTTGACACATGGCAAAATACATTTTCCCCTAACAATAATACCAATAATATTTTTTGGATGCTCTGATGTGTGCACATATAACGAATTCTTTTTAATTTTTTTAACGGAAACGAAATCGTTCAAAGGGTGCAAGTGTGATATATCGTTGAAATTGGAATTTTTACTGCTTTTCAATGGTTCGATTACAAATTGTAAGTAATCATAAAATAAACAACTTGTTGTGCCAAAACGGTACAAAACGTAATCCGATCTCAACCAAAACCTTTTCAGATCTTCTGGAGCACTAAAGAAACCCTCATGCAAAGCTTAATCCAAATCCGTTTAGTAGCTTCGCCGCTATCGTGCTAACATACATACACACACACACACATACGCACACAGAGATTTTTCAATAACCATTTTTTTTGGATTCCTGGGACCTCAAAACGTAAAGATTTGATGTTATCTCAATTTTCGATTTTGGACTAAATGTAGTAACCTCCCACAATTTTATTGTGGGGAGGTTAAAAAGTTCGAAGAATAAATTCTTTCGTCCGTTTTCACCTTGCTTGGTTTCATAAAATAAATGTTTGAACAACGTACGGATAATCCTGTCATAAGGATTAAAAGGTCAACGTCTTCACCAACTATAATTACCGATATATCTATCGCTGAGTTAATAATAAGAGAATCAGCATCTTCAGCAGCCTGCTTAACAACGAAATCTGCAGTATATAGCTTTGTTATTTTCTTGAAGGTAAATAAACTAATGGACTTTTGAATAAAAAAATAACTAATTAACAATAACAAAATTTATTGTAAAGACAAAAGAGATGGTAGAGCAATTGACAAATCAGGGTTGAGCAAATAAAATTTGTGCTTGGATTACATTTACAAAAACCAAACAAAACAAAAAATGTACAGAGATATAGGCATATTTAAAATATACTAAAAAGGTAAACAGATATGGTAACGTAAAAAGGTAAGAACATATTTGTTGGCAAAAGGCCATACAATACACAAAATATTACTGCAAAAAGAAGTGATTAGTTGGCCAACGTATTTATCGTTAAATAAACAGGTTAAATGACATCTTACTAATAAACCAATTGCGATATTTTATATCAAACAAATCTCTAAACGTAAATAAAGGTAGTACATAAAAATGAAATACTTAGTAACATTTTAAGCTACAAAAGATATATAAAAACGAAAGGTACAGAAAATTATTTAAACTATTAAATAACAAATTTTATTAATAGTCTTTAAGAAACAAAACGCGCACTTACAGAATGCCGCACAAACCACTAACGATTGAACCAAATTGGCATCTTTGGGTCACAACAAAGGGAAGTTACTGTAATTTCGCCACAGTTGCTACCAGTTGGCCGGTAAACACAAAATAGGAACATACAGTACTTACAGTATATCTGCAAAAATGGATGAAGGCACTGCACACTACAAACTCAAATTATAGAACTGTATAAATGTACCAATTTTGGTATATTTCACACGTACACTGTAATATTTTCTATGGTTTACTTCTCTTAAAACAAACATAATCTCATATCAGATTTTTATAGATTATGCCCATATTTATGAGACAGATTATACAGGGAAGTTACTGTATTTTCGCCACGGTTGCTACCAGTTAGCCGGTAAACACAAAATAGGAACAAACAGTACTTACAGTATAAATATCTGCAAAAAGGAATGAAGGCACTGCACACTACAAACTCAAATTATAAGTTGGTTATCAGCAGTAGACTCTATTTAGAACTGCATAGATATACCAATTTTAGTATATTTCACACGTACACTGTAATATTTTCTATGGTTTACTTCTCTTAAAATAAACATAATCTTATATCAGATTTTTATAGATTATGCCCATATTTATGAGACAGAATATTTAGTAGTTGAACTAATTGTCGAATTCACACAACTTAAGAAGTTCAAGGCTCAAATTCTAGCCATCTTGACTGAAACAGAGGACCCACGAGAGTGGTCCCCAGAATCAATATGGTTCTCCATAAATTTGATATTTATATAGCCCCCACGAAGAGGGTGCAAAGACCGCGTCAGTGTTGAAAGTCACCAATCAGATTTCTTCGTGCCTCCGCAGTACCTTATATGGAAGGATGATGTCATCGGCCGCGAGCTCTCTCCCCTCACCGTAGGAGGTAAACAAATCCCACCTATCTATAGTTGGTTTCACCAAACGTGCATACTAAGCGCTTATAGTTGGTTCCAAAAAAATTTCAGGTTACAAGTGGTAGAAAGCGTGGAAGTGTAGAAAAATGTCAGTATACAGCGCGGATGCGATGCGATGCTTGACTTCCCCCGCCTATAACTCCAAGAATATTAATACTACGGAAAAATATGTCTGAACCATTTCGATAGAGAATTTACTCATATTTAAATTTGCAAAAAAATGATTTTTAAGCGATATTGCCCCAACATTGGGGGTATTCCTGTTGGCGGGAGAGGGGGGAAAATTAGTATGTCTAAAAGAGGCCCTTGAAAAATCGATCTTAAAAGTGAAATATTTTGCCGTATTTAAAATGGTATTTACGCATCCTGACCTACTTGACCGATAATGGGTTATATGCTTTTGTAGTAGTCATAGCCGCTCCGCAACCCGGTAGATTTAAAGAAAGACATTTCTTTTGGGTTAAGGAGGTAACAAAAAAATGTGTGTAGGTAGCAGAATCTGCAAAAAAATGCAGTTCAATGTGATCACCCTACGTTATTTGTAAATATTTCGAAAAATAAGCGTTAAAATAAGCACAGAATGCACAAATAGGCACAAATTTATTTACTTTCGTTTTGAAGCTATCGACTATTTCACCATTTTAAAGATGGCACATTTTTTTACACTCTATTTCCACAATTGTACGTTGTGTTAATTTACATATTTACTATTTATTTATTTATTTGTTTGTTTGTTTGTTTGTTTGTTTGTTTGTTTGTTTGTTTGTTTGTTTGTTTGTTTGTTTGTTTGTTTGTTTGTTTGTTTGTTTGTTTGTTTGTTTGTTTGTTTGTTTGTTTGTTTGTTTGTTTGTTTGTTTGTTTGTTTGTTTGTTTGTTTGTTTGTTTGTTTGTTTGTTTGTTTGTTTGTTTGTTTGTTTGTTTGTTTGTTTGTTTGTTTGTTTGTTTGTTTGTTTGTTTGTTTGTTTGTTTGTTTGTTTGTTTGTTTGTTTGTTTTTTATTTATTTATTTATTTATTTATTTATTTATTTATTTATTTATTTATTTATTTATTTATTTATTTATTTATTTATTTATTTATTTATTTATTTATTTATTTATTTATTTATTTATTTATTTATTTATTTATTTATTTATTTATTTATTTATTTATTTATTTATTTATTTATTTATTTATTTATTTATTTATTTATTTATTTATTTATTTATTTATTTATTTATTTATTTATTTATTTATTTATTTATTTATTTATTTATTTATTTATTTATTTATTTATTTATTTATTTATTTATTTATTTATTTATTTATTTATTTATTTATTTATTTATTTATTTATTTATTTATTTATTTATTTATTTATTTATTTATTTATTTATTTATTTATTTATTTATTTATTTATTTATTTATTTATTTATTTATTTATTTATTTATTTATTTATTTATTTATTTATTTATTTATTTATTTATTTATTTATTTATTTATTTATTTATTTATTTATTTATTTATTTATTTATTTATTTATTTATTTATTTATTTATTTATTTATTTATTTATTTATTTATTTATTTATTTATTTATTTATTTATTTATTTATTTATTTATTTATTTATTTATTTATTTATTTATTTATTTATTTATTTATTTATTTATTTATTTATTTATTTATTTATTTATTTATTTATTTATTTATTTATTTATTTATTTATTTATTTATTTATTTATTTATTTATTTATTTATTTATTTATTTATTTATTTATTTATTTATTTATTTATTTATTTATTTATTTATTTATTTATTTATTTATTTATTTATTTATTTATTTATTTATTTATTTATTTATTTATTTATTTATTTATTTATTTATTTATTTATTTATTTATTTATTTATTTATTTATTTATTTATTTATTTATTTATTTATTTATTTATTTATTTATTTATTTATTTATTTATTTATTTATTTATTTATTTATTTATTTATTTATTTATTTATTTATTTATTTATTTATTTATTTATTTATTTATTTATTTATTTATTTATTTATTTATTTATTTATTTATTTATTTATTTATTTATTTATTTATTTATTTATTTATTTATTTATTTATTTATTTATTTATTTATTTATTTATTTATTTATTTATTTATTTATTTATTTATTTATTTATTTATTTATTTATTTATTTATTTATTTATTTATTTATTTATTTATTTATTTACAATTCACAAAAACTTACAAATGTTATAATTTCGATAATATAATTTATGAGAAATTTTGAAAAAAAGTACATAGGGTAGGTGCACCGGTTATAGCCATCTTCGCCATTTTTGTCCTCTTGCTAAGAATCTGATGATTAGTGTTGCATAGGGTTTAAAATGGCTTGTCATTTAGTTTTCTATGGAATCTGCGCATACTCCCTGTGTATCTGTACCTAACCTAAAAGTTATGCGGCTGTGACTGTCACGTAACTCTGCACATTGTGATTTCTTATCGTTTTCCTTAAGGAACTTAGGGTGAGTAATGTGATTATATTGAACTCCATTTCAAGTTTAATACTGCTGGAACTGTTGCCAACGAATCTGTGTAATGTTGGGCTTGTTTCAAAATACTTTTCGGTGTGATTCCTTCGCACCATATATTATAATTGAGGGTGGTTATAAATGGAACACTTAGGAGAAGGTTTTCCATTTATAGTCAGAGAGATGGCTATAATAGGACAATATTGTGTTTTGTTTTTAGCCAGTTCATTTTGGAGATTAGGATATTAGTCATGGCACCACCAAAGCGAAAAAACGCGCTTAGAATACGGTAAAATCGCCCCTCATTGAGTACACTAGATGCAAAACTCGGTGTTTGCGATTTTGAGAAAAAAAATTTGTATACATGATTAGAGAATATTATTTAGGTATTAACCAATTCGCAACTTACACACTTTCTTATTTATTATGAAATTAACTACTTTCTGTATATTGTTGCCCTAATCTGGGCCTGCTAATACACTAGTTAGGCAAATACTTTAAAACACTCATTATTGGAGAACCAACCAAAACAACTACTCTTCTAGCTAATACTGACGAAGTATTGAATTACATGATAGGCTTCTTAGCATTTTAAAGCAAAAAAAAATGTATTAAAAATACTTAAATCATTTATTTAAATTAATTCATTCACACTTTTTTATTTAATATGAAATTATCTACTTTCTGTATATTGGTACCTTAATCTGGTCACGCTAATACACTACTTAGGAAAACACTTCAAAACACTCATCACTGGAGAACCAGTCAGAACAACTACTCTTCTGTAGCTAATACTGACGAAGAATTCAATTACATAATAGGATTCCTAGCATTTTAAGGCAAAAAAATATATTTCAAATACTTAATCATTTATTGAAATTCATATATTTTCAGAAAGTTCCTGTCATCCTGGCATCTTTCGCTAAATCGCTTATTCTTTGAGATATTTGCCAAAAAACTCATTTCAACTAAATTAGAAGTTAATATAATATACATTTTTTAAAGAACCTATGAATCATTTTTCTGCGAAAATAATACTTTTAAACTTTTTTGAACATTTTGCTTATATTCAAAACGGCTATTTCCAAAGCTGTAAGTGCGGTAAATAAACGAATAATTTATTTAACTTTAATGATCAATGAAGAAGATCTTAGACATGTAAGTTATTCAAATACCATTGTTTATGACAAATTATAAGAACAGCATCTATTTTCCATAATAGTGCTTGGTGTATCTCGTGTGCTCCTTGATGAAGGAGTATAGTGGGTGGTACCGTTGTTTTCAGAAAAATTTATAGATTACGAATCACGATGGTTACTTTCTCATAGTACAGGCTCCCCTTTATACTAGTTATTAATTACATTTGCCTAATAAATTTAGGGGTAGTGAATTTTTCCCTCACTCCTTATAATATCCCATACAGCTATTTACAATAACTTCCCAAACTTACACTAGTTTTATCACTTTCCCTAGAACCGTCAGAAGGGTTGTTGCTACGGGACGGCAACGAAAATTCGAGAAATCTAGGACGGTAGTTGAACAATAGAAAATACTCTGAGGACACGTATAGGGTAGTGTAGATCGGGGTGTGATTGATCATACAAAAATTTCTTGAGAAAATCACGTGGAAAGCCACTAATCACTGGAGACCTTATCACTTCATAAAACACGCCTCTCGAATCCAACAGAACTATTCACACGTTTTGACAAAAAAAAAAACCTAAGCGGAAAGTATCAGTGGTCATGTTTTGCCTTAAGTAAACTCTACTACTTTGTTTGATTTTTAATTAAGCAACCAGCAATACATCTCGATGTATTAGTGGTGTCCACTGTAAAACTACACTTTTTCTATGAATTTTAGGGATCTTAACCGTCAGTTAGATTAATAGCATTTTGACATGCTACAATAGGCGCGACCGATTTTTTTTTTCAGGGGGTTTTGTGTAAAAAAAAATTACAAAATAATTAACACTTTCATCTGTCGTATTTTTATTGTGATCCACTACTACTAACTCTAATTAACGGACATACACAACCAATGGTATTCTGAGTTAATATGCAATACTGTTTTCCTGCAATTTTATCAGATTTAATTATGTTTGCAATTGGGATATAATTCAAAATATGGTAATACGCTAATACGCTAATAATAAAAAGATTTTATTGTGCTATATATATATAAATAAAAAATGATCAAATTTAGATTATCTTTCAATCGTCGTTTTCGTCGTCCTCTTCATCGTTCAAATTTTCTGTGATCTTATTCTCACATAAATCTTCCTGCGGTGGACAATTGCACATTTCCGTACACAGGGTTATTTATTGCACATTTACATGGTGAGTTGGATTTGTTTTTTGTACATGTACATTTAACTAGCTGTAGTAGTTCTTGAGGTGAACAGGGTTTATCATAAACTACCAGCGACAACTTATTTTCCTCTAAAACTCTCCATCCATAATCAGTTGCCTTCGGTAAATTTGGATGAGGCATATCACATCGTTCCCACTAAATCGTTTGAAAATTTTCCTTTCGAATAGTGGGATTGAGTGATCCTTTTGTTGGTGGAATATTTCCTACGGCGGCATTTTTTTTTTTTTTTGTAAAGAACCATTATCTCAAATCTGACAAATTTTTGATGTTCTGTTGCGCCTGGTACACTTGGGAAATAAATCTCAATTGATTCAAATTATTCATATTTACCAAGTGAGGCTAGGGCTTTAAGAGTGGCATCGTCTGCTTCTAGAATTTTTTTCCAGAAGGATGTTTTTCCTTTCCTACTAAATGATCCAGTAATATCGGCCCCTGACAGCGTATGTATTCCTGGCAATGCGAACCGCGACCGCCTAGTACAGTCACATTGTTTTGAGCCTTTCGACTCTCGGAACTCCAAGAGATATCGTTGCCATCTTCGACTAGAAAGGATACGCACTCAGAGGTATTCAGGCATAATCCCACGGATGGTAGTTTCCCACCACCGCCCGCTCGAGCGAGTGCGTGAACTAAATGTTCGAACCAGCGGTTCCTCTCGTACTGAGCAGGATTACTAACTCAACGACGAGTCATCAGTAGGGTAAAACTAACCTATCTCACGACTGTCTAAACCCAGCTCACGTTCTCACATTTTTGTATCGGCTTCCTTCTGGGTACTTTTGAATTTAGCTACGTCGAGATGAGTAGACTCAGTGTTGTTTTTGTAAGCAACAGTAATATTTGTTTTATTTTTAAATCCCAACTTTATCTGGTCTTTAATAAGATATTCTGTTATAGTCTTTTGTTTGAATGTGCGATAAAAGCTTTTGTAGAGGAATTGACTTAATATTCATATTACTGCCAATCACGTAGTACACTGGAGTTGTACCATGTTCCTTTGCCTTCAAAGAAGTTTCAAGGTACGTATCGAAAATTATATGAATTTCTTGAAAACTTTTATATTTACTAATAATTTTCTTGCAGAATTGCTGCGACAAATCGGAAATTGTTTATGAGTTTTGTAATTTCAGATTCTGTAATTCAGCCATTCCATCAATTACAGCAAAATCTCATATGACGACTGTGCTGGATTTAAACACATTTTTGTTTGGACTATTTGGAACAAATAAAACACTTTCTTCTTGCCCTACTTTTCCCAGATAGTCTAAGTTGTGATAAAGGTTTCATTAGGTATGCCTATTAAGGAACCTGGAATGAGTGAATATATTTATGTACGCAAATGTCAGGAATAAAATAAAACACACCTCAGCAAGTAATTAAGATTTATAGGAGGGTTAAGAACACACGCCACAGGACACACGTATAAAAATCAAACAAAGAGATGCTATAAGTTACGAATGCGCGAAGTTTCTCTGCGCGCGCACAGCATTGGCGATTCGGATCAAACGATCTGTAGTCAAAGTTTTCTTAGTGAACAATATCAGTTGTCAGTGTTAGTAAAATTTAAGTGAAATAATTTTCTTCTGAAAAAATTTTCATATGGTATTAACAATTTAATTAATGAATACGAAATGCCTCATTTTGAGATAGAACCCAGAAATCTGTGTTGTCCTCACCTTGCAACAGTACTACAATATTTTTTATTATACGTACACTCACACAAAATTTTTAAAAAATCGGTAAATAATGGAAATCGAATTTTTCTATTTATATTACACAAAACCCCTTGGAAAAAACCCGGTCGCGGCTATGAGATAGTAACCATCACCATTCATAATCTACACATTTTTCTAAAACGGATGGTACCATTCCATACTCCTTCATCAAGGAGCACACGAACCTCAATTTAATTACTTTACGCCAAGGACTATAAAGAAATTATTTTGGATCGATCGTTTATTGATCCAAATAATAAGCTGTCCAGAAAGATATATAATCATTTCGGTATATCGAATAAATTTCGACAATTTTTTTCTATTACAAGGGTTTGTAAGTTATTCAAATCGCACGAGTCATTGAAATTACATTATTTTCACACATTGATAGTTTGTTAAATTAAAAGTAAATAAATGATTTTTGCAAAAAAATTGATAAACTACGAATACATTATTTCTGTACTTTTATAACAAATTTAATGTCTATTAAACTTGCATTTTTTGTTTATTTTGTTATAAGCTCATTGTAATGTCATAGTAGTGAGCGTGAAAGATGTGTTTATATGCAAAAAGTTAAATAGCAAAATATTTTAATTTACTTTATGAAAGTAACTTCAATTTGTTTAAGAAAGTTATCAGTGGTATTAATTTTATTTTCATTATATTTTTGCCTCAAATGTATATTAAAATACATTTTTAATCGAACAATCATTACATGCTTTTATTTGCGTATTTCTTGGATTATATGTTATCAACTTTGAAGTTACTAATTTTGTAAGTTTCAGCTCCGTTAATAGAGTATAATTTAATAATAATTTCTTTTTGCAAAAAACATTTGTCAACATGTGCATATAATATCAATTTTTTTACATTTTAGTAAAATTCAGTTTTTTTGACAGCTGTCATTAAGTCATAATTCATTTTTGACTTCGGATTTGTATTTAGCAACCTAAAATACTTATGAATATACAATTAATATCAACTTTTTACATTTTGGTGAAATTTTGGTTGTTGACAGCTGCCATTAAATCGAAATTTATTCTTGACCTCAGATTCATGATCAACAACACAAAAAATCCATACAAAAATCATAAAAAATAATTTAAAAGTTTTTTTCAAAAAATATCCTCTCTAAGAATTTATGGGGGTTATATGGGGGTGGAGAGAAAAATTGACACGGTAGAAAAATTTTTTTTTGCCAAATTTGGTTTCAGCGCATCAAAATACATAGGAAATGATATGTTTGATTGTAAAGACACAACATTTTTTTTTTGTCGGCCAGTATTATATATATATAATCAGTGGCGACCTTAAAAATAATATTTTATCGGTTAATGTAATTTCGCCGAAACATTTGCATACGTGAAATTATTATCGTATGGAAAAAATACAAGACAGCAAGTTTGTAGGCCATAAAGAACGCAGAAAAGTGTAATAATATATCAATACTTCATCCAGACATTGATAGCGATACCGATTTCATTTTTAATTTCTTGTTAATTTTTTCTTTATTATTGACCTTATACAAATATATTTTTCGATAACGAAATAGAGGTTTATTTCTGGTGTAACATAGCATTATTTGACTGAAATTGTTTGTTCTAGAGCGAACTGTTATGCTTTAATTTTATCATAATTAGGTGTTTTCACTGTATGCAAATTTGCTGTTTTGATATTATTAAAATGAAGTACACCATACATTAAAACACTTACCAATATTTAAACACCATTCTCTCATCTATCAATTTAAAATTTCAACAAATAAATAACAAAACTGAATAACTGAACGGGTATTATACAAAATGGGCTGTGATATCATCGGTAGCATTAATATGACCAACATAACCTCAACTTTTAGGTTTTTTAAGTATATTGTAATTTTTAATGATGGTATCCGCACTTCTCATTTGAAACCAGTATGGCTCCAAGCAAACATTTAACAATTGACGTAAATGATGTCTCAATATTGTTGATTACTAAAAACGGGCCGCTAATTATGGGTTGGATTTCCAACCTACAAAAACCGCCTTATTTTATTGGGAGAAGATATTTAAAACTTTATGAACATTACTTTAAACAAGATTTTAGTTGAAAGTACGAGAACCAAGCGGAAATTTTCATAATAGTGATATATTACTCGGAAATTTTTAAAAGATATGTATTTTGAAGTTAGGTTTACCATCAATATGACCGATGACGACAATAATATGGCTTAGTGTTTTGGGCGGTAAAATTTTAATTCAAATTTAAAAATACTTTTTTTGGATATTACTCAACCGGTTGTGGAAATTCAAATGTTTTTAGTTATAATTAAGTATTACCTTCACAGTCAATGAGATTTTAAAATTTGTGAAAACGCCCAATTGTTTTGTGGGCTGTAATAGACGCCATTTTGAATTTCGCTCATAAGACATCGTCTTCAAAAATGGTGATACGTTGTTTCTTAACTCTATACTACTGATTTATTACATGAAGCAATAATTTCTACATTAACACATTTCCTGAGCGAATTTACACATCAGCTCCCGCACTATAAGAGGTAATCATTGAAATAATGTATGCCGAAAAATGTTAATGTCTTTACCTAGATATTTATCAGGATGACTTAATTTAGGTTTCTTTCGTAAGAAAATATTATTATCCTAAGGAGACTCAATAAAGATGAAAGGTCGACTCTGCTTCACCTTTTTGAACACACTCGATTCATTTATACTAAAAAACTAGATGTAGCATGGTACTTTTTGCCGGTTTACTGAAGTTGTTATATGCTTATTGAACATTCTGTAAGATAACCCTCGCAGTCTTTTTAGGTAGGTAACTTATATAACTTTAGATAACTGCTAGATATATCTTTAAATTTAATTATCAGCTGATGGTAGCCGCTAGGTTGGTGGAATTCTACGCAATCTTTTGTTTTCATAGAATTTTATGAAAGGTCGTAACTGTCTCCACATATTTTTACTTAAGTAGTAACGACAAAAAATATTTTGAAAATTTTTATTGTTCAAATATTCTTAGAATGTCATGAAACGTCGAGATTTTAAATTTGATCGAAAAACATTTCTGTCTGTCTGTCGGTCTGTCCGTCGCACATTGGGGTTTTTCGTAGTTAGTAACCGCAAAAACGCCTAGAGCCTATCAAAATTGACCAATACAAATAATTTTTTTTTTTTAATTTTCCTTAGAAGATTTCTAAACGATCCCTCACGAGCTTTTTGAAAAAAAGTTACTTTGCATTAATAGAAGTTGGTTTATATGTTGAATATTGCTTTTTTTCTTAAACCTCAGTGAAATAATTATTATGAGTAAAAAGAAATCAAAATAAAGCTGTAAAAAAAATTAAAAAAACATCGCTTATTGTAAGTTTTACGTGTCAATGAATTTCTTATAGCTTTACTTTGATTTCTTATTACTTATAATATTGATTTCACTGAGATCCACTGGTATAGTCCGCCGGACAGACCACTTTGTTTTTGTTTTGGGGGTGTTTTTTGGGGTTGGGGGTGAAAAACGAGCCAGTCTGCCGATTCTGTCATCGGATTCGGTTTCAGCAGGTAAAAATACATGAGAAAACACTAGTCTAGTCCGTCGGACAAACCATTTTATTGGGGGGTGTGTTTTTCGGGTTTAGGGGTGAAAAACGAGCCATTCTATCAATTCTGACTTCGAATCCAGATTCAGCATATCAAAATACATAAGGATATACTGGTATAGTCCGCCGGGCAGACCACTTTGTTTTTGTTTTGGGGGTATTTTTTGGGGTTGGGGGTGAAAAACGAGCCAATCTGACAATTCTGACTACGGATTCGGTTTTAGCAGGTCCAAATACATAAGAATATACTGGTTTGGTCCGCCGGACAGAGCATTTTTTTGGGGGGATGTGTTTTTTGCGGTTGGGGGTGAAAAACGAGCTGATCTGACAATTCCGACTTCGGATTCGGTTTCAACGGGTGCAAATACATACAGATTAGGGTGGCCCATTTTTTTCGAAACCGAAATTTTTTATTTCTCACCCCTGCAAATGGTTCCATTTGAAGAAAAAACAGTCCCCTCAAAATATTATTGAGGCAAATTGAAGGCAAGGGGTGCCGCAGAATGCATTATTATGCAATAATAAAAGTAAATGGAATTATTTACATTCTTTGGTTGATGCATTGTTTTTTTTTTTTTAATCAGCAACATTTATCTTTAGAATGATTAATCAAGTCATACAAATATCAAAGACATTATCTGTTGTGACTATGACATGTGTCATACTACTGTAAATTCGTAGTCTAAGAAAACTAGGCTAGAAGTTTTTGAAATAAAACTCTCGTTTTATCTTTGTGTATTTTATTATGAAACGTTTTTTTCATATATAGTACCAAATATTATCCTAAATCTACAAGACATATAGTAATAAAAACAATATTTTTTGCACTAGGCCAAAGCATGCGACAGGGTTTCTTTTTTTACATTTGGAAACTGTGATTTATAATCATTTACAACTTGGAGTAAAAACTGTTTTTGGTCTTCATTTTTTGTTAAAATGTCATTATAGTCAGTAATAAGTTTGATTCCTCTCTCAGCGGCATCATTTACAACTTTAATTTTGTTTACAATATTGAAACATCGGATATAACTTTCACTTTCCCTCCATGTTGTTGGATCATTTTCCAAAAATTCCATAGACAAACCTAATTTTTGAAAAAACTGTTTAGTGTTCTCGCATATGAAGTCCTGAATTTCCTTGTTTTCAACGTCAGTAATGTTACTAATCATAAGTCGTTTAATACCCTCCTGATTTGGTGCTTTCCTATTCAAGGCTTTAACCATTTCTCTTTTAGTGGTAACTGAAATATCGTCATCAAAGAAAGAAAAGCCAACATTTACTGAATTAAGGTACCACAAATGGTTCACTATTTTCCTACTTGCGGCTTGAGATATTTCTTTGTCAATATTTTGATAATTAATGAGTTCTTTACAAAAGTCTAAGTCATGAAGCGATGCTTTACTAGCAAATGACGCTGTAAACCAGGCCTTTACATAAACCTTTACAATAAAGAGACATATATCTTCAATACCTATTTTTTCTTTTTTAGTTAGTTGGAACTGATCTTGGAAAAAAAATATTTTTAGACAGTAAATGGCTTTGGCCATCCAACGTGCATGATGAAATGTCCCTGGTTGATAGAATGTCGTGTGAGTGGGCTCTTCTTCAACAAAAAGTTTAGAAAGCATTAAAAATTCTTTATAATCACCACGAGGCTGTTGCAAAGTTAAAGCTGCATTTAGAAACTTTACAATTTCGGCTTTAACTGGTTGTAAAATGTGTTTAATTTTTGATACCTGAAATCCAGTTTTTAGTTTATTTTGATCTATTTTAGGCCAAAATTCCCTAAAACGTTTAAATAGTGGCACATTTGGACCAGATGAGGAAGGCATTTTTGTGTCAAACACACTTCTCAAAACCACTTCAAAAATATGATGTCTACAAGGAAAATAAAGAATATCTCTTTCTAATTTTTGTTGCAATAGTGTGGCTGCCCCATTTATATAACCCATATTTGATGCTGTTGTATCACAACACAAAGCTATTACCTTTTCGTCCAAATTCCATACACAAAGCACATCATAAACTGCTTCAGTCTGTTCTCTTCCAGTTGAATTGAGCAAAGCTGGTACTCCAAGTAGTTGTTCAATATCTCCATTAGTAACTAAGATAGCAAGTCTATCGATATTTCCCATTCCAGTGAGAGAAGGTAAAAGTTTTCCATCCCAATGGATGACTGGGGCCGGCAATTCAGAATTACCGAAGGCAGTTTTTAATATTTCAGCTCTTTCTTCGCGGATGCGTTGTCTAGAGCGCTGAAGTGTGGTTCTGCTGATGGACAAAGATGTGGTGTCATGTCCTAGTGCTTCTGCTACTGCCGTCAAAATATGGACTCCATACCTGTCGCTTATTTTGCAAGCATCAAATGTAGCGGCTATTTTTGGTGTGATGATGTTACATGTTCCATACAATCTCCTCTTTTTTGGCTGTGACGGGCCAGGCTGGTCTTGTAACAACTCTTCTTGGGCTTCGATTATTTCATCTTCATTTTCGTTGGAGTCGGCTGAATTACTACTTGATGATGGACAGGTGACTGTTTCCTCTAATCTAGCTTTTTCTTGTTGACTTCGTTGCATTCGTTCGGATAATTTCTGTAATTTCTCCTCAGCTGATTCTTCTTGAGAAGCAAGTTGGTAATCAATACCATGCATAAATCTAGGACGTCCCTTTTTTCTTTGGTTAATTAAAAACTGCTTATCTTCATCTATTTTCATCAACTCCAATGCATTTGCATGAGAAATGTCAAAAAGATCGTCCAATTTTTCAACGAAATTTTTTTCTTTACCTCCCACACTGGCCCTTTTAGCCGATTTTTGTAAGTTCCTCCACTCTGCATAAAGTTTATCTAGTTGTTTAACACAATGAAAATCCTGACGTGTCGGAATGCGAGCTTTATCGCAAAAAACTGACACCTCTTTTATTGTTAATTTAGCACTTTCATGTACACTTAGCTTCACTTCACGAATGTTATAAAAGAGCACTTGTAATACTTGTCTATTAGACGGCAATTTATTGCCAATGATTTGTGATGAATAGTGTCCAACTAAGTAAATGAAAGTATCCTTTCGTAAGGATCTAACATCAGCCATCGTTAAATGTTTTTTCAAAAAGGAACGTATGCTAGAACTTATAATGTCACCACTGTAAAACACAATTGCAAACTGACATAAAAACCTACCGTAGGTGCATTATATTTCCAAACTTCCAAAACAAATAATTTCTAGGAAATAATTACACCAATAAAACATTATGAGAAAAGAGGTAGATATTTGTATTTTAAGTAAAATTTAAGTGTATTACCGTAATAAAATCTTATCTACAAATTTCTACCTGAATGCGGCACGGGTTACCGTTCACCGAATTATCTGAAACTTTGACATACATTATTCCTAGTATAATAGTATATTTTCGTGGGGTGAGACTTAAAAAATACGCAAAAAAAATTCACCCCCTATAGAGATGGGCCACCCTAATACAGATATATTGGTTTAGTCCACCGGACAGACCACTTTTTTTTTTGTGGGGCTGTGTAATCAAAATGTAAACTAACTTCTATTAATGGAGAGTAACTTTTTTCAAAATAGCTCGTGAGGGATCGTTTAGAAATTTTCAAAAGAGAATTTAAAAAAAAATGTATTTGTATTGGTCAATTTTGATAGGCTCTAGGCGTTTTTGGTACTACTAACTACGAAAAGCCCCAATGTAGGTCGGTATGTCTGTCTGTACCTTTTTTTGCGCACGGTTACACAGGAACCGTTTAAGATATTGACTTGAAATTTGGTACACGTATGTATTTTAACGTGATTTGGAACTAGATTATATTTTCATCTTATTTCGTTGAAGGGTTGGGGGGTAAATTGGGGTAAATAGGGATAAATAAATAAATTAAGCCTGTAAAGAGTCCATCAAATAAGTATTTAGTATATACAAGAGAAGCTAGCCCACCCCATTATTAAAGGAGGTGAAAAAAATTTAATTTAGTATGTGTACAAGAGCCAAAAACCTCAAAATATTTTTTTAATTCATCCACTCCCACTACCACCAACCCCCCCCCCCCCATAACCTTACAGGTTTTTTGGGTAGACGATTTCAAATATTATATTATTAAAGTTCCATAAACAATTATTTCCACATACAAAATTTTTTCGTTGTGAGAGACTTGGATGCAAAATCTGGATGTGGAAGTAGTGATTCCTTGGGCAGCGGCTTTTATTAACAACATTTATATTTATTGATCGACGGATTTTTTTAAAAACAATAGTGATCTTTGTCTAACGAACCGTACTTATGGTGCAAATTCTAATTTAATCCGGTTAGGGAAGTGTGCGTGCTTACAAAAAACATGATAGACGGACGAACAGACAAATGGGCAGACGTGCATTTTGAAAGTTATTCAGAATTCGAAGACTAACACAATGATATAAAAAACGACAACGTTATTACTGTTTTGGAAAAGTGAGTGGCAAATATAATTTACCTACTCCTCATTTTTGCGAGTATGAAAATTATTACTAAAACACAAACTATTTGAAGTGAATAAATAGTTCTTATTATTCCGCATTAAAATCGGACAAATCAATTATTACGTGTATTAATCTACTTTAAATAACAATATACGGAACCGAATTTCATGTTATTATTTCCTTATCATACACCTATAAGTAATTATTATAGAGAAAACAAAAAATAAGTTTTTTGGTAATTTGTGTAAATAAAATACCTCATTATATTTTTTTAATTTATAACAACCACTTAATTTACTTAATAAGGAAATTACTTTCAATATTGGCTGTATACGAGATATTAGTTTTTGTGAAACACTTGCCTATGTAGTTGCTGAAATATACAAAAACGTCTAATTCTAAAAGGACAGCAGCTTAATTAATATTTATGTAGTACCCACAACTGCTTCAGATTAAATACTTTTTGATTTGTATGTATAATATTGCATTACAGTATATTAATGTTACAATGTAGGTGTATGTCAGTTGCGCTGAAGAAAGGTTTTCCTTTTTCATTTCAAACTGCTTTTTTCAATTAAATTAAAATTAAAGAGATAATGAAGTTGTCTAATTATTTTGTAATTAAATCAGTTAATTAAAGTAGAAATGTAAAGTCTTAGGTATAATAACTGAATGTAGCGTAATTTAAATGTGTCATAATATTAGGGGCGAGTTAATTAATATACGTTCGGCTTCTGTTTATCTAATTAAGTTATTTTATCACTCTTATACTACTTATGTGTTATATATTATAATGAAACACTGTTTTCTAACGTATTGGTGATTTGCAAATTGTAAACTAATAATTAAACTAATTCCAATTTTTTTAATAGCCCAGTCAGCAAATAAAAACTAAAAATTATTAAAGAAATTCAACCGCCTAGAAAAAAAGTGTGAAGTAAAATTTCAACCAGTTAATTGAACTTTATTACCGAATATCGATATTGAAGTTGGCTAAAAATACGTTTGAATTCTTTATTTGTTCATTCTTACCTCGACCTCAATATTGATATTTGGTAAAAAAAGTTCAAATAACTGGGCGACCGACACGACGCGTCGGTTAATTTTTTTTCTCAATTTTTAGAGCTTTTTCGAAGGTGGTTCAATTTGTTTTGAAAAATTGTTTTTCTCACCCTCTTTAGTCACACAATAAACTAACATCATTTGGAATTATTAAGCTTTAACGTGAGGCTTGTTATTAGAGAGTACTAAAATCCCCATAAATCATATTTCATGTAAATCTGCATCTGCATTATGGCAACTGTATTAGTGAAGCGGATTTGGTTTTGAAATGAAACTAACTTATTTTAATTTTTTTTGACAATTCAGTTACACGCGTGCTCTCTTATCATGTTATCAAGTGAGTTCAGCTTAATCGCACGGGGTGGGGCAATTAAAATTCGCAAAAACTCGTTTTTCCGCGATAACTGAGTTATTATTTATTGACTTGGCAAAACAAAAGTTAAATTGAAGATCTCGCGGAAGCACATAATCGGTAACTTTTCGTGAAAAATTGTTTTGAAAATACGCGTGCAGTACCAGTAATATACAAAAAAGTAATTCCCTGATTTTTTTCTCGGGAGTTAAGGGATGAGATTCTTTTGAGTTAGGGGAAATAGATAAGAATTGATGAAGCCGGAGGATGACAGTGGTGGGTCAATTAGGGGAGGAGGGAAGGAAGGGAAAGGAGGGTCATTCAACTCGCTATAACTTTCTTCCGTGACGTGCGATTTTGAAAAACCAAAATGGAATTTGTTCACTGTTACCTCTAGTATTTGACAAATTATTATTACTTTTTCAAATAAACAAACTTGAATGAGAGGAAAAATCTTTTACATTTTTTTTTTAATGCGTTTTTGAATACGAAGGAAAGGGTTGAGATGAGAATTTTTTTTACAGGTAAGCGAGGATTTTTTTAGCTTTCTTTTAAAAAAATGTTCGCAATCCAAACAATGGGAAGGGAGGGAGGGAGCATAATACGCTTGCGGTAATAAAGAGTTAAGAAAAAAGGATAGAGGCAGGGTCTTCGGACCTTGATATTCGGCAATATAAATCTTGTTTCCATATTAATATTTTATCAATCTACTATTTTTTATCAAATACTAAACGGGTATTCTGAGAACGTATTTATAATGTGGTACGGCCAAAATAGCCCTGATTTTAACAGCCAATATATCAAAAACGACTTGATAAATTATGTGTTCATTATGTGTCTATTGCAAATCAACCATTGAAAGGGTGTAGCAGAATAAGCATGGTAAAACGGCCCCAGAAGCGTTTTGGCCTCATTCGGTGTCAGTAGATCGACAATAGGAAAAGAAATGTTTTCCTCGAGTTTTCGCCCCCCATCGGCACGGGTAACCCCTGTACCCTAGATTGCAAAAGGAGCTGGCTGATTCGCCTTGGCCACCGCGACCCCCGTGGATCTATTGTGGCTCTCCTTGTCTAATTTTACTTAGAGCTCCTTATCCAGCTTTGTCTTTCGTATCAGACTCCACAGTCTTGATGAGGGCTCCTCGGTATAGCTATCTACCCTTGGTTTCTCTTCGCCAAGTAGTTGGAACCTCAGTCTAGCTAGGCCTTCGCAATGACACAGCACATGTACTGAGGTTTCCTCTTCCTCTTGACAGAATCTGCATGTTGCATCCTCTGCCAGGCCCATTAGACTCATATGTCTATTAAGCCTACAATGTCCAGTTAGACCTACTATTATCCTAATGGCCTTTCTATTTTGGCGTAGCAGGTCTTCCGTGAATTTAGCCGATCGTTCTTTAATGAACTTTTTGGCCTGTCTCTGTTGTGGGAAATTCTTCCACCACCACTGTACCCTAATAAACATGACATTTCGTTTTCATTTTTTATCTCTGCAAGTTGTGCGTTAATTATTATGAAAAAAAATAGACGATGTACATGTAATTTAAGTGCATCTTAGGAAAAAAATCAGCTGATTTTGCGGCCTCCTTCGAATAAAAGAAAAATATTTAAAAATTAGAATATTCATTTTTTCATGAAAATATTGATTCGCATACACAAAACTTTTACCAAAAATACATTGTTATGAGTAGTTTATTGTAGATTTTTTTCAAATTTTTTGAAGCGGTGCGCCATAATTAAAAAAAATAAAAACTGTTACGGCGCATTGTTTAGTGGTGCTTAATCATTGAAACCGTCTGGCGGACCAGATCAGTGTATTCGTATGTATTTGAACTCGCTGAAACCAAATCCGAAGTGAGAATTGTCAGATTAGCTCGTTTTTCACACCCAACCCCAAAAAACACCCCCTCTAAAATGGTCTGTCCGACGGACCAGACCAGTATATTCTTATGTATTTGGACCTGCTGAAACCGAATCCGAAGTCAGAATTGTCAGATTGGTTCGTTTTTCACCCCAACCCCAAAAAACACCCCCAAAACAAAAACAAACATAAAGTGGTCTGTCCGGCGGTGTATTCTTATGTATTTTGATCTGCTGAATCTGGATTCGAAATTGGAATTGACAGATTGGCTCGTTTTTCACCCATAACCCCGAAAAACACACCCCCCAAAAAAATGGTCTGTCCGGCGGACCATACCAGTGTATCCTTATGTATCTAAATCCGCTAAAACCGAATCCGAAGTCACAATTGTCAGATCGGCTAGTTTTTCACTCCTAACTCAAAAAAACACCCCCAAACTAAATAAAGTGGTCTGTCCGCCGGACCATACCAGTGTATTCTTACCAAATACTTAAAGATACACTGGTATGGTCTGCCGGACGTTTTTTAGGGTTCCTGGTGAAATACGAGCAAATCTGCCACTTCTGACTTCAAATTCGTATTCAACAGGTCAAATTACATAAGTATTCAGATTCACTGGTATAGTCCGCCGGACAGACCATTTTCTTTTTGTTTTGGGGTTGTTTTTTGGGGTTAGGAGTGAAAAAGGATTCATAAAGTCAAAATACATAAAGATACACAGACCACTTTGTTTTTGTTTTGGGGGTGTTTTTTGGGGTTGGGGGTGAAAAACGAGCCAGTCTGACAATTCTGACATCGGATTCGGTTTCAGCAGATCCAAATACATAGGAATAAACTGATCTGGTCCGTCGAACAAACCGTTTTTTTGGGGGGTGTGTTTTTCGGGGTTAGGGGTGAAAAACGAGCCAATCTGTCAATTCTGACTTCGAATCTGGATTCAGCAGGTCAAAATACATAAGGATACACTGGTATAATCAGCCGGACAGACCATTTTGTTTTTGTTTTGGGGGTGTTTTTAGGGTAGGGGTGAAAAACGAGCCAATCTGACAATTCTGACTTCTAATTCGGTTTCAGCAGGTCTAAATACATAGGAATATAATGGTCTGGTCCGCCGGACACACAATTTTTTTGGAGGGGGGGGGGGGCGTGTTTTGGGGTTGGGGGTGAAAAAAACGAGCCAATCTGACAATTCTGAGTTCGGATTCGGTTTCAGCGGATCCAAATACATACGGATACACTGGTCTGGTCTGCCGGATAGACCACTTATATTTTGTGTTAAGCACCGCTAAACAATGCGTCGTAACAGTTATTTTTTTTAATTATGGCGCAGCGCTTCAAAAAATTTGAAAAAAATCTACAATAAACTACTCATAACAATGTATTTTTGGTAAAAGTTTTGTGTATGGGAATCAATATTTTCATGAAAAAATAAATATTCTAATTTTTAAATATTTTTTTTTATTCTAAGGAGGCCGCAAAATCAGCTGATTTTTTTTCCTAAGATGCACTTAAATTACGTGTACATTATCTATTTTTTTCATAATAATAACGCACAACTTGCAGAGATAAAAAATGAAAACGAAATGTCTTGTTTATTAGGGTACAGGGGTTAACCGTGGCGATGGGGGGCTAAAACTCGAGGAAAACATTTCTTTTCCTATTGTCGATCTACTGACACCGAATTAGGCCAAACCGCTTCTGGGGCCGTTTTACCATGCTTATTCTGCTACACCCTTTGAATATCTTACGTTGAACAGTTTTGAAGATCTGCCAAGTTATATTAAAAAATATGCCACTTTTTAAGGATATTTTAACCATACCAGCTTTTAATCCGTTTTATTTCTAAAAATATGCATACTCTGTGAATAATATTTTGGTCATCAATATAACATGGCTTTTTCCTTTGGATGAAATTTTTTCATAATTCTTTATTTTAAATTGTGAAAAACGGTACTTCATGCCTATTCCACTGGTTGAAATCTCTTTGAAAAGTAATATATTTTTCTATATAACTTAGCAGATCTTTAACGAGAGACGTACCTCTTTAATCACATTTGTAAATTGGGTCTGATAAATGTTTTGCGTTTCTTCGTATCTACGGAGTTAGTTGAAAAAAACAGTTTTTTTATTGCACTCAAATAATTTTTAAGCGTGAAGCAGGTGCCCCACTTAAGCAAACTTCTTTATATCATATAAAAACTAATCGCCTGTAAAATTTCAGCTTATTTGTTTTAGTCGAATTAGGACACTCTGAACTAAAGCAACCATTTGTAATTTACGCAATAACTCCTATACATACAGGAAGCGTAATGAACATTATACTACACTCAAATAAAATGATAGGTAAATTCAACCAAAAAGAGCATATGAAATCGTGACAATCTAGTTTCATAGTTAAATCAATCAGAAAAGAATAGTCATACAACTTTATTTGTTTTCGTAAACAAATAGTAGTTTAATAATCCATATCTTCTTGTAACAAATTAAATAGTACAATGACATTTTTTTTATGTTCACTAACCATTTTCAATTTGGTCTACAATTAAATAGTACAACGACTTTGTTTTTTGTTCACCAACTAATTTTTAGGTTGATCTACACACTTTATTGTATGATGAAAAGTTTTTTTTGTTAGCCAAAATCTCAGTATTGAGACATCAGACCACTCAAACCAAAGATTAGAGATTGTTTATAAGATCCATCCAAATATATCGATGATCCCCGAGAGAATTTGAACATTGCAATCATGTTATTAATTTTCTATAAATTCATAAGAGTATAAGATAATGCATGATTGATTATTGTCAGTGATTTGTATGTGGCGTCATCTGGGAATAATTTCTGTAATAGACTACGTGGTAAGCAAGCAAATTTTATGGTAATTCTTTTAGAACTTCTAGAAGACGACAATAATATTGGTTTGTCTACCAAGTACAATAATACAGCGAACTAACACTGGGTTAGAATTATAATTCGATAACAGTTAAAAATAAAATATACTATTATCTAGTTTAATTTGACAGAATTCAACAAAATAATAGTCAGACGAAAGAAATAATAGTCTTATTCTCTATTTTTTAAGTTAATGTTTGTTTTGTTGTACGACAACTTTTTATTAATTAAAATAACAATCACCTCTTGTTTAAAAATACCATCAATATAATTTAGTTTAACAAAATTAACGATATTGTTAGTTAACCATTTTTTTTTTGTTAAATTTACCCATACTATTTCTTTGAGTGTAACAATGAAATAAATGCGACAATTTAGTTCTCATAAAATTCTTTTAATGTGCTTCCGATTTCATGACCAATAATTGTTTCACTCCATCAACCAACAAGAGTACAAAAAATTACGAAATTTAGTCACGCTGTAATGTTTATTTTATTGGTATGTAACCATAATGAGTACAGTTTAAATGATTTGGCAATTATTAATGTGTAACCAGTTTAAGCAATTAGGTATATTATTTGACACTTCTTGGTCACATTAATTATACAATACCGGCTACATTTAAATCCTAGACTTCATCATATGAAACTACTTGCAGTTTGATGATCTAAGTACTTCAATTGTCAGCTCCATACGAACAAATTACTGAATATTTCTTATAAAACTCAATATTTCAACTTATTCAGGCTGATTTCGAAAAGGCTTGAATACTTCTGCACTATTGAGTCACCTTTTTAACATTACTTGATATGACTAAAGCTTTTGATCCTAAGTATTACCTCTTGATTTCAAAATCATTTGAATAGTATTCAACAGTTTACATTACTAAGTAGGTCATTTATAGCCAGTGCTCCGCAAGGATCTTTCCTTGGACTACTTCTATTATTTATTACGGATA
Source organism: Rutpela maculata (assembly GCA_936432065.2). NCBI lineage: Eukaryota > Metazoa > Arthropoda > Insecta > Coleoptera > Cerambycidae > Rutpela > Rutpela maculata. The sequence continues at coordinate 67,045,128 of OW386290.2, read as the reverse complement.
TCTCAAGACTTCCACTACATTCAAAACTATACAGGTTCGCTAACGATATTCAGCTAATTTATAGTTTTTCTTCTTCGTAACTTCAAGTGGCAAAATTTTACATTAATAATGATTTAAAACTTGCATATGAATGGAGAATCTAAAATACAAGTACACTAAATACTAATATAATAATAATAATCTTTATTCATATATCACTCATAAATACGTTGAAACGTATACATAATATATAATAGATGGTGCAACATAAATTATAGTTGTAACTACTCATGAATATACAAATAAAGAAAAAGAACCCCCGAGGTATCTCTGAGATACTTGTATGGTTACAAAAATATAAACAAATGACCATTTAATATAAATATGCAATTAACATAAGTTTTTCAAATAACAGCCTATAGCAAGGAATTTTGTTCAATTTTCATAATATTTAAAATAATATTTTTGCTGCTGTTAAGTTACTTATTATCTTACTATCAATCTATCTTAAGAAATAAATGTGTTGTAACACAATAAAATATACAAGCATTAGCGAGGTTAGTACAGAATAACTTATTTTTTTTTATGTATTTTGAATTAGAAGAAAAATATTTATGTTACCTAACAGAGAAGAAAGAGAAAAAGTATTCTATAGCAACATAAGAAAGAGTTGGAGGGAGTTGGTTTGTTATTTTATTAACTTTATTTTCCTATATATAAATGTTAATTTCCTTAATTTCATTTGACAATGAATTGAATATTTTTGGCGCTTGAAAGGAACAACACCGTTGACCCACTGTTGTGGGTCATCAGCAAAGGTAATTAAATGACCATCAGTTTCTACGGGAAATAGGTTGTTTATATATAAAATAAATAATAAAGTCCAAGTATCGCACCTTGAGGAACACCACAATTTATAATTTAATAATCACTCCTTGTCCCATCAGTATCTACACATTGCTTCCTTCCAGAGAGATCACTTTTTATTAATTTTAAGGGTAAGTTTCTCATGCATATATTTTGAAGGCATTCGAACAACAACTGATTACTTACCTCATCGAATACCTTGGCTAGGTCTATAAAAATACCGAGCGAAATCTTACCATTATCTAGTGATGTACATGTTTGTTTAGTAAGATTGCAGGATACTATACTGCAGTTTTTTAGTCTAAATTTTAATATTTTCTCGAAAATTTTACTAAAGTTGGTAATTAACGAGATAGGTCAATCATTTGTAGGCTCTGGTCTATCACTCTTTTTAAATATAGGTTTTATTTTCAACGCTGAAGGACATATTCAAGTTTCAAAACAATTGTTCATTAAAAAGGTTAAAGGTTCGGTTATATGTAATCAACTATATGTTTTAATGATTTAGCCGAGGATTTAGCCCTAATTCCATCAGTTACCAATTTTTTGTTTTTTTAAATACATAATATTTTCCCTGACTTCATTTTCATCTGTTCGGTAAAGAAACATTGATTTATTATTTATTTTTACATTTTCTTTAAAATTGTTATCTCTATAATGTTAGCTATTTTATTACCCATTTCCGAATACGTTTTATTGAATATTTCCCATATTTCTTTCTAATTTTCGATAATTACATTATCAGAATTTAAGATTTTATTTATGTTGTTGCTTTTATTATTAGATTTATTTTGTATTTTGTTAACAGTATTCCATAGAACTGTATTATTATTTGTTTCATTATCTATTTTCATTTTATTATATTTACCTTTAGAATTTTTTATTAATTTATTTAAGCAGTTATATTGTTCTTTCAATATTACATTTTCAGTTGGTCTTTCCATATTTAAATATAGTCTATTTTTAAAATTTATGGAATTTAAATTACCTTTAGTAGTCCAAGATTTTTACTTATATTTTTTTTCTTTATTAGTTTTGTACGGATATTTATTTTTCAGAGTATCTAAGAGTATGTTGGTTGCAGATTCCGCAACTTCACCGTTATAAACTTGTCAGGAAAAAGTATGTAGTTCTTTATCAGTGTTTTATAGTTAATAAATTTAATATATTTTTCATCCGTGTCATTTAGTTTTATTTCATTTTGTATTACAATCTGCATTATGATAGGAAAATGATCAGTGATGTTATTTTTAAGTATAATAGGTAATATATTCTCATCGATAGTATTGGTGTTTTTTATAAATATATGGTCGATGCAGCTACCTGAGTGACACTATTTATGACTGAAAAGGAGCCATAAATATTATAATTAAATATTCATTGGTGATATTATTATTATTATTTAAAGGTTTACATATCGCCTACAGGTAAGCTTATTTTAGAAGAAAAAGGTTTAGTATTTAAATAGTGTTCTAGATGTTTAAGAAACTCATTATCGTCAACCGATGGTGATTTATATATGCATAACATCTCAGTCTAATAACTTTAGTTTACCCAATTACAACAATACAATATTTTGATATATATTACGATACCATCATTTCGGTTGTATCTGATTACCTTCGTTGCATATAATGTCATAATTTTCAAGATTAAATAAATTAATATTATCTATTATGTTCCTAAGAAAATTGATTTAGTAACACCTCGAACTCCTCCATTTTTTTTTAATGCTTCTGATATTTAAATGTGCTATTTTGACATTTTCATTATCTGTATTTATAGTTAGTACCTTCGGTAGCCTCACTTAAATAATTAAAGTAAATATCCTTTCTGGACCCTTTAAGTAGTTAGAGTTGGGGTTCTCCATGCCGGTGAAAATTAATGTGAAATTAGCAAAATATGTGTGCGTGTATTCTTCTCAATTAATAATTCTAAAATGCATGCTTAAATATTGTTAATTTACCACATTTTATGGAGGTATATAACAAATAATATTCATTATTACCATGTATGCCGTTAAACTTATTCAAAGAAAATAAGTTATGATCCTCCATAGAAATTGCTTGCTACCTCCAAAATCAAATTGAATAAGTAATTTTAATAACATTATCAGTAATTTTTTCTACAACTATATGGGTTTAATCTAAAAATAAATGGAGCATCTAGTTCTTTAATTAAAACGAAAATACCTTCAAAACTTTCGTGAAAGGCAAACTACCATATTAACAGAAAACATTAGAATATTATGCAAGTCATAAGTCATAAGACTTCTGTTAATAACAACGTCATTGACAGTTTATCAACAAATACCTATTATAAATTTTACAAACCAAACGTCCATAATAGTACCTAATAATCTAACGTTATTATTTGAACGATCTAGTTTGCGGTAGGTCCATAAAAGTTATTGCTTATGAGAATTTCATAACCCATAAAAGATTTCATAGCTTCATAATTGAGGCACTGCTGAAAAGAAAGTTTCATTTTATGATGTTAAATCCCCACCAGCTGACTTTATTGTAATAGTTTTAGAAAAGTATAATATAATTATTATATATCCACAAGGTGTTCGGAGTAGAGGTCAGTACTTCGGAAGCGTATATTTTGATGAAAATAGAACATAAAATAGTCCAAATTGTATTCCCAGTATACTCCCCTTTGAAGCTATCCACTTTTAAAGATTACATTTTTGAACATGAGTTTCAACCAATTTCTTGTAATAAAACTTGAACTACACTTGAAGTAGTAATTATAACGGCGTATCTGCGAAGTAATTTTTTTTGCTTCATTTTACTTCCACATCCAATGGAAGTATAGTAACGACAAAAAAATTAAAAAAATTTTTATTGTTCAAATAGGCTTAGAATGTCATGAAACGTCGAGATATTAAGTTTGACCGAAAAAAATGTTCTGTCTGTCTGACGATCTGTCTCTGTCGGTCTGTCTGTCCGTAACTTTTTCTTGTGCGCACGTTTACTCTGGAACCGTTTAAGATATTGACTTGAAATTTGGTACACTTATGTACTTTAACGAGATCTAGAACTAGATTATACTTTCATTTTGTTCCGTCAAAGGATTGGAGGGTAAATTGGGGTAAATTTGGAGTAAATACGTAAATCAAGCAGGTAAGAGTCCATAAAATTAGTATTTGGTATATAAAAGAGAAGCTAAGGTCTCAAAAAAAATTTTGGCATTGGCCACCTCCATTACCACCCCCACCTCATTATTAGAGGGGATGAAAAAAATTGTGATTTAGTGTGTATAAGAACCAGAAACCTCAAAATATTTTTTTACTTCATCAATCCCAACTACCACCGCCTATCACCACCCCCACTCCACTACCGATGTAGGGTATCGTTTTATGGGTTTTTCGGGTAGAGGATTTCAAATATTATATTATTAAAGTTCAATAAACAATTATTTCCACTTACAAAATTTTTTCGTTGTGAGTGACTTGGATAGAAAATCTGAATGTGGAAGCAGTGATTCCTTGGGCAGCGGTTTTTATCTTTTGGGTAAGGAAACATTGATTCATTATTTATTTTTACATTTTCTTTATAATTCGTATCTTTATCTATAAGGTTAGCCATTTTATTACCCATTTCCCAATACTTTTATTGAATATTTCGTATATTTCTTTTTTTCCAACAATTATATTATGAGAATTTAAGGTTTTATTTATGTTGCTGCTTTTGTTATTGTATTTATTTTGGATTTCGTTAACAGTATTTCAGAGAACTTTATTATCATTTTTTTCATCATCTATTCTGATTTTTTAATATTTATTTTTATATTTTCTAAAATTAATTGATTTAAATTGTTTCTATAGCAGTTATATCGTTCTTTTAATATATCCAAAGTTTTTTAACTTATATTCTTACTTTTTTCTTTATTAGTTTTGCATGCATATTTATTTTTGTTTTTACCAGAGGATCTAAAAGTATGTTTATTGCTGATTCCGCATCTTCACAGTTAGAAACTTCTTGGCAGGAAAAAGTGTCATTCCTTTTTCAGTGTTTTATAGTTAATAAATTTAATTTATTTTCCATCCGTGTCATTTAGTTTTATTTCATTTTGTAATACAATCTGCATTATGATAGAAAAATGATCAGTGATATTATTTTTAAGTGTAATAGGTAATATCTCCTCCAATATCTCACCTCAGATCAATGCTTTCCGCTCTTCACTTGAGAACCTTACTTGTAATTGTAACGGCATATCTGCGTAGTACATTATTTTTTTTTTTTGCAATTTTTGTAGGGTCAAATATCGTTTGGTGTACTTTACGTTATTGCACACCCACGAAGCATAAGTTTTTCTCAGCGCTTTAGAGCCGAGATGCTTCTATAAAACTGTCCTCTCTGCTTACATTTTGTAAGGCATCCATATTAAATATATGTTATCAAAAAGTAGAGATTTCATTCTATAATGTCAAGTCATTCACGGATTAATAGGAATTTATATTAAGTTTCAAAACCGTGTTCTAATTTCGTCACACGTTGTTGTTCGTTGGTTTATACGGAATATGTACGTAGGTATGCAAGTAAATACTCCACAAGCCGCAATTCTTGACAATTTCACCTAATGATTTTGATTCTTTTGTCTACTGTTAGAATCCTATTAAATTAAATTCTATATTGTTGACCTTACAGCTAAATACCAACGTGAATCGATTTGTAAAACTAGTTTTCCCATGAATATTGTTTAAGACAAGATCCGTAAAATAAATACAGACTCTTCTTCATGTTGTAAACAAATTTCCTAGCATCTCTAGTAGTAACACTTTTTACTTAGAACACACCCTGCTTAGAACACACATACTCTACTCTGCAGTTTTAATATAGAGCTTCCAAGTGTTTGCTGTAGATGTCGGTAGGATTCGACTTTACAATCGGCTAACCTTTCTCAAGCTCAAAGGGATTAAACTTCTGAAGGCACGTTTAGTTTGTTCCGCAGTGATAAGAGGTAACAAACTGAAAACCAATTCGCTTAACTATTATATTATTTTGAACGCATTTCTTTTCAATTTTAATATAGATGGTAAAGAAGAATTTTTCTGTTCTGAATTTGCTTTCTTAACTTGTATTTGAATTTTATTAATAAAGATAAAAAAATAATAATAAATAAAACGAAATGTGTATTAGTTTTATTTCTTTTTCTATATTCTACAGGATATCGCTGTACGCGTACAAATATTTTACAGGATGATATGTTGACTTAAAAGAAGGAAAAATCCTTATAAAATGTTTTTTAGCCCAAATCTATTTTTTTATTTAAAATTAATTGGAAATAGGCAATTTTTTCAGTTTAGACAGTACAAATATAAAAATAAGACGGCTGGCAAGGATATCACACTAACTTATTGTATCATTGCCATTGGTTTTACAGTATTGTGACACTGTCATTTAAAATTAATAAAACAGTTTTTCTTTTACCTTGTATAGTCATTTTTTAAATGAAAACACAAACTGCCGTTTAATATTCATTTACTAATTGCCATTTTAGTAATTTTTCACAAATCACAGTTATGTCATAGGTTTTATTAGAAAAGGTAGGACGTCCAGGTTGGTTTTTTTGAAGCTCTTTGTGCTTTATTGAAAAAATGTCAGTGATTTTAGTAATTTATTGTCTACAAAAAAATATTTTAACTATGAGAATAAAAATTACCATTTTTGATTTATTATAGAAAATTTCTTTAACCATTGTAGTAATTCATCACCTCGTTCATTACACCGTTTTGTTTTATTATTTTTACTATTTTGATTTAAAACTGGATAAATTGAACACATGGACAACGTTGTATGAAGTTTCTTATTTCTCAATATCAATACAATAACACAAACACAACAATAAGGGTGATGTAGGTTGCAAGAAGGGGTTGAATTTGGTTTTAGTTTGTCACTGACCTACACAATATTTCAGGTACTACCTGGCCTGAAAAGTTTATAAGACTTTTCTGCTTTTTTGGGACAATATATTACCATGCGAAATATTTATACGTACACAATAGACACCCTGTATAATATTTTTCTTCTCTTTTGAACGATTAACGAATATGAATTCAAGTAATTTTTTGTGGAAACAGGTATATTGCTTATTGGACAAAGCAACTTAAAAGAGGTGCATTTTCGGATTTACCAACGATTGTATTATTTTTGATGATTGATTTACCAGCGTGCGGTAGGCATTGCTGCCGCTCCCAGGGTTATACAGCTGGGCCTGCTACTTCCATGCTGGGTTGGATTAGGGTCATGCTTGTTGCTAGCAGCGAGAGCCACATGGCGCATGGTAAAGGAATGTGGGATAAGAGGTGTAGGAATTTGTGAGATGCGTTACCGCAGTGTGTCGTAAGGGAGCGTTTAAGTTCCCTTTTTTATGTTTTTGGTTCTGGACTTCTGCCTCTTCTGAATCTTCTTGTGAAATATGTGTTGTGTCGTGATATGGAGTGTTTATGCTCCTCATTTTGTATTTCTGCTTGTTCGATCTTCCTTTTCTGGGTCTTCTGATTCCTCGGTTTCCGATGCTGGGATGGATTTGGATCATGCTTGTTGTCAGTAGCGAGAGCCAAATGACTCATTGTACAGGAGTGGGAGATGGGCAGTATAGGTTAGGGTGTCCCTTATTTTTCGACTTTTATTTTTTTTTGTCTCACCCCGTAAGAAGTTTATATTTGATATAAGAATTACACACCCAAAATTACACCCCCCTTCCCGTGCCGAAGGGGGGGTGTAAATAACCCCAAACTGAAATTTTTTCAAATATACCCTTGAATTGTTTTTTATAACCCCAAATGACTGTTATTTGGTATAAAAATAAAGTAAAAGCAATATCAACCGCTATGATCCATACCTAAATGATTAAAATATTTGCTCTAATGTATCTTTCTTACAATTTGGATATATTTTTCTGCAATACGTATTGTATTTGTTTTTCATCCTTTGTTAGGAGACCATGGAAATCCTCTATTAATTTTACAGACCTTTTGGCAGTGTTGTTGACAACTTTTAGTGACATTATTATTTCTCGTCCATTCGTATAAGAATCTTGCGTTCCCCATGTTTTCGGATCGCGTTTTAAAAATTCCAAATCGGTATGGAAACAAGAAATTAGATCCATGATATTTTTTTAAATGAATGTGTTAATTGTTCCCGCTGAAAAGTGAGAACAATTAGATACCAAATTCAGTAAAAAAAAGTACTTAATGATTATATTAACCCTTTCAGCCTCGATTTTTTTAAGCAAGAAATATTTGTTTGGCATAGCTTATTAATTCATACCCCGTCAATAACTCTTCAACCAAATTTAGACTGGTTTCCTCCGCAGATTTATGAACTAGGAAATAGTGGCAAATATCTCATCAGGCCAAGAAGAAAAATAATTAAATATGGAAAAAAAAATTTTATTTTATTTTACATGGAAATTTTTGAAACGATTTTTAAATTTAGATAAACGTAGATGCACGTTGTACTTCTCACATTGAATTCGTGAACACAAGTTTCGAGTTTACAGCGCTGCTCATGGCCATTTGTATGTATTGGCCAATAGCCGAGATTATCGAATCTTATAGTCCACTGGAATGGACTGTGGTTTTTGACGTTTTATTGATATTGGTGAATTTCTATTACCACAAAGCACAAATATTTTTACCCCCCACGGGTTTGGCTTTCCCTTATATACTATTTGACTGATAGTTGCTCCCTAAACGGTAATTGATTCATCAATACAAAGATTTTCTTCAATTACCTATTTTTCGCAACGATTTTCGAATAATTTTATTATGGGACGCACTTTTCAAAGCTTATCACTATCATCGTTACGTTCTTTGTTGAGATCCACAATATGTAAGTTTTTCTGAGGGATTCAAATCTATTACGTATTACGTGATATGCCAATTTCATCCAGAAATTTGATTCTTGTCGCAGCTGCCTAATACAATCTCAGTCTAGGAAAACGAAGTATGCCCATTATAATATGCAAGGCTACAAGTTTTCTAATTTCACACTCATTCATATTGATGTTTTTTCGAGTTTTTTCAGAAATTTCAGCAAATATTGCCTTTCGGAAAGTATTGCGAAAGTATTCGCGTTTGACTGTCACGGGTATTTTCATTCTTATTGTCAAGTGGTGACAATTTTTGGTGGTGACGAAACTGATATGATAATCAGATCGATGCGACCGACTGATGATACTTGTTTAACTTTATGCTTCTGGTGGTATGGATAAATATCAACTACATGGGTTGAAATTATTATTTTCTTTTTTTTATATCAAATATATATATATAATTGAAGTAACAATTTGAAAAAAAATCCATTTTGATGTTCCTATTTAAAAAAATTGCTTTTCACAAACTTCTAGATCCCGTCGGCACGGGAAGAAATACGTATAGAAGTCTGAAACTTTGAGTCTGTGATTCTTATATGAAATGTAAACTTTCTGGGGGGTGAGACCGAAAAAAATCATTTTTTTTTTCTCAAGTATAAATAAGGGACACAGGGTGGCCCATCTTTTTCGAAATCGAAGTTTTTTATTTCTCACCCCTGCAAATGGTTCCATTTGAAGAAAAAACAGTCCCCTCAAAATATTATTGAGGCAAATTGAAGGCAAGGGGTGCCGCAGAATGCATTATTATGCAATAATAAAAGTAAATGGAATTATTTACATTCTTTGGTTGATGCATTGTTTTTTTTTTAATCAGCAACATTTATCTTTAGAATGACTAATCAAGTCATACAAATATCAAAGACATTATCTGTTGTGACTATGACATGTGTCATACTACTGTAAATTCGTAGTCTAAGAAAACTAGACTAGAAGTTTTTGAAATAAAACTCTCGTTTTATCTTTGTGTATTTTATTATGAAACGTTTTTTTCATACATAGTACCAAATATTATCCTAAATCTACAAGACATATAGTAATAAAAACAATATTTTTTGCACTAGGCCGAAGCATGCGACAGGGTTTCTTTTTTTACATTTGGAAACTGTGATTTATAATCATTTACAACTTGGAGTAAAAACTGTTTTTGGTCTTCATTTTTTGTTAAAATGTCATTATAGTCAGTAATAAGTTTGATTCCTCTCTCAGCGGCATCATTTACAACTTTAATTTTGTTTACAATATTGAAACATCGGGTATAACTTTCATTTTCCCTCCATGTTTTGGATCATTTTCCAAAAATTCCATAGGCAAACCTAATTTTTGAAAAAACTGTTTAGTGTTCTCGCATATGAAGTCCTGAATTTCCTTGTTTTCAACGTCAGTAATGTTACTAATCATAAGTCGTTTAATGCCCTCTTGATTTGGTGCTTTCCTATTCAAAGCTTTAACCATTTCTCTTTTAGTGGTAACTGAAATATCGTCATCAAAGAAAGATAAGCCAACATTTACTGAATTAAGGTACCACAAATGGTTCACTATTTTCCTACTTGCGGCTTGAGATATTTCTTTGTCAATGTTTTGATAATTAATGAGTTCTTTACAAAAGTCTAAGCCTTTAAACCAGGCCTTTACATAAACCTTTACAATAAAGAGACATATATCTTCAATACCTATTTTTTCTTTTTTAGTTAGTTGGAACTGATCTTGGAAAAAAAATATTTTTAGACAGTAAATGGCTTTGGCCATCCAAATGCCCCTGGTTGATAGAATGTCGTGTGAGTGGGCTCTTCTTCAACAAAAAGTTTAGAAAGCATTAAAAATTCTTTATAATCATCACGAGGCTGTTGCAAAGTTAAAGCTGCATTTAGAAACTTTACAATTTCGGCTTTAACTGGTTGTAAAATTTGTTTAATTTTTTATACCTGAAATCCAGTTTTTAGTTTATTTTGATCTATTTTAGGCCAAAATTCCCTAAAATGTTTAAATAGTGGCACATTTGGACCAGATGAGGAAGACATTTTTGTGTCAAACACACTTCTCAAAACCACTTCAAAAATATGATGTCTACAAGGAAAATATAGAATATCTCTTTCCAATTTTTGTTGCAATAGTGTGGCTGCCCCATTTATATAACCGATATTTGATGCTGTTGTATCACAACACAAAGCTATTACCTTTTCATCCAAATTCCATTCACAAAGCACATCATAAACTGCTTCAGTCTGTTCTCTTCCAGTTGAATTGGGCAAAGCTGGTACTCCAAATAGTTGTTCAATATCTCCACTAGTAACTAAGATAGCAAGTCTATCGATATTTCCCATTCCAGTGAGAGAAGGTAAAAGTTTTCCCCATGACTGGGGCCGGCAATTCAGAATTACAGAAGGCAGTTTTTAATATTCCAGCTCTTTCTTCGCGGATGCGTTGTCTAGAGCGCTGAAGTGTGATTCTGCTGATGGACAAAAATATGGTGTCATGTCCTAGTGCTTCTGCTACTGCCGTCAAAATATGGACTCCATACCTGTCGCTTATTTTGCAAGCATCAAATGCAGCGGCTATTTTTGGTGTGATGATGTTACATGTTCCATACAATCTCCTCTTTTTTGGCTGTGACGGGCCAGGCTGGTCTTGTAACAACTCTTCTTGGGCTTCGATTATTTCATCTTCATTTTCGTTGGAGTCGGCTGAATTACTACTTGATGATGGACAGGTGACTGTTTTCTCTAATCTAGCTTTTTCTTGTTGACTTCGTTGCATTCGTTCGGATAATTTCTGTAATTTCTCCTCAGCTGATTTTTCTTGAGAAGCAACTTGGTAATCAATACCATGCATAAATCCAGGACGTCCCTTTTTTCTTTGGTTAATTAAAAACTGCTTATCTTCATCTATTTTCATCAACTCCAATGCATTTGCATGAGGAATGTCAAAAAGATCGTCCAATTTTTCAACGAAATTTTTTTCTTTACCTCCCGCACTGGCCCTTTTAGCCGATTTTTGTAAGTTCCTCCACTCTGCATAAAGTTTATCTAGTTGTTTAACACAATGAAAATCCTGACGTGTCGGAATGCGAGCTTTATCCCAAAAAACTGACACCTCTTTTATTGTTAATTTAGCACTTTCATGTACACTTAGCTTCACTTCACGAATGTTATAAAAGAGCACTTGTAATACTTGTCTATTAGACGGCAATTTATTGCCAATGATTTGTGACGAATAGTATCCAACTAAGTAAATGAAAGTATCCTTTCGTAAGGATCTAACATCAGCCATCGTTAAATGTTTTTTCAAAAAGGAACGTATGCTAGAACTTATAATGTCACCACTGTAAAACGCAATTGCAAACTGACATAAAAACCTACCGTAGGTGCATTATATTTCCAAACTTCCAAAACAAATAATTTCTAGGAAATAATTACACCAATAAAACATTATGAGAAAAGAGGTAGATATTTGTATTTTAAGTAAAATTTAAGTGTATTACCGTAATAAAATTTTATCTACAAATTTCTACCTGAATGTGGCACGGGTTACCGTTCACCGAATTATCTGAAACTTTGACATAAATTATTCCTAGTATAATAGTATATTTTCGTGGGGTGAGACTTAAAAAATACGCAAAAAAAATTCACCCCCTATAGAGATGGGCCACCCTAAGGGACACCCGAGTGTAGGTCTTTGTGAATTGCGCCGCCGCATTGTGTTCGTGATATTTAATGTTTATGCTTTTCTTTTTTGTGTTCTTGCTGTTTGTGCTTCTCTTTTTGTATTTCTGCTTCTGTAAATCTTCTTCTTCTGAGCCTTCTGATTCCTCCGTTTCTGATTCTGGTAGAGTATATTTCGCTGCAATATCTTTATGAAATTCATTTTTTCTCCTCACTTTTTTCCCCAGTATGTTTGGTTCGTTCCCAGTTTGTTCATGATCCTATCGCCTCATTGATTATTTTTATTAACTAAAATAACCCCGTCGAAATTCGACGAAGTGAGGATGTTTGAAAATGTATCTTAGAAATTATTCTTTAAAGTCACAGCTTTGAACTTACTACCAGCAGGCACATTTTCAAGAAAATCGTGATACTGATTCAACTTGATGGTCTCATTTTTTCTTTCAAAAAGTTCAATAAAGGAGTACCACCACCTACTCACATTTTCAAATTAAATATACAGGGTGTTCCATAAGTAATTCTACACAGAGCAATGACAGGTTCCCTACATCAAAATATTACGATTTAACTAAACTTACCTTAGTCCAAAAGTTGATAATAACAGAGATACAAGGTGTCAAAGTTAAATTTTTTTTTGTTTTTTTTTAAATAATTTCTTTAAAAAGTTAAATATTTTAACAAAATTGGGTGATTGGGGGTTTTTTGAGGCGAGGAATTCAAATCTGTTCATAGTTTTGCTGTTGTCTGTAGAGGGCACCACCTACGGTAGTTTGCGTGTCGTTTATAGGTCATATTTTTTTTGGCTATTTTTTAAAAAAATTTTAAAATAAAAATTCCTCTTTTTCGGTCATTTTTACGTAAAAAAGGCATACTTTCTAAATGTCGCTACGAGTAACCGTTTTCGAGATATTTGGTTTTAAAATATTCAATGCAACCAATTTAAATTATGATTTAGGGATGTAGATTTTTAAAAGTAGGCTTTGATTAAAACAAAAATAATATGTTAAATCGCTTTTGCCAGTGGCGTACAACATAAGTGATAAACCACTTCACCCCTCCTAAATTACATATTACGTCACTGTGCGAATATCAATTTCAACTAATTAATTCATATTTTCCAATGTTTTATACGTAACATATGTACTCTTGTTAAGAAGTGGATAATAGTCGAGATATTAATCATTAAAGAGGTAAAAACACAGTACTTGATTAATTAGAATAATCAGTCATTACAGCAACAAAATAAATTTTTTTACATAATAATATTACATAATTACTTTAATAAATTTTCAAAATGCGCTCCACCAACATCGATACATTTCCTTATTCTTTTTGTTAAAGATTGTTTAACTTTAAAAAATATGGCAGGTTGATAGGGTCTAATAAACTGTGCGGCATTTTGTATCTGTTGCCATAATTCCTGTCGATTGTTAATTGTTTGGGAATAAACCAATGTTTTCATATGTGACCCTCCACAGTAAAAGGGGGTACCGACCAAAAATTGTTGTTTACCATAAAACTGGTTTTTCTGAAACCTAAATGTGTGTAGAATAATAATATATTGAAATTTAAAAAAAATTATTTTGACTTCCTGTGGAGGGTCACATATGTCCCCAGAAGTAAAAATCCATAGGATTGGAATCAGAGCTACGAGTTGGCCATCGAAATCCACTTTCCCTTCCAATCCACCTATGAGGAAACTGTAAATTTAAATAATTGCGGACTTCAAGGGAATAGTGAGGTGGAGCTCCATCCTGCGTAAACCATAAATTCTGTATTATGTTTCTGGCCCATGTATTTATTCATTTCATCATAAAGTTCTATTTGCAAGAAGTTCAGATATGAAGCACCATTTAAGTTTGGTGGTAATTCATAAGGCCTCAATAACTGATCTCCCCTAATTCCACACCAAATATTAATTTTGAATTCTTGTTGAAAATGTGATTCCCTAGGTGTTGATTTTCCACAGCCCAGTAATGGGAGTTCCTCCAGTTAAATACTCCTCTTCGGGTGAAAGTGGCTTCATCCGTAAATCAAACATTTTCGATAAAATTACGATTTATTGTTTATTTATTTTGAAGAAATTGTGAAAATTCTACACGTGCGGGAAGATCCCTAGGTAACCCATTATGTACCAAGATAAAATGAAATGGTCTCAAATCTTCTTTGTGAAGTATTCTAAATATGGAATATTTACTTACTCCAGTAATTGCAGACAATCACCGTGAGGAAAGTTCAGGATCTTCAGCAATTCGAACTAAAATTTCATCCTCCTGATCGGCGGTAATTCTTTTTGGAGGCCCTATGTGGCTCTTGGGACGAAACTCGCCACTTTCTCCTAATCTGTCATAGATATTTTTAACTGTTTGATGGTTTGGTAGGGCCCTGTTGGGATATAATCGTAGATATGTACGGCGGGACCATCTATCACAACAATTTTCTTGTGCGTGCCATATCTCGCATTTCGCTGTTTGAAAAGTTGTTGTGACGAGGCATGATTAATCCAAACAAATTTAAAAATTCAGTGATTAACTAAATATCACATTTAAAAAGTAATTGACACAAGCCACCTAGATTTGGGTCCCACAATCGTACATCCCTAAATCATAATTTAAATTGGTTGCATTGAATACTTTAAAACCAAGTATCTCGAAAACGGTTACTCGTAGCGACATTCAGAAGGTATGCCTTTTTTACGTAAAAATTACAGGAAAACAGGAATTTTTATTTAAAAAATCGACAAAAAAATATGTATAAACGACACGCAAACTACCGTAGGTGGCGCCCTCTACAAACAACAGCAAAACTATGAACAGATTTGAATCCCTCGCCTCAAAAAACCCCCAATTACCAAATTTTGTTAAAATATTTAACTTTTTAAAGAAATTATTTAAAAAAACAAAAAAAAAATTTTAACACCCTGTATCTCTGTTTTTATCAACTTTTGGGCTAAGGTAAGTTTGGTTAAATCATAATATTTTGACGTAAGGAATCTGCCATTGCTCTGTGTACAATTACTTACGGGACACCCTGTATATCATCCGTCGAATGTTGACGGATTTAACCTAATTGATTATTATTCTTTTGGTGACCACTCTGCATATTCTTGCACTAAAACTTCTTTCTTCCTTGGCAATTGTATTATGGCAAATATTATTGTTTTCTCTAATATTTTTGTTTGTTAATTATTATTATTTTTAGGTGTTCGTATACCATATTTTTCATTCAAAATATACCAGGTTCTTTCCTGGTATATTCCTAATAAGTGTTAACTACCTACCAACTATTAATTTTCTGTCAATAGCTTTTTGGATATGATGCCACCATACAGGCACAAGACAGACGCGCAGACAGACTGACGAAATTAAAATACCTCAATTTTCGTATCTACATAATTGAAACATGAAGATACGAAGTGAATTTCTTACTATTATAATATTTTCTGTCGGTAATCGAAGGAAGTAATCGGTTGGAAACGATAAACCACATTATTATACATAATTGAAAAACTCAAAAATATCTGAAGATTATCTTTTATATTGGCTGCGCTTTAGTGTCTAATTTGATTGACTTCAGGGAAGTCTAAAATATATAAGTGCTAAGTGCCCATAAGAAGCACGGGCGACATTTTGAAGATATAAAGAAGAAGCTTTATGTTGTACTACATCCAGAACTTTCAAACAATGGGAAGGGAGGTAATTTTGTATTTACAGCGAATGACATGAAAGACAAAACTTTTATTATATTGACGACTATTATCTCTAAAATTGTTTGGTCTGCCATTATTGTGTCTTTTCCCTGCGTCCAGTTATTGTCTGTTTTGTTTATGGTTTTTTCAAATAATATCTTGTAAAACATTGGAGACTGAATCTTACATAAAATTAGATATTTGATGATATTTTAAAACAATATAACACCCTGCATCAAAATTGACAGAAAAAAGTAAATCACAAATATTTCCCACATCATAGCCAAAACTTCCATTAGTGTAATTTCTATATATCCTAAAAAGTAATTAGGAAATACTTGACTAATGCAATTCAACATGATCAGCGTATTCACTGACAAAAAAGAAAAAATATGAAAAACTGAGAAAATATAGAAAACTACAAAGCAAACAAAGCAACACAACAAAACCACAAAAAACAACAACAAGTACTTCTTCAAGCTCTCATAGCGAGAATATATGTTTTGGCATGCTTCTTGAAAGATGAAATGCTAGTTTGACGTTTGACATTCTGTGGTAAGCTGTTGAATATTTTCGCGGAAATATAACTAAAGGATCTTTGAAATTGTGCACCTTTATGCTTATGCTATGAATGTTTTGTCTCTTAACTAGTTTTTTTCAACAGATAATCAGGTGCTTCAGATTTATTAATCTTATATATTAAACTATCAAACTGTAGTTCAAAACGTTCATTTAGTTTCAGCCATTTAGATGATATATGGTCAAATTTTCTTAAATTATAGCAGTATCTTAAGCAGGCATTCTGAATTTTTTGTAGGCTAACTTTATCCCATTGTATCATCAATGCAGGCCAATAAAGTACATCGCAATACCATAACAGATATGGTATAAAAGAATTATACAATTTAAGCTTAATGTTCGGACTCAGTATAGCTTTGTGTATACAAAGTATTTATAGTTTACCATACGATTTTTTGTACTACATGGTTCACATGTTTGCCAAACCTTAGTCTGACGTTCATATGTAAACCCAGATTTTACTTCACCTTAGGTTCTATTTTTTAAAAGCTTTTATTTAACTTGCAATGTTTGTATGTTTTTTGTTTAGGTCAAATCTTGCAAGCTGAATTTGGACTAGTTCTAATTAAGCTAGAGCTTTGAAATTTGGCACACGTGTTTAAGTTCGGTGACAATGAAACATAGTTTAGCCAATATGACGGACGTCCCAAGATGGCGGATCGCATTTCTCTTCACAACCCCCTTGATATGGGTATCAAATGAACGGGTTTGATGAGTAAAATACGATACACTATGTGATGTCATTCTAAATTAAATATGGCGGACGTTCCAAGATGGCGGATCGTCTTTTTCTTCACAACCCCCTTGATATGCGTATGAAATGAAAGGGTTTGACGAGTAAAATACGATAAACTATGTGATGTCATTCTAAGTTCAATGTGGCGTACGTCCCAAAATGGCAGATCGCCTATTTGTCACAACCCACTTGATATGGGCATCAAATGAAAGAGTTTGACGAGTAAAATGCGATAAACCATGTGACGGCATTTTAAATTCAATATGGTGGACGCCCCAAGATGGCGGAGTATCTTTTTCTTCACAACCAACTTGATATGGGTATCACATTGTAGCATGTCAAAATGCTACTAATCTAACTGACGGAGCAAATTCATAGAATAAGTATAGTTTTACAGTAGACACCACTAATACATCTAGATGTATTGCTGCTTGCTTAATTCAAAATCAAACAAAGTAGTAGAGTTTACTTAAGGCAAAACATAACCACAGCTTAGGTTTTTTGTCAAAACGTGTGAATAGTTTCGCAAGAAATTTTTGTATAATCAATCACACCTCGATCTACACTACCCTATACGTGTCCTCAGAGTATTTTCCATGTAAGTGGCAATTTTTCTCTTTTAAGTTTTGTTCTTATGGTATTCTATCATTAATTTCAGTGTTCCACCACCGTCCTAGATTTCTCGAATTTTCGTTGCCGTCCCTAGCGACAACCCTTCTGACGAAGGTGAGGTATCTAGTGTACAATTATTTTATTTTTTTGCTTTTTTGTACTGCAATTTCGACTTTTAGGATTCTAGGGAAAGTTGATAAAACTAGTATAAGTTTTGGAAGTTATTGTAAATAGCTGTATGGGATATTATAAGGAGTTCATAGGTAAATAATTAGTACTTTTCCGTTTGGTTCAATTTCGGCTGCAGAGCCTCATCATATCCTATTTTACTATCAGTCTATACTGGACGACAAAAGTTAGGACCACTTCTGACAAGATGTGACGTCATCGACTCGTCGTCATTTTGTCGTAACCAACATCGAAATCATCACCAATAAAGCAACCATCACCGAACAGGACCATTGATAAGGCCAGATAATGCATTTTACTATTTTATTTTACATGCCATATTTAATATATTTTCTATATATGCTACATAATAATATTCATACAAATAATAATATTCCGTCTGTACGCCGAAACATAGCATTATGCAGACGCACTCTTAATTTTGCTTATATTGATTGATAATAATAAAATATATTAAATATTTGTCCATATTACCTGGACACCAAATCAGTGTGCCTTTCTAATGTATGAGCCCTTCAGGCTAAATGTATTTATTATTTATTTAAATTTATATATTTTCATTTGTCTATGGTGTACAATTAATTATTACAGCAGTATTCTATTTTTGATTCTTTCACAAGTTACGTGGACCCTCTTTCCGTTCTTGGAAAATCACCAATCACTCCTTATCTATGACTGCTCTACACGACGAAAAGCTGCCGCCATCAAGTGAGGGAAAAATTCACTACCCCTAAATTTATTAGTCAACTTTAGTTAATAACTAGTATAAAGGGGACCCTGCAACATGAAAGGGTTTGCCGAGTTAAATACGATAAACTATGTGACGTTATTCTAAATCCAATATGGCGGACGCCCTAGGATGGCAAATTATCTTTTTCTTCACGACTCCCTTGCCATGGGTATCAAATGAAAGGGTTTTGTCTGTCTGTTTGTCTGTAAAATAAGTAGACTAAAAAGTAAATAATAAAATTATATAAAAAAAATATTTTTAAGAAAAAGCTTTTATTTGAAAAACCTGTACTAAAAACTAAAAATATTTTTTTTAAAATTCATACACCTGGAAACCAAAAGCTTTGGGGGCGGTCAATTGAGCAAAGTAACTATGCAACGGCGCTATATGACCGTCCCCAAAGCTTTTGGTTTCCAGGTGTATGAATTTAAAAAAAATATATTTTTACTTTTTAGTACAATTTTTTCAAATAAAAGCTTTTTCTTACAAATATTTTGTTTATATAATTTTTTATTTATTTTACTTTCAAAATCAGGTTTCTCAATAATTACTTTACTATCTTTACCGAATACGAGTAGCTCTGTTTTTCCTTCATTTAATACCGTGTTGTGCGATTTAGAAATTAGCGATATAGTGCCCAAGTCAAAGTTAATTCTATTGAGTGAGTTGTGGAGGTCGTCAAGTCTAAATGGACAATAGATTTGCGTATCATCCACATTCCGATGGATTGAGCAATTATTGAGATAATCATTAAAGTCAGCTATATAAATAGAGAAAAGTAGTGGGCCTAATATAATTCCCTGTGGTACTCCTCTGTTAGTTATGACATAATTAGAAAATTGACCGTTAATAACAACACTCTACCGCCTGTTGGAGAGATAGTTTCTAAAAAATTCAAAAAAATTTTCACCAAGGCCAAAGAAATTAAGTTTCTACTAGAGAATTGCGTGGTCTTGCTAAAGTCTACAACAATGTCACAGTTATATGGGACCTGTCGATTATAACTGACAGAGAAATTCGCGAGAATCGACCAGATATCGTTTTACATAATAAAAAGAAGAAATACTGTTTGCTGATCAATGAATCCATCCCGAATGACACCAACGAGATACTCAAGGAAACAGAGAAGTTGGGCAACTACAAAGACCTCCAAACAGGGGTTAGGAGAAATGGAATGTAAGGACCAATGTAGTACCAATCATTGTAGGAGCTCTTGGAACTATTAAGAATGTCCATGATCGGAATCTACAATTACTATCAGGTCAACCGAGCGCCCAAGAAATCAGAAAATCGCACTACTGTAAATCGCGCATATTTTAAAAAAACTTTCGAACTAGGAGTCTGTGATCCTTCATTAGGGTCTGGACTCTGAGCTGTTGGAGCAAGCATCGCCAACGTCGCCGAAATGGATCATTAACTTGGAACGGGCTCTATCTGAGCCGGATCAAAAACGCGCAGGGAGAGAGGAAAAGAGTGACTTTTGCTAAAATTATAATAAAAATTAGTGATGATAAAGTGATGATAAAGCTGTGGATAGAGAGATTTAGTATAAAAAAGTATCATCAAAATCGGTCAAGTGTGATCCACTGATGAATTAGGAGAAGAAAAATGCCTTGTGTTTTAAATATATAGATAGCACTGTTTAAAATATCGCCAAACATAAAAGCATTATAGTTAGCATCATATCGTCGATAATCACGCTATTAAAATTTAAACGATTGCCATATTTGAACAAAATTGATTGTAATTTTATTGGCGTTATATGAATATTTACTGCCGTAGAACATAGGCAATTATATCATATCGTTGAGTTTCGACGTGGGCAGCAGCTGTTAATAAGTATACTTGACTGTATTATTAACATCTGAAGAGATAATATTAAATGAAAATTATAGGACAAATTAATTATTTATACTATATTCCTTAAATAATTCATTTTAAGAGTGACTTTAGTATACATAATTTTAATAAATTTTAAAATTAATTTTAATTACTGGTTGATGGTCTGTGCTTTAATGCTGGTAAAGGTTGACGGGTATAGACCCGAAGGGTGTTAGGAAAATAACTTTTTTAAATAGTCGATGTTTCGTCACAATTGAGGATGCCAATAAATTGTAATGCCTGCAGTACACTCTCGCCGAGGCGTTGCGAGGGCAGGCGAGCGCGAGAGTGTACTTGCTGCTCCCGCATCGCCCCGTGTGCCTGTAGAAGAACGCACTACCGGGCGTCAAAATGACGCGACACCAATTTATTTCTCAGGGGGCGCCAGTCGCGTATTACCCCGTTCTTCTACCTCCCAGGCGGGTTCGAGATAAGATGCACTTCGATAGCCGAGTAATGGACCAAGGCTGCACTACCACAGATCGGAAATGACGCTCTCTCTGGACCTGAATTCCCTCGTTAGGGGTTTAGGCACCTCTTAATTTCCTGAAATTTTGCATAAAAAAATCCCAACCGAAGAATTTCTCTGCGGAGGGATTAATTTTTGTACGTGGAAACCACGTTTTGGTCCGTTAATGACGGAATCTATTTCTCAAAAAACGCATAAAAAAATCCCTCTCAAACCTCCGTAAAGCAACCAGAAGGTCGAACGTTAATGTGAATTAACTCGACACATCCGGCTTTCTATACGAAAGTTCCAGGGATTATAGACCGTCAACAGGCCTCAAGATCAATTAAGAAACAATAGTTCAAAGAATCCGTTTATTTAACAAAATTGGTTTTACAAAATTCTCAAGATAAGAATCGTGCCTTCCCCAATCAAGGTAATGACTTTCAGACCATACAAGTGAGAGCGCTCACGCTAACGATCGATTAGGTAGAAAAGATTCATACATACCTTCTCAGAATCAAAATGCGAGCATTTTTAGAGTCGTCTCGGACTCTGGGTAAATGAATAATTATGGCTGACTAAAATAACTTAAAAAAGTTTTACTCAATGAATTTAGGTTCGCTAGAGACTACTTAGCTTTAAAGTTCTTGTATCGTGAAGAGCCACGTACTCGAACACATTCAGAGGACTTATTACTGCGTAAGTTGAATGGCGTTCGATCAGTCCACGACTTACTACCCCTTATTACAGTCGTTCAATATTATCGATTTCGCAGCGACCCACCTTCGAGCGGCTTTTAGGCAAAATTGAATTTTTGGATTTTTATGCACAAGGCGTTTTCCTCTATAACTTTGTCATTTGAAAAGCCCCGTTATTGGCTTTTCTACCATTGCTTTGTCTGGACCACTCAACGCGCTCGACCAAATTACGAGCCGCTGAGTCAATCCAAACTCTTTCCATGCGAGAAACCGGCCTTGTACATGTGCATTGATTTTTATCAATTTTTGCTTATCGGCACTACGCCGGCTTTGTCAAAATCTTCTATTTTGCCTTTTGGATGCAGTGCATCGCTAAAATTTTATGCTCATACTTTAGAATTGGGCTTTCAATGACCGTACTTCAAAGGTCAATGTCTTTGGTGTAGGAATAAAAAATAAAAATAATTCAAAGTATATTTTCGTGGTACTTTTTAAAATGACTTTCGGCGTACTTTTGAAAAATCAATTTTCAAGCCAAATTTCAAGGTACTTTTGAAAAACTAATCTGCGGGTGAAATTTTGGCGTACTTTTGAAAAATCGATTTTCAAGCCAAATTTCAAGGTACTTTTGAAAAGCTAATCTGCGGGTGAAATTTTGGCGTACTTTTGAAAAATCGATCTTCAAGCCAAATTTCAACGCAGTTTTGAAAAATTAGTCTGCAAGTGAAATTTTGGCGTACTTTCGATAAATCGATTCCTGAGCCAAATTTTGACGCCCTTCCAAAAATATTATTTTTCACAGACCAATTTGTGGTACCTTTGAAAAAGTATATTATTCACCAATCTTTGTCATTATATTCTGAACCAAAAACATTTTTCCTAAGTGAAAATTCGGTGTTTCTTCGAATTTTCACCTGGTCATTTCCAACGCCTTATAGAAACCAAAACGGTCCTTATGGACTGATCTGCGCCTCTACAGACTCCCAAAAATGTCTTCAAATGAAATTTTTGCCTAAGTCGAATTTTGATTCTGTCTTCAACTTAGGACGATTTTGGAGAGTTCTACAACATGCCCTCTCCTTGTCTCGTTAATGCACTCGCAACATGCGCCCTCGCTTCGCCTCGCCTCGCCTCGTTAATTTGTGTCGGTTTTTTGGCCACGAGTCAAAGGGAACAAAAGCCGCGAGGCCGAGGGCACCTAGTATATTCTCACTTGCTCTTGTCTGGGGGAGCTGAATTTTTGCAAAAAGGGCAATTGTTAATTAAAAATTTGTTGCAACTTACCTAATTGACGAAAAAATTTGAAAATTATCGACCATAAAGATCTTCCAGATGAATTCAGAAAAAAATATTACGTCGAAACGCGACAAAACTCAAAGGCAAATTTTTACTCTAGTGCTTATCCAGTCGTTCTAATTAATCGTACTAATTAACTAATCGCTCTAACTAAGTTCTATTCAACAAAAATCAAGTATTGTGAGAACGTGAACAAAAGTAAAAACTTATTTTATTTTCTCTCGTGAAAAGTGACTTTTATTTCAAACTTAACTCATATACAGGGTGTTCAAAATTCTCGGAACAAAAAGTGGGTGATAGTGCAGTGTCTTCTGTGCACGAATTAATTACAGACGGACAGAAATTGGTACCAAGATTCTTGTTTCGTTCATGGCCCGAAACAATAAAACTTTCTTTTGGCCGAATAAGGAAGATAGGCAGGAGCTGGAGTGCACTGGAATTTTGAGCAAATTAAAAGATGCACCGGTTCCAATTTCATCAAAATGTTTTAAAGTTTTAAATAACGATGAAATTGACACACTTTTTAACCAAATATTTAATATGTAGTACGTAGTAGATTTTGTAACTTCTTGTTTTATTTCATTTTTTTAAATAGGTATTAAACATTACAATTTTGTTCTATTTTGTTTTCATTTGTTTATTTTCATATCAATTCGAAAGTTTATTATACTGGTAGTAATTAGGTCATTTTGATGACGAGAGTCATTCTGTGTCATTCCGATGATGCATTGTTAACATAATTTGTACTACATTACACAAAACAACGTTTGGAAACCATACTTCTTGGAGAAAAATTAAGCAAACTTAACCTGAGAAACCTAAAATCTGGTGCCCTAAAACATCATACATAGTTTAGAAGCATTTATAAGGATAATTTGCTTATTAATTTATTAATTTTATTTAAAAATATGGTCTGGCTGGGTTATTAGGCTACAGATGAGGGGGTTGATTGCCGTTCTGCAAAGATTGCCTCATAACTAACATATTCTGAGAACTTTATCGATTTGGATTTCTGGAATAATATTGTAACAAATATTTTTTTATAGTCAAGGGAATATTTTGATGTCCATTTCATGTAATTTCCTTTATGGGCATTTTTCATATGCTTAACCGGCTACACCCTTTATTAATTCAGGCATGTTTCATTGTTATACAGTGAGGTAAATAATAATAATTAAAATCATATTAAAATTTTCAACACTCACTATTTCGATGAATTGTTTTCATCCACCATCTTCTTGGTTTCCAAGGATTTTCATTTTATATTTTTTGTATATATGCACATAATTAAAATATGCAAACGCACAATAAGCTGCAGCAGCGGCAAATTCAGCAACGTCCATGTCGTTATTAGAAAATATTATTTTCAACATAATTTTTTTCTTTAAAATGCTAGGAATCATGTCATGTAATTCAATACTTCGTCAGTATTAGCTAGAAGAGTAGTTGTTTTGATTGATTCTCCAATAATGAGTGTTTTTAACTATTTACCTAATTAGTATATTAGCGTGCCCAGATTAGGGCAACAATATACAGAAAGTAGGTAATTTCGTAATAAATAAAAAAGTGTGTAAGTTGTAATTTGCTTAATACCTAAATAATATTTTCCAATCATGATAAAAGCAATTAAATAAAATTAATTAATTGTAAAAATATCCCTGTCTTTCATTCACATTACTAAAAACAGAGGCATTCGCCGAGCGGTCTCGGCGAGAGTGTACACATCACCCTCGTGCTTCCTGATCCCTTGGTAAATGTTTCGCCGAGACATTCGCCGAGCGGTCTCGGCGAGAGTGTACTGCAGGCATAACGAAATGTCGACTATTTAAAAATGTTATTTTCCTAACACCTCTCTGTCTATACCCATCAACACTTACCAGCTTTAAAATTAATGATTATATGCATTTTTTGCCGAATCTAGACGAGGCGACGTAGGAAAAACAGCGGAAAGGCGTAGAGTAACAGATAGTATTTTGTGGAAAATTATCGGGGGTGTCTCATCCAACATACTAAAAATTCCACCTCCAAAATCCTCTCCTGATTTTTCTTGGGGAGGCTTGAACATTTTAGAAATGTTTTTCTTTGAAAATCTCAGGACAAATATTGTTTCCCATTTAATTCTTTGCATATTTGATCTCTACACATTTTCTTGTAAATGCAAAATTAAGCTAGTGAAGATGGTCACGTGCTATAAAAATCATGTAAACCACGTTGCCATATATTAATAATCATCTATTATGAGCAAACAAAAGATCACTTGTCCTTTCAACTCAAATTCAAAAGTAAATAAAACTTGAAAAAATAAATGGAGAAATCACAATTTTTCATTTGTTTACCGTATAATATTGGACAGGGAACTGGCGACTGAAAACTTACGTCATAAGGTACAAAATTTTTGACCTCCAAGTTTGGTGTGCTTAGACAAGCTATTTAAGATTTTCTTTGTCTTGTCTGGTAATAAAAGACGAACTCAGTTGTTTTTAAAATGGAATAAGTCTAAGAATATATCCGATCCTTTTCCAGCCATAAAGAAAATCGATCCTGCACTTTTGCCACCATGTAAGTCCGTTCTGGAAAATAAGATCTGCATAAGACATTAACTCCGGAACAAAATGCTTGAGAGATTACTGAAAAGGGATGCTGCTCTAAGTAGAACAGCAGATTATATCTCCCTGAAGCTCTGGAAGAACATCAAGAGGAGCTATACTATTGGAATATTCTGAATAGTCAGAAGAGGATTTCAGTTCGGAAGATTCTGAAAAAAGTCAGATGAAGGGTATTTGTAATTACAACAGTATTTCTCTACATACTTATTTCGTTTTAAATTTGAGATTCATTTATGACTGTAATGCTTGATTTAAATTGTAAATTAAATTTTCTTGTTCTAAGAAACTAGATTTTTAAAATACTGTTTTATTATCATAGCTTATTATGTATTGCCTATTATATTTTCTGAAGTAAAATTTAAAAAGTACTTTAGGCCTGATTATTTCCCGAACCGGTGTATAAACATCTGGCTGCTGGTTTCCGGGTCTTCTTCCGCGTAGACTTGGTTGAGTGCTTGACGTTTCGACCATCTTGTCGTGGTCTTCTTCTGAAGCTCTGGAAGAACATCAAGAGGAGCTATACTATTGGAATATTCTTCGCTTCAGAAGAAGACCACGACAAGATGGTCGAAACGTCAAGCACTCAACCAAGTCTACGCGGAAGAAGACCCGGAAACCAGCAGCCAGATCACCAGCTCCGCGAAAGCCTTAGCACCGGTGTATAAACAATTTTTAGAAACCATTTTTATATATTTTTTTTATTACCCAAATTACACAGTTGTCACATGCCCACAAAAATGTTGTCCTATGAGGGTCTCTCTGGATGATTCGGTTTTCAGCTAAGGTTGGTTTCCACACAATACCTGGTTGGTTTTTTTCATGTACCTACCGTATAAAGTAAATTTTATTCTTTTGACAAAAAAATTGTTTTACAGCAGTTAAGCCTACAAAAATGATTTATGTGGAAGTTTCCTGAATAGAATATGGAAACGAACAGGTTGTCGAAAAATTTCTTTATGTACCTCATGACGTAAATTTGGCCCTTTTTATAAATATCAAACTTGTCTTACGGTGCAAAAGCCCCCGAATATTTTGTCTTACTGTTCGGTTCTCGGCTAAGAGGGGGTGTCCGCACAATACCTCGTTGATTATTTTCATGTACCATATTATGACGTATATTTCGGCCCTCTTAACAAGAAATTTTGTCTTAGAGCGGTTAAGCCCAGAGAAATTATGCCTTACGATGGAATTTCCTGAATGGAAACGAACAATTTGGGGAAAAAAATGTACCTTATGACGTAAATTTTGACCCTTCTTTTTATAAATATAAAACTTGTCTTACGGCCCAAAAGCCCCCGAATATTTTGTCTTACTGTTCGGTTCTCGACTAAGAGAGGGTTTCCGCACAATACTTCATTGATTTTTTTCATGTAGGTACCATATGACGTATATTTCGGCCCTCTTAACAAAAAATGTTGTATTAAAGCGGTTAAGCCCACAAAAAGTATGTCTTATATTGGAATTTCCTGAACAGAACATGAAAACGAATAATTTGGCGAAAAAATTTGAATGTACCTTATGACGTAAATTTTTGCCCTTTTTAAAAAAATCAAACTTGTCTTACGGCAAAAAAGCCCCCGAATATTTTGTCTTACGTTCTTGTTTTGAGTTAGGGAGGGCCTTCCACACAAAGCCTCGTTGGTTTTTTTCATGTACCTTCTCACGTAAAATTTGGCCCTTTCTTGAAAATTTGAGAGCCTCTACTGACTAAACGCCCCCAGTCTGACGCGTAAGACAAAGAAAATCTTAAATAGCTTGTCTACGCACACCAAATTTAGGTGTCAAAAATTTTGTACCTTATGACGTAAGTTTTCAGTGGCCAGCTTCCTGTCCATATGTATCTCTTCTAAATATAATTCCAAGGAAAACAATGTTCAAAGAATCTAGAGAATAATAAAACTATTCAGTATATTACTGAAAAATAAACTACGTCTATGACTTTTACATTGGAAGGTGTTATATCAAGAGTTTGTGCATTTTTCGACTGTATCTGATAACTTTCTTGCACTATGATATACTTGTAGTTTTATCAAAGACCAATGCAATGGGTCTAGTCTGGGTTCCAAAATCAAAAGTAGAATGACGTACGACCCATTTTTAAAATTGAATTTTTCCTTATCTTATAACCTTTTTGGACCAAGAAGAACATTTACCTGTTTATCTAACAGCCATGCAAGAAGTGTTTATGGTAGCCGGGGTTGTTGCGGGAAGTTAAAACATCGGGAAAATCCAAAAAAATAATGAATACAAAATTATACGTGATATCTCATTCAAAATCATTTTAATGAATTAATTTTAACTTAAAATATGGAGAAATAAGCATGCAAAAAAATGTTTTCGAAGTAATTCGTATAATTTGGTGGTTAAAATCATAATTCTTGACATTCAGAAATTTTGGCCTGTAGTCTACAAAACCTCCTAATAATATATAAACCTCCGATTAAAGAACTTATATCTAGATACATAATTGTACCGATTTATATGTTGCTGAGATAGTTCCAATATAAGGCACTTCTTCCCATAAGTTCTTGATTGGCTAGTCGATTTATTCGCGACCGATTCGGGCACGATCGGATCAGTTCCATTATCATAATCTCAGTTTGACACTTTTGACAGTATCCGCCATTAATGTTAATAAGTGTTTTTCGATCAAAATGTGGTGAAGAAGTCTTTTTATTTTAAGTTGTGATTTGCTTAATACCCAAATAATATTCTCTATACTTATTTACACAGTTTAGTGACAATATATTTAGTGCAAAGTGCTGTGCCGTTTGCAGAAAGCAGTTTAGAAAAAAAGAAAATCGATCGTTCCATAGTCGTAACATGATGAAGTTCAGTTTACAGTTATAAAATAAATACCAATTAAATTTTAATATACTTTCAATACATATTTATCTTGCTGTATTATCTTACTGTAATATCGTATGCCTACATCACGTCGTATAAAGAGCCGGTAATACAGGAATTGCAATAATTCATTTTAATGAAAATATTTACCATTCTACACATTTTCTACACACACAACGCCACTGTTGCCTATGGGATGTGATGTTTATCTATCCATTTTAATGGACATATAATGTGACTATGTTAGGAGCAAACAAAGTATATAATGAAAATATAGCCTGTTATGTATCTAGATATAAGTTCTTTAATCGGAGATATAAACAAATTATTTAAACCCCTGAGAACTTAAGTTTGAAAGGCTATTTTAATACAGCCTAACACTATCTACGTCCCCTTGAAGGGGTAAGAAAATAACTACTACCTGAAAAGTGTTTAAAAATATTTTTTTTAAACATGACGTTTATCCTATTGGACATTAAAATTCACTGTTCTGAAAAGCTTTATACTTCAATATATTATTTTTTATCCCATACCCCATAATTAGGTGTTGAAAACTTTAGTTTCTCATTCCATTGATCATTTCAAAGGATGTTGAAGCATTTGATTTTATGTTTACAAAATATATGTCAAGTGGTATTGTTGTAGAACTCTCCAAAATCGTTGAAGACAGAATCAAAATTCGACTTAAGGCAAAAATTTAATTTAAGGACATTTTTAAGAGTCTGCAGAGGCACAGATCAGTCTATAAGGACCGTTATGAGTTCTATAAGGCGTCAGAAATGACCAGGTGAAAATTCGGAGAAACACCGAATTTTCACTTAGGAAAATATGTTTTGGTTCAGGATATGAGAGTGAAAGTATATAATGGCAAATATTTTTGAATAATATACTTTTTCCAGAGGTGCAACAAAGTTGGACCATGTACAATAATATTCTTAAAAGTGCGTCGAAATTTGGCTCGAAAATTGATTTGTCAAAAGTACGCCAAAATTTCACTTGCAGATTAATTTTTCAAAACTGCGTCGAAATTTGGCTTGATTGAATTGAAATTGAATTGATTTTTCAAAAGTACGCCAAAGTTGGACTTAATTTTTCAAAAGTACCCCGAAGCTAGTTTAAAAACTCCGAAAATGTACTTTAAAAAAATATTGAAATATTTTCCATTTTTATTCCTCAACCAAAGACATGGACCATTGAGGTACGGTCATTGAATGCCCTATTCTAAGGTATGAGCATAAAATTTTAGCGATGCATTGCATCTAAAAGGCAAAATAGACGATTTTGACAAAGCCGGCGTAGTGCCGATAAGCAAAAATTGATAAAAATCAATGCACATGCACAAGGCCGGTTTCTCGCATAAAAAGAGTTTGGATTAACTCAGCGGCTCGCAATTTGGTCGAGCGCGTTGAGTGGTCTCGACAAAGCGATGGTAGGAAAGCCAATAGCGGGGCTTTCCAAATGACAAAGTTATAGAGGAAAACGCCTTGTGCATAAAAAACCAAAAATTCAATTTTGCCTAAAAGTCGCTCGAAAGTGGGTTGCTGCCATATCGATAATATTGAACAACTGCATAGGGGCAAGTAAATTGTGGACTGATTGAACGCCATCAAACTTATGCAGTCATAAGTCCTCACGAATGTGTTTGAGTACGTGAACCGCCACGATACAATAACTTTAAAGCTAAGTAGTCTCTAGCGAAACTAAATTCATTTAGTAAAACTTTTTTAAGTTAAAATCAGTCAGTCGTAATTATGAAATTACAAATAGTCTCAGACTTCTCTAAAAAGCTCGCATTTTGATTCTGAGAAGATATGCATGAATCTAATCGATCGTTAGCCTAAGCGCTCTCGCTTGTAAGGTCTGAAAACCATTGCCTTGATTGGGGAAGGCACGATTCTTATCTTGAGAATTTTGTGTAACTATTTCTGTTAAATAAACGGAATCTTTGAACTACTCATCTTAATTGATCTTGAGGCCTGTTGAGTGTCTATAATCCCTGGAACTTTCGTATCGAAAACCAGATGTGTCGAGTTAACTCACATTAACACTTGACCTTCTGGTTACCTTACGGAGGTTCGATAGGGATTTTTTTATGCGTTTTTTGAGAAATCCCTAAGGTGTAGAGTCCGTTATTAACAGATAAAAACAGATACTACGTACAAAATTAATCCCTCCGAAGAGAAATTCTTCGGTTGGGATTTTTTTATGTGAAAATCCAGAATTTCAAAAGGTACCTAAACCCCTAACGAGGGAACTTATGTCCAGAGAGAGCGTCGTTACCGATCTGTGGTAGTGCAGCCTTGGTCCATTATTCGGCTATCGAAGTGCATCTTATCTCGAACCCGCCTGGGAGGTAGAAGAACGGGGTAGCACGCGACTGGCGCCCCCTGAGAAATAAATTGGTGTCGCGTCATTTTGACGCCCGGTAGTGCGTTCTTCTACAGTATCACAGGCATTCTTAACATAGGAGGCAAGAATATTGCCTTGTATTCTTCATTATTTTTGTATTTCTGTTGTACAGTTCTTCTTGCCTATTTTAGAAAGTAAGCAGTTTATTCCTTAGTTGTTAATGCCACCAATATGAAAATTTACATGTTTTAGTACAACTACTATTTTATTAGAGGCAACATTAGTGGCAGGCACAAATTATTGTTACCAACACACAAAATAACAATTTTTCAAATTTATATGATAATTCACTATAATACGCATGCAACGTAGATGACACAAACTACTTATTTTCAAATAGTCTACGTCTGGTTCTGTAAAGGTCCATTTATTATTTAGAAATATTTTAGATCGTAATAATATAACTCCTCAGTAACGCATCAATTATTTTACTAAAAGCTCTTTACAATGCAAGTAATATTATTACATAATGACAGTTTTATACGTAAAGGCAGTTTAAAAAGTAATAAAAAAGCTTTATAGGTTGCTTGTATCGTACATCATCACAAGTATTTTCAATAAAGTGACTCATTTTGAACTTTAACATCTAAAAATAAATTACTGCATTGTAACTATATGTATCTTTCACATTATTTTAAGATGACCTTTTGTAATTGTGTTTTGGGGTCTTAATAATTCCTTAACCGTCATGCAATTCACATAAAACGCATATAAATACATGGATGGCAACAACGATCAGGTTATCCGCGAATGAATGAAAAGAGCATCACACTTTTGCTTGGCCGCCTACGACCATTAAAAGTCTCACATATCCATGTACTGATATATTTTATACGCCCTTTGCCCATCATACAAACAATCCTACATGTTAAAACTTCGCCTTCAATTGTTCAGACGCTATGTAGACCACTAGATGAGATGGCATGTTGTTAATGGGGTAAAGCGGTACCTACTACCTAATTTGAGAGCAATTTTTTTGTAATTTGAGATTATCATAATTTCCTCTAATTTGGCGATGTGTTTATCGTTTGTATTATTATTTATGATGTATGAAGTAAATTATTTTATCTACTCTTATTAGGTTATATACTAATTAATGAACTGTTTTTGATCAATTAATAATATCCGTAAACAAACAGCGTGAATTATAATGCGTGAGTTATTATAACTCACTAGGTACAGAGCCAATCACCTTTATTTTCATGTCTAGCCTGTCCAATCGACATAACGCGTAACACACAAAGGTGGAGCCAGGGAGGTAGTGACAGATTATTCGCGTTAATATCTATAAAGATTTTCTGAAATGTCACAAAATGCTACTTTTGATTCGTTCGTGCCTTGCCGAATTTTCGAATTTCGCCGTGCAATTTACGATCAGGTTTATCTGGGAGACTTCCTCTTTACGTTGCGACATCGTACGGCCGTCCCAATGGTGTTTTTCGAAAAATATGAACGTGTCAAGATTGCATGTTTTTGCAATTTTTTCGACTCCGAAATGTAAGCTGTTTTTTATTTTTCGCAGATATCTCCGAAACGGTGGGAGTTAGCTCGAAATAAAAAAAAAGTCAAGCGAGTATTTTCCATTACGAATCTTTTGCTACTATCAGAACTTTGATTTCTTTTTTCGTTTCGGAGATAACTACTGAAATGTTGGCCATGTACGGCAAAAAATCGCAAATTTTGAGCTTCTACAGTTGGCAACTTTTTAATCTTGGCTCCTACGCCAAAATACTACTCTAGTTAACTTAGATAGGATTAAATTTGCTAAAACTCCCTTTTTTATTTTCTGAATTCCGACAAAAATGAAGGAATTAGAGGGGACGGGATTGGGACTTTTTTTTTTTTTGGTAAAATTTCTCCATTTTGTCACCGTAATTAATCGGTAATTAACTGAAATCGATCTTATATACGATGTTCACTTAATATCATGTACTGCTTTGACGCTCCATTAATCTTGGCCCTTCGAAACAAAAAAAAATATTTTTTTAAGATTTACATACATTCTATAGGGAAACGTGTAATTTCTTACATTTCCTCGAATATCTCGATAATTATCGTTTTTTTTTCAAAAAATTTGTAGACAGCTTATTTAAAGAGAATTGATTGAGCTTTCCGACGCTTTTGTAATTTTTTCTCTAACATAAAAAACAAGACTTTTGACCGAATATGCGCTCCGGGCTATAGCAGTTCGCGGAGAAGTTTTGCATTTTCCGCCGCGTAATATTAATCTACAAAGCTGATTTTTTGTCTACAAGCAGTTTATGCATTATTTCGATCAAAAATTACATTCTACCTCCGCTTAAAGGTGGCTAAATCTTTGAAGACAACAAATATAAGAGGATGAACAAAAATTAAATTTTACAGTTAATTTATTAATAAACAAACTGAGTAATTTAGACAAAATTTTCTCAATTTAATATTATTATAATCGTAAATAAAGTATAGTATTCAACTTGCAGTAATGGTAATTCATCAAGTGACTTTCATCTGCGTGAGTTATTATCTACATTACCGCTCGTTAAATAATATACTAATATCTCAGGAACCAATTGAACAAAATGTTACTACAAAAATTATACAGTCTTCCAAAATAACAGGTTTCAATATAATTCATTCAATACATTCAGTGATAGAAATTTTTATTCTGTGTAATTTTTTATGCTAACTACGCGGTTTTTCGTAGACCATCATTCGTAGGTTTTTGACATATAATGAAAGGCTGTGAACTGTATTACTGGAGGTGGGAATGTAGAAGAATCCTATACACGGCGCCTGAAGGATGCTACACCAATTCATTTATTAAAGGACGCCAGCCGCGTTCTCCCTTGTTCATATGTGGTTTTATACTTCCAGATACTTCCAGATGAATTCCATATATATTTATGAGATATTTGACACACGGGAAAAGTAAAAGCCCTACTTACCATAGATTACTAATGGTGTTTTCCCCAAAATTGGTTTCTCTCTTGATGTACTGTATCTTATTTACCTAACAATTTAATGGATCTTGCAGCTTAGAGATCTCTGATTTACTTTCATAAAAAATTCCTCTCGAACCTTCGTGATGCGACCGGTTATTGAGTTACAAACTTACGGGGTCTGGAGATGCCCGATGCTCAATTCCGGCCTAACACCAAATGCTCTTAAAGTCCATCATTCAATCAGTAAAATGCAACAGTTCGAATAAAACCATTTATTGATTAGATCCAAAATAAGTACAAATAATATTATGCAATATTCTATCTAATAAATTACAACAATTTTAATAGAATCGCCTTCCCAAGCAGGGCAAGGTCAACAGCCTCTTCTAGGGCATTTAATGCGACTATACAACGGAAAGCGTGCAATAAAAATCGATTTGGGTAAAAATATTCACACAACCTCCTCGGAAGTTTATGAAGGCAATTTGGTTATTTGGGGCTGAGTGAAAATAATATAAAAATATTTTTCTTTAGGAGCACTTATGATTAGTTTTAAGGTTTCTTCTAGTGATTATATATATTGAACACGTGCTGATATGAGCCGGCAGAGTAGAGTTGCTATTGGTGGAACTAAGACTTCTAACTTCAAATATTGAGATGATACTACCTTGGCGGCAAGTGAAGATAAACTAATACACCTGTTCGACAATCTTCAATCAACAAGCTCTGAGAACGATTAAAGTGTAATTTATCTAAAATCGAGAATGATTATTGCAAACCGAGCAGATTAAAAGCAGCCAAACACATTAAGGGTGGATCAGTGTGAATGTGTGATATACTTTCGAGCCCCTGTTACCAATATCGGCAACTGCCAATATAAGATATAACGGAGAATGCAGAGAGCGTTGATAAAAATTCAATTTCACGAGAATGTTGCGAAACGTGAATCGGACAAGATTAGAAAACTCTCGTTTCCCTCATCTCTCTTTATATCTCTGATACATGGACCATTAGGAAAACAGATAGGCCGCATGCTGCTTGCGAATCTTGAATAGACCAACACCTCGATTCTCCAAGAAATATCCCCCCCCCCCAAAATCTTCCAACATCGCATTCCTCGAATACTGGTATTTTTAGCCACATCATCCAAAGAGAGAAAAATATGTGTAGATTAATGATTCAATGAACATCAGATGTTAGAAGAGGAACCGCTCTTAGTTGGGCTGGGTGACCAATGAATTGATGGAGACCTTTGGTGACGCTGTGCACGACAGATAACGCGCTGCTGTAAGACATGCCATAGAGCAAAGGGAAGTCAACTAGAATAATCTTCTTATTCGCAGCATCTTGCCAGACGTTTTGTGATTCATGAAAACTATTCTAGTTTGCCACCGCTTGCTGTATAGCACGTCTGACGATATCATGCCATAGGTCGTGGCTGCCTCTTAAGCACACAGACTCATTAAAGCTCTTTCCCCTCAGCTCATTGGTGACATCAGTGGAACGTTTTGGAGGTCGTCCTCCCGCCATATGTTATTCCCTGAAGTATCAACAATTCTGTATTGTTCTCTCTCTGGTTGATGTAGCCAAAAATGAAAGCATTCGAAAGAATACTATAACGGAGAGTCGGTTTTGGGGACGTACTTCTTGGAGCTTTTATACTTCATATAATTAAAGTTACTTAAATGTATATTTTCATTGTTTCGTGTGGGGTATAGGTGTACTTCTTTGATCTTTTTAAAGTCATTAAAATGTAGAAATACATAGCACAGTAATTTATATAGATATATGGAATAAATAGTTAGTATGTTATTATCTCGGAAGGTGGCTCTGCAAGAGTCTCTGTAAGACATGTTGAAAATTAATCTCAAAATTCTTTTTTGTATTACAAATAATCTATTTATATCAGTTGCTTGGCCCCATATGGCAATGTTACAAATTAGGACTGGGGATACGAATGCATAATACATATTAATTAAATAGGTTTGGTGAAAGTTTGCTTTTAAAGTTAGAAAGGCAAAATTTTCAGTCTATTGCAAACATTATTGATATTTTCCCCAAAGTCTAGTTTATAGTCGACCATAGTACCAAGGAACTTTGTGCTAATACTTGATTTTATTATCGTGTTGTTCACGTTAAATTCAAATTCACTAGGACAATTGTATTTTGATTTGAATTCAATGATAACTGTTTTACTTATATTATTTATCAAGTGATTATTCGTACACCATTGGTTGAAATTAGTTATGACAGAAATAACTTTTTCATTGAGTTTCATATATGATTTTGCTGTGACAGCGATTGTAGTATCGTTTACGTACATAAACACCTTGCCATTCTGGATATAGGACGGCAGGTCATTTATGTACAACAGAAACAACAATGGACCTAGGACCCCGCCTTGAGGAGTTCCTAATTTTGTTTCGTAACTATCAGAATATTCTGAATCGATTTTAACTTTTAATCGCCTATTTTTTACATATGATATTATCCACTGATTTACAGAGCCCCGAATACCCGTTTTATCAATTTTTTCTTTTAAAAATACGGGGTTGATTGTTTCAAACGCCCTCGAAAAGCCAAAAAATATTCCAAGGACGTAATTTTTGTTGTCGATATTTTCATGGATATATTGAATTTAATCTACAGAAGCAGTTTCTATAGAATAGTTCTCGCGAAATCCGTGCTGGCAGGGTGTTAATATATTATAATTTTTTAAATACTTAATAATATTCTCGTATACAGCTCTTTTTATAATTTTTGAGAAACTGCTTAACAAACAGATTCCCCTGTAGTTTTCTAAGAATAGTGGGTCGCCTTTTTTAAAAATAAGTACAAATAATATTATGCAATATTCTATCTAACAAATTACAACAATTTTAATAGAATCGCCTTCCCAAGCAGGGCAAGGTCGACAGCCTCTTCTAGTGCGTCCAATGCGACTATACAACGGAGAACGTACAATAAAAATCGATTTGGGTAAAAATATTCACACAACCTCCTCGGAAGTTTATGAAAGTAATTTGGTTATTTGGGGCTGAGTAAAAATAATATAAAAATATTTTTCTTTAGGAGCACTTATGATTAGTTTTAAGGTTTCTTCTAGTGATTATATATATTGAACACGTGCTGATATGAGCCGGCAGAGTAGAGTTGCTGTTGGTGGAACTACGACTTCTAACTTCAAATATTGAGATGATACTGCCTTGGCGGCAAGTGAAGATAAACTAATACACCTGTTCGACAATCTTCAATCAACAAGCTCTGAGAACGATTAAAGTGTAATTTGTCTAAAATCGAGAATTATGATTGCAAACCGAGCAGATTAAAAGCAGCCAAACACATTAAGGGTGGATCAGTGTGAATGTGTGATATACTTTGGAGCCCCTGTTACCAATATCGGCAACTGCCAATATAAGATATAACGGAGAATGCAGAGAGAAGTGATAAAAATTCAATTTTACGAGAATGTTGCGAAACGTGAATCGGACAAGATTAGAAAACTCTCGTTTCCCTCATCTCTCTTTATATCTCTGATACATGGACCATTAGGAAAACAGATAGGCCGCATGCTGCTTGCGAATCTTGAATAGACCAACACCTCGAT
The DNA here is from genome assembly GCA_936432065.2 of Rutpela maculata. Taxonomy (NCBI): domain Eukaryota; kingdom Metazoa; phylum Arthropoda; class Insecta; order Coleoptera; family Cerambycidae; genus Rutpela; species Rutpela maculata. The sequence goes on along the minus strand of OW386290.2, from coordinate 67,007,486 downwards.
TCTCCAAGAAATATCCCCCCCCCCCCCCAAAAATCTTCCAACATCGCATTCCTCGAATACTGGTATTTTTAGCCACATCATCCAAAGAGAGAAAAATATGTGTAGATTAATGATTCAACGAACATCAGATGTTAGAAGAGGAACCGCTCTTGGTTGGGCTGGGTGACCAATGAATTGATGGAGAAATTTGGTGACGTTGTGCACGACAGATAACGCGCTGCTGTAAGATATGCCATAGAGTAAAGGGAAGTCAACTAGAATAATCTTCTTATTGAAACTATTCTATGAAACTATTCTAGTTTGCCACCGCTTGCAAAGTATTCGAGAGAATACTATATTGGAAAGTCGGTTTTGGGAACGTATTTCTTGGAGAATTGAGGTATTAGTGCAAGGGGCTGTCTAGAGAATTCGCAGCAAATGTCTCCTTGAAAGCATCAATACTCCGTCTCCTGATTCACTAACGGTTCTTATCTCAGAGCTGTAAGGAAATATTAAGAAAACTAGGGCGTTAATAAGTCGGATCTTTGTCACGTCAAATTTGGGTACACTGACAAGTTTCCGATATTGCCATCTGTATTCTTCGCTGAATCTCACATTCACAGTCGCCAGTATTGCCCACAAGGATTCCAAGATATACCATCTTGTTCACTACAACATATTCTTAATGTGTTTGGGTGAACAATCATAATTTTAATTTTTCTGTCATTTACACTTAGACCATAATCAGACGCCTGCCAACAGGTGTATGAGCTTGATCCTTGCTGCAACCAAGGAGTTTATCATCTACAAATATTAAGTTAGAAAACTTGGTTCCGCCTATAGCTACTCAACCGCGCCAGTCCTCCAGCGCACGTCATATCTGTTCACTATAGATATTAAAGAGGATTGGTGGTATAATACAGCCCTCTCTGACGCCTTTGCCGGCTTCACATTTATCGGAGTTAGTGTTGGCTACTTTTACCAATACATAAAAGATTATTTTGTTGTAAAGGCATACACTTGTACGTTGTACGTTGTGAATTGTAATAACTCATTAAAAAAAATTATGTAAATATTTCCCAATTATTTTTGTCCAGGTATACTTTTTGATTCTCGTTAACCTAATCAATATTTATCACTAACTCAAATTATGTATTTGATCTAGTTTTTTTAGAGTTGATGGCTATCTTGATTAGATGATACCACTGTCCCTTTCTTTCCAAATTGAATTACCATCTCTTCCAACAAACACTGTAATCAATAATTACGTAATTACTAATAATGTGGAAACAAATCCGAAAAATGGCACTTATTGAACTTATTTTATTAAGAACGTTATACCAAAACATCTTTTCCAATTTATCCTTCTGGAATTTTATCAAAACAGTTTATCAGTATAGTTGGATCTATTTCTTATTCATATTATCTTGATGATATCTTGACTGACAGCAAACGTCTGTCATGGCACATTAAATGTTCTGGTTGGACTTCTTTATTGTATAACACGCCTGACAGCAACACGCAATCTATAGACGTTGCCTGTTAACCATCGGGCTTGACTAAGGCTCTTTCCCATCAACTCATTGGTAACATGAGCTAAGCGTTCCAATTGCCTCCACTTCGATTGATCTGACAAAAAATTACAGGATGTAAGAGAATATGATGCAGAAAAGTCATTATGGAGAACGTATGTCTTAGAAAATTGAGCTGTTGGTGCGAAGCTGCCCAGGAAAATCATAACACGCGTAAAGAACGTTGAGTAAACTAGAACGTCAGCTTTACCTTTATGGATTTCGTGATATTGTCTGTTGTGCCAAATTTTGCACATCTGTCTTGTTGTCAACTTTGCTATCTTTATTCTTCATCTAATCGCAAATTCGTAGTTGTCAGTATTATCAATAGGCACGACATAGTATACTACCCAATTTACTATCTCAAACTCACCTATCCTTACATGGTATTGATTGACTAAGGCCTCATAATGCAGGGAAATTAGCCAAAAAAAGGAAGAAATCTGGCCAAAATTAGTAAAAATCTGAATTTTTGCGTTCTTTGAGATGTTCCAAACCCAAAAATCACAAGATGGCTTACCCAAGATATTGAAGGTTAAAGTTTTTGCAAATACCTCTCGTCCTATGCATCGGATGCCCATGAGGTCAATATGAAATTGTAGAGAATTAAATTATCTACACGTTGTCTTTTTATTTTTACCCCCCTATTCGAGATATTCAAGGTCAAAGTTTCAAAAACATGTTTTTTCGTGAATATTTCGCGCCAAAAAAAAATCAGATAGCAATCAAGTTAACATGAAAGTTGTAAAGAATTCAATTACGCCTGAGCAGAAATTCAGATTTTTTACTAATTTTGTCCAGATCAAATGCTAATTTCCATGGACTATCAATCACAACTTTTGTCTTGTTGTAATTCTACACCTAAATCGTACTCAGAGCTTATTATTTGAAGATTATTTAGCAGGTATATGAGCTGATCTGCACTTGCTGCAGCTAAGGTGATGAAAATATTTTTCGAGAAATCTAAATTATTTAGGTTCTAATTTCAATTTATATGATGTGATTTAATAGAGTTAAATACCTATAAAACTGTGACTTGTCGAACTCAAATAATATTACATAAAATGTCTTTTGAACACGAAAGAACTCCGTTCTCCCCTAGTCATCAAATTTCGTAGTCATACAAACTGGTTAGACGCAAAGAACGTTTAATATAAACTACTCCAGATACGTCATGTTGTGAAAGACATATGGACTTATTATATTGTGTAAATCCACGGACATAATGTTTGCAGAGGAAGACGGTAAAAATTACAACTAACTATAATGATGGTTTTAATAATTCATAACCTACTAGCAAGCGGCATTTGTCTGAGACAGAGGTAAGTATGTGATTAAATGGATTTTTATGTGATTTGAGGGTAATAAACTCAGTTAACTCTATTGACAAGATTTCTATCCCAAAATAAGATCAAGCAATTAAAAATACAGATTGCTGGGAAATTGGAAGGTTTGATTGATTGTTTTCATTTTTCTCGAATATCAAATTACGATTATATAAATTATGAAAAAATTATTATTGATTATTTCCCTCATAAATTATTATAGACTATATCAATGACATTTCGTGATTTTTAGATTTCAACCAATTACAACAGTTTTACACTGAATAAACGCGAGCTAGCTTTTACCAATATTTGACAGCGATACAATTACGAGTAGTTTTCAAATGCGTATAATTGATTTAATTTACCCTCAATTGGATTCAAAACAAGATAAAACATTACAAATTCAAGAATTATTATATTAGTTTATAATTACCATGTACCAACGGTGTATTTATGCAGTTTTACAAAAATATTTTTAATATCATACTGACAAACTGTCAGATTTACAATCACAATCGTCTAACAAAAATCAAATAAGCTCTAGCTCGTCCGTTTCCATGGTTACGAAACAAAAGTTGTTTATAAAACGCGTCGTCGTCGATTAATGAATAAGGAAGTATGTTTTCCTATGATTTTTACTTAACATATATTAAAAAAACCGCTGCTCAAGGAATCACTACTTCCACATTCAGATTTTCTGTCCAACTCACTCAAAACGAAATAATTTGTATGTGGAAATAATTGTTTATAGAACTTTAATAATATATTATTTGAAATCTTCTACCTCAAAAACCCAAGAAACGATACCCCACATCGGTAGTGCGGTGGAGGTGGTGATATGTCTACAAGCGTTGGGCCCGGCAAAGCCCAGGACGTCCCCGGCGTCGGCGACGTCGTGAAGCGACATCGGCGGCTGGGGGACGAAATGGCCTTGGGGCCCACCGGTGTATACTAAATCTGCCTGGGGCAGCATCCCCTGGGCAGAGTGAAGCTCTGGCCGGGGGGAGAAAGGATTATTTAAACCCTGCGGTGGATTGCCGCTGGGCGCCAAATAATCCGTTCTGGGGTTGTTTCCGTTGGGCGCCAAAAAATCCGTCCCGGAGTTGTTTCCGTTGGGCGCCAAATAATCCGCCCTGGAGTTGTTTCCATTGGGCGCCAAAAGTGAAGTCCAGCGGTTGTTGCCGCTGGGCGCCAAGAATGAAGTGCAGCCGCTTGGGGCTGCCCCGATAGTGTGAGGCACTGAATTTTGTGGGTCGACGTCGCCAGAGGCGTGCAATCCACCTCCAAGGACGTCCTCCCACGGGTGGTGAATCAACGCCGTGTTAGTTAGGTCCTTGGGATCCATGTTCGATTCCCCCTGTAGATGTGTACTCATTATTTTACCTGGCGACACAGTCAGGCCAAATGACTGTGTGCACCGAACCCTAGTCTGGAAACGGAGGTACTAAACGGCTGAAGGCTGTTTATGCTATAGTCCCTCCGTCTGTCTGTCCCTATCAAATTTAGATGGTGGTGAAGCCGTCTGAATTTACTAACGCGGTTCGTCTGTCGTTCGCGAGCTAGACAGACTTGGAAGAAAACCACTTAGATCTCAACACCTGTGAGGGTGTCGCCCAGTGGTGAATTCGCCCTTGTCTGCCGAATTTACAACCGTCGAGGTACGCTTCCACTCGGGGCACAGACGTCAAGGTTGTTGTTAGTGACGTCGGTGAGCCCGGAGTGAAATCACCTGGGTATATGCACCCCTCAAGTCGGGTGAGGCTGGAGGAGAGGTTTCGTGGATCCTGGTTTCTTTTACAGGTGTGAGACGGACGGCAAATACCGTGGAGGACGGTATGGGCTAACACGAGAACTCCAGAGGACCAACCCCTACGAACATGGAGTTCGAAGAGAGGGACGACCAAGTAGCCCGCCTCATGGCTGAAAACGCAGCACTGAGGGCGCAGCTTGCTGAAGTAAACAACAAGATGTCCCAGATGAGGGCCGACATGGCCAAACAACTGGAAGCTCAACGTGCCCAGTACGTGGAGCAAAAAGCCAGAAACGAGGTGCAAGGGGCCCAGCTAACAGAGCTGCTGGCAGCCATGAGAACCCTCCAGGCCGTCCAAGCGCAGCCCCAGGCCCAAGCGCAGCCCCAGGCCCAAGCGCAGCCCCAGGCCCAAGCCCAGGCCCAGGCCCTGGCCCAACCCCAGGCCCAGCCCCAGGCGACCCCAGCGGTGCAACCAGCACCTAAAGAGGCCCCCAAACGGAAAGCCGACGCCGACACAGACAGTGAAGGCGAATTCACCCTTGTCACCAAGACAAGGGCGAAGAAGGCGGCAAACCAGGAGTCCCAGGTGCAAACCAGCACCCAAGAGGCCCCAAGCACCAGCCAGGCCAACCAAAGGGCCCCCAGACCAGAAACTACCGGGGCAGACAAGACGGCCAAGATCCCACCAGTGATCCTCCGCAAGGCGGAGACATGGTCGGCTGTCCGGCAGAGGCTGGACGAGACAGGCGTCAAATTTACCAAGGCCAGGACCGTGCGAGAGGGGATCGCCATCGAGCCCCAAACGCCCGAAGACTACAGGCGTATGACGAGGATGTTCGCGCAGGAAAAGCGCGAATACCACACATACGCCCTGCCCGAAGACAGACTACTGAGGGTAGTCATCAGAGGTATCCCAAGCGGAGTAACCCCTGACGAGGTCAAGGAGGACCTCCAAACCCAGGGCTTCGCACCAGTCTCCGTCCACAGGATGACATCAAGGAGGACAAAACAAGAGATCCCCCTGATGTTGGTTCAGGTCCCCAACAGTGAGGAGAAAATCCTATCGGTGAACCGCTGCTGTTCACTGGTGGTCCGCACTGAGAGGCAGAAAGCCGCCCTGGCAATCGCACAGTGTCACCGCTGTCAGCGATTCGGCCATGCCCAGGGAAGATGCACCGCACAGGCCAAGTGTGTGAAGTGCGCTGAACCACACCACTCCGGGGACTGCGAGAAGCCCCGAAATGTACCGGCGAAGTGTGCCAACTGCCAGGGGGCACATCCAGCCAGTTACAGAGGGTGCACCAAGTACCCCAAGAAGACGGCGGTGGCGAAACCAGCCCCCGCAGCCAAGCCAACCCACTCCAGTGCTGCCCCTAAAAAGGCAACACCCACAACTGGAGGCCTGAGCTACGCCAGGGTAGCTCAGGGCAAGGCAGGGAAGGGACAGAACCCAGGCCCAGCCCTCAGGCAGCAGGCACCCGCTGAGGCCCAAAACCTCACCGCGGTGCTTGCACAAATGCAACAGATGTGCTCAGCAATGAGCGCATTTTTTGCACAAATGCCAGCATTTACTAATGTATAATGTTGTTTCAGGTCAAACCAGGGTTCCTGCAGGTCGCATCGTGGAATGTCAACGGACTGCGAGAGAGAAAACTCGAGGTAGAGGAACTCCTCGCCAGGGGTGACATAGACATCATGGCACTGCAGGAAACGAAGCTGCGACCAGACCAGGCTATCAACTTCCCAGGCTACCACGTATACAGGAAGGACTGGACCGGGCCATACAGACGAGTGATGAGAGGAGTAGCCCTGCTAGTGAAGACGAGCATCGCACACCACCCGATCCTACTCCCAGAGACGGAGAACCTGCAGGCCACAGCCATAGAAGTGTCCACGGCACGAAATGGCGACATCAGAGTGGTCTCCTGCTACCAGCCACCCAACAACATGCTGCTAGATGCAGACCTGGACTTGGTTCTTCCCCCAGGAACCCAGACGGTTGCCATCGGCGACTTCAACGCCAAGTCCCCGGAATGGCACAGTAGGATTACAAACACTCGAGACGAGAGCTACTGCGATTCCTGGGACGACACGATGGCAACCTGCTGGTCCTTGGCCCGGAGGGACCGACCCATGACAATGGTGTTGGGAGGCCGGACGTCCTGGACATTGCGATGCTGAAGGAGATCCCCCTCGAAGCCGAAATCACTGCCATGATGGATGGTTCCACCGATCACAGCCCCATTCTCCTAGAACTAGGAGAAAAGGAAGGTGAGAACACGACAACGTTCATCAAAAGGAGGACGGACTGGGAAGTGTTCCGTGCAGAACTGCAGAGGAACATCGCACACATTCCCAGACTCGAAACCGAGGCAGACGTGGAGAGGGCCATCACCTCCCTGGAGGACCAGATCCAGGCGGCACTAAGGGTAAGTACCACCGAGACGGAAACAAGGCGAGCACCAGCTCCCCTGGCCAACCTCCCAGAGGAAACCAGGCAGCTGATAAGGGACAGACGAAGTGCCAAGAGACGGGCTCAGAGAACCCGACTCCCGGAGGACAGGAGACACTACAACACCCTGAGCCGGAGAGTCAAGGCCGCCCTTGAGGAACACAGACAAGAAGGGTGGCAACGCCACCTGGAATCCCTGGACTCACAGGACAGGAGCATCTGGACCACCCAACGGGCCCTGCGAAACCGGCGGACTCCCATGCCCCCGATCCACGGAGAGAATGGTGTTGTCTACACTCGCCAGGAAAAAGCCGAGGCTTTTGCCGACAGCTTGGAACTGCAGTGTAGGGAAAACCAACTCGATGATGAGGACGAGGACTGGGAGGACGACGTGAGGCGCAGGGTACGTAGGATGAACCGCCTGCCAGATGAAGACCACATCCCCCCGACCACCCCCGAGGAGGTCAAGGAGATCCTAAGGAGCCTAAAACCCAGGAAAGCTCCAGGATGTGATGGCATTGGGAACATCGCCCTCAAGAAGCTGCCCCGGAAAGGAGTAGCGGCGATGGTCAACATCATCAACGCAATGTTGAGGTTGAGACACTTCCCTTCCAGGTGAAAAAAGGCCGACGTCATAGTCATCCCAAAGCCAGGTAAGAACCTAATGTTTCCTTCCTCTTACAGGCCAATCAGTCTACTCCCAGCGATGAGTAAGGTAGCCGAACGAGTCATACTCAAGAGGATAGCCGAGAAGACAGAAGAGCTGGAAGTCCTCCCAGACGAGCAGTTCGCCTTCAGGACAGGGCACTCCACCGAACTCCAAGTGCTCCGCCTCACCGAGGAGGTCACAAAGGGGTTCAATCAACGACAGGTCACGGCAGCGCTGTTCCTGGACGTTGCCAAAGCCTTCGACAGGGTCTGGCACGACGGTCTCCTAGCCAAAATGATGAGTATGGGTTACCCCATTGCACTCGTCAAGCTAGTGAGATCGTATCTCCACAGGAGACAGATGAGGGTGAAGATCGTGGACAGGGTGTCCACGTACAGAACAATGGAGGCAGGAGTCCCCCAAAGCTCAGTGCTGTCCCCCCACTTGTTCTCCATCTTCACATCCGATCTACCCCGGACGGAGAGGACCTCCATGGCCCTCTACGCCGATGACACAGCCCTGACTGCCAGATCCTGGAGTGCCAGGCTAGCCACCAGAAACCTCCAGGAGGCGGCCACCCTCCTAGAGGACTGGTGCAACAGATGGAAGGTAGCCGTCAACGCCGAGAAGAGCAAGGCGGTACTCTTCAAGAAGGTAAGAAAACAAAACCCCACAGGTCACGTTTCCATGTTTGGTGAGGACATCCAATGGCACGACTCCGCCAACTACCTTGGCGTGGTCATGGACAAAGGCCTAACATGGAGACTGAACACGGAGGCCATCGTCAAGAAGGCCAGGAGGACGAGAGCCCTAATCTACCCGATGACGGGTAGACAGAGCAGACTAAACCTGAGGAACAAGCTCACGCTTATCAGGTCCCTCGTCCGGCCTCAGCTGACGTATGCTTCGGTAGCTTGGGGCTACCAAGCAAAGAGCTACCTCCATCAGATCCAGAGAGTGGAGAACGTCGCCCTCAGAATGGCAGTCGACGCACCCTGGTTCATCCGCAACGAGGACATCTACAGGGACCTGGAATACACCCCGGTCACTGAGATCATCAAGCAGAGAGCCAAAAAGATGTACGCCCTTGCCGAGGAGCATGGGAACCCACTAGTCAGGGAGGCAACTGACTATGACCCAGCAGATGCTCCGAGGCACAAGCGGCCGAAGGTGCAGCTCCTGGATAACGGGTGAGTATGAGAAGCATACCACCAACCGACGATCCACCCCCACGGAAGAGACATGACGATACCCAACCACCCACCCAAGACCCTGCGGGTACCGGACAAACAACCGTCCAGTACCTGTAGTCCCCCTAGCTCCAGGCAGACCAAAAATGCTACCAAAGCAGTTAGGTCTGCCCTTCCTCGAGCTACACAGCTCATCCTTACCCTACCGATGATCCGGATGACAGGATGCCTCTTGGCACCTTGTGTACCGGCAGTCACTCCCGCCACAAACCCAAAACACCCAACAGACCGATGACTACCCCCCGGGGGGCAAACAAGCTGGCGAAGAGCAGAAGACGAAGAAAGAAGAACGCCAGAAGAGGCCTTAGCCAGCAAGGTCCAACGAGCCAGGACCCAGGGAGGTGGACCGAAATCGTCTGCACCGCTCACAATTGTGAGTGGGGCCGACGTAAAGTAAGTTCGCCCGCCCTGCACGAGGCTGGTCCCCGGTCTACAGCGATGTACTGGGGTAAAGGGCAATAGTCCTGCCCGGCCCCAGACATCCGAGACCGACATCTTTAGCCAAGAATATTGGCGGCCGTGAAGCGATGTGGGAAATTTCTAATATGCAAATATTTTATTACAGGGTGGTTTTTATTGTTTGTGTGAAATTTTGCTGATGGCTTGCTATCCCCTCTGGGGTGTATGTTCCCTGCTCGGCTGACGGCCTGGGCATAGATAAGGGAGGTTAGGATTAAATTGTTTGACACAAATTAATCCGATTATTTTTTTTTAAATTTTTCCTGGGCCTGGGGCCTTGGGCCCGATGACACGCCCCTCTCGAGATTCGATGTGTGGTGTAAGTGTGCAATAATTGTTTAAGTTCTATTTATTTAACGGTTTTTTTTTTCCAACAACATTACAAGGTAGATTGAGGACAAGGATTGGTTACTTACATACTAACATAGGATTAGAAAAATGAACAGGTTTAGGAAAAATGAACTTAAAACTAGGCTTCTTGTCTTCGCCACTTGTCGGCTCAGCGCAGCGCGTTCGTGGACCGGACAATGAGCTTGCTTAAATTTACGTAACGCACTAAAATTTACTTATTATAATTTGTCTCTGTCGTGGTTCGGTTGATGAGTTTTTAGGTTTAGGCACTTGACTTTTTGGGGTAGTAAAGCTTGGTTACTTGGATCGGGAGTGTCTTTTCACTAGGGGATTTTTTATCGTTTAAAGGAACGTTCATGCGTGGATTTCGGGGGGGGAAGTTGTGTGCCCATGGCTTTTGGTGGTGGCACTGATTTGGACTTTCAAGTTGGGATTGTCTCTGTCAGTTTAGACTTATATGGCGCGACGCCTTTTACTTACTGCGCTCCCTCGGCGTCGGAATCACTATCCGCATTTCCCTCTTCGAAGACGTCCCGGGGTAACCTAGCCTCAGGTAGTGGCCGCAAGTCATCGATGTGGATGGGCCATGTATGGTCCCCTTTCTCGACCTCATAGACCCCGTCGCCCAAGACCGCAGTGACGGTGTGTGGACCGGACCACGTGCGTCCAAACTCCCGGCGCTCATTGTCGTGTGTCCTCGTCAAAACCCTTTGCCCCACTTCGAGTTGTACAGCGGCCGTCCTCGGCTCTGGGAATAAATCGCGCTGTATTATCACTTGTCGGCGCTGTGCCCTCTCAATCCGTTCCTCCCTGGCCTGAGGGGTGTTATTAATGGGTACCTGTTGTTCTGGGTGTCGCCAAGACCCTGGGAGGGCGAGATCAGCGCCAAGGAGTGCCTCTGAAGAAGACATCCCCGTGGCGTGATTTTGTCTGCGTCTAAGTGAGAATAGGATCTCATGGACCCGACCATCCCACGACGTGTTGGGAGCCCGCATTATCTGTGCCCTGAGGGCTTTTTTCAACTCCTGGTTGCGCCTTTCGACTGGATTCGCACGCTGATGGAACACAGGGCTCGTGTAGTGTTGTATGTGAAGCCGGTCGGTGAAGCGCACCCAAGCTTCGCTGGAAAACTGATGTACGTTGTCGGTAATGATATTCTCGGCATAACCCCACCGCGTAAAGACTTGTTCTAAGCAGTTCGTAAAGTCTTTCGTGGTGGAGGTTGGCGTGGGGAACGCTTCCACCCACTTGCTGAACAGATCCGACACAACTATTAGGAATCGGTTACCGCTTAGGGTCTCTGGGTAGGGCCCCATCTGGTCAGTGCTGATGCACTGCCAGGGCCTCGTGGGTGGCCGTGGACGCTGCGGTGCTGCTGGCTGCCTGGCGCTCGCCTTGGTCGAGGCGCAGATCAAGCAGTAGCGCACATGCGTTTTTACTTGTCGCCAGAGGCCTACCCAGAAGTACAGTTGGCTGATTTGCCGATATGTCTCGTCTCGTCCCGGGTGCTCCGCCAGCACGGAGTCGTGGTAAGCCACAATGACTCTCTGTTGGAGCGGCTCCGGGACGAGGAGTAGTTTTTGGTCGGTCTCAATATTGTAGAGAAGCCCGTCTTCCACGAGGAACTTCCGGACTTGCGCCCAGTTCCCTCTCTCGCCCGCCATATACTGGTGCCAGTGGACGACCATGGTTTGACAATGCAGGTCCCCCAGCTGAGCGGCCCGGATGGCCTCGAAAAGGGTGCCCTCTCCCGCGTCTATGATGTCTAAATGGGCACTGTCCTCAGGTGACGGTGGCAGCAGACGCTCCTCATCCACCACCTCGGTGATGGCTCGCTCTGCGTCAGCCGGATAGCGCGACAGCATATCCGGCAGCTGAATGTCTTTGCCTGGGCAGTGCACCACATCAAACGTGAACTCCTGCAGGAGTAGGGCCCATCTGGTTAGCTTGGCTCGCTCGTCCTTGTATCGGGACAACCAGCTGAGGGCTTTGCTGTCTGTGATAAGGGTGAACCTTTGGTCGTCAAGGTGATGTCGGTAGCGTTTACACGAGTATACGACGGCGAGGACTTCCTGCTCGTTAATATGGTAACGCCGCTCCGTGGCATTAAATTTCGCGCTGGAGCAGGAGATAATCTTGCGATTTCCCTCTGCATCCAGCTGAAACAATACGCACCCCATGCCCACGGAGCTGGCGTCGGTCTGTAAGTAGTATCTCTCCCCTTGCACTGGCCGGTGCAGTTTCAATGGCTGCGCCAGGGCGTCTTTCAACTGATAAAACGCTGTCTCTGCTTCCGGGGTCCACTGGAACCTCTTTTGTCCCGTGAGGTCCGTCAGTGGAGCGGCCAGGATGGCGAAGTCTCGCACGTACTCCCTTAGCCACCCTGCCGTCCCTAGTAAGCCTCGCAGCTCCTTCATAGTCTTAGGTTTGGGGTAGTCCCTCGTCTGCAAGACGTGGCGCTCGGTGGGCTCGTTGTGTCTCGCCGTAATCCTGTGCCCGAGGTAATCCAAAGCCTCGGCACCGAAAACACATTTGTCCAGCGCGCACCGGAGCCCATGAACTCGCAGACGCTCTAGCACCATTTGTAAGTGTACTAGATGCTCGTCGTGATTATCTGAGAACACTATAATGTCATCAAGGTACACTTTCACAAAGCTGTCCACCATGCCTGATAGCACTTCTGCCATCAGCTTTGTGAAAGTGCCCGGCGCTCCCTGTAGGCCGAAAGGCATAACAGTGAATTCATATGTAGCTCCCTCTGGGGTGCTGAATGCCGTGAGGGGAATACTCTCCGCAGCCATCGGTATCTGCCAATACCCGCTGCGGAGATCTAGGCTGGAGAATACCTGGGCTTCACCCAGTTCCCGGATCGTCTCCCTCACTGGCGGTAGTTGAGCCACTTCGTCTTCCGTAATGCTGTTCAGCTGGCGGTAATCGACGCAAAAACGGGGTGTGCCGTTCTTTTTTGTGACGATTACCACCGGCGAACTATACTGGCTGTGGCTACGTCTCACTACCCCAGAGGCCAGCATTTTCGTGACTTCCTCTTGAATCACCTTTCTCTTGGCCTGTGAAAATTGTGTGCGCCGGATTTTAAATGGCCTGTCGGTCTTTAGTTTAATCCTATGCGTGCATAGTTTTGTAGTTGGTTGCCTCCTCTCTTCTGAGAAAACGTCGGCAAATCGGTTTACCGCCTGCTGGTATCTCTCTCGTTCTCCTTGGGGCGCTTGACTTTCTCCCAAGACCACTGGCCCGTGTTCCCTCTCTGAGGGTGCACTCTGATCGTACCAGAACACGCTGTGTCTGGACACGGCACCAAAGTACGTGCAGCGGTTTGGAAAGTCTAAGACTTCGTGCGCCATCCAATCACGCCCCAGGATGATGTCTTCTGACATGTCCTTCAGGAGATGCAGGGCCACTCGCGAAGTGGCCTCCCCTACCAGCAAGTCGGCAGTGATCTGCCCTGCCGTTTCCACAGCGCTATTGGCGTCAGCTAGCTGGACCGTGAGGTTCGAGGGCTGAATGTGAGTGCCTTGCACCAGGTCCTGTCTCACGAATGAGTGACTGGCCCCGCTGTCGAGGAGGGCCAGGACCCGTTGGTGCGGCGTCCGTAGGACTACACTCAGCCTCGGTGGTCTGGTGTTGCCAGCTGACGTATGATGCAGGCTACTGACCTGCATCATTGGTGCGTTTATGCACATCTGTGGAAGGTGGCGGGGCGAGGCGCAGCGTTGTACTCGCCCCTCACCTAGTTTCCCGCTGTCTCGCGGATTTCTCTTTCCCTGCGCTCGGCCTCAGTGCGATGGGGTGGTCGCATGGGCCCTTCGTCGTGGCCTTGTGTGGCCGCAACTGTGTTGAGTTGTGTTCGTGTCCCTGTTTCCCTTGGCGGGGGACGGGGTCTGTCCATTCCCGGGTGCCTGGGGCAATCCCGGTGAATATGCCAGCCCCCGCAGTGTCGGCAAGGGGTGGCTGGGCCTTCGCCCCTCTCGACATTCGCCCTGGGGTTGGTCATCGGCCTGTCTCGAGGCGGGTTTGTTTGCCGCACCTCAGTGACCGGCTGTGCCGCTACAGAAAGATGTACGCCCTTGCCGAGGAGCATGGGAACCCACTAGTCAGGGAGGCAACTGACTATGACCCAGCAGATGCTCCGAGGCACAAGCGGCCGAAGGTGCAGCTCCTGGATAACGGGTGAGTATGAGAAGCATACCACCAACCGACGATTCACCCCCACGGAAGAGACATGACGATACCCAACCACCCACCCAAGACCCTGCGGGTACCGGACAAACAACCGTCCAGTACCTGTAGTCCCCCTAGCTCCGGGCAGACCAAAAATGCTAACAAAGCAGTTAGGTCTGCCCTTCCTCGAGCTACACAGCTCATCCTTACCTTACCGATGATCCGGATGACAGGATGCCTCTTGGCATCTTGTGTACCGGCAGTCACTCCCGCCACAAACCCAAAACACCCAACAGACCGATGACTACCCCCCGGGGGGCAAACAAGCTGGCGAAAAACAGAAGACGAAGAAAGAAGAACGCCAGAAGAGGCCTTAGTCAGCAAGGTCCAACGAGCCAGGACCCAGGGAGGTGGACCGAAATCGTCTGCACCGCTCACAATTGTGAGTGGGGCCGACGTAAAGTAAGTTCGCCCGCCCTGCACGAGGCTGGTCCCCGGTCTACAGCGATGTACTGGGGTAAAGGGCAATAGTCCTGCCCGGCCCCAGACATCCGAGACCGACATCTTTAGCCAAGAATATTGGCGGCCGTGAAGCGATGTGGGAAATTTCTAATATGCAAATATTTTATTACAGGGTGGTTTTTATTGTTTGTGTGAAATTTTGCTGATGGCTTGCTATCCCCTCTGGGGTGTATGTTCCCTGCTCGGCTGACGGCCTGGGCATAGATAAGGGAGGTTAGGATTAAATTGTTTGACACAATTTAATCCGATTATTTTTTTTTAAATTTTTCCTGGGCCTGGGGCCTTGGGCCCGATGACAGATAGGGGGTGGTAGTGGGGGGTGGATGAAGTAAAAAAAATATTTTGGAGTTTCTGGTTCTTGTACACACACTAAATCACAATTATTTTTTCATCCCCTTTAATAATGAGGTGGGGGTGGTAATGGGGGTGGCTAATGCCAATTTTTTTTTTGAGACATTAGCTTGTCTTGTATATACTAAATACCAATTTTGTGGACTCCTACCTGCTTGATTTACCTAATTACCCCAAATTTACCCCAATTTACCCCCCAACCCTTCGATGGAACAAGATGAAAATATAATCTAGTTTTAGATCTCGTTAAAGTACATGTGTGTACCAAATTTCAAGTCAATATCTCAAACGGTTCCAGAGTAAACGTGCGCACAAAAAAAAGTTAGACAGACAGACAGAAATTTTTTTTTTCGCTCAAACTTAAAATCTCGACGTTTCATGACATTCTAAGCCTATTTGAACAATAAAAATTTTTAAAAATTTTTTTGTCGTTACTATACTTCCACTGGATGTGGAAGTAAAATGTGTGTATTTATAAATATAAACCTAAGTATAAAAGTACGTAAGGAATTTGTTCATTTGGGAAATAATCTTGACATATACCCCTCGAGCTCTAAATCTTATCTCACAAACTGCGGGTAGCTATATTTTTCAAAAAATTTTGCTTTTAGGAAAATGTTATCGACTTAATAATTTACACAATACGTGAATTATTTATTAAGGCTAGGATTTTGCAGAGTGAGAGAGAAATATGCGTTTATTTTCGGTTTATTATAAATATTTAAAAAATCATAAATGGTATAATCTTTAAAATAATTTCAGATACTTCCCATTGCTCTAAGGAATACAACCATATATAGTTTTTATCATTAATTTTGTATATAGGCAAATGCCATACTAATAATGAAATTAGGCACTATTTTCATTGACAAACTACTATATTTAAATATAACAGAAATTTATAATAAAAAATATATATAGTTGTATTCATTAGATCAATAGCAAGTATCTAAAGCAGTTTTAAGATTATACTATGTGTAGTTTTTTCAATATTTACAAGAAATCGAAAATAAACGCATATTTCCCTCTCATTCTGTAAAATCCTAGCCTTAAGTCTCGAACATTTTCTAAGCAAAATTGTACAAAAAAGCTACTTGCGGTTTATCCAATAAAATTCAGAGCTCTCGGGATTTAACCTATGAATAATTTTCTCCAACAAATGGAACGCAGACGTTAGTTTTGGTTCCACTTCATCATTTTTTTGCATCCAAAAATGTACAGATTATGTAGGTAGGATCAAAATGTAATTTTGCGAAAATCATGTTCTGCACAATTCTCTGGTATTTTCGAGATCGAATTTATTTTCATATCTTTCCCCACATTAGTAGGACAATTTGAGTAAAGCCCAGTACTAAATTAGTAAACTAATAGTGGATGACCCACCCCCGCAAACGGCCAAACGGAGGTTAACGCGTATTATAATAGTTTGAGGGACTCTTACTTGGTGATCCCCCATTTTTGAGAATGCTGAACACAGTGGTAGTGGCAGAATTTCTCGTTGGATTGGTGATCCACCCCCGTATGCGGGCAAAAACCATCCCCAAATGGAGGTTAACGTCTATTAAAATAGTTGGAAGGACTCTTACTTGGTGATCCTCCGTTTTCGAGGATGTTGAACACTGCGTTGATGGTGAAATTCCCCTTCGGGGTGATCCACCCCCGTAAATGGCCAATATCAACCCTCCAAAGGGGTGAGAGTGCATTCTCAGTGTGCTCAGCATACCCCCGGGCAAAATTGAAATAATAAATTTATCTATTTATTTTTTTATTTTAAATTTATTTTTTACGTTCTTTGAACTCATTATGAAAATGCGAAGGAGTATTTTTTGCCATTGAGGGGGTGAACGGGTGTCAAGCTCTCGATTCGTGATCCGCTCCGTGTTCGGCATGCTCGAAAATGGGAGGGAAACCTTTTTGTCCAGTGATATGATGAGAGCGCTCTCTCACTCCTTTGGAGGATGGTTATTGACCGTAAGGGGGTGAGCGGTTGTCAGGTACGCGTTCCAGGGTTCTACCCATAATTGTCATGCTCGAAAATGGTGGATCAATAAGTTAGATTCCGGGAAACATGATCAATACGCGTTTGACCACGTTTGAGAATGGTTTTTGGGCGTTTGTGGAGGCGAGTCACCCCAATGAGAAATTTTGCCACCACCACGGTGTTCAGCATCCTCGAAAACGGGGGGAGAACTACTTTGGTTGCATCAGACAATAGTCAGATTTTTCGGGTCTTTTTCCGACTCACACAATCCCCTATAAATATTATGACCTAATAGTAGGTCGAATAGAAATGATTCTGACTAAATCGTCGCCCGTATCGCAAACGGGCTTATCTCATTTTTCAACGTTTTACTGTAGAGCAATTTTAATGATCCGTTGGATATGTTTTGCATTGTTGGAAAAAGCTAATGCAACTATTTAATCCAATTTCAACTGCAAACTGTAGCAGAACATCAATAAGTCTTAGATTTTATACCATGATCTGAAAGTCGGTGGTAGGAATATTTTTTTTTCAAAAAAATTGAGATGCCCCCTTATGTCATTCCAAAAGTTTATTCCTGTTTTAAGATCATTTGAGATACTCCCCCGATGAACAAAGATATAATTAATTAATCATAGTGTTATGTTTCATTTGGGATTTACAAAAATGTTTCATTGTACTTAAAACATTTATTTATACCCACAAAATACAAAATTTATTTAAATTAAACCCTCTTTTACAACATTTTTTTTATTTATTGAATGTATTCACACAAAATAAATTAATATTAATTAAGAGAACTTAATTTATACTTATACAAAAAGAAAAATATGAACACGAAAATCAATGCGGCAGAGAACGGCAATACTGCTTGTATTCCGGTAGCTTTATTGGAGGTTTATCTCCACTACAAAGTGTCATGAAATCTGTAAATATATATTTTTTTAGAGTTTGATTGTACTGTAATTTAATGGTGCCACTGGCCCCTCCAAAAAATGTAATATATGCCGCTTCAACGTTATGGAGCGATAATTTGCTTCTAAATGGCTTGTTTTAAAATACAGTTTTGTCATCTGCTCTCTGATTACTCGAAATTCGACCATTTGTGTCCAATTTAAGTCATTTCCCAAGTCATCTTGACGTACAGTCAATATCTTCAAATTTTGAGAGAGCAATTTAAAATGACACTGAAACATTGAGGTTATCTTATTTAATACTACATTCGAGTGAATTACAAATAACGCCCCTTTGCATGGACTTGCACAGTAAAGAAATCTTATCATAGTTGTTGCAAACAGACCTATTTTAAGTTCCGCCTCTTTGCCGTAATATATTTTTAAGTTATTTGAAATAGGTCTGTGGATCCTACATCAATTCAACGAAAACTATCGCGAATACAGATATGCCTATTTGCCACAATTTAGAATACTCCAAGTTAACTCCTTTGACAGGCCTAACTCATTTTTAGCAATTTCTGAGTTACCCACTTTGCGGTACGGGCGACGAAATGTTTGTTTAGCACTGTATTGGTCTTCGAGGGAATTACAAGTAAATGACGGTGCAAGAAAATTATCAGATATGACCAGAAAAAAATCACCAGGTGAGGAAATATATCCCTAACTGAAATTAAAAAAATCATCAACATTTAATGCCAATTTCATGTTAACCTTAAGGATAGCAAATAATTGACTTGTTTCTCTTTTGAATCGTGTAAATAAGAAATAAACATTATATAACAATATCTTAAAGGTTCCGGTAATTAGCAATCATAAAATAGCATTTTTAACGCCGAGAGTGTAATTAAATTAATATAACAATAATAATATTAAACCTTCTTTATTTCAAGTAATAAATAATAAATAAATACATGAATGTACTTCTTATGATATGGGAATGCAAGGCGAAGTTTAGCCAAAGGGCTTCTATTACACTTAACCTTGCATAATGTGAACATATAATCTGATACAGTAAACCCAAGAAATAATTACTGCAAAATTGACCTATACATATATTAGAAAAATGAAACATGCTTAAAGTGGGCATATTCAAGATTTAGAGATCCGATAAAGAAATACCTATTATCTTTGTTTATAAGTTTTTTCTTCATACACATATTACTAAAGAAACTATAGGAATACTTGAGAGCGATTTAGTGGATTGTGTGAGTCGGAAATAAACTCGAAAATACCCGACTATTGCCTGATGCAACGAAAATAGTTCTCTCCCCCGTTTTCGAGGATGCTGAACACCGTGGTGGTGATAGAATTTCTCGTTGACCCACCTCCGCAAACCGCCAAAAACCATCCCCAAACGGAGGGTTCAAACGCGTATTAATAATATTTCACGGAATCTAACTTATTGATCCCCCATTTTCGAGCATGCCAATTACGGGGACGCGTGCCGGACACCTTCCCAACGGCCAGTAATCACCCTTCAAAGGGGTGAGAGAACGCTCTCATCATACCATTGGGCAAAAAGACTTTCCTCCCATTTTCGAGCATGCCCAACACGGAGAGGACCACGAATCGAGTGCTTCACACCCGTTCACCTCCTCAATGGCAAGAAATACCCTTTCAATAAAAATATTTTATATAATATATTATAAATAAATAAATTAGATATTTCAATTATTATATAAACATATTTTTCCCAAAAAATATGTACAAAAAATATACATTCATCTTTTTTCAGCTCCACAGTAAATTAAGATGACTACTTTGTTGACGAGATCGAGGTGACATCTTAATGTTTTTTTCCTGTGTAGTATTGCCCAAGGGTATACTGAGAATGCACTCTCACCTCTTTGGAGGATTGTTATTGGCCATTTACGGGGATGGGTTACCCCGGGGAGGACTTCCACCATCACCACGGTGTTCAGCATCCTCGAAAACGGGGAATCACCAAGTAAGAGTCCCTCAAACAATGGGGAACTGGCCCATTTTTTTAAATTTCATTAAAGTGTGTATTTATGTATAAAAACACGCCACACAGAATATCAGCTCTTAAATCGCAGTACTTACTTTGCAATAAATAATTAAAGCTGAAATCTCCGCCACTCCTCACGAAAAGCACTGTGACGTCACCGGGTGAAAACTAGTCTCGCGTGGTGTCCAACAGATGGCGTACTTTAGCCGAGCGGTTACGTCTTCACCCTAATTAATAGACTGGGTGGCGGTTGGCTTTGAGACTTCCGTATATTCGGTCATAAGTCTTTTGTTTTTTATGTTAGAGAAAAAATAAAAAAAAGTCGGAAAGCTCAATCAATCCTCTTTACGTAAGCTGTCTACAAATTTTTCGAAAAAAACGATAATTATCGAGATATTCGAGGAAATGTAGGAAATTACACGTTTTCCAATAAGGTGTATGTAAATTTTAAAAAAATAATTTTTCTCAGAAACCTTTGTATCGAAAGGCCGAGATTAACGAAGCGTCAAAGTAGTACATGATATTAAGTGAACATCGTGTATGAGATCCATTTTAGTTAATTACTGATTAATTACGGTGACAATATGGAGAAACTTTACCGAAAAAAAAAAAGTCTCAAATCCTGCCCCCTCTAATTCCTGCATTTTTGTCGGAATTCAAAAAATAAAAAAGCAAATTGTAGCAAATTTAATTCCATTTAAATTAGCTAGAGTAGTCTTTTGACGTAGGAGCCAAGATTAAAAAGTTGACAACTGTAGAAACTCAAAATTTGCGATTTTTTGCCGTACATGGCCGACATTTCAGTAGTTATTTCCGAAACAAACAAAAAAAAAATCAAAATTCTGATGGTAGCAAAAAATTCGTAGTGGAAAATACTCGTTTGATCTTATTTTTTATTTGGAGCCAACTCTCACTGTTTCGGAGATATCTGCGAAAAATAGCAAAAAACAGCTTACATTTCGGTGCCGAAAAAATTGCAAAAACATGCAATCTTGACACGTTCATATTTTTCGAAAAACACCATTGAGACGGCCGTACGATGTCACGACGTAAAGAGTAAGTCTTCCAGCTAAAACTGATTGTAAATTGCACGGCGAAATTCGAAAATTCGGCTCGGCACGTACGAATCAAAAGTAGCATTTTGTGACATTTCAGTATATTGAAGATGTTTTTCTAACGAATTTTAGGTTAGGTTGTGTTCAGTGCTAGTGGGTGAGGTATACGGCGACAATTGGGTATATACTGCATTTTGTGAATACGCGATGCCGCTTGGCACAATCATAGTTATAACATACGAGAATGATTTCCGATGGGGAGCCACAAAAAATTTCCCTTAGAATTCAAAATGGCTCCCATTTAATAATAGTACCCCGAAACACATAAATCTTATACATTACCGTATTTTTTCGCGTTTGGTATCATTTTCGAATATTTTCGGCTTGTGGAACACGACATGAAGTCAAAATAAATGAAAGACATACAATGTAGGAATAACAAATAACTGATTAATTAATTTTTTTTTTAATATTGAATATAAACTCAAAACTTTTCATTATTTATAGACTAGTAGATGGTGACAGAAAATCAGAACTGATAGCCTACCGTCTGCAAGTAATTTAGTCCGACCCTGTACCGACTTTGGCATTATTCTTTCAGGTTAGATTTTCTAGAGCGTCTACTCTTTATAGTTGACCGTCTGCCGATGTTTTTGAAAAATATTTATGATCTACATAAAAAGAACTTTGATTTGAACTCAGGTTTGTACATGTACCTCATGAGGTAAGAAACGTAGGAATTTTGGGCGTCGCGACGGGCGTCTGCTCTACGTTTGCGTTCAAATACTGACGTCTGCCACACAAAATAAAGATTGTTTTCCCAGTGAATTGTCACGTTTTTAAGAAGCATGCACCCAATGAGGTAACTTTAGCGAGTTTTTTCGCCTTTTTGACAAGCTCTAATAATGAGAAGTTGACCATTGAGCTCCGGCAGACGGTCGGTTTTTTGCTACATATATGTGGTACTTTTACTACAAAAACTCAAACCTTTTGTACCCGATGAGGTAACTTATGTGCCTCTTGGCCGTAGGTCTATAATGGTCTATAGTTTAAGATGAACTATAGGTTCTCGTACATGTGCGCATCGTCTGCAAATTGAATAATTGCGTATTTAAACCAGTAGTCTTTCTTTGTACCAAGTTGCAGATGGTAGATAGTTGTTTTTGGTACATATCCCAAACGGAGAGATATCAAACGGATTTCGACAAATTTGGACACTTTATTGTGACTCTCGTACATGTGGGCAATGTCTGCAAATTAAATAATTGCATATTTGAACCAATAATCTTTCTTCATACCAAGTTGCAGACAGTAAATAATTGGTAAAAGTTACCCTCATTTTTTTACACAAATACGTTCGGCGGCAAGTACTTTGTACACGTTTAATATATCTGCAAATAATCCTATATCGAAGCTCTATTTTTAAATCATGATTTCTTTTTAGCTGCAGACGGTAGACGATTGTTCAAAATTGTAAAAAAAAATAACATGTTGACATGCGCACGATATGGTGATGTGCATATCGTAAACGTCTGCGCCTTTCCCCTACCCGTTTTCATGAACCAGAATCATCATTTTGTACTGTTTGCAGACGGTAAATAATCATTTTTTTTTACGAAAATTTGATACATTTTCGAGTACCCTGTATAAAGTTTGGTGCATGACAAGACTGTCTGCAAATGTCCGACCCTGTACCGACTTTGGCATTATTCTTTCAGGTTAGATTTTCTAGAGCGTCTACTCTTTATAGTTGACCGTCTGCCGATGTTTTTGAAAAATATTTATGATCTACATAAAAAGAACTTTGATTTGAACTCAGGTTTGTACATGTACCTCATGAGGTAAGAAACGTAGGAATTTTGGGCGTCGCGACGGGCGTCTGCTCTACGTTTGCGTTCAAATACTGACGTCTGCCACACAAAATAAAGATTGTTTTCCCAGTGAATTGTCACGTTTTTAAGAAGCATGCACCCAATGAGGTAACTTTAGCGAGTTTTTTCGCCTTTTTGACAAGCTCTAATAATGAGAAGTTGACCATTGAGCTCCGGCAGACGGTCGGTTTTTTGCTACATATATGTGGTACTTTTACTACAAAAACTCAAACCTTTTGTACCCGATGAGGTAACTTATGTGCCTCTTGGCCGTAGGTCTATAATGGTCTATAGTTTAAGATGAACTATAGGTTCTCGTACATGTGCGCATCGTCTGCAAATTGAATAATTGCGTATTTAAACCAGTAGTCTTTCTTTGTACCAAGTTGCAGACGGTAGATAGTTGTTTTTGGTACATATCCCAAACGGAGAGATATCAAACGGATTTCGACAAATTTGGACACTTTATTGTGACTCTCGTACATGTGGGCAATGTCTGCAAATTAAATAATTGCATATTTGAACCAATAATCTTTCTTCATACCAAGTTGCAGACAGTAAATAATTGGTAAAAGTTACCCTCATTTTTTTACACAAATACGTTCGGCGGCAAGTACTTTGTACACGTTCAATATATCTGCAAATAATCCTATATCGAAGCTCTATTTTTAAATCATGATTTCTTTTTAGCTGCAGACGGTAGACGATTGTTCAAAATTGTAAAAAAAAATAACATGTTGACATGCGCACGATATGGTGATGTGCATATCGTAAACGTCTGCGCCTTTCCCCTACCCGTTTTCATGAACCAGAATCATCATTTTGTACTGTTTGCAGACGGTAAATAATCATTTTTTTTTACGAAAATTTGATACATTTTCGAGTACCCTGTATAAAGTTTGGTGCATGACAAGACTGTCTGCAAATGCGCTTCCGACATATTTTTATTCCTTTAATTTCGAATTATGAATTTTGCAGACGGTAATTTATTAGTTGAAAATATTGTTTTTTTATGCAAACCGGAAATCGTGTCCTACATCCCGTGCATGCGTGCAAACCTCGAAAGTACCCCAAATTGAGCTTTAATATATACATAATACTGACCAAATTACTTGCAGACGGTAGGCTATCAGTTCTGATTTTCTGTCACCATCTACTAGTCTATTACGTTAAGTTAAATTTGTAACTGTAATATCATGTCCCGACACAGTATTTAATTCTCTTACTGTCCACGGCATGTAGTGCACATTAATGTGCAAGGAATGCCTACCGAAGCGCAACTGCATCTATTAGTGCAGCCCTGCTTACACCCACACTTTAATAGTTCCCTACAGGCTTCCCATATGGCAGGTTGGCTAGTCCATTGTCCGGTCCACACTTTTTCTTCCTGTGTCCAGCCCCAGTTAACTGGAGATGGTAATTCTTCAATAACATTGGCTGCTTAACCCCATATATGGCCGGTTTGGTAAGCCGCACGAAGTGTATGCAGCTTTAGTGCATCTGCATGCAGTAGGCGGCAGGGAAGGCAATGGTCTACTATTGGTTGTAAATAATACTTTTCTTTACTCATTTATAGTGTCTAGCTGAATATCTGCACCGTACATAATCATAGTAAATTTTTCCAAAAGTATTCTCACATTCTCTTCTAATGCTGGTAGAGGGTTAGAAATTGCTGTAAAGGCAGAAGTGTCCTCGGGGAAAGTTTTCCATGCATTCCAAGCTGACCGCTTGCCTTTCATATTGAATGCCGACACTGTGTCGCAACTGGTAAAACCATGAAATCCACGAAGGGACTGCCTTCTCGTCCCCAATTTCCCGGCAATACGATGTATGTCTCATGTTTTTTCCGACGTCGAATTGGATCCATAGTTCGGTTAACCCGCGAGACTTCAGTGTATGAAAAAATAAAATGGCTAGCACAACCACATCTGTGTCTGTTGTACACACCCTTTTAGCCCCGTGGCGTGCCATATCATGTACATGCAAGATCAGACGACCATCAGCATCTTCCATTTTCTCACATGATGCATCAGCTATAGATGTTCCTTCAGTCATAGACCCTACAATTTTACTGTTGACGTAGTTTGTCTTATTTCTTACTAGTTGGTACTCTTTTCCAGCGCGAAGAGATATGAGCTGGGGAAAATGAGCTTCAATTCTTTCCCACAATCGGGATGTATGGCTTAGCAATCGATCATCTTTCGCAAGGAATTGATTGAGTCTATCCTCATATATTTTTGTAAGATCTCGCATTCTGAAAATATAGTCGGCTGTTTCTGTCTCAAGTTTGTGTTGAATATAAGAAACAAGTTCAGCAAATGCAATGCCCTCACATATTCTTTTACTCTCGTCCGTATCATGTCGGCATCTTGAAGGATTTAAATGCTTGTTCAAACATTGTTTATGGTATTTTACCTCTTGCGAAATAAAATCTCTGCTATCAAGTGAAACTAAAATATCGGGAGAAACTACCGCCTTGAGTTGAGTTTCCATGTCAAATGTCTTCACCTGATGTAATGGTTGATTCCACAGTAATCCACAGATTTCCTCGCCGACACAAACAACATATATTTTCAAAAGTATTGAGTGGTGGTATCACTGATCGCGTGAAATAACTTTTGTTTTCTCCACTAGAAGCTGAAGTTGACGCTATGGGCAATGAATCTGGTTCGCTAGATTTTTTTTAGCCCTTTCTCGAGCTCTCTCAAGCTTGGTACTGTTATATTGTAGAGCATATGATTTATGCCACTTTGCTTCTCGTGAGACAAATCTTGAAAAAACTCCACTTCCTTCGTTTAAAACCGTTAAATTTACACTCCGGAACGATTCTCCCAAACGATGAAATTCCTCCAAATTGTTTGCTAGAGTACCATAACCCTCATTTCGCTATGCGATGTTTTTGTTGCGACATGGATTTATAATAGGTTCTCCTGTTTCGCATTGGCACAAACAGCATTTTATCCTGTCTATGATTTTAAACTGTAACTAGTGCCTCAACAGCCGCCACTTTCAATTTTTTTTGTACTTTCAGAGGATTTTGAGTTAAATATCCGCAACAAATAGATTGTATAATTTTGGGTCTTATTTTTGTATTTAAATGATATATTTATAGAACAATAATCTTTTACACATGAATTTGCCTGCAATAGGTGCTAGAGGATCTTACTTTCCTACATATTTTCGAACAACTGAACAACTCTGTGGGATATACGCGTGCGCGATTGTCATGACGACGGTGCGTGTATGGCGTTAGGATAACCTACAGGGTGTCCCTTCGTCATAGTTAATTAAGCATTTCCATCAAAAGTCTACAAAAAACACTTTGCAGTATTTTTTTAAACGACAAATGGACTAAATAAGAAACGTCGCAAAATACATGTACTGTACCTGTAATCTTCACAAAAAATTGTAACAATTGCTGAATGATAAGCATTA
The DNA here is from genome assembly GCA_936432065.2 of Rutpela maculata. NCBI lineage: Eukaryota > Metazoa > Arthropoda > Insecta > Coleoptera > Cerambycidae > Rutpela > Rutpela maculata. The sequence continues at coordinate 66,981,378 of OW386290.2, read as the reverse complement.
AGTTTATGTTTTATATACGTGTTAAGTTTACTCAATTAAAATAACAAATCTGATAAGAGAAAGCAACGTAATATTCATGTGAATAAATTATATAAAATTTAGATAAATTCACTAGAACCGTCCCTGTTTTTTTGTAATATGGCAAATCAAACTTAGGTATCTTGATCCTTAACTCAAAAATAGTCAAAAACGATACCAAACTCGAAATAATACGGTACCATAAAATTTATTATAAGACTGTTATTTTTCAAATCAGCCGCCATTTTGAATCCTAAGGGAAATTTTGGGTAGCTCCCCTTCGGAATTTATTTTCCAACATCTAATCTAACACCGTGCCAAGTGACATCGCGTGTTCATTGAATGAAGTATCGTTTCACGTACCGCGGCCACTACAAATGCGCATGCGCATGCGGAATTGTCAAAACCAAAGCAGAATCGGTGTCGCTTGACACCGTCATCCGACTTTCACCCTCTGACGTCACGTTTCAGGAGTGGGTAAAATCCGGCAGATTTTAATCGCTTATATTTCTGGAGGAATTTTCAATTTTTTGTTGTCTATGGGGTTTTTAATGATGTATGTTTACGATTTTGCGTATTTTAATTCAATTTTATTTTTTGGGCAAGTTCCCTATCATCCTCGTGATTCCCCACACCAAGTAAGAGTCCTTCAAACAATTATAATATGCGTTTGACCCCGTTTGGAGATGGTTTTTGGCCGTTTGCGGGAGTGGGTCACCCAATGAGAAATTCTGCCACCACTACGGTGTTCAGCATCCTCGAAAACTGGGGGGGGGGGGGGGGGAATTTTTCTGGTTGCATCAGACAATAGTCTCGAGTTTTCGTCAGACTCATAAAATCCACTATACTTGAGAGAGATTATAACAATTATGAATTTAATTAAATGTTGTCGGAATTCTTCTTCTAAGATCGTGGCAGGCGTTTTGTGATTCACTAATTAATCAGTTCGACCTCCATCTGCTGCTTGGCACGTCTCATAGCATCACACCATATTTCCCCGTTTCCTGACTTACGATCATCAGCTCCTTGCTGACATCAGTACAAATGCCTCGTCGCCTCTTGTCATCTGGTCTTTCCTAATCTATCCACCGCTCTATAATATCCTCTCTCTGCTTGATGTGACCAAAAACATAGGGGATTTGGAAGAATATAATGCTTTGGGTGACGTATTTCTTGGAGTATCCAGCTGTTCTGTTCGTATGATGGGTGTCTAGTGAATTCATAACAAAGGAAACTGGTTTTAAATTCGCAATCATGCGAAATTTTACACTGAACACTTTTAACACTAAGATCAGTCGCACACATACATACTTCATTTGTGTCAGACATGTTTGTGGAGCGACAATTATCTCAACATATTTTCTACATGAGTTCGCGTACTTCAACTACGGTTTTGTCGATTTCAAGCTCATCAATGTCAATTGAAGACAGTATTTCGTTCTTGCAAATAATATGGAAAAAATGTAAAAGATCCTACCACCTTGCGTCTGAAGGACAAAACAAGAATTTATTTATTAAGAGCGTCGCACGCAGCCTCTGTAACTTTTGGCGATTTGTCCACTTTCAGGGTGGTTCATTATAACTTCTGGAATGTGACTTAAAGCTGCGGTTCTGTAAACAAAAATACGAAATGAACAATTTCTACTTATCTTAAATTGCTACCTGGTACTCTCCAATGTATTTGTTCCCATTGATGCACTTTCTTCTGATACATAGGATGTTTCAAAGTTAAATGTACATATATCACCTGTGGATAGACGACATTTCGGTGGTTAGAAATCACTCATCATTAATGTATGTTCCGTCCTTTTTTGGTGAGAGACAAGACGTTTCATTGACTTTGACCAAATCTTTCTTTAGTCATAACTTTTGTTTTACTTAACAGCACGCCATACATATCAAAATTGAAGTCCAGAAGTCTTTATAAAAAACTGACAATACCTATCTAATATCTGAAAATCAAAATTTTGTAACTAAGTTTCGATATTTGAGAGGAAGGGAAAAAAATTCAACAAAATAGTATACTTTTTCGTCTACGTATCTTATTCAACAAGTTTGCTATACATCCAATTTCAAAAAAATTCGAGACAGAGCTTATACAAAGTGGTTCAAAAGCTATAGCCAAAGAAATTTTTGGCTAAAATCAACAAAAAGTTCTGTATCTCACTAAAGAAGGACAATGGATACATTACGATGGATGATTTGGAACCACCAAGGTGTCCTCTGTCTGCAAGTGTCATAATTACATTTAAGTTTGACATACCCTATATAACTTATTATTATCACTTTTAGAGTTTACCTCGATAGTTTCTGTGTTGGAATCGAGGTCCTGAATAGACGTGAGGAACTATGTGAATTTCCCTAAAATCAATTATTGATTCGACCCACAAAATCGCACGAGGTATTAACCTTAAAGGTAAGAGTTCAATAAAAAATCTTGGGCAGTTTGTAAAAATTTCAGATCAAAGAGAATCAGATTATTTTGTTGCTTTTGTTAAATTCCATAACAGACACCTCTGACTGTATTTAACACGTTCGCAGACGATTGCACATTAGTAGTGAGAGTTGAAAACGCACCACATTTCTATTTGCTGTTTAGAAATGCCGGAAACTTTGAATACGGAACCCTCAAAGACATATTTAATGGTTAATGACCTTAAAAACTACCATTTTGTGCTGAAGAATGTATACATTTTTTTCCTTATTGAAGAGGCCCATGTTTTATTTCTAAATTACCTTCAAAATTTTCTCTGTGATTTTCTATTACTAGATTCAATTTAATTACAACCATCGGGTTTTCTGAGTTCCTATAATAAAACTTGCGTTGATGGTATCTGATGGTACCAATGAGCCGATAGAACAGTGCCTTGTTGTGGCCGATAGATGGCGAGTGCTGTCAGACGTGCCATACATGAAGGGGTAACCAACTAATGCATGGGTCACCATACGTTTGCTAAGACGTTGTGAATAAGCAGAAGAGAAAGATGATACATTAGTCCGTTTGTCTTTTTTAGAAGGTAGTACAATGTTAGATATCTTTCATGATTTTGAAATTGTTAAGGATTTATGGCAAGAATGGAAAAGGGTTTTTTAATTGTTATATAAATACAGAAGTCCAGGAATTTTGTACGAACTTGTGGTTATATTTAGATTTTATTTTTTTTTAATGCATAAAACGTCAGAATAATTAAAACGATTTAAGTGAATATTGTCACCTTTTCATAATGAACAGCATTTGCTGGTAGTGATTAAGAAATATCATACAACATATCACCCGTAGTGCCTAAACTAAAATGTAACACCTACTACAGGTTGGAGTAGTACTGTTTTAAAAGTAAAATAATGTTCACAGAGAATAAAACACTGAAAACTTTACTTGAAGGACAGGTTTGTCGACCATGTTGACATCATCGGAAGAGTCCTGAAATGAAATAGTTTTAACCGTCTTATTCCTAAGTGGTACTCATTATAACTTATCAGAAAAATCAATCACATCACGGGTAAATTTCTAAAATTGCAACTGCAAAGCTTTTTAAACAAAAAACGCATTTTTTAAAATCTTGCAAACACATTGGGTCGCAAAGCCAGATTATATTTAAAATTATCCTCTGTATATTTAGAATTCAATGGAAAAAATTTGTTTTATTTCTATCTCGATGTATAATGCTTTATGTTACGTTTACATCGTACCTCAAATAGTGTATTTGAAATTGATTAAATAAGTGATACGACGCCTACCTACGTCGTGAAAGCTTTGAAACGACGATGTATTCCATCAAACAAATTCATTCTTTAAGATACAAAAAAAAACAAATAAAAAATGGATAATGTTCATGATTCTAATTCACTAAACCAAATTTATTACTGAAGGTCATGTGAATGGTCAATTTAAAGTGTAAAAAATAAACAAAAGATATTACGTTTTTTATTGCTTGCTGAGTTGGCAGGATAAACAGTTTCATTATAATGCAATATGTAATTACTCGTGTACTTTTTATTAGGTTATATAACTGCCCTTTCACAATAATGTTACTGTTACGATATATTATCACTATGATTTAGAATATCGATAGGATCATATCCAAAAATGAAACGCGGTTTTGTGGTTTGCAGGATTCTGGTGTTACAGACTTTTCATTACAAGTGGATCTCAATTATTATATTGTTTCTACTTAAAAGTCAGCGTAGAGGTGTTTTGACTATACACATATTTCGATTCTAGTTAGGCAACGTTCACCGTAGTTAGTCTTTAGATCAGTGGCCGGCGGCCGGGAAAACATAAAGACTTTCTAGTGGTTTATATATCAGTGTATACGCAGAAGCTACGCAATTTATGGCGAGGATTGCGTAGTGGATATAACATCCTTCGCAGGGGATGTAAAGCATTTGGTACCTTATCTATTAAATGTTAGTTAAATTAGACTACTTTCCTAAAGAGGGGAGGTTCAACAAAATTTCCAGATTGGAGTAGCTGTCTCCTGGCGTCAGTAAGAGTGGAAATGGACCGACGGTTATTAACTAAATAAGAAAAAAAATTGATTTGTTAACATGTTTTTAAGTTAGATGCGGTAGGATAGGTTTGCATAGAGTTGCGGCATGCCCTTCTATGTAAATATGTAACTAAAAAAGTACAAGTAATTCTAACATTAATTTCATATTTATTTGCTTGTGTAAAAATATTTCATTCGTAAAAATTTAGCAACACGTCAACTTCCACATGGCGCTGACCTAATGATTTAATAATAAATCAAAGGCAATATTGCGAGTACTATTACTACTATTAATTTAGCAATATTTAACTATCATTTTCCTTTTTCCTTATTTCATTAATTACACCGTCCTCTCGATTGCAGTTAAATGCGCCATACTTCAAACTGTTAGTACTATTTTCGAATATTAAACCAATGTGGAAAACGTTATCGTCGATTCCTGCCGCAAATCCCAGTAGTGCACTTCGTAGATTCGTAATGCCAATTAAATATTTTATTTTTTATATACTGAATAGGGTGGTCCTTAGCTGTACTTGACGATATTTTTTTCTTACAACTTTTTCGGCTTCACCCCCCCCCCCAAGTTGTTCCAATTACTTAAAAAATGAAATATACAAAATTTCAACTCGATCGGATGACTCTAGAAATGTTATATATACATAATTAGAAGAAAATTTGTTTTTATAAAACGTCATTTCTTTGCATTTTTCTCATAAATTTAATAGTTGATTGGGAATAATGAAGCTTTGGTTGGCGTAAACCGGCACCAGAACATTCATATTCTGGTTGAAATGCTAGGATACACGTTTTGTGTCCCATGGATTAATCGAATTAGCTTCCCTTTATTATAAGGGATGTCTTATAGCAACACGGCATCTGCCGCGGTTGTCTACTAGGCGTACGTCCTCAACAAACTCTTTTTCATTGATCGTTTTTTAAGTACAACGATTCCCTGCGATATTTCCATCTGCTGCAGCTGAGGCTCGAACTCAGTAGAGATAACAACGACTAACCAAGTTGTTGCACTCAATCGCGGTCTAGGCCGTTGCTACAGTTTCGTTAACTCGTTAACTCGCTAAAACATCTGAACTAAAAAAACTAAACATCCATACTCCAACAAGGATCCATACTCTAACAAGGAACCCGTGGTCTCGATGCTAACACGACTAACGATTTCGACACCCAAAAGTCTCTTTTTAAAAAATTATTAAATTCAAAAATTTATTTTTTATAAAAATGTTTTAAGTACAATGTATGTATTTAATCTAAGAAAGCTAGTTACAGACTGAATCTAAAACAATGCAAAATAGGAAAGAAGGCACAGCGCCTTATCTTCTAAGTATCAGGTTACAACTGCTGATGCTGGAAAACATAGTCGTCCCCTTATAATTTAAATGGGGGGTCGATACATAATTCCTCCCCTCGAAGATTCAACTACGGAGTGCAGCGAGGAAGTTGAACGTTTGGTGGGATGGCTTCTGGTCGATTTCCCTCGATGTCTTCATTATGTTTACTTCGTCTGGCTAATATACATTTTTTATATGAAAAATATGAGATGATTAAAATAACCATAACATAGAGGAGTACTGTCCATGTACTGGGAATATTGGAGATTCCAATTTCGTCATAAGATATTTGGGGTTGATTTTCAATTATTTGTTTTTGAATATCCTGTAGTTCGTCTAGGTTGATATTCTTTAAGTGGATGGTAAAGTTTTGGTTTGGTGTAGGATTTTCCTCTTGGTCTAGTTCTGGGAAAAATATCGGCTCGTTTTGATTTATGGCTTGCTGTTTATTGCTGATCTTCTCTCGGGTGCTAATTATTTCGCACCCTATTGGGATGTTGATTAAATAGGTACCAATTAACTTTTGGACCTCTTCTTGTTGTTTACATTTCATGGTGATTGCCTGCTTGCTGGGAAATATACCAATCCATTGTGTCGATTCTTCTAGTTGCTTGATTACGGCTCTTGTAGTTTTGATCTGGGTTCTTTGACAGCTTGCGGTGTTCTTCATATCCAGGAGTTGTATTTCACAAGGGCTGTCTTCGTCGATTTCTTTTATGTCAAGTTTCTTACAAGCATAATATTGTGGTGCCATTTTGGTGCATATGTCACTTTCGAATGTAAAGTACAATTTGTCTTTTAGCAAATATCTATTATTTGGAATTATTGCCTTGAATTGACTCTGACTATACACAGGAATTGGGTACAGGTGATAATAATTAAAGGTTTCAGGGTACATGATTGGTAAACGAAGTAAGTAGGTGATTTTATTATTAAGGATATAACATTCAATTTCTATTAATTTTTCTATTAGTAGGGTATTTTCTAGTGTTATTTCAAAGGGCAATTGTCCCGGTTGTATATTTTTTTTCAATTTTAATAGTTCTTTGAACAGATCGACAGTTTTTATTATACTTGGGTGCATGATATTTAATCTGGTGAACGTAATTGAATTTTCTATATCTTGGAGAATAGAGTTAATTATTTCATACATATTTATAATTTGATTTAAAATGTCTTTCATGAAGTTAGTAGTTTTGCGTTTTAAGTCTCGTTCAGCAATGGCGGCAATCCGTTCGATTTCTGATTGTAATACTTTTTCATTATGAGATATTTGTTGAATGGTTAAATTAAATTTATTAATTATGTCTATAGAGATTGAGTTTTGTTTTGTAATGCTTGCAGCCAATTTATTTTGATTATTTTGAATTTGCCTAATGAGATTGTCATACCGTTCTCCGTCGGTGGCATCCAAATTACCAGATATTGATTTAAAAATAGAACCTAGACCGTTTATTAAACCTCTTTTGGTTCTTTGGGGATGCGGAAGAATTTCTTTTAACTTGATTTCGACCTTTTCTTCCGTCAACTTTAATATTTTAACATAGTTTGATGTATCTTGGGAGTAATTTTTATTCAAATTAATGCTATGCATAAGATTTTCTGATTGTTCATGTAGCTTATTAATTTCGGTGATAATTGGGTTTAAATCATAGTAATGGATCAAGGTGTGACTATATTCTTGTACCTTTGCCAGTCCTAGTTTAAGTGGTATTAATCCGGGGTTGTTTTCTAAGCTTTTGATTGTTATTCTCTCTTGTAATCCGAGTACAAGGGGAAATCTGAAATATAACAGTTTAGTTATTTAAAATCGTAAGTTTTCTTTAGTGGTCTTTTTAAGTTATCCATGTGGATTTTGTTTTCGGTCGATACGGTTTTTGAATTTTTGTCTACCGTTTTCATTACCGTTGGTTTATGAAATTTATTCGCGGTCTTTTGCCTTTTATGTTTTTTAATATAAGTGGTTGATTTAGACTGAAATAATTTTGGATCATCGCGATTTTGATTTAGTTTCTCTATAGTTTTTTCTTTATTTTCTATAAGGTTTTCATTTATTTTTGAGTACATTAATTTAGTCCTTTCTTTATGTTCGTTAATATAATCGTTAACGAGTATCTTTTCAATGTCCATATCGAATGGATTTTCATTATTTATGTGTCCTTTAATGATGTCTATTGGTTTTAACTTTGTTGTCGAATGAATCGAGTGGTTATACGCTAGTATTGCATAAATCATTTTCATGTGTACTGGAGTTTTTAAAAATCCTCTAGTATTTAGTAACCGTACATGCTCTATTAATGTTGAGTGTAATCTCTCTATGGGACCATTAGATTGAGGGTGATTGGGTGAACAAAAATGCAATTTTATTTTGTGCAAGTTAAGAAGTTCGGTAATAACTGAATTTTTTAAATTCTGAACCGTTATCAACGATAATTTGTTTTGGAACGCCATGATGGGAGAAAAATGTTATTAAATTGTTTACGATTTCGGTAGAACATAGTGACATTAATTTGTATGCCTGTGCATATTTCGAAAATGTATCTATGATAGTCAAAAATTTGGTTTGTTCTAAGGTAAAAGCGTCTATATGAATAATTTCAAAAGGTTGAACCGGGGTTGGTGTAATATTCATTTTCATTCTTACGGGATGCCTTTCGTATTTTCCTTGTTGACAAATTTCACAGTCGTTTATATATGTTTGAATTGAATTTTTCATTTCGGGCCAATAATATCGCTTCCTGATTTGTTGCTCGGTTTCATTTATACCACGATGGTTGCTTTTGCTTTCGTGATAATTTTTTATTATTTCCTGAACATCGTCCTTATTACTGACATCGATTAATTTTAGTTTACAATTTTTTAATTTTAGGTACGGCCATTTAAAGTTCTTACGTATAACTTCACAAAATGGTTCATACATATCAGGGTCTTCAAAATATAAATGATAAGGTGTTTTTGGCACTACATAGTTTTTGAAAAAGTTGATTATATCTTGCTCGAATTGATTTTGAGATATTTGACAATCTAGGCGTTGCTTTTTATTGAATAATATCGTCAGTTTTGGTCTAGCAGGGGAATGTAGAACCGATTTAATAATTATTTGATTTTGTCCGTAATTAACGGGTGTTTCCACGATGGGAATTTCTGCTATGGGATGGTGCTCGGCATTTGTGTGTACAGTAATATTATCATTATCGTTATCGTCCTCGGGGTTATCAGTCTCTAATCTGTGTTCATCTGGTAGTACCCGAGTGGAAATATTGTCGATTTCCGGATCTGGAGGTTCCGCGGGTTCTGGGGATTCCGAGGGTTGAGCTGAAGTGCTAGCGCCGATTTGCTCATTAAACTTGTCAATATATTCAAATATATCACTCGTCTCTTTTGCGTGTAATTCTATGCGGGATAACGCGTCTGCGTTCGTATTTAATTTACCCTTTTTATATATGATATTGTAGTCGAATTCTTCCAAATTGAAACGCCATCTTATTAATTTAGAATTTGGCTCTTTTAACGAGAATAGCCACTGTAGGGGTTTATGGTCAGTTATTATGTTAAATTTCCGTCCAAAAAGGTATGGCCGGAAGTATTTAGTAGCCCAAACGATAGCCAAAAGTTCCCTTTCTATCACGCTATAATTTTGTTCGGAATCATTCAAAGTTCGAGACGCGTACGCGACGACGTAAGTCTTTCCCAATTTGGCCCTGGGACAAAATGGCGCCAACGGCCACATTGCTCGCATCAGTGGTTAAATTGAACGGTTTTGTGAAATCAGGATAGGCTCGTTAATCAACAAATTTTTACAAACTTCAAAACAAGATAAGAATTCTTCGTCGTGGGTGATTTTTGCATTTTTCTTTAAGCATTTCGTCATCGGTTTGGTAATTTTGGCGAAATTATTTATAAATCTCCTATAATAACCCAATAGTCCCAAAAAGCCTTTAATTTGTTTAGTTGTCTTAGGGACTGGGTAATTTTGTATAGCTTTTATTTTATCCGGGTTTGGCTTAACCCCGTTCGGTGTAACAATGTGGCCTAGGTAGGCCACTTCCTTGCGTAAAAATTCTGACTTGTCTAACTGAATTTTGAAATTTGATTGTCTAAATCTATCAAAAACTGATCTTAACCTTTCTATATGTTCCTGAAGTGACGTAGAAAAAATTATTATGTCGTCTAAGTAAACTAAGCATTTTTCGTTTTGTATACCACGAAGAATATTGTCCATAATTCGCTGAAACGTCGCGGGCGCGTTTTTTAGGCCAAAAGGCATTCTTAAATACTCGTAATGCCCGTTTTCTGTGTTAAAAGCTGTTTTGGCTATGTCGCTTTCGTCCATCTCTATCTGATGAAAACCACTAGCCAAATCCAAGGTGGTAAAGTATTGACATTTACCTAACTTGTCCAATAAATCGGTAATATTGGGAAGTGGGTATCTGTCGTCGACCGTCTTTTCATTCAGTTTGCGGTAGTCCACCACTACACGCCACTTCTGTATTCCCGAAGCATCGGGTTTTTTGGGCACCACCCAAATAGGTGATGACCACGGTGAATTGCTAGGCCTTATTATATTTTGATCTAACATTTTTTTCATTTGGTTTTCTACTTCCTTTTTGTGGATGAACGGGTAACGATATGTTTTCGTATATATCGGTACTTCGTCCGTCGTATTCATTTTATGTTTAATTTGATTAGAAAAAGTTAATTTAGTGTTTTCTTGATAGAAAATATCTGAATATTCTTTACATAAATTTTCAATTTTACTTTTTTCTTCCGGGTTTAGATGGTCGGTACGAATGTTAGATAGGCTTAAGTATGATTTTGGTGTTTCATCAAAATTGTTTAAGTTTATTTCATGAATTGATTTTTTTTCGAATCTCTCAACTACTATAGGTTCGGAAAAGTCTAGAGTGATGGGATTGACCGTATTATTTAATATTGTAGTAATAGCTTCGCCATTGTTGGCGGTGGCTAAACATTCTGGTATCTCACAATTGTGAATTTTTTGATAAGGAATTATTATTTCTCCATTTTCTAGAGACGTTTTTATTTTTATTACTTGTTCGCTGCGAGGTGCGATTGATATTAAATTTAATTCGTTTTTTGTTTTATAGTAAGATAAGGTAATTTTTGTATACGGCGTTATCAATAATCCTTTGTCGAAGTTTAAGCTAGCCTGAAGTATTTTTAAATTATCCAATCCGATTAATCCGTGAAAACTATTATGAAATCTAAATAAAAAGAATTTTAAACTTGTTGGTTGTGGTAAGTTAAATAGTTTTGAAGATGGTATTAATGCACTTTCTTTGTGAGCGGATTTTTGAAAAACGGTAGAGACTATAAATGGATCATTTTGAATACAGTTAGGGTATAATTTATGAGCAAGATTAGGGTCGATAAATGATTTCGTTGAACCCGAGTCGATTAAAAATTTTAGGTTATGTTCAGGTAGTATAATATAGGGTAATTCATTAGAATTGGTGGCATTGATTGAGATAATTTCAGGGTTTACGTTTGATCGTCGACCGGTGGGTCTTGCTGAAAATTTACATTTTCTTGCTGAAGATTTATATTATCTTGCTGAAAATTTATATTATCTTGCTGAAAATTTATATTATCTTGCTGAAAATTAATATTATCTTGGTAATATGCCTCGTTTACGTCTCCGTAAGTTTCAGGAAGGTTTTGGTTGTCGTACTCGTAAACACCGCTAGAGGTTGGTTCAATTTCGTTTACTTCAGTGTTATGAAGTTCATGGGAAGCGAAATTTCTTTGAGGGGGGCGATATTGATTTGAGGTCGATGGTCCCGGTTGAGGTCGGAAATTATTCGAAGTTTGCCTCGTTAATATACTCATAGGAGTGGGGTTAGGCAGATTTTTGTATGGATTTGGCCTGAAAACGTTTTGGTTTTGGTTCCTGAATATTTGCGAATTTGTGAAAAATCTCTGCTGTGGATTGTTCACTCTAGGGTGAAATTGAATCGGTTGAGATGGGAAACTATTTTGTGGACGAAATTGATTACTCTGAGTTTGATAATTGAATGAGGGCATTTGGCCATTGAAAGGGTTTCTGGGGAAGTGGTTCATTGGTCTGCTGAAATTATTTACTGGTCTATTAAAGTTATGCATTGAATTTTGTTGATGAATGGTTGGGAATATTGGTCTTGGTTGTACAGGAGCCTGTTGTACGAAATTTTTGTTAGTCAAATTTTGATAATAGTGCGTATTATCTTCTTGAGTAATAAATTGCATCGCCTCTTTCATGTCTTTGGGGCGCATGCAACGAATAGTTGTGCCTAGAGGTTCTTTTAGCCCTGACAAGAATGTTTTTAGAGTAAGATTGTTATAGAGAGCTCGTTTTAATACTTTGGCTTCTGCTTCTTTTTCATGAATGTCTACATATGAACATATTAAATTTAATAATTGTAAGCAACGGTCGTAAAATTGTTGCGGTTTTTCGCTTGGAAGCTGTTTTAGCAAAACTAAATCTCTATTTAGACAAGCTTCGTCGCGTTGATCTGCAAAGTTTCTATATAAAGTGTCTTTTAGTTCTTGCCAAGTAGTAACACTCTGTATATTAACAACTAATTTAGCGTTATCTGTTAATTTGCCTATTAGCGAGTTTAATAAAAACACGTTATGAAAACTATCAGGGTGAGCTGTGTCGTAAAATTCTGATATAATGTTATCACAAATACTTAAATATCTATTTAATTCGTTCGGATTTCCGTCAAATTGTGGAACGCATTTTAAATACTCTGGTTTGAACTGAGTCATTTTCGTATTATTTAAGGTTAAATTAACTTCTAAATTACTTATTTCACTAGAATATTGAATGTTATTTTCTGGTTTATGTGAGGAACTAGAAGGCAAAAGAGAATTGTTATCTTCTTCGTCTGAGTCAGTTAAAGGTGATAAGCTTAAGTTTTCAAAAAGTTTTTCGAGTGACATCAAACTGTACTTACATTAATATTATTGTGACTTTGAGCATCGTTTTTCACTAACTATAAGGAGCCCTCAAATGGATGAGCGATTTTGTCTTCTCCAAATTACGAGTTCCTTGCAGAATGGGACGATGTAGTTCCAATTCTCGTGAATTATTGTTGAAAGAGTCTTGCACAGGTTTGCGATAAACTGGGTTTCCTAATGTTCGAGGAGCCACTCTGTTTTAGGCACTTTCGCGAATTTTTCACTTTTTTTTTGTCCGATAATCGATTAATCGTTGAAACGAAAATTATCTGTTCGATACACGATAATTTCGATAATCCTTAGACCGACTGCGCCACTAACGATTTCGACACCCAAAAGTCTCTTTTTAAAAAATTATTAAATTCAAAAATTTATTTTTTATAAAAATGTTTTAAGTACAATGTATGTATTTAATCTAAGAAAGCTAGTTACAGACTGAATCTAAAACAATGCAAAATAGGAAAGAAGGCACAGCGCCTTATCTTCTAAGTATCAGGTTACAACTGCTGATGCTGGGAAACATAGTCGTCCCCTTATAATTTAAATGGGGGGTCGATACATAATTCACGTAAGCACTGAACCGCTGAATAGGTTAAGTTTCTTTCAGTATTTGCCACCGGCTTTTTCATGAACCATTTTATGTTTTCCTTTTCGGTTGATGTGACCAAAAACATCATAGGATGGAAAGTTCTCGTCAGTAGGGAGATATAGCGGACCTCCGATCGGCTTCAATTGTTCGCAGTTATGGTCACATATTACTGAATTCATCGGTCACGAGTCTTCACGACGTTGCTAAAATCTTTCTATTTAGAGATTTTACTAATCAAATTATCGGCAGTAAATTGCCATTTAGCAGAAAAGTTTTAAGAGAGTTTAATTCAATTTCAGAGAAGTTAAAATGACAATTTGTAAAAGCGTTTCGTATATTATTTGCGAAATATTAATATTTTGGCAAAAAGTTTGGCTATTAACGTGTAATAAACAACATTGTTCAGAGGTAGAACCTTATATTCGAAATAGAGATGTCTATAAAAATATTTGAAAGTACAGCTAAAAGAGAAGAGAACTTTTGAGGAAAACTTCATTTTTGAATATTTGAATATTTGAATATTTGAATATTTGAATATTTGAATATTTGAATATTTGAATATTTGAATATTTGAATATTTGAATATTTGAATATTTGAATATTTGAATATTTGAATATTTGAATATTTGAATATTTGAATATTTGAATATTTGAATATTTGAATACTTATTTGAATATTTGAATATTTGAAAGTTTCCAAAATATTTTACTGAAAATTTTCATTTTTATTCGGAAACTCCCGAAAATTTCCTGGAAACGTTTATTGGAAAGTTTTCTTTACCCATCTCTGCTAATAATTCATCTAAAATGTCCCACTTTTCACGTCGCTCAGTTATTAGTCATTCAATTTCAACCAAATTTGGATCGATATCAAAGACCATTACTATATCCTTTTTGAGTAAGACAAAACTTATTTCAGTCATTGGCGTGCATTTTTATTAAGAAAACAGGTCGATTTTTCAAGAAATCATATTAGGCATTTTTTTGTTGAAAAACAATGGTTTTCGAATTACGGCCCACTTAAAATTGTCTATTTTAAACATTAAATAATCAGTAAATTGGTAACGAATTTTTTTTCGAAAGAAAGTCATTCTTTATTTTCTCTTTAAATTCATTTTTTCTACCACCCTATATCATCAATATCTTCAAATTCGGTAATCCTTATAGCCCGAATAATTTACAGGTCTGATTACCCAAAATTTTTCAATGAAAATTCGTGGCCTTCGAAATTTGAAAGTTTCGATAATATGGGATAGTGGAAAAAGTGAATTTAAAGAGAAAATGAAGAATGACTTTTTTTCGAAAAAAATTTCGTTATCAAATTATTGATTATTTAATGTGTAAAATAAGTAATTTGAAGTGGATCGTAATTCGAAAACCAAAAATCAAAATCTTGTTAAATTCTGGATATAGTGGTTCTGCAGCATTCTGATCAATAATATTGCATTAGTTCTTCAACAAAAAACTGCCTAATATAATTTCTCGAAAAATCGACCCTATTTTTCTTAATAAAAGTGTACGCCACTGACTGAAATAAGTTTTGTCTTACTCAAAAAATAAATATTAAAGATCTTTGATAAAGATCTAAATTTGGTTGAAATTGTTACCGTGAAAAGTGGGTCACACTGTATATAATCTCGATATGCTACAAAGGAGATATCTTAATATTATGCTATATAAAATTATAAAACACATACATTTCTTCCAATGAATTATTTAAAGAGGCAAACGTTTTTTATATTCGGCAATTATTCTTTTGACATGTGAAACTAAACCAATATAAAAATAAAAAAAAACATTAATTCCTACAACTCATATTTATGTCACAAGAACAAAAGATTCTAATTGCATAATACTTATAAGGTACAAAACCATAGGACAACGGTGTAGTAGTTTCCTTGTGCCAAAAGTGTATGGATCAGTTCCAACTGAAATAAAAAATCAAAAACGATATGAAATATTTAAATCAAAACTAAAAAAAATATATGTGTAATGTGATAGAATAGAAATTCATAAAAAGACAGATATAAAAAATAATTAACCGCCACTTATAATTGTTATTTGGTTAGTACATTAATAACCTTAATTAATGATAGTATACGTGTTCCATGCGGGTGTTTATTATTAGTTTTTCTACGATTGTGCTGAAAGTCAAATTTTCAAACTTCAAAATGACTGCAGAAAATATCACTTTGCCGCACGCCTTGACTCCATTTTCACACACCGGAATAAAATAGTGTGTTTACCTTAAAGAATTTTATATTACTTACTGGTGATAACAATTAAATCTTATAAATTTACATTAATTACACATGAATTGCAATTACAAAGTCAAATTTTCTAACTTCAGAATGACTGCGGAAAATGTAATTTTGAATCAAATCTGACAGGCAGCAAATTTAAAATTTTGGAAAGACTTTAAAAAAGGGAAATAACTTCACAACCGCAGAAAAAATAGTATGTAACACACATGTGGCAAGCTTCATTGCAAAACTCGTATGATAGGAACACGAGCGCAGCGAGTGTTCCTACTTTCATACATCGTTTTGTAATGAAGCCCTTGCCACACTTGTATAACAATCTACTATTAAGTTATTGTAGATTTTTTTATATTAATTTCCACTTTTTCAAATTAATAAACCCCGTAAATATCGCTCCTGGCCTTGAATTTCTTTCATAATTTCTTTCATAATTTCTCTCGTATTTTTAAGTCATCTTAAACAGGCTGCATGCGAGAAAACACTTAATTTACCACTTTTTCACAAAACACTCTTTAAGAATCCACCGTTTGATTTTTAAAATTATTTTTATCGTAATACGTATATAGTTCCTAAATCATAAAAACTATAGTAAGATTTTTGTAATTTCGGCTCATGTATTGGTGTACCCAGATTAAAATAACAGTATAAAAATTTGATAAGGTCTTCATTTGCTTAATGGCCTTATTTCTAATCATAAACAGTAAGCAAGAAATACGTAATTAAAAAACAGAATAAATCATGTCTCGCCTAAGGAAGCTCTAACGCAACATGATTACGAAAAACTGTATGAGTACAGGAAATATCAATTATTCAAATAGCTCTTTTGACTATTACAACTCACATTAAAGAATGCATATGCTGCTCTTAATGTGAAGCCAACTTCAGATAAAAGTCAACCTGTTAAATTCTGTCACAATAAAATTTATACTATCAGTGCATTGCCGCTGAGTAACTATGTAGTAAACTGTTAACTGCAACATATAAATTTATGAAACGTGCAAATTGAACCAGCGCAATATTTTATTTCACAAAAAATATTGTGCAATGCACATAACTTAATGAACATGTCCACTTAAATAGAAAACTAGATGAGGTACGCTCTATGCCCATCCAAATGTAATCAGTAAGTCATACTTAACGCAACAGATCGTAAAATATCCGATATGGTTAGTAAATTAATAAATAAACATTAGCAAGGAAATCGTAAAAATAGTAAAACCTTCAAATTGACAATATTTAATAGCTTTATATAGATATGCAATTATGGTAACATATTCGTAATAGCATAATTTTTAGTTTTTTTTTTCATTCAATTAAAACTCTTGTTACCACCATACATGGTTGACCACTGGGTGCGTACAATTATTAATAATAATAAGGAATACCTTCTAACACAGGCTGCGTAACTGACCATAAACCAAATTATTAGTGTCGGCAAAATTTTCAATAAACAGGCCTAATCTAGACATTTTGATCGCCGAGTTGAATTTTACACAATATGTAGTTTTCTCTATGAATAATAATATATTAAAAGCCCCGAAGATTCCAAATTGAGCCTTAGCTGCTATAATGAAAAAATTGCTGCGCCCATCCTTGGAGAATAGTATATTATATTACTAGGAGTAGAACGCACTCTTTTTTTGTGTTGAGCCCAGGATTTGCAAACTGGGCGAAACACAAAAAAAGGCGTTCTACTCCGTGTAATATATACTATTTTTTCTTCAAGCGTATTAAAATGCAAAAATTCATTTATTTATCATAAATGTACAAATATTCAAACTACAGTCTTACATGTTGACACAATATGACAAGTGGCTAGTGGATAGCGCGCCACCGGTGGCTTTCGGTATTAACATTATGTTACTAGTAAAACAATACCCACTGCGGTGGCGCTTTCGGACCTAACATTATGTTACTAGTAAAACAATGTCCACTACGGTGGCGTTCGGTACTAACATCTTGTTACTAGTAAAACAATGTTCTACTTCTACTTCTGTTTTGGTGACATAATTTAAACATTTTAATACGCTTGAAGAAAAACTACATTTATTAACCGATTTTAATATTTAAAACAAAATATATTCAAATAATGTGGCTTGATATACAGTGTGTCCACGGATGGACTTGACTATATTTGTAAACATTTTTATTTTCAGTTCTGCTAAATAAAAGTCATTCTTCATAATTCCTTTTTCTTGTTCACGTTGAGAAACATTGATTTTGTTGTACAGAGTGCCCAAAAAATATAAAAATGTATATTTTCAATATTACAAACGTTTACATCAAACTGTTTGAAGCATTGAAATTAAATAGCTTATAAAATCTTATTATCGATTATTATTTTTTAAGCACTATTTATTACTTGTAATGAAACGTTCAGGTCCTGTCTTGATTGAATTAACTTCGCATTATATTGTAGACCGCTATCTCATATTGTGTATATCAATTAAGATAGTTGCTGCCAAATAATATTTATTTGTTAACATTTGTTGCCTAACATCTTTAGAAAGATGCTGGCTGACCTTAGAGCAGCGCATTGTCTTGATCAATTGTTATGGTATTGAAGAGGTCTCCTGTAAATACGCAACTGAAATTTAAAGATTCCCGGTGTACAAGTTTTGTAAATACTCTAAGAAATTTGGTATGTATACTTGATTTTTATGGTGATGTTAAATATGTGAAAGATACAACAAAGACTTATGATGAAAATTGCTCCAACAATTTCAGTGTTAGAATCAGTTCGCAATAATCCCCGACTTTCTTTCAGAGCAAGGACGAATTAGGTGTGTGGTAACTGGTAACACTGAATCAGAGCGCCATCTTTCCAAGATGTCTGCTCGAGCGCAACAGTTTGAGCTGGGGACTTTAGTATGTTTAATAGTAAACCTTAATGAACATCTAGGCCAAATTTCAAAACTTTATCAATTTTTCCCTCTAATTTTACCTATTTGACTGGAATAACTATAGAGTTTCTACAAACAGACAGAAATTTCAGAAAGTCAACGTATAACGTATGTTAACGTTCAGTAAAGTAATTGGTCCATTTTTCCTGGAAGGAGGACTGAACGCAAATTATTGTTTTAAATTCTTAGTGAATAATTTTTACCTAAATTGGATAAAGAAAATTTGAAATTAAGAAGAAATATGATATTGCAAGAAGATGGCTGCCTAGTGATTGTCACAAATTAGCTTAGTGAACATTTCCTCGAAAAGTGGATTTGTCGCCATGGACCGATATACTCTACAGCGTGGTCTCCGGGCCTCACCGCAATGGATTATTTTCTGTGGGGGTATTTTAAGCCAGTGTATGCCACTGACATGCAAGATGATATTGAGATTTTGAAAAAAAGAATCACTGATATACCATTACTGCAGTGACATCAGATATTATTCACATTGCTTATAACGAATTACGAATTACGTAGGAGGGTTTCATGTTGAATAAAACTTGTTTGTCATTTACCTCACTGTATTAAGTTAAATAAATGCTTATTGTTTTTTCCCTCACATTAAATTAAAAAAATGCATTTTATGTTTATTTTTAATATCGAATATGTTAGTAACAATAACTCATATTTAATTTTAATGTTTCAAAAAGTCGTATAAATAGTGGAAGATGAAATTAGGTTTCCTAAAACATTATTGTAATTGTATACTTCTTACCAGATCGAGAAAATATGTAGAGCCAGAAATAGATTACAGATTATGCATATTATGTCAAAAAGACAGTGCCGAGACATTACAAATTGTAAAGATGCAACTTTGTGACTCTTTACAAGAGGAGTATATACAAGAACGAATTCAATAACAGTGGGCACAGAATTACAAAATAAAGCCTCCAAATAAGAGTCAATTACTTTTTTTAAGAGCAAGAGCAAAACTGTTTAAGTATTACACTATCAATATTTAGAAGTACAAATATAGAGTGACCAGATATTTGTAGTTTGAATGCTGTACACTTAGACAGACAGGGCCGTGGAGAAAAAATATGGGCCCGGAGGGAAAAATCTGAAAAATATATTTTTTTTATTCCAACATTTTTTGACAGTATTTGAAAAGTTTTTTACGCAACCAGCTCATTCGTTCTATTTCAGCTGCTAAGGTATTTTTTTCGTTTCCTTGTGCAATCATACGATCAAGAATTTCAGCACAGACTTTTTCATCAGGAACTAATTGTTTCCCGAATTTTTTCAACAAAAACGATGCAGTCCGGTGATAGCTTTTCACACCTGGCAGCATTTTATTATTTAGAATGTTGGCCAGAAGTTGAAACTTTTTAAAAATTTTTCCGTGTACAGACTCAGCTGCCCAACGGGTTTTAGTTACAAATCGGAAAGCACTCGCTTGTTTGACAGTTAATTGTTTTCGTTGTCCTTTCAAGAATTGCATTAATACTTTGAATCCTCTATTTTCTAAAACTCCATATATTCTTCACGGGTATTTACCAATATCTACAAGCTATTTGGCTGAAATGATTAAGGAAGATGGCTCTATAGGCATGTACTTTGTTAATGGCAAGCCTAATATTTTAAAATTGCGACAAATAAAATTCGGCGTGTTTAAGTATTTATTAAAAAAATAACATTTCTTAAAGTTGTTTGGAGCAGCGGACAGTGTGTGTTGCGTAAAGTAATTGTCATTATTTTAATATAGTAAATATTCCGATTAACTATTTGACCTACACGTAAATTATCAAATAAAGAACCTTTAACTCATGTTATTAAATCAAAGGTACGTGCTATAATTCATACCGACAAAATATAATGTTTAGTTTATCACAAATATTGTAATGCAACTTATGATATTCTTGAATAACAAATTGAAAGTAAGATGGAGAATTTTTAATTTACAGGTTAAGGTAAAACAAAATTTGAAATTGATTATTTAAATTAACCCAGTTTCGCAACAATTGACTTGTAAAACCAATTAATAATTATGCTCAGTTAATAAAAAATATGCATATTTAATATATGTATATATATATATATATATATTAAACTAAGGCATTTAAAAAAAGTTTTATGCGAGTATTTTATATTTTCCTTCTAAAGAAACCTTATGTTAGTAATGATTTTCCGGTACATTACCGATTATCGATAAACAATTATCACGTAAAA
The DNA here is from genome assembly GCA_936432065.2 of Rutpela maculata. Lineage (NCBI taxonomy): Eukaryota > Metazoa > Arthropoda > Insecta > Coleoptera > Cerambycidae > Rutpela > Rutpela maculata. The sequence continues at coordinate 66,960,594 of OW386290.2, read as the reverse complement.
ACATGATATTCTTTTCTGGTAAAGTATCAAATTATTCTAAAGAGGATCCAATTTTACAAAAACAAATGAAAAATTTTTTGCATGTTACGATATTTCTAAATCAATAAAAGAATACTTGTCTACTTGACAAGTTTTGGACCTGTATAACAAAGCTCTAAATGATTCAAATTCATTGAGAATAACAAAACATAGTATAAAAGCGCCATCTAATAATGTATTTCTATTCACTTCGAAGTTCAGGTTCCAATGAGTGCAATGGAAGATTGTAATAAAAATGATAAGCATACTCTGTGCAATTATTGTTGTAATAGACTGGTGGTACACGACCAGTCAGCTGCAACGTTTTTAAAATGCATGCCAATCATATACATGAATGAAATTACCATGAATATGCCAGAAACGCAAATTTTAGGCAGTCGTCGCGTGCAGAAGGGTGTGCAAATCGATTTTTTTTGTTTTTTTTTAATTTTAAAATGGATGCCAATAGTGCCAAACGAAAAGGCGTGAAAAAGAATCCAGCGGAAATTCATTGGCATGCAGTTTCCGCGCGCAAAACAACTTTTGATGCGCACATTAAATCATAAAATTTTTTGGTGTTCTTGATTTTGGATGATTTTGATTTTGGACTTTTTTTTCAAGGCTTTTCGTTTGGCACTATTGGCATCCATTTCAAAATAAAAAAAACACAAAAAAAATCGATTTGCACACCCTTCTCACGCGACGACTGCCTAAAATTTGCATTTCTGGCATATTCATGGTAATTTCATTCATATATTATATGATTGGCATGCATTTTAAAAACGTTGCACCTGACTGGTCATGTACCGCCAGTCTATAAGTCATGAATCGAAAAGAACAGTAAAGTTCTTAATTTTCTTAACGATTTTAAAAAAAAATTGATGACAAATCTGTTAGTACTTACGTAATTAAACAGAAAATAATTAAAATCACTCTAGTACAAGTCGCTAAAAAATTGTAGAAAAAACTGCCTGGAGTTATAAAAATAGATTTCGTTCCAATTCTAGCGGATACGGAACCCTAAAATAAAACAAGTGAATAGAACGATATTAACTTTATATTGTTTGGTATATAAAACATGATTTTTTAAAGTATGAAGCTTCTACGCTTGGTGGCAGATGATTTAGCAACGATAAGTCTACGAACTGTTTTATCTTTAACACCAAATACTAAAATCTCATGACTCAAAAAATATAAGAAAATTTTATCATTATCTTCCTTTTTTAATTTCTTACAAACGCCACGCTTATACTCTGCACGTAATTTTACTTCTACAACCTCGTAGTGGAATAGAAGTGTGTGAGTGTGAAAAAAATATTGTTTTTCTTTTGTACAAATAGACTTAGAATATCACAAAACGTCGACATTTTAAGTCTGAGAACAAATTCTGTCTGTTTTTTGTGCGCACGATTACTGTGGAACCATTTATAAGAATGACTTGAAATTTGGTACACCCATGTATTATAACAAGAACTGAAACTAGATTGTATTTTGATCTTATTAGTACGGCAGCCCGTTACCAAGATTTTCGAGTTACTTTAGCGAAGATCATTCCAGCTTTTCTCATCAGTTCTGTGAAAGCTGAGAAGAAAAGTTCAGGGTGACGGAACTTTTTACCTGTCCTAAAAAGGGTTCAAATCGGACTTTGAACATGTAAAGAAGACGAAAAAATAAGAACTGAAATTTTTCCCAGTTCACATTTGAGAAAAATGATTTCCGCCACGACAAAAAAGCAAATTAAGGCGGTTTGTAGGCACAAGCTCCCAGAGAATTTATTTAAATGGAATTGGAATTGAATTTCAAGGTTTCAGACATACAGTAATGATAAAAGAAGGATTAAAATTGTCAGGTTTATTATTGTAGTTTTAAACATTAATCACATCGTCATCTGATGAGCTTTCACTCTCATTGTCTGATTCGTCTCCATGTTCTTCGTAGTCCACGTCTTCTTCTTGTTCATCTTCTTCTTGTTTTCCTTCTTATTTTTCTTCTTCTTCACCTTGGTCTAAAATAAATAAGAAAATCAAATCAAATCATATAATTGAGCGACGCTTACCTGGGCATTCAGAGAAAGACTGAGCAATGTTTCAAAAATGTCCCGTTGTAATCTGATTTCCTGAACTTTCCCGTTGATAATCGCTTTATTTTCGCAAAATTCATTATTTGGTTTTGTTTGATGGTTTGCTCAAATCGATTGCCATTAGCTTGGCATTCGGATATGAACTTGTTGCGAAGCATCCGCCCTTCATTCTCTGTCCCCAACAAGAACTTTTCAATTGCTTCTGTAGCAGATTCTCCTGCTGCAATATTATACAGCTTCTGTGGGTCTAGTTCGTCATCAAACGGATTAATGCTACACTTTATCGTGTCTGTGAACCGTTGTATCTGCTCATGGCTGTTTTTGATACTGCTCTCCCTCAATTCAGCAGTGACTTCACATCCTTTTTGTAGTCCGGCTTCCTCTAGTACATACGAAATCACAGCGGATCTAAGCGCATGACCCATTGCCCAGCGTTGTCATGCACTGGTAGAGTTTGTCAAATACAGAATCCATGTTAGTTTCCTTGCTGCATCGGCCTTTATAGTTTGCTCTAAAGTGAAATCTATTGGAATACGGGAATATGGTTTTTTAGTTCGGCGTATCCCAAATGATTAAGCTGATAATTTTATTTCCAAACCAGGATGAGACTTGGCGATATTCACTAGTTCATCCTCGTAAAATAGTAGCCATCTAGAATCATTGGGATGATTGAAAGTAAATAGAATATTTCTAATTTGATGCTTCGCATACAAGTACATATCCAAATTTCCAGTTCGGATACTTTTAGTGAATGCGTGGAAGTGATCAATCAGTTTTGTGTACATAATACAGAATTGCACCGTTCCCCATATTCTCCAGCTAGTCTCTTCGCTTTATATATTTCATATTCCTCTAGGAGGTCAATCGTTGCCTGGTGTTCAATTTCTGGATCTGACGATTGTTTATTTACGAAATCGGTAATATATTTTTGTTACGGATTCATGTATAGTCCGATATTTGTCACTGAGGAACCGATCAAAATGTAGTTTCTGTAAAACCAAGGATATTATTGCGTGGAGGCGTTTGCATCGATTGTAATTCTTGTCAGTAATGAATCCTTTCATAGATCCATTCGCCAACAAATAGCTATTTACCAGCACATCTAACAAACCACAACCTTCTATAAAAGATCCTGCTGAATGGGAATATGCCATTGTAACATGAAAAGCTCCGAGATCTGAGAGTCCGTGTGCGGTATCACGGATCACGAATATTGATTTCTACCAGAATTCTTAAATTTTTAAATAGATTTCGTGCAGCTACGGCCAATGGAAAACGGCAGTTTGCAGTTTTTTATCGTTTTATACACTCCACTCTAAAAATAAAAAAGTTTTAGCCTCGCTGCTTTGATAATTTTAGCCTTCAATTTGATACAACTTTGATTGTTATTATTGGAACTTGGGCCAATGTCGCCAGTTCTCGATTAATTCATGTCTTTTTCATCATTTTTAACGAGAATTAATTGAGAACTGCCTCGCCGCGGTATAAAAATAACGACATTTTTTTCGACTGACGGAAAGTCGTTTGCTAGCCGCCAGTATCGTTTTTCGAACTTCTCTCATATGAATAGAATTTCAAAATCTATAGAGTTCTCTGTTATGACAGGGGTTTTTGGTAAAGGGCTGCCCTACTATATGCCGTTGAAGGATTGGGGAATAAATGAAAGTAGATAAATAAAGCAAGCTAGTAAGAGTCCATACAATTTGAATAGAATGCATGAACTTGAAGCCAAGTTCTCAAAAACTTTTTGGCATCACCCACCTCCACTGTCACCCATTACCACCTCCATTTCATTATTAAAGGTGGTAAAAAAATAAAATGGTAATTTAGTGTGTGTACAAGAACCAAAGGCCTCAATTTTTTTTACATGAGCCATCCTCCACCACTCCCCTACTGATGTGGCTTATCGTTTTATGGATTTTGGGGTAGACAATTTCAAATATCATATTATTAATGTTATATGAGTAATTATTTCCACAATATGGAATGCAAGTATAGTATCAATTTTTTTTTCATTGGAAGAGACTTGGATGGGAAATGTGGATATGAAAGTAGTGATTCCCTAGACAGCGGTTTTTACCTTGTCTGAGATAATTAAATCGACATGGTGTCCTGCGCCAACACTGAATTTTCTATATTTAAAAACCGTTACCCAAGGAATCACTACTTCCATATCCAGATTTTCCATCCAAGTCTCTCACAACGAAAAAATTTTGTATGTGGAAATAATTGTTTATGGAACTTTAATAATATAATATTTGAAATCGTCTACCTCAAAAACCCATAAAAGGATATCCCACATCGGTATTGGGGTGGGGGTGGTAGTGGAGTGGGCGAAGTAAAAAAATATTTTGAGATTTTTGGTTCTTGTACACACACTAAAACGCAATTTTTTTCATCCCCTTTAATAATGGGGTGGGGGTGGTAATGGGGGTGACTTTTGCCAAAAAATTTTTGAGACCTTAGCTTCTCTTGTATATACCAAATGCCAATTTTGTGGACTCTTGCCTGCTTGATTTACTTATTTACCCCCCATTTGCCCCAATTTACCCCCGAACCCTTCAACGGAATAAGATCAAAATATAATCTAGTTCCAGATTCCGTTAAAGTACATACCTGTAAAGTTACAGACAGACCGACAAATAGACAGACAGACTGACAGGCAGGCAGGCAGATAGACAGACAGACAGACAGACAGACCGACGGGCGGGCGGACAAACGGACCGACTGACTGACGGACAGACAGACAGACCGACAGACAGACATTTTTTTTCGCTCAAACTTAAAATCTCCACGTTTCATGACATTCTAAGCCTATTTGAACAATAAAAATTTTCAAAATTTTTTTGTCGTTACTATTCTTCCACTGGATGTGGAAGTAAAATACAGATTTTGTCAATAGTAAGACATCACGAAAATAGATTGTACCCACCATTATTTACAAACAATGGTTTGTGAAAAATTCCAGAAGCCTAAAAATGGAGTATTTTACAATTTATTTACACGTTCCCCTGTAACTAATGAAAAAAGAACTCCAAATGATTTATAAACTGGAGAACATTAAGTTTCACATAGAAGAAATTAAATTCAATAGGAAAACTAGTGTATAGTTAAATGGTCCAATAAAAAATACTTTGTCATGAAAAATTGGATATCTAGTAGATTTTTCGAGGTATCTAAATCAAATTATTTCCCAATGATAAGCTCAAAATAAGAAAATTCTGGGTCATGTGCTGTGGAGAGCTAAATTTCTTAGATTTTCCTCGGTATATTTAAATTTTAAATTTGGAAAACCTATAGCGAAATTAACTCAAAAAAACTTTTGTGGCAGTATGTTACGTGTGTATACGGAAAAACAATTTTTCCGTAACTGTTGTAGATATTGAAGCCATTTCTATTATCTTTTTTTAGCTTTATTTTATACAGCTGGTGCACATTTAATACACATTACATTTATTGTAGAAACGTGATGATGGACGGATGGACGGATGCGTCGGACTAATTCGGTCCTATGGAATCCTATAAAATAGCGACTGGTATCTCACTGGTTAGTTCTTTCATTTCTATAAGTATTTTTGTAAGTAAATTCCTCACCTTCTCGTTTAAACTTAGGCTAATTCAATAACCAAACAGCTGTAATCATCTTACTACATTTTGCCCACTCAATTTCCACTAATTGAACTCCATGAATAATTTATTTTAATAATCTCTTTTACAAGAGAGTAACTATGTAATTTCATTCCTATTTTATCAAATACATATTTAGACTGCTTTCTTACGGTGTAATTAAAATTGGTATTTAGGTGTTCTCTATTTAAAAAGATATAATCAACGAGTCAAAATTCAATGACAAGGACTAATCACCAAATATATAATTAAATTAGTGTTTTACCAATTATTAACTAAAACTGACTAATTATTATTTGACTCACCATAGCCCCAAATGTTTCGAAAGCGGATAATTGCAAGTAATCTTGCGTGATAGACTTTTTTCTATCTGAAGGTCTCGGATAGCAGATCAATCTAAACAATGGTAAAGACGCATTACATGCAAAAAGTGTGATCCGGTTTTAAAAAAGTAACGTTTCCAATATTTTTGGCGCTGAAAACATTCCAACTTCAATTTATTATTAAACGAACCATGAAATATATCGTGAAGAATAGAAAACGCGTCAGATAACCATCTTAGGTAAAGGTATTGATTTCGAAAATGCGTATTACGTTGCGTTCTTGTTATGACTAAGAAAAAACTTTTTTGACAAATAAATGTCTGTAAAACTTACTGTCTTTTATATGACAAATAAAATTAATGAACAACATGGAAATATAAATATTCCTTTTTGCCCAATTAAGCATGTATTTACATCCAGAACATAATTTATTTTCATATCATTAACTGTACATCATATACTTACTGTAAATATTATATAATTTATATCAAGTTGATTTATTTGATGCTAATTACAAAGCTCAAAAAAAAACAGACCAGCGAACCAGACTCTATGTATTTTCGTTCGCTGAATCCGAACCCGAGGTCAAAAAAAAAATCGTGCACCCCCTAATCATTAGCTAGAGCCAAAAAACACCCCTGGAATGGGGTAAAAAGTACATTAAGCTTCGAGAATAGTTCTTACATCTTAATCAATCGAATTATACAAATTAAGGTTAAACATCAGCGTACATACAATAGACCCCCCTAGTCAGGCAGCCACGGAGAAAACCCAACAATTTCGTATTAAGTTTTTTTTCAAAACGGATTTGGGGTCTAAGGGTCTCCTAGTTTTGATATCCAAGTGATGACAAAGCGTCATCATTGAGCAACTCCAGATACGGGGTGTCCGATAAGTAAGTAGGTGAAATATCACTCGTTTTAATTTTTTTGTAAATTTTACGTAAATGAACGAGTTTTTTACAAATGGTTTGCTTCTCATAATAATTTTTATGTAAAATTTAAAAAAAAAAAAATTAATTACTTTTAAATAGGGTGTTCCAAAAGTATATTATATTTATATATATAGACTTCATCATTTTCTGAATCGATTTCATCATTGGAAAGTGAACATTCGTCTTCTTCGCCTTCGTTGTCGTTCACAGTGGCAGTAAGGGTTAGTTCATTGTAGCAGTGTCTGCAAACGCAAAACATTGTACAGGGTAACCTAGAGCTTTTACAGCTACATCTGTTTGTACTGCATGGTTTGTTACTGCTCGCAGGCCTACATGACTCATCGCTTTGACGAAAGAGTCTAGTATTATATCCATTAAACTCTGGTCATTTATCTTTATAGAGAACATCCTTAAGAAAACAGCAGTCCTTCTCCTTAGCTTTTTGATTAGACAAAATTTGACGGCATAAAATTTTTAGTGGTAGAACTGTTTTTTTTTTGAAACCTTTAAAGGCATTATCGGCTTTTCAGGACCATAGTATCTTACTACATTAGTTTCATAGTCCAGTTTTTTAGATATGTTACCTTTTGGGACACGTTTAATTTCTGATACATTATGGTTTTGTGGTACGTATAAAAATTCTCCTGCTGACGTAGTTTGAGCGGCAAGGACATCCAGCGAATGAGTAGTGGTTTTGTCATTTTGCGATGAGATTTCTGTGTCAAAATTGTCAACAATAACCTGGGTTAGTGTAGCATCATTTCCTTTAGTAATTTATAGATTTAAGATGCTCCAGTAGCACCCAATTTTGTTCGTTTAAAATTTCAATTTTCTGTGATATACCAAATTGTAAATTTTTTTCCATTTCCTGTAAAACTTTGTAAAATCAATAAAATCGATAAGTTAACGCACAATTAACCATACAATAATGAGAAAAAATTAAGTAGTATTCAAGTTTAAAGCCAAAAACATATACAATCATTTTATTAATAAGATTTTTAATTTTTTTCAGCATATTTTGGTACCACAGGTGGCTTTGCCTTTGTAGCAGGCGAATGTTTTTCTGGTCATAAGTAGATCCTAATTTGTTCTATGTTTGAGTAAAATTTGATTCAAATCGAAAACAAAATAAAAAAGTTATAAGGGCGTCTTCATTTTAAGTGAGTCACACTGTATATTTAAGGAAATGTATAGATTTCGACAAAATATTACGTTAGTAAAAATACGTCGAGTGTTGTAAAATAAAGATTGTTTTGTGGCTGTGATTTATTAGCAGACCACGGTAAACCACTTGATAGAAATATTCAATACTTTTTTTTTAATTATCTATTTTGGCTGGCGAATATCGCGTAAACTATAACACATAGGAAGAAAATGAATATAGACATTCTTGTAGGATATTTAATTATGTTTTATTTTGCATAGATTACCTTTTTTCGTACGACGCCGACGCATCGTAAAGCCAAAAACATATATCTTATTGTTTTGAAATACTCTGTATATCTCAAGTTGCTCAAAGATGCCAGCTTGTCATTAGTCAGACATGGTAAATAGATATATAAATCGACGAGAAGCCATTAAAAAAAAATTTAATACGAAAATTTTCACTTCAGGGAAAAAACACAGTTCCGCTGCCGGACTACCCAATCCAAAACAGCAATGACTGCTGAAAAAGCTCGAAATATCTAAGTTTAGTTAAAGTGATAAGAAACTGCATCAGCTCCGACGTAATCTTCATAAATTGCCCCTATAGGGTTGAGAACAACCACCAAGTTTAAAGGACATGAGAAAAACAAGAAAAAAACGTAAAATTCAACAGGATTTCTATTTTCATATGATTGGCTGAAATTGAGTAGCACTCTAAAATAGAACTAGAAACTTACGTACCATCAACGTCCTACAGTGGGTGTAAAAACTACTCCCATACAAGATTCAACTTGAAAAAGCTGCAGTAATCCTCGAGAAAGCTCTAAAATCCGGAGGTTTGTAAAGGTGAGAAGAGTCCGCAGTAGTTTTGGCTCAATTATTGAAAACTACCCCAACAGCTCTGCCAAAAATCACCCCTAATCTTAAATGACACATAAAAAATAAGAAGAAAACATTGATCAAAAAGTATTCTCATTTTAGTGGATGGATGGATTGGTTAAAATTGAGAGTACTCAGAGTTAGACTTAGAAAGTCACGTGTACCACTGTTATTATTCAATTCCACTCCCCTAGGGGGTGAACTCTGTGTAAGAAACAACTATAAGAAGTTACAGTGACTTCTGAAAAAACTCGAAAAGTCTGCGTTTTGTGTAGGTGAGAAGAAATTAGACTAAGTTCGACGCTGTGCTTGAAACCTCCCTCCCCATACAAAACATAAACGGCAGTCGATTCATTCTTTCATTTTATAATATATTTTTACTTTAGTTTCGAATGATAGTCTTACAGTCCTGCGAGATTTTAAGAAGACATAAGTTTTTCAAATAATGTTTGCACAATCATGAAATTGTGCCAAGTATAAAGTATACGTTTTTTGAAAGGAAATTAAAAATATTACAGAAAAAAGAAGTTTCAAATTCAAATATTTTAGCGTTGTATTTTTGCCATAATTACGGCGGTTGCCACCTTTCCTTATTTTTGTACCACTCTATAGGTTATTTTGACATTCTGATAATTGTAGAGGGTTTTTCAGAATAAGCGAAACTTTTTATGAAGAATGACTTTTTCTCTTGAAATGAAAAATAAGAAAGATTGCAAGCATAGTTATGTCCATTCAGGGACACACTGCAAATTCATCAAATTTCAATTTGTAAAATGCCTAACTGTTATGTATAAAACAAATCAGATCGCATACCAAATATGGCAAGTAGAGACACATCCCATAGACGACGTTTGATTGTTTAATCACAACTACGTTCAGCGGTGAGTGTGATGGTTATCAATCAAGTGACAAAATATTCAAATAACTCTGTACAGAATATATTTAACAATTTTGATTTTCAAGCTGAATGTTTGGGATTGACAGTAATAATAAATTGTGGCTAGCTTTATAAATACGTATGAGCGATTACACCATTCGTTAGGACTGACTGTTTGAAATATATGAGTTATGGAAGAGTTTCCAGTTTTTGCAAAACGCCCTAATGACTTGTAACTCAATAAGGATAATGTAAAACAGATCAGAATAAGGTTTAAAATATAAGTTAATGATTTTAAATAAGTAGACCGATGTATTTTTTGCCGCTGAACACGATACGGATGTCATGGTCATGACTTCATATTTATCTTGATTTATTCTTTTCTGTGGTACCGTACTCTTTTGTGTTCAAATAATCTGCATAATGATTTTCTTTTTCGATTTATTCCTTTCGTTTTCACATCCCTTTTCAATGTCCATCAGTAGTCTGTCATCATATTAACATCCCATCGACCTTGATATCTACGCTCCATTTCCTTTGTCTTGGTGAAAACGTTCACCATGCTCTTCACTATAATCACCTAAATTTTCTGGAAACTGGTCTATGTGAGAATGCAGAAAATGTAGTTTCAAATTCATTAGACAACCTAATTTTCCGAATTTTTCTACCTTGTTGGATACTATTTCTTTGTAGTCTTCACTATTATTGATTCCTAAACATTTATCAACAACTTCTTTAAAGCACTGCCAAGCTCCCTTTTCCGTATCTGACATTGTAGTGATGAATTTATCTCTTAACGTTTTCCTTATTTGTGGACCATTAAAAATGCCTTCCTTTAGTTTGGCTTCGCTTTGTGGAAATTGTATTCCCAAATACTTGAAACATGTTCCTGATTGGTTGAAACCGACATCGCGATTGCGTTCAGCGGTCAAAAATACAACGAATACATGGTCTACTTATTTAAAATCTTTAATTTATATTTTAAACCCTATTCTGGACTGTTTTCCGTGGTTAACAAAAAATCTTGACCTGATGGAACAAAACTGATATAGGGATCATGTTCAGCGGTCAAAAATACATCGTCTAGTTATTTAAGTCTAGTTATTTAAAATCTTTAATTTACAAGTCCAATTCTGGCCTGTTTTATCTTATTTCTCGTGGTTAACAAAAAATTCTGACCTGATGGAGCAAAACTGACATCAGAATCGTGTTCAGTGCTCAAAAATACATCGAATAAATGGTTTTTTTTTTCTCGGGATGGAAATTCTTTATGGACACCTGAACGGTAGTGTGGGACTCACCTCTAGACATACCCACTAAAACCACTCCTCTTCTGTGTAAGATGTATCCTGGAACCGCTCTCGCTTCTCTTCAGGATACACGTCAATCGTTATTCAATGTATAGATGTTTTTTTTCCCGTGTCTTTGTTCCCTGTATTCCCTCTAGTTGTGCAAAGGGTATAGGTCGGGATTCCTCTCATCTTCTCCTTTATGCACGACGATCCGTGTAATAGCTGTTTCGGCCTTTGAGCTCATCCGGCCCTAGACGATTTATGCCTCGTCTCTCCTCCACCCATCTGTTGCAGTGGAAGACTGTGTGCTCTGCATCGTCTATTTCGCCACAATATGCGCACTCTCGAGAGACCGGCTTTCCTATTCTCAACAGGTAGTCGGCAAAACAGCCGTGACCTATCAGGGCCTGCGTGAGATGATACCCTACTTCTCCGTGTTTCCTTTCCACTCACTCTTTGACTGTAGGGATCATACGGTGAGTCCATCTTCCTTTATGGGCGTTCTCCCATCTGTTCTGCCATCTTTCGAACAGTCTTTCCCTGGCGGTGTCTCTCTCGACTCCTTCGTATACTTCTACCCTTTCCTTGACCAGTAAATTCACTGGAGGGATCCCTGCTACCACCAGCACTGCCTCGTACGAGACTATCCGATAGGCGCTACATACCCTCAGTGCCATCTGCCGTTGAATCCTTGCCAGGCTTACTTTGGCATTAGCCCTTTCTTCTAAGGCATATCCCCAGACCGGGGCGGCATATAATATGACTGAAAGCAAAACGTCACAAAGCACTCTTCTTTTGCTGGCCTTTGGCCCCTTCGTGTTGCACATCACTCTTCCCAGAGCGGTTGCCGATTTATCCGCTTTTTCTGCCGTTTTTGTTATGTGACACCTGAATGTTAGTTTTGGGTCCAGCCAGATTCCGAGTTATTTAAGTCCATTCCCCGGTCTAATTTCCATCTGTCCAACCCTGATGGTGACAGGCTGAACAGTTCTTTTCCTTGTGATCATCACTGCTTCGGTTTTCTCCGGAGCAAGTTTTAATTTTACGCTCCGCAGCCATTCCTCTATTCTCTCAATAGTGGCATTCGCATTCTCCTCGATTAGCCCTGTTCAGTTTCCAGTCACAATTAGGGCAAGATCATCGGCGTAGCCCGTAAGGGTGACCCCATTTGCGAGGGGAATCCGTAGGACGTCGTCGAACATAATGTTCCACAGCGTTGGCCTGAGTACCGAACCCTGTGGGACACCGCAGGTCACGTTTCTCCATTCAAAGGTGTTATTTGCGTCCATCCCTATTTGCCTTAATGATATTAATGATATAAGGTGCCACTTCCAATCTCTCTAGTTTGCTTGTAGTCGCTCCCCATCCTGCAGTGTTAAATGCGTTCCTGATATCAAGGGTGACGATTAAGCACATTCTCTTTGCCTCCATGGCTTCTCTTGCCTTACTCGTGATGCGGGTCACAGCATCCACCGTCGACATTCCTCTGCGGAATCCGAACTGGTAGTTTGACAAGCCATCCCTCCGGTCAATTTCTAGCTCTAGCCTTCCCAGGATTAAGTATTCCAGCACCTTTCCCAAGGCATCCAACAAGCAGATGAGCCTGTAAGAGGATGGTTCTTCAGGTTTCCGTTCCCTTTAATAATGAGGACGAGCCTTGCTTTCCTCCATCTGGATGGAAAGTCTCCTCTCTCGAATAAATGGTCTACTTATTAACAGGCCCTGGTTTTCGTGGTTAACAAAAAAATTCTGACCTAATTTTGCAAAACTGACATCGGGATCGTGTTCAGCGATCAAAAGTACATAGAAATACATATGTGAAACCTCAGAAAATTGACTTTTTTGTGTGTGCCTGTGTTATTTTCATCTGTAAATGGAAAGATGTTGTTTTCTGGATCATATTTTCAAAAACGAAGTAGAAGAACCACAGTAGTTCATGTGTGAGGAACATGCCAGCCCGACAAAAATCAGCAAAATGCAGGAATTCGTTCTGACTCTCTTCATCTAATTACAGTATACGATTCTGATATGTAAAGTAACTAATTCCGCAGAATGAGAGAAGTGGCTATTCTTAATTATCTGGAGCTCTTCCAGTGTGTATTTATTTCGGAGATTAGAGAAACTGTGGAAAACTCGAAAAACGTTTGTATAAATGCTTGACAACTTGAATAACATTTTACAAAAATATTAGGTGGGACGATAATATTTAAATTAAGCTGAATAAATAATTACAATAATTTTTGAATTAACATTTACGATTTGATTTTTAACGTAATAAATGTTTCAATTATTATCATTTCCTCTTAACTGGCACACTCTCTATAAACTAGTCTTGTAAAAATTTACATAAGTATAATTTTTTGAACAATATGCCCCCCCACCATAGGCAAAGAAACATATGCAAGCGTGCGGATAAAACAGTTGAATACACACTTTCACCGCCATGGCCTCCCGATTAGGTTATTTATATCAGAAATACTGGCACGCGCTCACAAGAAAGGACTAATTATTTTTAATAGTCCTTATGTAACTTAAGTCCTCTCTCTACAGAATCTATTTGCGTGTTTAAATATCAGTCTAATCGCTACTTTCATTAGAATCTATTCCTATTAAACGCTGAGCACAGACGTGAATTACTGAAGTGTACGGTCCAAAAGTTTTGATAATGAACAGGGTTATTTCATAATAATTATTATTTCATCAATGTACAATAAATTATCCAACTTACTATGTATTGGTACTGAGTTAATAGATCTAGCCATATCTATAACTAGGAAGTTATCGTCGATAAAATAATAACTAATAAAATCTCTTTATAATGTACCATCTTAATTGTCTATAAAATTTTAAGACGTTGTCGTAATGTTTCATTTTGTTTCTTTTCGGGTTGTAATGGATAATTTAAAGAAACGTGACTGCAATATTTAAATGTTACGGATTGTACAGGAGATCTCATAGTCTTTGTACCATATATTACTTCGGTAGTTTTGAAAATTATTTTTTTTTACATTTGGATTTTGCGCTATATATTTCAATGCGAAATTTTTAGGAATATACAAAATAATTGAAATAGATGTTTATATATACAGTGTGGAAGGTTTTAACTGGAATCAGTTATGTAACTTACTTATTCAGTATTTCTGTAGAAAATTCTAAAAATACGTCAATTACTTCCACATTTACGTAGTGGAGTGAAGTATAGTAACGCTAAAAAAATAGATTTTTTTTCTTAGGATGTCATGAAACCTCGAAATTTTAAGTTTGAACAAAAAAAATATGTATATGTGTTTGTCGGTTGCCTGTAACTTTCTTATACGCACGATTACTCTGAAACGGTTTAATATAGTCACTTGTAATTTGCTACTTATCTGTGTTGTAAAGCAAGCAAGCAAGAGTACATAGAATTGGGACATAGCGTATGTACGAGAAGCCGAGGTCTCAGTTTTTTTTGGCACCAATCACCAATCACCTCCACTATCATCCTAATTACCAACCCCAATTATTAAAGGAGGTACAAAAATATAATTGTAAATTAGTGTGTGCAAGCACCAAGCTCTCAACTTTTGTTTGGCATCAGCCAACACTACTACCACTCCATTTAATAAGGGATGGGGATAATAGTAGGACCTCGGATAGGAAAGACTTGAATAGGAAATCTGGATGTGGGAATGGCAATTCCTTAGGCAGCTTTTTCACTGGCTACTTTTCAGAGGTAATGTTCTTAGTTTATCTTCATTCGGGGGCATGCAACCACCTCTAATTTTTTTCAAATATAGGGCATTTAAATGACACATCATTTGTAAGCTCATTTCGAGAGGAATATGACGAATTCTTTATTTTGTAATTAGTCCAAGGGTTGATAAAATAATAAAAACCTACATTTTAACTAAAACGCTGTTTCATGAAAGAAATCAGTCCTCATCGACAGAGAAAATCTTCTGGAACCTTTCCGTTACCGTCATTGTCATTAAATATAAGTGCGCACAAGTTCGGTGATGTTTCCCAATCTGTAATCAGTTAACTTGTTCCAATAGCAGTCCGCGCTACCAGTGCGAAAGTCAGTCTTAACCGACTGCCCACTGTAGCAAGACGTGCTTGATATTGGAAATGGAGGAAGTGAGTAAAGAGAATGGGGTATCAACTTGGTTAATATTAGGGATCCATAGTAATCATTTCCTTTTATTACCTTTCATCTATTGTACTACCCACCGACAATTCGCTGCTTCTACTGGATGAACTAAGACGTACGTCGTGACTATTTATACCTTCTTTGAAGGTTTGTCCGTGGCAGCGAACATTAATTTTCTTGCAGCTTAAATGCATTAAGTGCATTAGACAAGTCTGTAGCCTAAGTTTTTAGTTTGCATTGTAAATAATTGTGATTTTGCTTCCCGATTTCTGGTATCCAGACACTATCTGTAACGCCATCCGTTTCACCGCTTGCTTCGCTAAATCCATCGTCATAATGTTTTGTTAACCTCCTCGTTTCACCGTATCATAACTACCGTGATAGTTTTAAGTATAACCTTATTTCCACGCGCCGTATCCTAACCGTAAATTTTAAGTCCTGATTTCTTATATATCCTAACTTTTTAGCATTAGTATTATGTACTTGTAGAATTGTAAATAGTAGGTTTTGGTATTAATAAACATTATTGTATTCTGAATTGTACATTTTACTGCTGTGTGTGTAAAGTCTAATTTTCTCTTTAACCCGCTGGACATTACCGTTCTTTTACTGTAGATATTTAAGCACTACCTAATCGGTCTTTGAGGATAGTGGTGTTCCTCCAGTTAAATTTAGGAAC
Source organism: Rutpela maculata (assembly GCA_936432065.2). NCBI lineage: Eukaryota > Metazoa > Arthropoda > Insecta > Coleoptera > Cerambycidae > Rutpela > Rutpela maculata. Next base: position 66,944,610 of record OW386290.2, on the reverse strand, counting down.
TGGCACCCGAGCAATCGTACCTCAAATATTTCCGTGCTTGGATGTTATAGCGACACTTCTCACCTCTAACCATGCATACTACTAACCATGCCCATGTCAGTGCTACTGCTACTTCGATTGCAATGCAGATGAACCACTAGATGGAGCCCACTACTTTTGTTACTTGTCGTGGTTTTATAAATCTCGACATGTACCAAGTTTGATACAAGGGTCTCGTTCCAGTCATTCCGGACCTACCTTGCACTGACGAGAGCCAGCAGGTCGAAACTGCAGTCTGCAAGTGGCTAGCACGAGAGCTCCTTTGAGTAGGAATAAGTCTTTCGACTGGTGTTTGTTGCAATCGAAACTTTACCGTTTACCGTGTGACCAGATTTTTATTCCTTACATCAAATTATGAGCGTCACTTTGAAAAATATATACTTTTAAAGATAAGAAAATTGTTTGTTTCAGTTTTGAATAAGCTTTTTGTAGACGTTTAGAAACATGATCACGATACCTAAATGTAGCATTCATAGTAAGATATGAATTTTTTACTCTTGATGAATAGTATGACAGTCATCGATTTTAACTTGTACTTAACGTTTTACATTTACTTTTCCTGTCAAAAATCAACACCACAGATTTTAAGGAATTCACTTGAAGATGATGTTGGCGGGTTAAGTTAGCTATGGTACCACGGCCAGAATGGGCTCATTTAGCATATTTCTTACGTTTTCCAAAAGATCTCTTAATTTTAGAAATGCAGAAAAAAAACAGAATATTCTAGAATCTCTATAGGCTTTAAAATTATCAAAAACATCGACACTGCGTGACATCATTCAATCCCAGTTGCATTTTCATTCCCCTCTTTTCGGCACTTATATGCTGCATACTCTTGTGTTAAAATACTCCAATAGTCTCCAAATCACCATAATCTCTGGCAAATTAGACTTTGCTTTTAAATACCCATAAACGCAACTTCGAGACAGACTTTCGGATTGAATGACTTCAGCATTTTGAGGGCATCGGTTCATGTTTAAAGCAGTAATTTCTGAAACTACTTATCGAGTCGACCTCAAATTTTCATAGTAATATTAGTGGAGTAAACGTAGTTAAAAAAGAGGCGTTGTTTCGGAATAATTTGTAACTGCATAAAAATTCATATAAACTTTTTAAATGTGTTCTAAATAAGTTTAAGTTCAAAGTCTACTGGTTGGTATTGTACGCCAAATCTCTATTTGTTTATTAAAAACAAAAAACTTCAAAATTAGTTGTTAAATGAAATATCTCGAAAATTAATCGAGGAAAAATCATGAATATCAGATACTAGAGGTTTTTGGATATGCCGATTACTAATTCAGATTTGCAAAATTCAAAATGGCGGAAACAAAATGGCCGAATGGACGAATCTGATGTCAAATTCATAAAAATTATATAGGTAAAAATGTTTAATATAAATAAATACAATGTACTATAAAAATACTTTTATTATAATATATGATACATACGGTTTTTCAATCAAGAATGTAACAAAAAGACTTTATGAACATAAAGTGATTGTCCGATACTTGATTTTTGAATACAAAGACGTTGAACGAAAAGGGGAGATAAAACTTTTTAGCATTCTGAATCTTCTGATTGTACTTGCTCCAGTTCGTCGATTTCTTCGTGTAAGTCGTCGATGTATTGGTAGGAGAACAATTTGTACAAATGTTGCCACTACATGCGGAGCATGCCATAATGCAAAAAAGACCAGATTTTCTACACCCACATGCTGATCCGCAACCTTTCTTGCAGTTACAGAATATAATGTTAAGTATGTCGTCTGATGCAGTTCGTTGACTCATTGGTATAGGTATTAAATTACCATTGACTTTCTTCCAACCCCAGCTTTCTACTTGTAAATGTTTACCCATCCACGTTTGCATCTGCAAATACACTCTTTTACAGTGCTGCTCCAAGGAATCTTTTGTGGGTGGTAATGAAGACAGCTTCACACTGTTTATTTTTTCGGAAATACCTTTCACGAAGCAGTGATACCGAAATGAGTTTAAGTCAGCTACATTTTTGTTTGCACCATACAAAGCCAATACGCACGCAGACTGCAAAAGAATGTCTGGACTTTGATGATCCTCAGCGAAACTTTCGGCGGCTTTTATTAAATCTACTTGATTTTCAAAATTTTTTAAAAACTTTACTTTGCTCCGGTTGAAAAATGCCGACATACTGTCACAACCTGTGGAACTGTGAATGAATAAAATGTGTTTTTGGCAATTTGGATAGTTTTTTAAGAAATTTTTCGAATGGAACCATTTTTCCTCAGTTTTTCCTTTTCCCAAAATATATACTTTTTTGAGGTGGGTCTAAATCCGCAAGTAAAACTAACACATCAATATCTTCAAACACAATAACGGCTTCACGCAGTTGATTGATTGCCGTTGTTACAATCATTCGGTCAGCATCATCAGGTGCTGGGAGGACGACCACATTATTGCACAATTTGTCTTGAGGAATGGTCACCAGCTTTTCATCATTAAACACGCCATGGTAGTCACCATTTATGCATGTGTAATATTTAGTAGAATTATTAGTTGTGGTAAACTTAATTTTTTATTTAAAACCTTCGCAATTGTCAAAAAATCGTGTTTTTACCGATTTTTCGCCTTCTTTTTACTGTTTTACTGTTATTACGTTAAAAAAAAAATAAAACCAAGAAATATTTTTCAAGATTAGTACCTTAGCTAATACCTCTATGCATTCAAATAAAAATACAATTTTTTTTTAAGTTATTACACTTTTAATAGTGTTAAATTTTCGAATTCTTTTCTTCTAAAACGTATAGTTCGACTTATTCGTAAAATATTAATATAAAAACGCGTATGTATCATAAACTAAATCATTGGGGAATGGGAAATCAATAGCGGAAAACGTCTTTTTTCGGAAAAGTTTAAAGGTCTGAATTTCCTAAAATAAATTTTTTTAAATTTTTTTGGCTGAATGCGTATTTTAGATAATCCCTTTAAATGTGCTATCCAAGTATTTTTTTTTTAAATAAATTATTCATTTCACAATGATTTTTACTTAATAATCGTTAATTCATGCAATGGTCCGCTTTCAGCTACATATGTAATAATTAAAGTACTTAAAAAATTATTTAAAAACATGTAATACTTCGAGGAAACGATACTTTTTCATCTCCAATTGGTTTCATATCATTTGCTTTTTGCAATAAAAAGTTATAGCCACTTACGTACAGCGGGCGCGCTATCGCAAGCCTATTCCAGCGTCAGCGGGCGGTCGGCGCAGCGTCACTTGGGACTTTAGTTAACAAACTACTCGCTCCAATTTAATGAGCAAAATACATGTCATATATGTTTCTTTCATAAAATTTCCCGTTCTTTCGAATGGCGCTATCAGTTTTTTCGTACAAATAAAATTTAAAAAGTTATTCGCAAAGAAACTGTATTTTTGTACTTAAATTGTTAAATAAAAATAGGACGCGTACACTTTTTTGCGGTAGACTTTTCACTACGTTATTCTAGCATACTTGAAGAATATTTTTCACCAAAGTCTACCTGCTTACAAATTTTTCCGAACTGAAAATCTTCGTTTACTCCACTTACTCCATATCAAGTACATTAAAAATTATCGAAAATTCAACGCATGAAAACGTGTTGCCTAGAAACTGCTTGAGCTCATTTTGATGTGATTTGACAAAAAGTGCCCGAGACGCAGTCGAGGGAATTTTCAGATTTTTTATAAAAATATGCTAACCGTGCCGAACGGAACCCAGTTTGTTCACTAATTGCTCGAAAACCGTTGAGCGTACCGGAAATGTGCATAGAATTTTATTTGTAATAAATTTCATATAGAATATTATCAATGAATATAGAATTGTGGAAAATAAAAGATGAAAGCTGAAAAATAAGTTTTGTAATGATCTTGTTGATTATGTAAATTATTTTATTCGAATGCCTTCCGACATCCAGATTTTATTATGGATAAAAAAATACTCAGTAGATATCAGTCTGGTTTCAGAGAAGGTTTTAGTTGTGAAAGTGCGTTACAGTATGTTATCAATGAGTGGAAGGAAGCCAAGGACAAGGGGAAAATGACAGGAGTAATTTTTTTAGACTTGAAAAGAGCATTTGAGACGATTGACAGGGAAATTTTGTTAGATAAGCTGAGCAAGTATGGTATCAATGGTGAGGTATGGAAATGGTTCGAATGTTACTTAAGAAATAGGAGGCAAAGGGTGAAATGTGAACATATATTCTCAAGCGAGCTACCTATTGATATGGGGGTGCCTCAGGGGAGCATACTTGGGCCGTTGCTATATATAATTTATATCAATGATATGTCCAAAATTTTTAAACACTGCAAATACCACTTTTTCGCTGATGATACTATAATCTATATTGATGAGAATGATCCTAGAGAGTTAGTAGATAAAATAAACCACGATTTAGAACAGGTCTCTAAGTGGCTGGAAACAAATAAATTAAAATTAAATATTGCAAAAACAAAAAGTATGCTCATAAGTAATCAGCAGAATTCCCGATTATTCAAAGATATAAATTTACCAATCAAGATTCAAGAGGTAAACTTGTCATTGGTCTCAGAAATCAAATACCTAGGAGTTATTGTTGATTGCAACTTAAATTTTAAAAACCATGTTGATTATGTATGTAAAAAAATATCAAAAAAAATCGGTGTTCTTAAACGCGTCAGTTGGTACCTAACTGTAAATACAAGGAAAACGGTCTATAACTCCATAATATTGCCTCATTTTAATTATTGTAGTACGATACTATATATGGCTAATCAAACCGATCTAGAACGATTACAAATGTTGCAAAATAGAGCAATGAGAGTTATACTCAAATGCAGCATCTACACTAGAATAAATGATATGCTAAAATGTTTGAATTGGAAAATTTTCTTAAGTATAACGTTTTAGTTTTCATACATAAAATTAACAAAGGGATAGTTCCAGATTATTTAAAAAATATTTTAACTAAATTAGGAGATGTACATAATTACAATACCCGAGGAATTGATAATTTTGTAATTAAACAAGCTAATAGTGCATCAATGCACCGTTCAATTTTTTATAAAGGAGTGGTTGAGTATAACCGATTGGGTATTGATTTACGTAGAACTAATTTACATACTTTTAAAAGGCTATTAAAAGATGTCCTGTTATGAATTATTATATACAATAATATACATATTTCTTTTCTGTCTAAATTATATTTTTGTAGTTAGTTTTATATGTATATATATTTTTTAGTTAGTTTTAGGTAGTTTTAGTTTTGTTCTTATATGCGTTGATATATGGTCACCAATGTAAAACAGCAATGTAAACTATGTATTTTTAATGTATAGCCAAGGGCTAAATAAACGTATTATCTATCTATCTATCTATTATGCAAATAAATAGTTTCGTCGCTTTGGTATGTTATTTTCTGAAATTATCTGTAGTTAGTTATCAAAAATAGCGCTTATTTTTTTTAGTTTTAGACATATTTATGTTGAACCAGTTACTTCTAATCACCAATTTTACTTGAAAACCATACAAAAGTAACTAAAAACTTTTACTAAAGCGAAATTCTCAAGTTTTGGTTTAATATGTGGATATGTCTGTTATTTTCGTTCACTAACTTATAGTTTTGCGTCTGGAGAATAAACTATACGAGACTGACTCCTGTAATACGATAGTGGGTGATGGTTTTGATCCGTTACATATTAAACCGACAGATTTATCTGTTGCCGTGTAAACCGGTGGATTAATCTGTATGTGTATGGTCAGCTATTGAATTTGCTCATTTCATATTGATTACAAATTTAAAAAAATTTATGACTATATTTCAGATGGTTATTACTTCATTCTAATATTTTTGTGATTTACATTACTCGATATTCTTTTACATAAAGCAAAAGTTTCTTAAAATTCCTCCTATATTTTAATACTTAAGGCCGGCCGCACACATATCGAGCAAAACAGTTGTAGTCAAAAAAGTTTTTGTCTAAACAAGCTTGATGTTGTTATTTCAATGTAAATTCAATTAGAAAATGCACACTTATTAGTCGCGGTCCTTAAAGCACGTTTAATCCCATTTAGTCACAATCAGGCTGTTCGACGTCGATCGCTCCACACTTGTGTATAATGAAACATTTTTCTGTGAGCATGTACCAATACGTCTACAGTGCCAACAGTTCTCTTACATACTTTCTCAAATGGCACGAATAGATCTTTCTTGTTGGTTCGCAATATTTTGTGACTAATTTTGCTCGATATGTATGTGGCCGCCCTACTTTCTCAAAACAAAAACGTTTTTGTGCGAGTCAAAAACGTTTTTAACTAAAACTGTTTTGCTCGAGACGTATACGGCCGGCCTTAAGGAGACTCTAGCAATGCCAATTTTATTAAACAAAAATAGCTAATATGTGTTTGAAATGAATCTACACGTCTTATTTCTTACATGAGAATTGAAGAAATACATCTCAGGAGCAAAATGCCATAAAACATTATATTTTCATGTACGATATATTAACTTCATAAGTTTAAAAAAATTTAACTAATATCAATTAAATTTATGATTTTCCTACTACCAATATATCATGGGCACTGGTATAAACAGAGCAATTATGGTAATAACATATACAAGGCTTTTAATGCCTCTGGCACAAGTTGCAATAACAGATAGAAATCAAACTATCAACCTTTAAAGATCGTTATAAATCAGTTTGTAATTTGAACAAAATGACCACGAAATGTCAAAATTATTTGCATCCAAGTCAATCATCATTGATTACTAAGCGTGAACTTCATTCTTGCTACTGGTTGAGTTTTTTTGAAAAGCTTTTTACGGTTGACGTATAGGTCGGTAATAAATATTGGTTAAATAGTTAATTATAGGTTTTATGGGTTTTAGTTAGTGGCTAATATAGTAATAACTAGAATTATTTTGTTGCGGATTATAAATCATGTATAATTATATGAGTAATATAAGGTAGTAAAAAAATTAAAGAAAATTTAAGATGGCATTATCAAATGTTCGGACCATATGTGCAATTTATTAAATCTATTATTAGATTTAGTATAACAATTTAAAATATATGTCGGAACAAAACTATAGTTTACAACTGAGCAAACTTTTACTATTCATGTAAAAGAATGAAGTAAAAAAAGTGTTGAGGGCTTTGGTTTTTGTACACACACACTAAATCACAACTTTATTTTTTCACTTATTTTAATAATGGCCAAACAATTTTTGAGACGTTAGCTTTTCTTGTATATACTAAATACCAATTTCATGGACGCTTACTTGCCTGATTTACCTATTTACCCATATTTACTCCAACCCTTCAGCGAAATAAGATCAAAATACAATCTAGTTCAAGGTCTCGTTAAAATACATAAGTGATGCTCAAATTTTTTTGGTTTGTATACAGCACTTGCTTTAGAAAAAAATACAGTTTAAACTATAAACGTATTTTCGATAAAACGTATTTTTTTTTCCTTTTCCAAATATCTCAATAAATATTAGTTTTATTGAAAAATGGGTAGGGGCCAAAAATAATGCTCATAAACTGATAATGAATTTCGCCTGTTTATTTATTTACATAGATTTTATAGTTTCGGAGATATGAAAGTTTACAAATGGCGTCCGAACGTTTATAAGACGAAAAATGCAATTCAAATGTTAAATATCTCAGAAATTGCGATACCCACGTCACGCATGCTAAGAAATGAAATTAAAGACAATTAATTGCGCTTCCAAATTATTTTTTACTCGTTTCTATAGCATAAGAAATAAAGAAGTTATGACGGAAAAATATGCTTAATTATATTTTTTTATATAAAAAGGTCGCCATTTTGTTACTCTAATTAGCCAGTAATTTAAAAAAATTATCTCAAATACAGCTTTTGGTTAAGATGTAGCATTAACTAGATTTTTTGCTCATTTAAAGCACTTGCTTTAGAAAAAAATGCATTTTAAACTTTAAAGGTAATTTCGAAACACTTGACGAAAGCCGTTTGGAAATACCTTTTTTTTTTAGGCTGAAATCTCAATTTTGAAGTCGTTATAACTTAAAAACTATCAATTTATGTGAAGAATTGCATAGAACCTTTTCTTCTTAAAATTTGATTCTATTTCAGCTCCAATAAATATATATATTTATCCAGTGCCACCCCTTGAGAGGAAGTGACATCCACCCCCTATAAATTAGCAAGCCCCCGCACAATATAGAAACTTTACTGTGAAGCATTTACTATTATACTGCCAAAAATAAACGAAATCCGTTCAATATGACATTATTTCGAAGTTAGTACCTCTAGTTATTGTACTATATGCAGCATATAAGTGCCGAGAAGAGGGGAATGAAAATACAAGTAGGAGTGAATGATGTCACGCAATGCTGATGTTCTTGATTAATTTACAGCCTTCTGGATTTTTGAATTTCGCTCTAAAATTAAGAGGTGTCTTGGAAAATGTAATAAAAGAATATGCTAAATGATCCCATTGTCAAAATTAAAGTTATTTTGACGACTGTTCTAACATATTTTAAATTTTGCATTATTAATTATTATATTTTATTTACATACTTTCAAGTTCATGTCGTGACTGGTGGCATAAGCTGAAGTGTTTTAAATATTTTTCTCTTTAAATATTATATAATTTAAAATATTAAGCATCTAAAGTTTGGCGTTTTTCAAATCTTACCTATTTTAGGATTTCGAAAATTAAAAAAAGTTGGTCTCATAAATAGCGATATTTATACCACTCATTTCACTAGAAGAAACTATTGAACCGATTGTTAAATTCTATATTAATAAATTAGATATTGACATTAATGACGTGATATGAATAGAAGATAATATTGTGCATTGATTTATAGGTAGGCAAATTTATTTCGACTCTTATTACTCTCGACAGTTTTTTTATCCGTTCTCTGTATAATTATATACTTAAAAAATCGAATAATGCAATATATAATGAGTTTATAAGTTCCCAAGACAAATGCCATTAGCGTTACTATTTATTTGATATTAATAAGAAATCAAAGTATACAATTACAAGTAATTAGAGACCTACCGTATTAACTTAATATTAGTTATTAATGGACGGTTTTATTAGTAATATTCAATTGAGATTAATATTTTAATTATCAGCCTGAATGTGGCCTTAGCTTTAATCAGTGCTTATTTTAATAATTAAAATCGTTTACTGTAATTTAACCCCAGGGTTGCGCTTTTTTATAATATATTAGTGATTTATGAAATTATTACCTTTGATGTATATATGTAGGTATGCACGTATTTAGCATAATTAATATTTGTACCATAACATTAATCATTTTTCTCAGAAATGATGGTGAGTGCAGTACTAGAAATGAGAAAATAATATTATCCACCAAAAAGTGGTTTGGTTAGGTTAGGTTAGATTGGGTTGATATGTGAGTGGGGCCCTTCACTGCGACCATCTGGTCTGTTGTGGCCAATCCTAATTATATTTTATTTAACCCAATAGGTACAGCTTCTTAATGAAGCCGACTAACTCATTTCGTGAGAGATTGTCCAGGTCCTCTGGCAGCAGCTGACCTTTGCTAAGTGAGAACTTGGTTCTTTCTGCATCTAAACACAGTCAGCATTCAGCGCTATCCACTATTCCAATTCTGTGTAGGTGGTAATTTAGTCTGCAGTGAACTAGAGTTCTTAGGTGGAGATTTTAAGTTCTCGATTGCAAAGGATATGTAATAAACTCCTTTGAATGAACTAATCTTAGCAATTCTTGCCAGTACTGGAGGATTTTCCGTTCAGTCCTGGCCAAGATAATTGTTTTCGCAGTGCTTATGGATATGCCAAGCACTGGTTCTGGTCCGATAAATTTCGATACCGCACCTTCCCCGGCTAAGGAATCGGCCATTTCATTGCTTTCCGTACCAGTGTGACCCGGCGTCCAGACCAGAGTTACCTTGTTGTTTCTGCCCAATCGGATTAGAGCCTTTTGGCAGTTCCAGACCAATTTAGAATTGCAACGATATCAGTCAAGAGCTGCTTGGCTGTCTGAAATGATTCTTATTGATCTGTGTTATTTGTTCAAACCTCCTGTACACAGTTCAATGGCGTGAATTTCCGCATGAAAGACAGTTACATTGTTACCCAGGCTCGAAGTTATTCTTAAATTTGGGTTGCAACCGGAGTATACTCCGGTTCTAGCTTCTTCAGGAGTTTTGGAGCAGTCTGTAAACCAACAAATAACCGCTTTCTGTAGGTTTGTTTTATTCAGATCTCATTCGTCTTTTCCAGGAAACAGGATGTCAAAAGATAGTTCATAGTTGGTCACGGTAGGCATCACATATGAAAGCATTCCCAGGATGTCATGACTATCTATATCATCTGACAGTCTATTGCGTTCCATAATGCTAGCCTGCGGCATATTAATGACCGATTTATGAAGTCTGTATGTTGTCCACCTGACCTTTCTTCTCCAAATAGATGCAGAGAGGGAAATAGATCCAGGAGGATTCCCAGAGCAGCTGACGGTGTGATACTTATAGCACCAGTTATTGCCAGGAATGTCTCTGTAAACCAGAGAGTTCGGCTTTGGTCGTTTGTTGTAGCCCTTTCGACCACCAAACTTTGTAATCATATGTTACCATTGATCTTATGACCCGTAACGTATATCCAGTATATTTGTTGGGGACCTATGCCCCAGAATTTTCCACAAACTCTACGACGTATCCACAGGGATACTCTTGATTTGTGGATTACTTTTTCCAGGTAGGAGTTCCAGTTAAGTGATTTATCTAGTGTAACAGTCTTTTATCTTCGAACGATCTATATAACAAATTTCTTTTACGCTTCTTGCTCTACATCACATGTTCCCTCTTCAATATCTAACAAAAGTCTATCATCATATGTTCATCCTACCTTCCGTGATATCGTATGATAAAAGAGTTTGCAAAAGCAATAGATCAAATGAAGTCACCTAAACAGAAATCACCTGAAATTATACTCCACTTTCAAAGTTGCATCCTCACTAAATCTTCCGTTAAGATTCTCTAGTTTGCTTCTATTGAATCCCCAAAATCACGTACGTAAAAGTTTTGCTGTTCAAGAGCTACGGGTTCACGGGCTACTTGATTTTAAGATTCCGAGAACACAATCTCATGAATTCCCCTGTTCAGATTCATCACATTCTTCTATTATATTCCCAGAGTTATGCAGTTATGGATTTACAGGGTTATGTAGTAGAAGAGTTTGCTGCTGGAATAGGCTTACTTATTAATAAGGTTCCGAGGGCACAATCTAATTGATTCCCCAATCGAGAGCCTCCTACTTTTTTCATTGAATCCTCAGGATTTTGAGGATACAGGGATTGTCGTTGAAGAGCTATGGCGCCATGGGATGCTTGTTTCCAAGATTCTAATGTCACAATGACACGAACCGTCCTACTTAGAATCTTCATTGTTTTCGTTGGATCTTCAGAGTTAAGGAGTTACGGGGTTATGGGATGCTGAGGTTATGGGATCATGAGGTTGTGGATGTATGATACTCAAGCACAAGAATCCGAAGTCAATCTCATTAAACCCCGCAATCAAGATTTCCCACTATTATCATCGGATTCCAGGGTTAAGGAGTTATGGGGTTTCACGGTTTCTTTAAGTTATGAGGTAAATACTGAAGTACCACAATGTTATTAAGGTGACGTTTTAAAGTTGAATCACTTTTCGAGTCTAATATAAATGAGCTGGGTGAGCAATATTAGGATCCACTTTTTTAGTGTTAAAGAAACCTGACGTGCTGGGAAAATTTAGGTCATGTTCGTGTTCAGTGGCATAATCTATACGATACTCTTCGCAGTTTTTTGTAAATAATGTGAGTTTGAGACATTTTTAATTTTACAATGCCAACTTATTGGTGAAACAAAGAAAAAACTACATCCAACATGTACGTTTTGAACCCGGGACACTTGGATTTCGAGTAAACAAATGTAACCATAACGCCACCGTTTGCCATGAAAAGGAAACATAAATGTCCACATTATAAGTGACTAGTTGAAAATCATCTTTCCAGTTGGATATTATATTATGAAATGCATATTAGTAAAATGTATAAATAAATAATGATAGTAAACAACATTTTACAAGATTTCGATCCAATTACAAAAATATAAAAATCAAATAATTGTTTGTTTAAAATTTAGATAAAGTATAACTTTTTTTTATTAGTAGATATTTTTCAAAAATACTAGTGTTCTTCTTCCTCCAACTAACACCAACGTACTGCCCAATTTTCAAAACAGTTGGACCTTTCTTCCTTAAGTTATCGTGCTCACGATAAACAGACAGAGGGGCATTTTGAAAGTTGTTCAAAATTCGGGCACTTTCATCATGTTATGAACGTTTTTTCTCTATGAGTGATATTCTCGATTTTAGAAATGTGCCGATCAAATGCATTATACTCTTCGTTTCCGTATTTGCGAAGAGTATAATATGTCCATTCTTGATATTTCAATTATTAAAACAATACATCAGATGAACATTTCCTGGTTTTTGACATAAGCTTCAGGCCTACAGTTTATTTGATACAGGAAAAAATATGCATGTAGTAAATAATTACAGAGCCTCTGGTCAAAAAACCGAAGGATCACAATAGCCGTAATCCGATTAGAAACAGAGAAATAGGATCGGGGTCAACGGTGCACGTCTGAAATGAACTGTACTAGGGGTCAAATATTCACATATGCACCGGAGGGTCATCTTAGCGTGCGTCTTCAGCTTAAATTATATCAGGGGCGTAACAAATAGGTAATGTTACTAAAGGTTACTACACTAATTCTCACGTTTGTAGAATTATCTATACTAGAATAACTTCATCTGGATTCAATGGAGTGGGGATGTTTAAAACTGTATCCCAGAAATTATTCTTTGGAGGCACATCTTTGAAATTACTACCAGCACTCACATTTTCAATAAATTGGCGACCCTGTCTCAACCTAGTTATCTCACTTTTTCCTAGAGAAGTTCGCAAAAACAAAAGAGTACCTACTATACATCCTCCGTCGAATGTTGATAAGGTTTATAATAATTATAGCAATAATAATAAAATGGCTTTATTTAGAAATAAAACAGCATATTCCTAAACTAAGGCGAAGTCTAGCATAATAGCTACTCAACTTAACCTTTTACATTATAATAATTTAAATCTAATCTAAGTCTAATCTAATATTAAGTAAAACAAAACTAAGACTAAGAAAAGGCAAATATGTATGCATACACATACATACACACAAATAAAACCAATTGCCATCTTATAAAATTTGGAGAGAGGGAAAATGAGATTTTATCGTTTTCGAAATTTATTTACAGAAGCTGTTTTCAGTTAGTCTTCTATATTATTGTAGATCGAGATTGCGTTTATTCTAGTTAATTAATTTATTCTTTTAGTGACCACCCTATATATCTTTTCGCTAAAACTAAAACAGGTTTCATCCTTAACAATTGTGTTAATTATATATCAAATATTATTGTTTTCCGAACATGTTTTCCTTCATTATTTTTTGGGGTGTGCCGCCTCTATACTTTTCTATTAAAATATACCAGATTTTTTCCATACCAATAAGCCTCAATTCCTTGCCAAATATTATTTGGTGGAAGACGAAGCCGAGAAAGAAAAGTGCTTCATGTTTTTTTTTTCTTTGTTGGCTTTGGATGTCTTCATTATGATAAGATATAACAACTCGGGGATTATTGGTCAGGGATATACATTTTACGTCAAGGTGCCCTTCATGACAACTTTACTTAATACACAACGCACAGGAGGCAACGGTAAGAATGTGATTATAAACAGAGGGTAGGAAAGAAGGAACTCATCTAAACCTATATTTTGACACGACATAACCTGACAAATTCCCAGAATATATATTTGAATTCTTCATTCGTGTTTACTTTATATAATAGTGAGGTACTATCCAGGGGCATCTAAGGCCCTAGTAGGACCCGAACCCTTTTGCGGTGTGGCTAAGCCACGCCTACGAACATCCATTAATGAATGGGTACAAAATATATCTCTAGAGTGGTGGAAGAATTTCCCACAACAGAGACAGGACAAAAAGTTCATCAAAGAACGATCGGCCAGATTCGCGGAAGACCTACTACGACAAAATAGAAAGGTCATTAGGATAATGGTAGGTCTTCTAACTGGACATTGTAGGCTTAATAGACATATGAGTCTAATGGGCCTGGCAGAGGATACAACATGCAGATTCTGTCAAGAGAAAGAGGAAACCTCAGTATATGTGCTGTGCCATTGCGAAGGCCTAGCCAGACCAGGGTTGGCATGTTTAAAACATACTTAATGCACAATGTGATGTTTTAAGTAACTGTTTAAAACACAGTTTAAAATATACCGTTTAAAACACTGTTTTAAACAAAAAAAAAATTGTTTAAAACAAAAAAAAACAGTTTTTTTTTTCAACCCTGAGCCAGACTGAGGTTCCAACTACTTAGCGAAGAGAAACTAAGGGCAGATAGCTATACTAAGGAACCCCTATCAAGGCTCTGGGGTCTGATATAAAAGACAAAGCTGAAAAAGGAGCTCTAAGTAAAATTAGATAAGAAGTGCCACAATAGATCCACAGGGATCGCGGTGACCAAGGCCAGGCACCCAGCTCCTTCTTCAAATCTAATCCAATCTAATCCAATCCGTAGGTAACGTGTCACCATTCTCCACAATTTTTTTGGCCAGGAAGTTTACAGCGATTGAATTAGAATTACATTGAAATGACCGGTTGATGTCCCCAATATTTTCGTTACAGTCACAGAACAATTTTCATTTTATACGGAAATTCGAGAAAGGATGGTTTGGAAGGTAGGCGGCTATTTTGTATTTGTTTTACATGTATCCATCTTTTTTCCCATTTTTTTGCATATCCATTCTGGCATTGGAAATTGGGTCATAATATGGTAAATACTCAATTCCAGGACCATTCATATTTTTAGCAAGTGCCACTTCATTGGCTTTGCGCTTTAAATATCTATATAGTAACCCCAATATATCAAGCGGTGCACGTCACTCTTAAACTAACACCACAGTTTTACTGTGTTTACATGGTGTCAAAGTTTAACAGGATCGTTAATTTAATCATTCACAATAATATTAATACTTAAAAACACACTAGCTAAACTTTACTTAATTATGAAAGTTTGACTAATTAAGTCAAAAAAACCAAAACAAAATCAATTAAACAATATGAAAATAATAATAATAATAAAAGGTCTTTATTCAGAGAAAAAAAATATTACATTTTATTTTCCTAAAATAGGTAGAGTCTAACCTAATAATGTTTAATATGCCAACACGATGTCAAGCTTAGAAATCTGTGGCAATCTGCCATGTAAACAGAGTTTTGTTTTACGAGTACTGTCGAGTACCTGGCGCAATGGCAACTTAAGCTTTCTTTATAAGCAATCGGAATTTGCACGTTGATATAATTTTGAGTTGGTACTTTATGACGTAAGTGTACCAGTGGTGACGTACGCTGTTTGATATATCGGACCACTATATGTATATATATAAAGCAAAGTGTAAATGTTTTTGCCTATCTGTGAGACGAATTGTTTAGGTACTTTCAGAGCTAAGAACTTGAAATTTCGCATGGTGACAGAACTTTCCATGCGCCAGAAAACTTGAAGTTAACAAAAAGAAAAAATGGCGGTTCTATTATGACGGCCAATCTATATGCATAAAGGAAAAGCTCACGTTAGAATGAAAACGTCGCTAAAATGCTAAAACATGTGAAAAAACGTATAGGAACAAAGTCTCTACTTTGTGACTACTATGTAACTTTTATTGTTTTGGCAATGTATGCATGTACTTAAATTCAGTGAATGTTCAGGATACTATCTATACTCTGCATGCCTCCTTAGCGAATACTATAAAAGATAGACTTAAGTATAATGTTTGAAAAATGCAGATGACAGGGCCAGTATGTTTTGACCAAGTATACAGAGTACGTAAGAAAATTTAGCAGGTGATTATATGGACAATTTCAAGCATAAAAGTTCCAATGAAGGTATGCCCCAAAATGGTTTGTAAGGAAGCTACAGCCCTATAAATAAAGCTCTATAAAAATAAAGAAAGTATAGCAATGACATAATTGTTTAAAATTGTCAAAATACATAGTAGTGAATTATTATTTTTAGATAGAAGTTAGATCTAGTTACTGTGATGTTATCTGAAAGTCGCCTGTTGGACGCTATCTCTATAGAGCTGTAGCTTCCTTACGAAGCATTTTAGGGCATAACTTCATTAGAACTTTTATGCTTGAAGTTGGCCACATAATCACCTCCTGAATTTTCTTACGTACCCTGTATACTTGGTATTGCACTTGCCAGCTGCATTTTTCAAACTTTATACTTAAATATCTTGGAAACCCTTGACTTTAAGGGTTGGGCCCATTGAGACTTTTGATCAGTGTATAGTTTGAAGTACAACATAGTCCAGTTTTATGACATTTGACTGAAACTAATTATGGACAAATTTTATTTGAGGAAGCATAGTGGTCTAAAATCATTGCTCTGGACTATCACTCGTATTATATAGAATATAAATCAGTATATATAGGGTATATATAGGGTATATAAATGAAATACAATAACAAAAATTATAAACATAAAATCAAATAGGGCATTTGCTGAATACCTAATCTACAAATAAAATAATTAAAAAAAAAATAACCCGTTAAAATGTTTTCCACGGATATTTGCGACAGTGAAACATTCAATTTCTTGTCGCGAGATATTGTCAATGTCTCTCTTACTTCTCTCTCTTGGGCTTCGTGTTTGGGTTTTACTTTTTATAATATTATTTACGAGATTATTTATTATTAAAAGAGCTCAGTGTTGAGACAGTCATTCTGTATTTAGTAAATACCACTAGTCGAGAATCTAAAGGCCGAATTCGATCATGAGGTATGAACTCGCAGGTATAAAATTAAAAAAATATGGATATCATCCAGAATTTTATGCCGAATTCGATTCCAGAGAGCGCGATGTCGGCCAAGATTACGAAATTGCAAAAAAATTTGGAACTTTAATATTGCATTATCTTTCATTTACGAGCTTATTTATAAAGATTTTTTAATAATTCTTATATCAATCGAAAGCTTAATGTTTGTAGTTTCATACAAGTGCAATAGAGAGACATTACTTTCATTATAAACAACACTATAAATTGTTTAAACAATATGTGTTCGGAAAGTGTAGTGTAATTTTCGACATCGAGGTACTTTTGTTATTATTGCAGATAGATGTGTAGTTATTTGAGACGAAATACGTAGAATAGACCAATGAACATTTTTTATTAAAACAATTTTTTAATTCGCTGAATAATTTAGGAGATATGATTTTTTAAATGTAGGGCGCGCGGCCGTTTTCATAACTCATCATAATAATAAATACGTGGCCTCGGGTACGCGATTTTAGTCACGAATTGCTAAGCTATCCACCGTCATTTTTTCAGCCAGTTGTAGACAATTTCTTTAGATATAGTATGCGTAAGGGCAATAAAGCTGATTTTTTTTCATTCCACAAAGGTATGCTTGAAAGAAAATTGGACTGAATTGAAAGTATTACTTCCTGAGCCCGAACAAAAAACTGCTTATATAATTGATATGATGGCTTTTATTCAGCGTTATCAATTCAAAAATTGTACAACGTTTAAGGAGCTATTCGGAAAGTATTCAGATGTAATTATAGGTAGTAAACCCGTTGAATGTGATTTGATCGTTTTAGTGGGTCTAAATGACGAAATATGAGTCTAATGTAAATTGCATCAAAGAAATAGAGCGAATGCGACGCAGCAAATATACCGTGATGAGTCATGAATTTGAAGTGCAGGATAATATTAAAATTCCGAATTGGAAACTTTTCCTTGCAAATAATAACAAAGCTCGTTTATTGAAGTATATTTCCGAAAAATTCTACACAGATCATGGTAGTTTACCTACTAACGTTTCTGTTATGACGACAGGGATGGCCGAAGATAGTGCCAGTACAACGATTTCCTCCACGAAACAAAGTAAAATTGTAACAGACTTACACTTTTCAAATCACAGCGAAGCAGACAGTAGAATAATTGTAATAGTTCAGTACCTATCAAATTTGAATTACAAAAAGGTAATAATACAAGCTACTGATACAGACATTTTTGTGATGGCACTATACTATGCTACTAGAATAAACATAAATGAGTTGTGGATACATAGATTCGATGTGTATATACCTATTCACTGCATAATACAAAAACTGTCGACTACGCAGAATATATCAGAAATTTATTTGGGCAATTTTTTTCTATTTACTTGTCTTAAGTGGTTGCGAAACGGTCAGTTTTCCTTTCAGAAAAGGAAAAATTTACGTGTTCAAAACATGCCTCAAATACGCCAATGATCCTAAGTTACAGTCAATATTGAATTTTCCACTCAACAATTCATTTGATACTGCTGAATTTGAAAACTCTGCACGATATTTCTTTAAAGTCTTATACGGTTGACTGTTTTTCATTGGTAATTTGGACAATTTGCAACCCCATTTATTTCACACTTGTAAATCGGATATTCGAAATTTGCCACCAACTGAAGACTCATTTCACCAGCACATTCTTAGAGCTGCCTACCAAATAATTATTTGGAAGACAGCAAGTTGCGTCAATCCAGTGCTTCCCAACCATTTTGGTTGGGTTTCGAAGGACAATATATTAGCATCAAGACTTATGACAAAAAGTGTCCTTCCAAATGTAACGCCTGGAAACATATTTTGTAAATGAAAACAATTCCAACATTGCATTGGAAACTGCAACCGGGCGTGCATAATAGGTTGTTTTTGTGAAGGCTGATATCTAAGGTGTTAGTTTAACCTTAACTTATACTATAGTATTATTACATCAATACTCTTAATTATAGTATTATAACATCAATCATATGTATAATGACTTACCTATAATACTCCAATTTTAGTTATATGTATTATGTACACAGAATTTACAATACATACAACCATTATTTTGTCAAGACGAAAAATATTTTAATTTCATTGTAGTTGTTCTTAAATTAAATACAGATGATTTGTTCTGTTTGTAAGTATTATTTATGATCTGTACAAACTTCCATATGAAAGACGTTACAAAAATGTTGTTTATACCTTACAAAAAAATTAATAAAATAATGTACAGTGCCCGTCACAATAATCTTGCCAACCTACATTTTTCGAAATTCTCTACATTTCCTCCTGGTGTGTATTATTAGATTTTTTTTGTTCATTTTGTTAATTATCCTCTGTTGTATAAGAATAAAATGTCAATTGTGTTGTGGTAAAGGATGGCGGATTTATATAACTGATAAATCAAATAAAACTTGCCATAGGTGGCCAAATTATTGTGACGAGCACTATACGTAATAATAAATACTTTTATTAAAACAGCAGTGCCTGGAAATCATGTGTAAATAGACTGCAGAGTCAAGAACGCGCACGAGGTAAACCAAAACAATGCGCCATTTTAAAAAAATCATATCTCCTAAATTATTCAGCGAATTAAAATAGTGTTTTAATAAAAAATGTCCGTTGGTCTATTCTACGCATTTCGTCTCGAATAACTACACATCTATCTGCAATAATAGCAAGAGTACCTTGAGGATGAAACTTACGCAACACTTTCCGAGCACATATTGTTTAAACAATTTATAGTGTTGTTTATAATGAAAATAATGTCTCTCTATTACATTTGTATGAAACTACAAACATTAAGCTTTCGATTGATATAAGAACTATTAAAATAATCTTTATAAATAAGCTCTTAAATGCAATGTAAACGAAAGATAATGAAATATTAAATTTCCAATTTTTTTTCGAAATTATTATTTTTTTTTGCAATTTCGCAATCTTGGCCGACATCGCGCTCTCTGGAATTGAATTCGGCATAAAATTCTGGATAATATCCACATTTTTTTAATTTTATACCCGCGAGTTCAGGGTTCGGCATTTTAGACGCGTCTTTTTGGATGCTAGATTCCTTACTATACTCACTGACATAAATAGAAACATTGAATACATGACATATCGTAAGTTCCGAATTTACTGAAATAACCGGTAAAAAATTAAAATAACCGGCAATTATCCTAATCTGTTTTTTGCTCGGCTAACAGGTTAACCGGTTACCGGCTAACCGGTTAACCGGATAACCGGTATTGCAAACCTTAACTTGTAACAGGAATCGTCAAATAAGTGGAACAAGTAGATTGCAGTCGGCCGTTGCCGACTGTGAATAGTCATTTGATTAATATTTTGCTACAATTCACGTTTACGCGGTGCTTCTGAGATTATGTACACAGTCGATATCTTTTATTCTTCAAATAGGCATTTGCAGTCGAAAACTCTCGACTGCTACTTTCATTCGTTTCATAATAGGTTCGTTAAACACAAACATTTAATATAAAATTGATATATCACCTAATCTAGGTTTACGTTTGTTAAACCTAAGAGACACACTGCATATTACAGTTTCAATATTTTGTACATATTTTGCTCTAAATTAAACGTTGATCTTGTGGTTCAATTTCGAAAGGATGCATTGTACCATGGATGTTTTAAATTGAAAATATTTTTAAGCCTTACTTTTAGTTATCGTATCGGATAAATATTCACAATCGGCATCGCCAGACTGCAATTTTCATTCGTTTCGTAATAGTCTTATTAAAAATATCTTAGTAACGTTTAAGGTAATATTGACATGTCATCTAGACTACGTAAAATTCATTCGAACCTGAGACATACTGTATATTGTAGTTTAGGGATCTTAAACACCTTCATATTTTTGTGTGCTTAATCAAAAACATTAGTAATATTTTGTTCTAAAACTATAATAAAATATATTTTATATAAGATATGATGCTTTGCATCTCTGACGACCATCGCGTATGACGGATATGACACAATTTCAACATAGAGCATTCCATCATACTCTCTTACATATATGCCAAATTTGAAATAAAGATATTAAGCCTAAAAGAAGTTATCATGTTTGCAATAAACGGTCTACAGACATACACCTATACACACAAACTTTTTTATTCGATATTTGGGTTCAGCGGATTTCTATACGAACATTTTTTTAAAGATATATACGGTTATAATATAACTACTTGATTTAATCAAATAAGTACAATACTTCTATTGTTAACATATTAAGCCTTAGATATGTATTTAAAATTATATTTTAAATCGAAATATTTACATAGACTTATTCATTTTGGCAAGAACCTTATTGTTTAACATTACTTTGGTACTTTTAATATCAGAATAAATACATAATTCTCTTCTGTTCACCCACCCCATTATCTCTAAATCTCTCTCTCTCTCTCTTTGAAAGGAAGTGTGATGGAAGTTAGTATTTAACTAACAATATAGATTTTATGCCAATTTTTATCCATATCTATATGTACTATCTCCTCATATTAGCATGTTTAAAAGAACCTGCACCAAAAGGTTCAGTTACTACGTCACTGAATTTGATTCAGGAATGCGGGATATCGCGGCAGGCTACGGCGGAAGCTCTAGCAGATGTTTCTATAGCCGTAGGTATCTAGATTGATGTACTGCTTCGCAGTTGTTTCAGCGAACGTCCGCAATTAAAGCTAGTTACTACATTGTAAAAATGAAATAGTCAGGATCAGAATTTATGGCGAGGAAAATTGAAAAGAAGAATTAAGTTCTTTTGCAAGAAGTATGCTGGTTAAAATTGTAGGAATATTTCGTTACAGCTCATAGTCGTCATCGATTAATTATAACAGTAACGAATGTTAGATGATTAGAGGTCTTATTAATAACGCAATTCTATTTACAGATAATGCATAAAATGTGGAATATTTCTACATTAAAATTAATAACTCTCAGCATTTGTATAATAATAATTTTGATAATAGACATTAAATTGAGCAGAAATACGCAAGCAGTTACATGAAATTAATAGCTTTTCTGTGTTCGTGTTTCATCGAAAAATATTTATTGAATAGATTCTAGTAATAATGAGTCATATTAGTGATATATAATATGCAAGTCGTAGAAATATATCTAATGTGTCGTAACTAATGCAACAAATGATTGCATTCCGCATATATTGCCCTGTGCCTTCAGAAAGCAATATCTGTCGAATCCAAGGATAATAAATATTTTAATGTAATAAATGTCATTAATGAATTAAATGATATGAGACTGTTGTTAAATAAATATCATAATAAGTAATGATTATTTGATCTGTGGTTCCCACGTGATTCTTAATATGTTCTTTTTTCGTAGCTCAGATATGAAACTTTAAATTTCATCTGTCTTAACCTCTTAATTTTTGTCTTTTGTAAATATATGAAATCTTAGGTAAATTATATGATGAGAACCCCTTCTATAAATTGTCACAATGTGATCTTATACAGGTTGTTTCAGGTATGTACTAATTAATTTTTAGGGGTGATTCTATGACAAAAAACAGTAAAAAAATCTATGAACATGGGTTCGGAAATTTCTATTGGGGTAGCTAGCGACTTCTGAAGGGGGGGCCAATTATATAATAAAAAGCAAACTTCATAGTTTGATCAGTCCTGAAAGAAGATTCTTCAATTTACACGGAAGAGCGAGACATCTTAATTTCATGTTCTTGAAGCATCGAGAATACATGCGCTTCTTTAGGTTCATGTTTTTCGAAAACGGTTACATGGGCTTTCTTGTGTATTGTTGATCAATGAATCATATTCTAATAATATAGTCGCAAAAAATGCGCATAAAAATGTTGTGGCCTTTATTGATATCAGGTCACGTGCAAGAACTCGTCAATGTAGCTCAAAAGGTGCATGAGATATTAAATAAAATCCCAATTTTGAGTTTCCCCTTCAGGAGGACCTAGCTCCTTTAATCGGGATCTCCAAGCCAGTGTTTATGGACAATTTTTTAAATATTTTTGATATGGAATTACCCCGAATGATTAAATGATTAATGACTACCTAAAATGCCCTGTATATGTGGTAAAACAGTTTTTTTTGTGCAACCGTACGGGAAGTGAATTCAAATTCAATTTCGCGGCCGCTACTCTTAGTAACGGCCGCCAAACTAAAAGTCACATTTATAACTTTTGATTTCTCCATTAAATAAGCCAATAAATGTTTTCAAACATCATCTTACCATTTCGTTTCTCATACCAACCCTTAAAATCTCTGTAACATTTTTCGTATTGCCGTTTAGATTTTTCAGGTATTAAATCAGAAAGCGCCGAATTTACGATACAGAAAGAGTGCAAGAAATTGAAATATCATAATCGCTGTCAGACATTTTTACGATTTTTCAAGAACTGTCAAAATGTTTTGTATACATACAGAATATACCATTTCTATAGAAACGCTGTGACATTAAGGCCACAACTAAATATAGCATAGACAGTGGTGTCATTTCCACCATCTGACTAAAATTTACAGTTGCACAAAAAATGGTGTTTATACCATGACCGCGAAATTTTTTTATCGCCCTTGAGATTATCTTGCCTCGGCCGCAAGCGGCCTCGTCGATAATTTTTCTCTCGGTACGCAAAAAGGAATTTCGCAGCCTTGGTATAAAAATAACTATTTTAGGCTCTTATGCCGTATGTAAAAACAAACAGCTAAAACTAAGATATTTGGGCTTAATAGTAGAATTCAAGCTTTCACGACCATTGTAGAATTTGACTTAAGTCAAATTCGACAACCACGGCAACATCCGGAGGAAACCACTTCATATTTGGACTTGTCCGCATGTAGTCAGAGATCAGGTCTATACATATATTTATGTATTTTCACTTCAATCATCTGTTGCAGTAGCTATGGAATATTTGAAGTAGAACTGAAAATGGAAGAGATAGGGTATAGCCGGATAAACATAGTGAAAAATGGCCCTGAGCCAAATAGGATTTGCGTACATGGCTTGATGTTAATAAACAATTTTAGTTTTAACTACGTTTTAACTCCGTATTCCCTTTGCTTTAAAAAGTATCCGAATACTTTGTATTCGAATAGTTTTTTCGGATACGGATACCGGATACTTTTCTTTAGTTTGTGAAAAAAATATTTTATGAAATTCAGTTTTCTTTAAAGCTGTCTGTTTCTTTTAAATAAATGTATGTAGTGCCTTTGGGTATTTTATTTGTAACAAATCAAAGTCCACCAACAAAAAATAAATTTTTTCCGAAATCGGTCAAGAATGTACTTTAATGTATACTATTCTCGGCGCAATTTTAGATCCCAAAATACGCCATGCATTTTAGTCCGTTGCTAAGCAACTATCAGAACAGTCCGGGAAAGTTACTTTCCCGGCCTAAGCTGGGGAAGTAATTTTCCTGGACTGTTTTCTATATACAAAAGTTACTTTCCCGGACTGTTTTTTATATATATATTTTAGACAGTAAATAATAATCTCTGACTTTTTTCAAAACAATAAAAATTCCTTAATTTATAATAATACCTATTGATTGCGATTTCAGAAAAAATAGTATGCGCACTTCGTAGTAAAAGCATATTCCCGGACTTCAATGCTTGTTGGCCTCGGCTTAAAGCCTCGGCCAACAATTTACATCGTCGTCCGGGAATGTATTGCTTTTACTACTAGATACACAGTGTACTATTAAGTGCTATCTAGAAAAAAAAAAAGAAATTCAACATTTTAACAAAAACTAAAACATATGATATAAGGAGTCATTCTTTATAGAAAGTTTTGCTTATACTGGAAAATACTCAACTACTTTAACTATAGTTGGAATGTTGATATAACGTACAAGAGGTGGTTAAAAAATAAGAAAACTTGATATTTTTCCGGGAATAAAATACCAGTTGTTGAAATTGAAGCAAAAGTTTAAAATCTTATGGGAAAAATTGTTCCTAATGTCGATAGAAGTTCAGATAAGTTCAGAAATCATCTAGTTTTTTTAGCACCAAGATTAAATTAATTTTCGAAAAGTAACTAAAGAAAGTAGATGATTTATTAATTTGTTTAATAAAATAATCACAAAACAGTCACTTTTATACTGTTCATATTATCAAATAAATTAGCCACTTTGCCACTTTGGTTAACTTTATAAAATTACTTTAATCTTAAAGATGTCAAAAAAAATGAGATGGAGCTTTCAAAATTTCATATCTGAACTTCTATCTCAACATTAGGAATAATTTTTCCTATATTTTCAACTTTTACTTGAAGAACTGGCGGTACTTTTTACTCTTGTAACAATTTCAACTTTTCGTATTTTTTAACCACTGATATGTACGTTATATCGATATTCCAACTATAGCAGAAAGGACTTTTCAGAATATATGTAAACCTTTTTATAAAGAATGACTAGAAAATAATATTTAATATGTATATATATTTTTTGTGGTATTCGGATATTTTCAGTATTCGAATACCTTTATTGTATTCGGATACTTTTGTTGTATTCGAATTCTTTTAGTGTATTCGGATACTTCTGGTGTATTCGGATACTTTTATTTGCATTCGAATATTTTTATCAGTATTCGAATGCTCGCCTAATGTATTCGAAAAACGGATACTTTATTAATTTGTGTCGGATACGGATAACGGATACAATTTTAAGAAAGTATTCGAATACAGCTTTCGGATATAGAAAAAGTATCCGAATACTGCATTCGAATACAGATGTATTCGAATACTACCCAGTTCTGGGACCAACCGTGCCAAATGGCATACTGTGGAGTTGAAGTGCAGTATTCGCCCTATTTATGCGGCGCACTGCAGAGGAGACTACACATTTGGAGATATTAGACTCACACCAAAAATCTGATTATACCGTAATTCATTTAGAAAAAACTCCAGTGCTACGGTCGGGAATCAAACCTAGAGGAGTTATGTCTCATTTCCAAATTTAAAATTATTTGAAAATTATTTCTAAAACATTGGTTCTAAAACAAAATAATAAAAAAAATAAACTTTCAAGCACAGAATTTACATTTATTTTTTTAAAGTACACACTCTAAAATATTGTTGTATTTTCTTACAGCAAAAATATATTAATTGAATTATTAATATTTTGTTTTAGGTATAAATATTATTAAGCATGTTCTACTGAAAAAAAATATTAATATGAACCTTAACGTTTGTTATCAAAAACAATCGCACTATTAAATTAACAGACAATATTTAAATTGTCAATATACAATTTTCATCTACGATATAATTAATATTACCTGCATCAGATTATGTGGGGCATTTATAATAGTGAACTGCTTGATGATAATTATTTATGTATGTCTAGTGCATGTAGAAAGGATCATAGTTCTTCAACTTGTCAGAGATGGTATTTTAATTGCGGTGATCGCTGAACTCTTTACCTTCAATAAAATTCAATGTTAACGATTCTGCAGTAGGATTATTTAAATAATTTTTAAATATCATTTCCAATAGATGTTGGTTATTATTCATATTTATCTATAATATTAGGTTTAACACCTTTAATGGATATTTCTGGTTTGGCAGAATATTATATAATTAATTACACAGCCCCACAAAAAAAAGTTTTTGATCTGGATGACTGACCATAGTATTCCAATGTATTTTTCGACGCTGAATCCGAATCCGAGGTCAAAAAAATTCGTATCCCACAAACTTTTGCGCTACAGCCAAAAACAACCCCGAAAATGGGGTAAAACCGTCCCATACATCAGGATTCCAGGAATGGATGTAAATGAATAGTGAAAAACATGGCAAGGGAAAATGTTTTATATTCAGCAGTCAGTTACTTAAATATTGACTGGAAAACTACCCTTATAATATGCTGAAAACTCCCCCTGTACAAGCATAGAGTATATAAATGCGAATAAATCGCGAGAAATGTTAAAATTTTTATAGTTTGAATGCAGTACACGAATCTTACGCGTGTCTCAAAATCACCCATATAACAGGGTGGAAACCACCTTTACATAAAAATAGACTGCGTGAATACCAATAGATTGTGGGAAATTGAGGAGTTTTCGATGTTTTAATTCCAGAATAGAATCTTGGGTGAGCCTGTTCTACCTTATTCTTAGTCGGTACAAAAACTACCCCTATAATAAGGTGGAAACCATTCTTATTACAGAATAAAGCACAAATGCCAATAAATCACGGGAAATACTTTTTTATAGTTTAAGTACAGAACATGAATCTGGAGTGACTCCCAGGGCACCTCGCTTACTCGTGACCCAAAATCTCTTATATAAAGGGTGGTAGCCACCCTTATATAAGAATAAATTGCATGAATACCAATAAATCGTGGGAAATGTTGGAGTTTTCATTGTTTAGTTCCAGAATAGATTTTTGAGTGACGTTGTTCTACCCTATTCTCACTTGGTACCCAAAATCATCCCTAAAAAACCACCCCTACGTAATAAAATGTGCATAGTAGGTAGGTATGCTTTTAGAGAGCAGAATATTTACTAACGTAATATTTTGTCGGTCTCCTCTATACATTTTCTTAAATATATAAGGAATAAAACCAAACTGCAACCAACAGCTATTCTCCAGACTAATGCCCCGCCGAGCGCTGGATTACAAATTGCAAGCCTGGCCCCGTTAAGTGCAATAACTATGTACTGCCACAAAACGCTAAAACTTCGATTGCAATAAACACCAGCCGAAAGACTTATTCCTACTTAAAGGAGCTCTCGTGTCAGCCACTACACACCACTTGCAGATTGCAGTTTCGAGCTGTTGGCTCTCGTCAGTGCAAGGTAGGTCTGGAATGACTGTAACGAGAGCTCCTTTGAGTAGGAATAAGTCTTTCGGCTGGTGTTTATTGCAATCGAAGTTTTAACGTTTTGTGGCAGTACATAGTTATTGCACTTAACGCGGCCAGGCTTGCAATTTGTAATCCAGCGCTCGGCGGGGCATTAGTCCGGAGAATAGCTGTTGGTTGCAGTGTGGTTTTATTGATATATATTTAAGGAAATGTATAGAGGAGATCGACAAAATATTACATTAGTAAAAAAAAATTTCATATGCCAGTTTTTCAATTTTTCTTCTCAGAATACCTTTTCTTCTCATTTTCAGATGATCTCCTCATTGGCTCTCTTTTATGTTCTTCGTGCTTGTCTATTTTCATAGACCAAGAGTAATCGGCCATCATGTGGACATCCCACCTTCCTTGATACCTCTTCTCCATCTCCGAAATATCCTGGTGAAAGTATTCGCCTTGCTCTTTATTGTACTCACCCAAATTTTCTGGATGGCGGATAACTATTAATCCATAAAAAGAGACACACACGAAGAACACAATAGGGAGCCAATGAGAAGATCATTTGAAAATAAGAAAAAAGGTATTCTAGGAAAAAAAGATTAATAAAATGTTCATATTCTTCAGTCAAGCTGCATTAACCTTTCGGGCAAGAATATGGACATTTTTTTAATCTTTTTTCCTAGAATGCCTTTTTTCTTATTTTCAAATGATCTTTTCATTGGCTCCCTATTGCGTTA
The DNA here is from genome assembly GCA_936432065.2 of Rutpela maculata. NCBI lineage: Eukaryota > Metazoa > Arthropoda > Insecta > Coleoptera > Cerambycidae > Rutpela > Rutpela maculata. The sequence continues at coordinate 66,916,086 of OW386290.2, read as the reverse complement.
TTTGTGTGTGTCTTTTTTATGGACCAACAGTTGTCCGCCATCCAGAAAATTTCGGTGAATACAATGAAGAGCAAGGCGAACGCTTTCACCAGCATATTTCGGAGATGGAGAAGCGGTATCAAGGAAGGTGGGATGTCCACGTGAAGGCTGACTACTGTTGGTCTATGAAAAGAGACACGCACGAAGAACATAAAAGAGAGCCAGTGAGGAGATCATTTGAAAATGACAAGAAAATGTATTCTGAGAAGAAAAATTGAAAACTGGCATATGTACATTTTATTATGTTGGGGTGGTTTTTTAGGGATGATTTTGGGTACCAAGTGAGAATAGGGTAGATCAACGTCACTTAAGAATTTATTCTGGAACTGAAACAATGGAAGCTCCAACATTTCCCACGATTTATTGGTATTCATGCAATTTATTCTTATGTAAGGGTGGCTACCAACCTTTATAGAAGAGATTTTAGGTCACGAGTAAGCGAGGTACCCTGGGAGTCACTCCAGATTCATGTTCTCTACTTAAATTATAAAAAGTTATTTCCCGTGATTTATTGGCATTTATGCTTTATTCTGTAATAAGGATGGTTTCCACCCTATTATAGGGGTAGTTCTTGTACCGACTAAGAATAAGGTAGAACAGGGTCACCCAAGATTCTATTCTGGAATTAAAACATCGAACACTCCTCAATTTCCCACAATCTATTGGTATTCACGCAAACTATTTTTATATAAGGGTGGTTTCCACCCTGTTATATGAGTTGTTTTGAGACACGCGTAAGATTCGTGTACTGTATTCAAACTATAAAAACTTTAACATTTCTCGCGATTTATTGCCATTTATATACTCTATGCTTGTACAGGGGGAGTTTTCAGCATATTATAAGGGTAGTTTTCCAGTCAATATTCAAGTAACTGACTCCCTTCCCATGTTTTTCACTATTCATTTACATCCATTCATTGAATCCTGATGTATGGGACGGTTTTACCCCATTTTCGGGGTTGTTTTTGGCTGTAGCGCAAAAATTTGGGGGTATACGAATTTGTTGACCTCGGATTCGGATTCAGCGTCAAAAAAGACATAGGAATATTATGGTCAGTCATCCAGATCAAAAACATTTTTTTTGTGGAGCTGTGTTATCTACCATAATTATCAAAATAGTATAGATTTACATTAATTTAATTTTTTTTCGTATGAATCTCTATATTCTAAATTGAAAAATAACAAGTTTATCCTCTTTACGGCATTAAAAACCCAAGGAATCACTACTTCCATATCCAGATTTTCTATCCAGGTCTCTCAAAACGAAAAAAATCTTTTATGTGGAAATAATTGTTTATGGAACTTTAATGATACAATATTTAAAATGACATACGCCAAAATCCCATAAAACGATATGCTTCATCGGTAGTAGGGTGGTGGTGGTGGAAGAGGAGGTAGATGAAGTTAAAAAAATTTTGAGTCCTTTGGTTCATGTACACACACTAAATCACAATTTTATTTTTTTTTTCACCCTATTTAATAGTGAGGTGGGTGTTCTAATGCCAAAAAAAAAATCTGAGACCTTTGATTTTCTTATATATACAAAATACAAATTTTATGGACTCTTGCTTGCTTAATTATTTATCCCCATCTACTCCAATTTATCTTCAACAGAAAAGGATCAAAATGTAATGTAGTTCCTGATCTCGTTAAAATACATACGTGTACCAAATTTCAAGTCAATGTCTTAAACGGTTTCAAAGTGATCGTGCGCACAAAAAAGTTACAGATCGACAGACAGGCAGAGACACCGACAGATAGACAGACAGACGGACATAATTTTTTTGTTCAAACTTAAAATCTGGACGTTTCATGGCATTCCCAGCCTATTTGAATAATAAAAATATTTTTTTCTACAACTGTCAAAAAAGGCTATGTTTGCGCATTAATGTCAGTGTCTAAAATGAGACATTTTTTCATTGACATTATTTTTTTTGCGTTACCATGACACCGTGCGCAAAATATTTTGCGCATTAGGGTGCAAAATATTTTGCACTTCACATACTATTATTGCCTATTTTTTATAATTTTTAATGTATACACCAGAATTAAACAAACATCTAGTTCAAAAATATTTATTGTTTTATCAAATAAATCAACTGAAAGTAGAATTTTTGAATTATTTTGTTTTAAAAACAGTATGATTTTTTTAACTAATAGTTTTGGTTTAATCAAATGGAAGTTGTAGAAAAAATATTGTTTGCATCTCGAGTGCAAAATTCTTTGGTCATCTCGAACAATTTTTTGACTCGGCTATTTTTTTGCGTAACTACTTCCACTGGATGTGGAAGTAATTATGTTTGCATCTACTGACACGGCTATGTTAAAAGTCGTACGCTAACAAATACCTCAGTTTTGGAATCGTTATTTTCTATTGTAGTAATTCCGCCCATTTTATACAATTGCGATAAAATTTTTGTCCGAACAATAAGTATAGTAATAAATAATATCGTATTAGTACATGATAAACTCAAAATTAATCTTTTATTTTTACTTCCCTCGCTCACCATTTAAGTAAACACGAAGTGCTTACTTAAAAGGAAGATCAACCGTTATATCAATATACATAGCATTTTGTGAAATTTTGGACGCAATTAGCGGTAAAGATAAAGTCTCTAGTCTTTTAGAAAAATTGAAAATTCGAGGGAATATACACAATATCTTGAAGAACAGAAAACAATGTAGTGATGGGCGATGGAAAATACATTAGTTCAAACTGGAAAAAGTGTCCCTCAAAGGTATATCTTGGACCCAATTTTGTTTCTGCTCTACATAAACGATCTACCAGAAATTGTTAAATATCTTGTAAATTTATTTTCTGATAATAATTCATTAGTTATCAGAGCGGAAACTAATGAGATTTAAATGTCAATGGATAATCTAAATGACTGGTACACAACAAATAATATATAACTAAATATAGACAAGACTTACCTGCTAAAATTCAGCCTAAGAAAGGAGCCTCCACTAGTTGTGAACTACAACAATGAAGTAATGACATCAACTGACTGATTGATTCACAGTTAAGTTGTAAGCATCACATAGATTATCTTGCCACAAAACTCGATACTTTACGTATGTATTACGAACCATATCAAGATTTGTAAATGAAGAAGCAGCCATAACTTTCCTATTATACCTACATCAAATCCAGAATGACATATGGGATTATATTCTGGGGCAATTCTATTGAAGCTGACAGAATCTTCAGATTACAAAAGGCCTATTTAAGAAGCATTTTCCGTCTAAAGAAAAGAGAAACATGCAGTGTGATCTTTAATGAAAAACACATACTTACCCTTCCATATTTTTATATATACGAGTGTGTCTGTCTAGTCAAGAGCAATTATAGTGATTTTTTTGAGTACAAAGTTGATCATGTGTATGACACACGTAATAATATTTTATGTTTGCCAAAGACAACTTCTTCTCATATCCAGAGAAATGCTGAGTCTCGACTAATAAAAATTTATAATAATTTAACTAATAATTACAAAGACTTACCTGTTAATGACTTTAAAAGAACGCTTTACAATGTTTTAACCACTAAGGCATTTTACTCGATTTCCGAGTTTTTAAACTGTATATTTTAGTTCCTGTAAACATTTGTTTATATATGTTTTGTTTCTATTTGGTATTATAACTCTTTGTACTATACTTGATTTGACTTGTTCTATACCTGTTTGGTAAAGAATAAAGATTATTATTATATTATTATAGAAATAAAATGAAAAAATTACTTTATATTATCGTAAAGTTTTTATAATGTATTATTTTCAAGAATTTTAATGTATTTAATTAAATTAGATGCAAGTCATCATAAATATGTAGGAGAGTTATAAGCGTATTGCATTATTTCTATGTGTAAACCATAATATAAGTATACAAACTTATTAATATTAACAGCATGTCATTTAAGATTTACAAGTAATAAAACAAAGTATATATTAAAAATGCAATAAATAAACAATTACATTAATTATAAAACCATCAAAACTAAATAGTAATTTAATCCGTTAGTGCAGCATACTAACCCGAGAGATATTCTACTTCTGGATTTGAAAAATGTTAAACAGCTTTAATATTGACTCAACGTCCAGTGCTTAAGGATCACTTGAAAACTGATAAACATTGATACTGAGTTGCCATGGCTCTAATAAAAGAAAAATGCGAAAAATTAAACTCGCCTCAAAGAAAACTTGTGAGATAAAATTTCACCAAGTCGCCCGGTTAATTGAATCTTATTGCCTAATACAGATATTAAAATTGGTTAAAAATACATTTGAATTCGTTGTTTGTTCATTTTGCATCCCCCTCAATATCGATATTAGTCCAAAGTCCAATTAAGGTGAGCTGACAGACACGTTTTGCTTTTGCGTTTTGCGAAAAAACAAATAAAGTAATGTATTTAAGCCTGCAGGGGGTTTACCGACACTTAGTTGGGTTGTGGAATTTTCCCAAACAAGAGGTGCATTAACTTAGCTCCTGCTAGCTCAACGCAGGTCAATGGGTCTTTTATATTTTTTATGAACTTTATTCGTGAATTATATTAGGCCATAAGGGCGCCAGCGTATTTTTAAACAAACACTTTTTATGAAAAAATAATAAAAATAGAAAAATTTGATATTCTTGAATATTGTTGTGAGTAAGAAGAAAAAAAGAAAAATTTAACAATATATTAAACAAAGTTAAGGTTTACAACTCCATTACACTATAACAAACATTTAACATTAAAAAATGATTAGAGATAATGCAAAGTTATTAAATAAAATATTATTATCACAATTTAATTTCGTTAAGTTAAGAAAATTTTTAAAATATGAACAGAAACTAATGTCTAAAAATTTGACAAAATTACTGGTTTTTACAAAGACCTTCTGACCAAAATTGTTGACAGTAGCAGTACAAAATCTAACATAACTTTTGTTTTGGCCAATAAGGTTGAAAAGCTGCCGAAAGCTCGGTAAGTATTGAGGGACTTATGGCTGAGCGGGATCCATAAACAAATCTCCTTATGGCGTGAAGTAAAAAGCTCTGTCCTCTCTCAACGTGAATGCTGTCCATACCATCAAATGCATCACAAAATATCAGGTGATAGACGTTGACTTGTACTGTGGTGACTCCTCTTCTCTTTATCCAAGGATTTAACATATAAAAGGGAAAAAAATATGTTTAAAAATCAGTAAGGGGAAGATAAGAGAAATGAAATTACGATAACAAATTCCATAATAAGTACTGTCGTGCGCAAAAAAAATGGAACAAGTCTTATAACGTATTTTTGCTAAAATCTAGTTGTGTATATCTAACTTTAATTTTTGTGTCAGTTATTTGTCAAAATTCATTTCAAGTGTGCAAATAGAGACAGATTTACATCAGAAAAAAATAGTTGTCCTATTTTTTTTGTTCACGATACTTTACGATAAAATTTTGACTACAAAAAAATTATATATACCTGAAAATATTGATTTTCGTGGCAAAAAAAATTTGAACATGAAATTTATATGAAAATAGGTAAGGAAAATATTAATCAAATATCAAAGCAAGGTAAGTCTGTACTAAATATTAAGTGTTATGTAATTGGCATAATTTTACGAGAAAAACGAGAAAAAATAGTATATAACTCTTATTAAGCTGAAGGCCAAGAAAAGTTAATTTAAGATAAGGTGAGGCCAAAAGATAATAATATTACTTTGAATTAAGAGAAGGCAAAGAAAACGGCCAAAAAGATAATAAATTACTGGTGGCTTGTTAATAAAAATTGCGATATTTCCTCAGATTTGATTCCAAAAAATCAGACAAAAAAAATTATAACGTGTGGAGTGATGGTAACTTGTGCATTTTTGTGACATTTGAATCACTAGATAATTATATTTTAAAACTTTGTGTGGGCAGATAGTCATAGGTAATGATATTATACAAGGTGTAGGTATTTAAAAGATATTTTTTTTTATTTACCAGTAATTAACCAGAATAAGCTAGTAAACCGACACTTACGTTAATAATTAATTTAGGTAAGAAAGAGATAGCAATATTTAATACATTCACGAAGCTACACAAAAGACAAGAAGAGAAGAAAAATGGTTCGTCATTTCAGGAACCCCAAATTCTGGAACTCTCTAGACGTATGTTCGGTGAGTGCTTTAAATCTCTGCAGAATTAATAAAAAAATAATGAAATAAAAGAAAGACAAACACTCACCTTACGCCTTTCAGAGATGTCTCAGCAGCAGACAGTCTGGACAGATTTGGCTTTGAGCCTGGTTCCAGGAAGGGGAGGTTCCTCTAGTTCATCCACACCAGTATGTAGTTCACCTAGAAATACGCATCAAATAGCAGAAATGTTAAATTATCAAGGTACATAAAGATAATCCCAAATGGGCCGATAATAATAATTAATTTAATCCTACGTCAAATAATTATTGATACGAAAACACGTGTTTGACCTGTTAAACAAAACACACGGTTCAATATGTTATTCTTAAAAATATGTCCATACACGGGACTAAAATACGCATGCAATTAAAATGCCTACATAAAATAAGTGAAATCTGAAAGGATTCAATAGATAAAAAATGAAATAAATGCACAACACCATACCTTTCCCATGTTATCAAGCCAGCCAGGATCTGAAACGCAACTGCTCTTTACAAACGTCGAGTCAAAGATGATATAGTGCGGTCGGATAGCATTAAAAATCATAAAAATATTTCAGTGCTGGTGGCGAACGTGCCCTTTTGGATATACCAAAGATGAAAAAACGCCCCAGACTCCAAAAATTCAGGCTCCCCATCACCGGTAATGACGTCAACTTAAATGGCATATTTTTTAATAGAACCCACTTTTAAATATGTATTGTATACCAAAACAGGATATTTGTAATGTTTTCTATTATTTTTTTTAATATTATGGCAAAAATTTGACATTTTATCTGCATATTCGTGTTTGGTATCAATTTTTGTTCTTGTGGTCAATAAATTCAGTGGTTGTAGTCAAATTTTTTTGAGATGGATCTGTAAAGAGATAGTTGCCCCTTTCCCTTAAGTCTTTTATCCTTTGAGTCAAGAGAAAAAACAAAAAAAAATGTGTAACAATTTTAATAAAAAATTGTTTTACAGCTAAGAAAGAAAATATTTACAACTAATAATTTTAAGAACAATGTCCTTCACATGCGCACAATTGTGGACACTGAAAACCGTTTCTGACGCATTTGCACACAGAACACCTTTGTTTGCAGCTACAGGCAATTAGTTCTTCACAACTTTTTGGGACATCGGAAATAGTAGACCACAATGGCTGAAACCCGTCATTAGTTTTTTCCCATCCCCAAGTATCGGGCGAAGAAGTTTGATAGTCTTTTTCCAGACAGTGCTTCCATATAAGGGTTTGAAGAGTGGCCCGCTTGATATGCTGACGTAAAGCATTTTACGTTGGAGGTGTACAGTTCATCTCAAACATATAGCAACATGAGGCCCAGTGTTTCAATGCTAAGTTAAGCACTTTATCCTACAAATAAATTAGCTAGAAGTTTAGAATATGCTTTTATTAAACATTTTAATATTGCAACTTCATATTCTAAACTTCTAGCTAATTTATTTGTAGGATAAAGTGCTCAACTTTGCACTGAAACACTGGGCCTCATGTTGCTATAAGTTTGAGATGAACTGTATTCTCAATTGGTCTACTTTTTTTAATGAAAGGGAATCGTCTACACTCATTAACTGTGTTTAAGGGAGATGTTACATCATACAAAAGAATCCCAAATATTTACACGGTACGCATGATATCTACATCTGTGTGTCTTCCCATTAGCAGCTGCTCAAAAGCGGAATTAATATTAGGATCTGCCATCCACATCTTCCAAGCTCTTGTTCTGCCTACTCCACAAAATGAAGACAGGGTATCGCAACCTGTTACAGAATGAAATATCAGCAAAAAGCTTCAGATCTCCTGTGATAAATGGATTCCTATTAACCTACAATTTTTTCCAGTTCCAAAATCAATCCAACGTTGTTGAATATTTTCAAAATTTGAAAAGGCAGATACTGCAATGACCACAACATCCGTCCGAATCTACCGTTCGAATGCTAACGCAGTTGTGGCCATTATCAGCTGCACGCTTAGCATGAAGAAGAAGACGTCCGTCCGCTTCTTCATGCCATGAGAGTGAAATAGCTGATAGATCCTACTCTGCTAAAGACGATATTGCTCTTTCCTCAAGCGTATAGATTATTGTATTTCCTTCAAAATGTTCATTTATTAGCTGTTCTGCCAAGAAAGCAAACAACTGTTTTTTTGTTTTCATCTACTCGTAAAAATTCGTTATATCTTTGTGGAATTATTGTGGAAGATGTAACTCGTATGTGCACTCCTATACTCTCCTCTTGATTGGCGTGTGTCAGCTTTCAAGTTTCAGAACTGTACCTATCAAATACTAAATCAATTCGTTGTAAATTTTGGACGACAAATGTAGGACTTAAATATATTGTTATAATATTGCAAAAATGTTTCCACATTTCTTGGAAATAATAAATGGACAATAACCGCACCGTCCAGTACCAATTTTTACGGAAACTTCACGGTGTACAACATGAAACATAAATACTTTGGTATTCTGTTTTTATTGATAAACACTAAAACGCTGCAATTCCACGCTAGACTAAAAACTTTGCAGCTCTGTATGTATACGTAAACACGCTATAAATACTACAACAGATATACTGGATACCGGTATATATTTAAGTATAGAGCACATATTTAATATTGAATTCTACCAAAAAATATGGTCCTGAAGTAAGTTAGTCTATGCCAATGCATACTTTTTGACCCTCAGTTTGATGACGTCAATACTGGTGGTGGGGGGGAACCAAAATTTTTGGGGTCCCGGGCGTTTTTTGATCTTTGATATATGTAGAAACTATATCGATAAGGGCATGTTCGCCGCTAGCACTGAAATATTTTTATGCTATCCGATTCCACTAATAGATTCTCGCCTCCGATCCTATCGTCAAATTATCAAAATTCCACACAGCGGCCCTGATTGTCTTAGATATAATTACCTACAGTTATTAAGTTAAAGGTTCGCGCACACTATTACATATCACTTTATAGCGTAAAATTTCACAAAGTATTTAAATTGATCGCAAAACAGTGAAAAAAATACTAAATTTTAATAAAACAATATGTTAAAGAGAGCTATAACGTCATTCCGATAGAAATTTCGTTACAGGGACTGAAATCTTCGGTGCGAAGCTGCTTCTAAAATAGTTTCCATAAACACCAAAACAGTTGAATACTATTACTCGACGCGTGTTTCGCCTACCAGATAATACCAACATGGTTGGCGAATCGCACGTCGAGAAAGAGCGATCAAACGTTTCAGTTTTTGTAGAAACTACCTCAGAGGCAATATGTTTAATACATATCCTCGCTTTTATCTGGGATTTTTTGACCCTTTTAATGAATTTTAATTTCAACGGACGTAATTGTAGCGAGAATTTTAAATTGTTCACTAAACATTATAAAGTAGATGAAAAATTTGTCTTATGCACTTATTCGCATTCTTCGTATTAGGTTATGAAAATCTCATGTTTTGTTTCCTGTTTCAATCACAAACCCTTAGTTTGCATTGGCCTTCAGTAGTGAATTTGTGTCTTAAATATAGTAATGTCCATAAAGTTCACAGATAATGATTACAATTACAAACATATACGGATATTACACAGACCCACCAAAAAAAGTCTTCTAGTTGAAAAGTGAGGCACCATATTGTATGTTTTTTGGTGTGCTTAACAACTTTAAACCTAACGTAGTTTAAGGCATCTGAGAGATGTGTCTAAGCAAGTTCTGGTAAAATTTACTGATGAGGTCATTCACCAGCACAGGCTAAAACACTATGTATTTTAGTAAACTGTCTCCAAAGAACGAGCGATGCTTGACCATCGGAGTAATTTATTTTGGTCCCTTCGCCACTCACCATCGGGGGGTGGGATAAAGATATATTGGCGGATTTTTGTTGGCTACTTAAAAGAGACACAATAAGTAAACATAAACGTAAAGCCAATCGAAGATCTTCCCAAGATAAGAAAGTCCATAAAGGACAAAGCAAAGATTTCTAAAATATTTTACTTGAGAAGCGAGGGGACTCACTAATATAAAGCACCCCAATGGTGAGAGGCGAGGGGACTCACCAAAATAAAGCACCAATAGTGAGAGGCGAGGAGACTCGCCAAAATAAAGCACTCCGATGATGAGAGGCGAGGGGACACCAAAATAAAGCACCAAAGCTCCCCGATGGTGGGAGGCGAGGGGACTCACCAAAATAAAACACCCCGATGGTCAAGCATCGCTCGTTCTTTGGAGACAGTTTACTAAAATACATAGTGTTTTAGCCTGTCATGGTGAATGGCCTCCTCAGTAAACTTTACCAGAACTTATTTAGATACACCTCTTAGATGACTTAAGCTACGTTAGGTTTAAAGTTGTTAGGTTTGAGACTAGACGCCTTAAGATATACTAGGTTTAAAGTTAAGTTTGTGCCTAGACGCCTTAGGCTACGTTAGGTTTAAAGTTGTTAGGTTTTTCATCTAAAATAATACCTCACAAAAGTGAAATAATTTTATTTCCACCCTCGGCCTTGAATAATTTTGCGAGGAGAGAGGGCATAGTTCAAAATTTTAAATTTATTTTCAAGAAAATTGCCGTTTTCACGAATTTATCTGCTGATAAGTTATGGATTCTCTTTTAGGTTATGTCAAAATGCTGACATGGTGGGTGAAATTTGATCATGAAATCGATAACAGCACCTCAAAATATATATAGATACAGTAGTACGCACGCTTAAATTTTAAATTTATTTATAAATGTATTTCCGGTCATCTTTGAGAAATTTTTTGAGGTTATGTCGAAATCCTTGGGTGATGGATCAATTCTGACTCCGGATTCGTTTTCAGAACACCAAAACAACTTTTTTGTGGGCCTGTGTTATCATTATTGTTTTAATTATTAAAAATATTATAACTTCAAACTCATATGCCCATATTTATTATTTCACATACCTAATGGAAAAAGAGAACAAATAATATTTTATTGACAAATAGGATTAAATATTGTTAATATTTCTCGCCATAAGATGTGGTCAAAATGATAAACAATTCCTGCGTTACAAAATTCAAAATACCAGTCCTCGAGGAATCTTTCATTCACATTTCTTGTCCAATTCTTTTACAGCGAAAAAAAAATTGATACTATATTTGCACTACACTATGTGGCAATAATATTGTTATAGATCTATGGTAATATAATATTTGAAATCGCCTACTCTAAAACCCATATAACGATATGCCACAGCGGTAGTGGTGGTGGTGGCGGGAGTGGTAGTGATCATAAATCGTTCCACAGTAATCGTGTGCACAGGAAAAGTTACAGACAGACCAACAGATAGACATCTTTCTTTTGCTCAAACTTAAAATCTTGTCGTTTCATGACATTCTAAGCCTATCTGAAGAAGAAAAAAAATCGAAATTTGTTTTACCTTTACTATAGTTCCGCGATGTGGAAGTAATAAAAATATTTTGGTTAAATGTATCCGTTTACCAAATTGAAACAATTTTTCGATATGCTTCACTGATTAATATTTTAATATCACTTTAGTTTAAGATTTTGATAGTTTGAAATTGATTAATGATAATAAAAATGATTAACTTGTTAAAGATTTAAACAATATTAATGTTCCGTTCACTTGATAATGAACTCAAATCGTTCATAAACGCATTTTTAAACAATCAGTTAATGCTACTCTTGCAATACTTAATTTATTAATAATCCACATCAAATAATGCACACAGTGATCTAATAATTTTGTAATCCGCTAAATTAAAAAGCAAATATTCACGTTCCGATAGGAGAGATAGGAGCAAAATGTGTCTTAGTAGTTCGTAAGTGTACATGCGATGTAACGAAGTAAATTTTTATGGTAGTATATGCAACTAATTATTTTATCTTTTAAATATGTCTCATTTATCGTGTAAAATCATATACTGTGTGGCGTTAGTTTAGTTATATAACTGAACTAACGTTACGCGGTATATATTATATGTATTTTTAAATAATAATTCTGTGCTAAATCAGCTGTTTCTTCATAAATACATTAGCACCGATACATTGGTATCAATATATTAAAGTCGCGCGCAGTCTTCGCCGCGAGACTAGTCCGCACGTAGGTAGGTTAGATCTTAAGGAACAGTTTGAAGCCAGCCGCTCGAGTGGAAACACGTAGTTAGAATATACTCTGCCGCAACTGTGACGTCATTCGACCTTGTAAGCAAAATTATTCTGTAGGATTGTCCGCAAAAATCACTGTGGAGAAATATTCCGAAATGTGTCCGCTAAAACTATTAAGTTGTGAAATCATCAATGAACAATTTTTAAATCCATGAAACGTCATTAGACACTACTGTGCATCGCTTTTGGTCATTTTTGCCACTTGTCCACCGTATAATTCATTCTACTCGCCACCCGAGACACAAGTGAAAAATTCGTCCTAACCTACCGCTCGAAGAAAGCAGACGTACCTAGTGAGTAAACCAAAGGAAATAAGTAAATAAGAGTCCATAACCGTCAACAACTGATACGCAGAGATTCAGTGAGTTCTCCCACTCTGCAACCGATTAACTGTTTTAACAGCAATTCGAGCCACCAGTCCGTAAGGTCTCTTTCATACGAGGCAACTAGTGGCTGCAATCAGTGGCAGCCACTAGTGGCTGTTTGGTGGCGATGCGGTCAACTTGCAGGCAACTAGTTGCCCCCCCTCTCTTTTACGACTGATTTCTTCGCCAAGGATAGAGGAAAATGTACTTGGACAATTGAAAATATGGCCTCGAATTTTTATTTTGCTAATCAAGAAGAAAAAGGGAAGGCAAAGAAAAATGCAAGTGCATCCTATGCTATCAACAAGAGTGGATAAAGGTCTATATTTTACTTTATTTAACGATTTGTGTTTGTGTTTGTTAAGTACTCTGTATTCACTTTTGCGTCAACCAACTTAGAAAATGATTATTTTACAGTCATTATAAAAAAAATCATGAAACGACGTCTGTTCACTATGTCTTGGAAAACAATATTGATAATATTTTGATTTTAATAGTATAAAATTTACTAAATGTGGAAGCAACAAGTTGAAACGTGTGAACGCTTGCATTTAAAACAATACCCAAACTACGGTGGCGGCCACTGTGATCATCCGCCACCAGTTGCGAGAGTGAGCAACTATCCGCCACTGATATTAGTTGTCGCCACTGCAGTTGCCACGTGTGAAAGCGCTCATTTGCTATATATAATGCTTTACTAGAAGTGGTGGCCACTGGTTGCCGCCACTAGTTGCCTTGTCTGAAAGCGGTCTAATAAAGAGTTCCCATCTACCGACAGCCAAAGACAGATGTGATTGTAGAAGAACACACTAGCGAGCGTCAAAATGACGCGACACCAATTTATTTCTCAGGAGGCGCCAGTCGAGTACTACCCCGTTCTTCTACCTCCCAGGCGGGTTCGAGATAAGATGCACTTTGATAGCCGAATAATGGACCAAGGCTGCACTACCTCAGATCTTTATCGACGCTCTCTCTGGTCGTGAATTCCTAGATTTAGGTTTTTGTACCTTTTGAAAAGCTAAATTTATGCATAAAAAAATCCCGATCAGAGAATTTCTCTCCGGTGGGATTAATTTTTGTCGCGCTGATCATGTTTTTGTCTGCTAATAACGGACTCTACACCCGAGGATTTCTGAGAAAAACGCGTAAAAAAATCCCTATCGAACCTCCGTACAACAACTAGAATGTCGAGTGTGGTGCAGTAAATCGACACATCCGGTTTTCGGTACGAAAATTCCAAGGATTATAGACTAGCAACAAGTCTCAAGATCAATTAAGATGCAATAGTTCAAAGAATTCGTTTATTTAACAGATATGGTTATATAGCAAAATTCTTATTGTAAGGATCGCGCCCCCCCCAATTAAGACAAACGACTTTCAGACCATACAAGCGAGAGCGCTCACGCTAACAATCGGTTAGGTAGAAAAGATTCATGCATACCTTCCCAGAATCAAAATTCGAGCTTTTTAGAGAAGTCTTAGACTCTTTGTAATTTTATAATTACGGCTGACTGATTTTAACTTAAAAAAGTTTTACTAAATAAATTTAGTTTCGCTAGAGACTACTTAGCTTTAAAGTTCTTGTATCGTGGCGGTTCACGTACTCAAACACATTCATGAGGACTTATGACTGCATAAGTTTGTTTGATTAGTCCACAACTTACTTGTCCCTATGCAGTTGTTCAATATTATCGAAATGGCAGCAACCCACCTTCGAGCGATTTTTAGGCAAAATTGAATTTTTGGTTTCTTATGCACAAGGCGTTTTCCGTAATAACTTTATCATTTGGAAAACCCTGCTATTGGCTTTCCTACCATTGCTTTGTATGAATTACTCAACGCGCTCGACCAATTTGCGAGCCGCTGAGTTAATCCAAACTCTCTCTATGCGAGAAACCGGCCTTGTACATGTGCATTGATATTTATAAATTTTTTTGCTTATTGGCGCTACGCCGGCTTTGTCAAAATTGTCGGTTTTGCCTTTTAGATTCAATGCATTCCTAAAATTTTATGCTCATACTTTAAAACAGGACATTCAATGACTGTACCTCAAAGGTCAATGTCTTTGGTGGAGGAATAAAAATGAAAAAATATTTTAATATTTTTTAAAGTATATTTTTGAAGTACTTTTTAAACTGGCTTTGGGGTAAGTGAAAGTGAAATTTTGGCGTACTTTTGATAAATGAATTCTCAAGCCAAATTTCGACGCAGTTTTGATAAAATAATCTGCAAGTGAAATTTTGGCGTACTTTTGATAAATCAATTTTCAAGCCAAATTTCGACGCAGTTTCGATAAAATAATCTGCAAGTGAAATTTTGGCGTACTTTTGATAAATCAATTTTCAAGCCAAATTTCAACGCACTTTCAAAAATATTATTTTTCTGAAATCGATCGAGAATGTCTACATTTTTGGCGCGATTTTAGAGCGAAAAATGCACAATTCCAGTATTTTAGTCCGTTGCTAGGAAACTATCAGAAAACAGACCGGAAAAGATCCGTTGCCAAGCAACGATCAACAAAGCCGGGAATGTTACTTCCCGGCCTAGGCCGGGAAGTAACATTCCCGTACGGTTTTTTATATATATTTTAATATGTTAATATTTTTGATTTTTATACGTTTAAAATAGTATTGATTGTAATTTCAGAAACTTTTTTTTTTAAATGTTTATATTTTTTATTTCTATACGTTTAAAATAGTATTTATTGTGATTTCAGAAAAAATAGTATGTGTACTTCGGTGTGAAAGCACATTCCCAGACTTCGATGCTTGTTGGCCTCGGCTAGCGCCTCGGCCAACAATTGCATCGTCGTCCGGGAATGTATCGCTTTCACACCTAGATACACAATATACTATTTTCAAAGTCCAAAACATATTTTCCTAAGTGAAAATTCGGTGTTTCTCCGAATTTTCCCCTGGTCATTTCTAACGCCTTATAGAACTCATAACGGTCCTTATGGACTGGCCTGAGCCTCTGCAGACTTAAAAATGTCCTTAAATGAAATTTTTGTCGAATTTTGATTCTGTCTTCGACTTAGGTCGATTCTGGAGGGTTCTGCAACACGATCACAGAAAGTATAGGTAATAAAGGTTCTTGTAATATTAGGAGTAGTCTTAAGTACCTGTAGAATTGTATATCCTTAGTAGGTTTTGATATTAATAAATATTGTTGTGTTCTGAATTGTGTTTTTTTCTTTACTATTGTGTGTGTAAAGTCTAGTTTTCTCTTTGACCCACTGGACATTTCCATTTCTCCACTGCCCTGCCTCACTGGCTTTTGACGGTAGTGGTGTTCTTCCACCGAGTAGGGACTGATGCCCGAGTAAACGCCACCAGAGAAATGGATCTGCAAACATTATTTGCATTATCCGCAGGGTCTGAAACATCTAAAATACACGTGATGCGCTGGAAAGGAAATCAAATATTAGCAGATGAAGCACATATATTAAAGAAATGCTAAATTTATCTTCTGAGATGATGTCGATATAACTTCAGCAGCACTAAGATCTCGCATTACAAATTCCACTCCACAGTAATGCCTACGCGGTCTAACTATAACTCTAATATCAGTCATATCTTTAATAATTTCTATTTTTGACACACGAAAATTAACCAGGGACCGATACCGAAAGGGCATAGCCGGGTAAGCATGGTGTAACTGCCCCCAAGTGTCTGGCGCTTATATTTGTGTAGTAGGAAGCAATCTTGGAGAGTAGCAATTTCACAAAATATTAGCCCGAAAAAGGGACCGGTTTGGGGTGAGTAAGGGAGGGTTGATTTTATCAAAACTATTTTTTTTCTAAGAAACGGCGCATTCAATCGTTTTGTAAAAAATATATGTTAAAGACCTACTGAGAAAGTACTAAATAAAAAATCATGTTCAAATTCCGAAAACAGAGACAGTAAGAATAACATTTATATTATTTTCAAATTATTTTTAGGGTAACTTATCCCTAGGGTACCAGCCTGATTTTTTTTCTGTAGCATGTCTAGGGACTCACTTATGTTATAATTTTTTCCCCGTCTTGTCCGAAGATTACGCCTTACTTAAAAAAAATGCCGAATTATGCAGTGCCGTATGCATATTTTGTGGACAATTAACCAATTGCAAGTAAAAAAGGCCAAACTGCAAAGTAAATATGGATACCTGAGTAGTGTATACATATTAGTGATTAGTGATTATGGAGATGGTAAACGTTGTAAGAGAAACCAATATAAAGCTGCAACGCTGACAGTTAATTAGGTGATCAATATAGTTGAACTCTCTTGCGCCGCAAAAATCAGTTTATAGCCGTAATGTTAAATATCATTAAGGGTAAAAACTAAAGTCAGCGGTACTATGGAGTACCTTGTCAAAGCCTGTCAGTATTCACATATTACCGTCGGCGGGGATAAGAGCTTGGTTTTAACAGTCACGCGTTGTTAACAATTTGCAGCACTAAATTGTAACATTACTAACCTGAGAAGGATATAGATGTTAATCTTCCTCACTGTCATTTGCAATCACTGCACTCATGCTATCCTTCTGGAACAATAGGGGGATAATTTCTGCCGGTTTAGGTATGCTTGTTAGATATCGTCCGTACGAAAGGTAATACACGATAGCAGCTACATGGGAACAACATCCAACAGTTCGATACCCATTGGCACATTCACAGAAATGTCTTCTAACGCCGGAACTTCCGACGCTGTGGGAAATATAGTCGATGAAACATCGGTAACCCTTCTTTTTGATCTGACGTGAACAAACTTGTATTTTGAGTACATTGGACTGGTCCTTAACGTACTGAAGATTAAGTGTTCCGTCTTCATTTATGACTTCGAGGTACGAAATCGTTTGTTTATATTGATACGATCCGGTAAAAAAAAGTTTTAAATCTGTCATTTCTGGAAAGTCCAGTACTTTGCTGGAAATATCAACAAAAGGCAGTTTTGCAATTTCTTTGAATGTGGCAATGGGAATCGAACTGTTGGATGTTGTTCCTATGTAGCTGCTGTCGTGCATTACCTTTCGTACGGACGATATCTAGTAAGCATACCTAAACCGGCAGAAATTATCCCCCTATTGTTCCAGAATGATAGCATGAGTGCAGTGATTGCAGATGACAGTGAGGAAGATTAACATCCATATCCATCACAGGTTAGTATGCTACGATTTAGTGCTGCAAATTGTTAACAACATATGACTGTTAAGACCAAGCTCTTATCCCCGCCGACGGTAATATCGATAGTACCGCTGACTTTAGTTTTTACCCTTAATGATATTTAACATTCCGGCTATAAACTGATTTTTACGACGCAAGAGTTAAACTCTATTGATCACCTAATTAACTGTCAGCGTTGCAGCTTTATATTGGTTTCTCTTACAACGTTCACCATCTCCATAATCACTAATCACTAGTTTGTGTATACTACTCAGGTATCTATATTTACTTTGCATTTTGGCCTTCTTTGCTTGCAAGGGGTTAATTGTCCACAAAATATGCATACAACACTGCACACTTCGGCATTTTTTTTTAAGTATGGCGTAATCTTCGCACAAGACTGGGAAAAAAATATAACATAAGTGAGTCCCTAGACATGCTACAGAAAAAAATTCAGGCTGGTACCCCAGGGATAAGTTACCTTAAAAAAAATTTGAAAATAATATATATGTTTTTTTTACTGTATCTGTTTTCAGAATTTGAGCGTGATTTTTTATTTAGTACTTTCTCAGTAGGTCTTTAACATATATTTTTTACAAAACGATTGAACGCGCCGTTTCTTAGAAAAAAAATAGTTTTGCTAAAACCAACCCTCCCTTACTCACCCCAAACCGGTCACTTTTTCGGGCTAATATTTTGTGAAATTGCTACTTTCCGAGATTGCTTCCTACAGCACAAATATAAGCGCCAGATGCTTGGGGGCAGTTACACCATGCTTACCCGGCTATGCCCTTTATTTCGGTTCGGTTTCGGTAACATTTAAGTGACGTACACCATTTTCAGTTTTCGGTTACGTTTTCGGTTTTCCAGAATCTCTCATTTCGGTTATTGGTTTCGGTTACGAGTAGGAAAATTCGTAATTACGGTGCGGTTTTCGTTTAAGGTTTCAGTTAAAATTAAATTGATGCTTGCAGGGACCAAAAACGAAATTTTCTTTTTTCGGTTACGGTTTCGGTTTTCAGAGTAGCGTTAATTTGGTTTTCGGTTTCGGTTATGGTTGGAAAAAAATCGTAATTACTGTGCGGTTTTCGGTTACGGTTTCGGTTTGGTTACGGTCCCTGAAATTAACACAATTTTTATACAATGCAAGTTACTACAAAATTATTTTTCTCTTTTAAATGATTTTAAAATATTTCCTTTTTTTAGTTGACAATAACACAGCCACACAAAAAAAAAGTTCAGACAAAGATCTTTATGTATTTTGACTTCATGAATTCGATGCCGCCATCAGAATTTTATCGTTGGGTTTTTTTTATCTTAGATTTTATCTTTCAAATAGCATTTTTTTTTCGCAAAAAACGACCAATACCTCAGATAAACTCAAAACTGATATAAATTATATTCAGATATGTTTTTTTTTGCCGACTTTGAAATTTTCTTACCAGGGTCGGTCAAATTAAACCATTTTTCAATTAAGACAATATGTTAAATATTGAGAAAAATGAATTTTAAAAACTAAAGAAAATGGTTTAACATAAATTAAACCATTTTCTTTAGTTTTTAAAATTGATTTTTCTTAATATTTAACTCATTGTTTAATTTGTGTTTTTTTTGACAAATCTCATTAAGTTTTAATTTCTACATATTCCATGTGCTAAATTTCTGTGCGTCTAGATTTTCAAAATTTTATGAAATTTCAAATTTGGTATATAATGATGAGTTTCCACAGCATTTTCAGCAAACACGAAAATGGTTTTGAAATGAAAACATAAATGTTTCCTGTTTCTTTGAATCTTTGCTTGTTTTTGCGACCAGGACACCTCCTCGTGGTGAAGACGGGCAACAGGATTGGTCTGGCGAAGTTCCTGGATAATCATATGAAGCCTTCTGGCAAAAATAGGTAAGGATATTACGATGCATCGGCGGTTGGTCAGGGTGAGCAAGCGGGTCCGCAGGCTTCGTCATCATGCGACCGCAGCTCTTCAGTAGTGGCTACTGTTGAGTATGCTACAAGTTTACCAATTTTAAAGATTTCAAGAATTGACGCTGGATCTACGACAGCTCAGCATCCATGCAATGGAATGAAAGATGGTTTCTATTTCGTCTGTGGCCATTTTGAGTTTACTAAATCCCGGCGGTCTTTTACTAGCAATCTAAAAAGTATATATAAAATATGCCTTAATGTGCAGGGAAATATTGATAAAGTCAAGTATGCACCAAATACCATTTGTAATTCTTGCAGAATTATGCTTCAGCGTTTAGTCCGGGGTCCAAGCACTCCAAAATCAACATGACCTGTTCCGACATGACGTACAAATGTTGATGCAAGTAATGAAGAGAGCATCACCTGGAGCACTAGAAAACACTTGTCGGATTAATTTTTGCTCTTGCGCAACTTCAGAAATCGTAAAAAAGATGGCGGATTGATAATTACAAAATTATGTTTTACAATGGTTATTCTCCGTTAAAACAAAAACTATGTAACCTACCGATCTGATTTTTGGTATGTATACTCAAAAGATATACATGATTCTAAATAAGCTATTGGTATTTTTGAAAAGAATATTTTTTTTGGAAAAAAAATAATTAAAATCAAAAGGTTGATACTTACGTTCTAAAAATTTCGATATGCGGACAACTATGTTAAATTTATGAAATTCTTATATACAATTGCTTACCAAATATAGTGCATATATTGAAAAAGTTTTTTTAAAAAAGATCATGTCGATAACGTATACAGTTTTTTGTTTATGATTTTTTTATGAGGCGCGTAATTATACAGCATTAAAATAAAAATAGTCTACACGATAATTGGTACAGTGTAACAGTATGCTCCTGATTTCCAATACTGCATCCAAAATGTTGTGCAAGAGGTAATTTGAATGACCGTTCACAACACTGTTTTAAAAAAGTAATATTTGCAACATGTTGTTGAAAAGCGTCTTCCGTCGGTGGGACGGAGCGTAAATCACTTTTATTAAATTATTTTACCTTTTAATAATTTTCAAACGTATACATATAATACATTTGTAAAGTTGACGTGTATGTACATTGAAAATATTTGCAAAAAACTGATGTGGGAGATGTAAGATGAGTAATGGAATACATTAAGACAGATTTTGGAATTTTTCTCTGTTTGTCTGCTTGTCTGTTTGAACGCGCATCACGCAGAAACTACTGTACCAATGGAGCAACACTTAGTTCTTATTTCATCGAAATCGGCCTAGACTAAGCCAAGTTTTATGAAAATCGGTCTAGTAGAACAGGAGATACAGCTTGATCTCTACAATAAGCGTATTTTGCACGGCATAAACTTTTAAGATTAAACTTCTGTAATATTCCAGAAAATTCGAGAGTACTGTGGAATATTCCAGAAAATTTGTGAGTTTTCTGAAATATTCCAGAATGGTGATTCTACCTCAAACGTCGTTTATAAAGAAGCTTTTTAGTCAATTTTAAGATTCCACGCGAACGTAACCGCGGGCATAGCTAGTAAATAATAAATATGAACCGCAAACAATAACTAATCGATTTAAACAATCAAACACAAATAGTTTTTATAATGTTAAAATGTTAAGACAAATAACTTCACACTATATACTTAAGTACATACGCCTAGTAAACATAAACATACCAGCTAATTCCACTGTAAACTGTTTTCATGGGTTTTATGAATTTTAGGAGAGCTGTCGCCTTTATTACATGCGCCGCATCATGCACCCATTTTAAAAATTGATAACTCGAATACTATATGCAATACCAACTTAGTTCTTGTCTTAAAAATATTTTCAATATATTGGGTATGTTTGTTAGCATAGTTTATACACAAAAAATTTAAAATTGAAGTACTTGCTCGTATGTTAAAATTCTTACTACAATATTTTATAGTTACAGATTTCATATTTTTTTCCCAAAAAACTAAACATATTTAAACAGTGCCATCGAGCCTCATCAAAGCGCTTATATCTTTTGTGTATACTATAAAAAAATTAGATGGATAGCACTCATAGTTTCTTTTACAGGACGTGTTATGTATTAAAAAACATTTTTTTAGGAATTATCATTTCGTCTCTTTTCTTATCATTTAAGAAGTTATGCAAGAGCTGAGAAGAATCCGACAAGTCATTTCTGGTGTCCTATTTGCAAATCTGAAGTTGAAAAATGTACGTCATGTCGGAACAGGTTACTTGGAATTTAGAGCGATTTCGTACTGTTGGACCCCAGACTAGTTAGAACAACACTAAAGCCAGTAAATATTTAAAGATTATGAGACCAGTTGTGGTCTGATCCAAGCACTAAAGAAAGCTGTTACTTCTGTATGACCGATACTGGTAAGAAAATGTCAAAATCGGGAAAAAAACATATATCTGAATATAATTTATATTAGTTTTGAATTTTTCTGACATCTATTGGTCGTTTTTTGCGATAAAATTAAATTCTGACGGCGGCATCGAATCCGGAAGGTCAATATACATAAAGATTGATAGGTCTAGTTTCCGGGTCTGAAATTTTTTTGTGTGGCTGTGTATTATTAACTTCCATTTAATAATAATTTGAGAGCTTAAAGTAGCTTTATTTGTTAATCTCACAGATTGTTCTGAAAGTTATATTGGACGCGGACCGGTATAAGATTCTAGTGATGTAACTCGAGTTACCAGTAAATTTATTTTTTTATGAACAAAGAATTTAATTTCAAGAAACTTTTTCATTTCATCAATTACTAGGAAACAATATCACCTTCATAAAAGAATAATTGTATTTTATGATATAAAGATGGAGATACTTGAGATCATCAATTCTAATTTAGTGTTATGGATTTAACGCGAGTTACCATGAAATGTCCTGAGATATATTTTATATGTGTACTCTTTCAACTCCCTATTTATCCTGTTAAGCAGAAACACGTGCAATGAGGTCATTAAAACCAACGAAACATTTATAAAGGGGAAATATTTCCCTCCTATTCTTCGTAAAATATTAATTTGTTGTTTTGTTGATAGAATCTAATATGCAAAATATCTCTCTTCCTCAATAGCTTTCATAATTTCAGTTACATGTATGTTTAACGATGTGATTAAAATGAATAATAGAAGAACTCACTTTCAAAATCTGTCTCTACTGAAATTCGTTTTATAAACCTCTCTTGTCATGATTGATGTAGAAGACAAGATGACCTCTTTTCAAATTAAAACTAGATACGTCGATAACATAACTTGTTTGCATATCTAACTGAACATACTTACCATATACATATCTAAAAATCTGTTCATTCGCTTCAAAAATGAGTAAAAGTTTCAGACGGACATAGGCCGCCATCAAAGTTATTTTGTTATTTTTTTTTTCTATACATATTCTTTTAAAATCTCTTCATTTGCTGTATATTATTCACTTTGTACGAGATTTAAAAACGGATGCACCTTTTACCTATTTATTTATTAAAAAACAATAAACTAGTTGCCGCATTCTCGGATTCAAAATTGTTTTAAGGTATGTTTTTACCTTTATTAATTTTAATTTCAAAATGTAACTTCAAACGAAAATCTATTATAGCGATAATGTATTGAAAACAAACGCCGAAACATCTGTACAAAAATAAAATAAATGGGAAAACTATAGAGATTTATATGAATGAACCAGGACCCAAGAATTAAATCCCCGAAATATATTTACTATATTATTCATACATACATTGAGGTAAAACTAAATATTAGCGTTATATCTTTGAAGTTTTATCGAAATATTTATAATATTGTACCAGCAATGTAGGGACATAAGCCGAACTCTGCCGAATATTATAAGTAAAAATTAATATAGCAGTGAATATGCCATATAGAAATCGAGAAAAAAATATCCTAAATCACTGTGTCTTGCACGACTATTTATAATTAAATCGTTACAATTACAAAATTTATACAAACAAGAAATACAAAAAAATATATTGTTACATGTCTCTACCTCCAGAGACATCCGTAGGAATTCCCTCTAAGTTCCATATATAAGTAACAGAAAGCTAAGTTGGTTGGTTAGTTTGGCGATCATTCCAAAGATGGCGCGCGGTGTCATAAACTAGAAAATTATAGATTAGTTGAGAATATTCTGGAGCTCTCATCTTCGGGTATATAAAGGTATGGAAGAGGCCAGTGTAGACAGTACAATTCAGTTCAGTTAGTGAGAACAGATCAAGGAGTAAAAAAAGTTAATAAATTAGTGTTTAGTGTTACCCTGGTGTTATAATTTCCGGCCCACGATACAGAGTGTTTACAAAGGGGGTGTAAACACTTAACAATATAAATTTGGGTTTGTAAGGTTTTAATTTTTTTGAAAAAAAATCGTGCTAATTAATAAAGTCCATTGCAATTAGCACTAAATAAGTAGTATGTTTTTATGATTTTTTTTTTAATATTTAAAATCAGAATATGAGGAAAACGACTTGTTGATATTTTCTTTTTAAAGTACTCTTTTTGTTTTTCCAACCACCATAATATTTTCTACAAAAACATTATTGGACGAAATCGTGCAAATACAAATTGTGACAAATATTACGCTGAAAATTTTTAGCTCAAATAGCAATCCTATTAAATTCGTCCATTTTTAATCACGTGTGCTGAAACAACCAATCAGAACAGAATTACACTGAAAAGATCCCTGAGGGATCTTTTCACTTATGTCATCCAGTTTGACAGTAATGACAGTTCAATAATTTAAAATTTATTTTTTGACAATATCGATTTGGAACTGCAAATAATGATTTAATGAATATAATAATGGAGGAAACCACACCAAATAATACATAATACATAATCTACATTTAATTTTACAAATTGCTCTTTTAATAGTTATGTTTTTAATAAATAATTTTGAACAAATAAATAAGATAGATTGCAAAAAATTTTCTATGCGAATAACCCTCGAACGTTGGTAAATAGCTCATAATTTTATCACAACTTCCTCAAGCACGTTGCTTTTAGGTAATATCCCTTCGCCTACGGCGTCGGGATATTACCAAGCAAGTGCTTTCGGAAACTGCGATAAAATTATTTCGTATTATCAACGTCCTTGGGATATTATAGCTGATAAGTGCTCTGCCTAGACTTATAACATTTTAAACTCCGCCCTTCATTAGGTATAATTTTATGAGTAAGAAATTATAGCAAGGGATTGATTACGAGTTATTTCTCGTGATAGCACATGACGCACAATAAAATACCAATATTCATTTATTTGTATACTGCTATAAGTACCTAATTATAATAGAGTTACTATAATTAGTTATTTATATATAATTATATAACTTTCATTTTTTTTTTACAAATGATGGAATGCTTAAAACAAATCTATGCGAAGCTCAATGCTAAAGTGCTGGCATCTTTTTTTCATTTGTGGTAATAATATATGTTAGGTTTAAGATTCACAAGGTGTTTGTAAGTTTTCGCATTATGTTTTATTATTTTATACCAGGTCTCACTATATTCTTAGTAAATATCCTATATTTTTTAACGTATAAGTTTGTAAAACAATTGTGACTTCAGCTAAATGAATAAAAATAGTAAGTTAAGTGCGAATTCTACTTTCGCGAGGGCTCCGTTCTAGATAATATAATTTATTGGCAAAAAGATTCGTCCCTGGAACGGATCAAGGTACTTAAATTCTCTTTCATCCTATTGGGGGCAGTTTATGAAAATTACCGCTACTACCAGATTCTAATTGCAATGAAAACAAAACTAGTCTGTGATAACTGGATAAGTATCGAACTCAATGCAGTAACTAAAACAAATGATATACAGGGTGTAATCAGTTTCATTTCATTAAAAAAACTGGTAATGTGGACCGACTAGACAAACAAAAAACCTTTATGGCTTTTTCCTCTAGGGGCACTTTGAAAAAAAAACTGACCTAGGTCAACAATTTGAATATTAGGGTAGGAAACATTTGAGAACCACTGCCTTTCTGGGTCATTGGACGTGTACTTCCCAATTATACAACTTTTAAATTGTCATAAAAAAGTGCAAAGATTATCGACACACTCTCCCCGGCCCGCGGCGGCCCGCGGTTTCAAAGCAAAGAAGGGCGGCACCTTTGATGACCGCCTCAACTGAACCAATTATAAAAATGTAAATAATTCGTTATCTCTTTTTGCAGAACTTCAAGCAAATGACGGGCGTAGAGGTTTAAACACAGCATTTCTTTACATGTGTGTTTTTTAAATTTAGAATAAAATATTGGAGCTTTTATTGTTGTTTATAATTTATCAGATTTAAATGTGATTTATTAACATTTGTAACCTAAATGAGTGTTCTGGGTTAAAAGCTTAAAAAATGAGTAATTATTGCATGACATTGGCAAATAAAGAGTTAGACGTCTGAGATACGATAACAGAAAACAATTATGTGTATTTTAAGTTAGGAAAAATCTGATTTATTTAACGAATCAGATATGGAAAACTAAAATATTCGATAAATCTAGAACTTACCAATAAATTATTGTTATAAATCTGTTCCGCAGCAGCTGCATTTCCACGACATTCTCCATACTTCAAGTGCATATCTGCGAGCTCTGGGTAAGTGTAATCTCCTATAGCGTTCAAAATCTGCGTTTTAAAATACCACACTAAACTACCGACTAACGTTTTCAATAAAGAAAATAAAAATAAAAACTTGGCCCAAAATTCAAAAACCAACACAAAAAAAACGAACAAGTAAGTAGTGTCTGTACGTAATCAGGAACTTAACGACTTGAACGGTAAGTCAATAAAATACATCTTAACTGAAAAAGAACAAAAGCAACATACAAAAACAACGAACGGTGTGTACTTAACGAAGTGCCCACATAAACTAAAATATTGCACAAGGGAGAGTATAGTTTTCTTAAGATCTACTAAGCACTCAGAAAACTCCGACGTCTTTCACCTTTACCGCACCGCTAAAGACCTTACCTTGTGTCCTCGCCGACGCGCTAACAAAGGAGCGCGACACTTTGATATAGCCACATTAGAGTATTTGATGGTTAGAGGCGCCGACATACGCGAAGATAAAAGCCTATCCCAACATTCTAACAGCACCTTGCCAGGCTAAAAATTTCATGAAATTTATGAGAATTGTAACACCGAAGAAAACCTAGATTATTTTAATGTTTAACTGCCAAAAGTACATAAACGAATGTAACAGCCTATACACAAATTTAATCAGATACGGTGTTACGCTTTGATTCAATTTACTACATGTTTTATGTCCAAGCAAAATAGGTTTATTAAAATATATACACCTTTCTGAGTAACACTGGAGTAAAAATTTAGATATATTATTTATAAAAATGCGTAACTCCTATTGTCTAACCTCATGTTCTTTTCCCTATTTACCGAAGCCCGACCCACTTTCTACAAAATAAAATTCAAAAAACGCTTGATAGGCCCCCAGGAAATAAACGCGTGTGTGTCTATGTCAACTTTCCTTTAATCGTCGAGTATTCCTTAATAGGATTAATTTAAATATATTTTTCTCTCTTGCTCTAATCTATTTAACTGCACCCCGTTGGTGTTTATGTTCACTAGAGTCATAGATTGCATGCATAAAATTAGGTATCAATTAGTTTTAAATTTTTAAGAATTGATCTCACCATTTATATGTTGGGTAATTGTTTCAACATACTTTGTCCTTTTTGACTCTCAATTATAAAACAAGTTCGAGACAAGAGTGATGCATGCATGATTCGTGAAAAGCCAATAAACTAATACCTGACATAGATATAGTTTTCCATCGACCATAATTTTCACCTTACAAACACTATTATAATAAACTGGAAAATCCTTGTTGAGGTTTTACATATTTACTTATTATTTATGTTACATTTTTACTGAACCAGCGGTATAAAACTGTTAGGCTTTGTGTAAGTGATCCGAGAGTTTTATCGCTTCAATCTCCCCCATTTGACGTAGGCAATTCAGTAATGACCATTTCTTTTCTTATCCTGAATGTTTAAAGCTGCGGGGGTCCATCACGACTGTTCGCATCTTTAGATAATAGTTTTACTTTCGTTGTTTTACTATTTCAACATACCGCGCTTTTGATATGGCCATTAGAGCAGTTACAGAAGTACCTTTGCAGTGTAGGCGACTTTAAATTTTTGTTAAAGGTAGTCTTAGAATATTTAAAAATACAATAAATTAATATTCTTTGCCATGATGTTGTATGCATTCGTCCAAAGCATTTCGATTTTTGTTTCAAAAATTCTCTCTGAAATCGCTAAAAATTTGAGGATATTCTCAGAAATGGTAATCCAAAAAGTTCACCGAACTATTTTTATTTAACAAATTATGTGCACAAATATGTTTTTTTTTCAAATTAGTTTGTTAGTTCGATTTTTTGGAAAATAATAAGAGGACAAAAAGAAAGGAAATTTTACATAAAAAATGTATTTAACATTTTTTCCATTTGAGCAAAACTATCGGAGCTAGGAATTTTGCATTTACGCTCGGAATGGAGCTCGAATACCGCAACACGGTATTTGAGCGCACTGCGCACTGCGCACCGCGGGCACTCACACTACACAAAAAGTGTTTCAACTTTTAATTGACAAGACCAACTGACAAAATTAAACCAATCCTTAAAGTAGGCATAACTATGTAATGGTGTATATATTTGTTTTCCAAAAAGTATTTTTAAATTATTAACTGTTGGCAGATAAATTTACGGGATATGAAATTAATTTAATTGACTACAATTTAGTTAGTACAATCTTTACGGTAAAAACTAGCAAAGTTATGGCTATTTGTTGTTAAAAAACTACGGTTTTATGAAACTCGAAATTACAAATTAATGCCTTTAAACTACGTTTAAATTTTTCTCTAGCTTTTGAAATAATTAATCAAAAGACATGTTATTTTCCGTAAAAATTATTTATAATGTAAAACAATCAAAACAAACAAAATATCACAAATCTATTTTGCAATAAATTTTGATAAATTATCTTTCAAATTGAACTACGGCCTCTTGAACCTAACAAATATCATGAAAAAAAAAACATTTCATAGTTATTATCAAAAACTAATTCGTACAAAAAAATTTACTGTTATTTCTTTAAGTACATAAGTATACTATTACAGTTAATAGTACAGTAAATTCGTCATTTGACCCACGAATAATTCCTACAAGAGATTTTCTTTTTTTATACCATAGAGGGGCTTGCCTAAATTGTTAATTAATGTTTTCCACAAAAATATCGTGTCTGCTACAACCACCATGTTGAAAAATTGACAGTCAAAACAGGTTTTTCTCAATTATCTCCTTTCCTGTTAGTTTTACCCTATTAGGTATTACCAATATTGTAGAAAATGAAGAATGCTACGAACTGAACTGAACTATTTCTCTCTATTCTGTTAACTATTTTAAAGTTTATCCAGTGAAGTTGTGTGGAATTCGATTCTAAACAAAAAATCTCTTTAAATTTTTTGTAAGAGATATGGCGGCCAAATAGGGTAGCGGCTGACCCCAAAAACTCAATTTTTAGCTTATACCGCCCCCCCCTTCCAAAATGCAAGGTTAGCCTCAAAAAATTTAACATTTCAATGGACTAATGGGTGCTTAGATTAATCTAAATATATTATAGCCTAGTCGATGACAGAGAGTTAAGTAGCGGAGTGCCACAGGGCTCGGTCCTTGGGCCCACGCTATGGAACATCCTCTATGACGGCATCTTCAGAGAACCATGGCAGGAGGGCGTAAAACTTATAGGATTCGCCGACGACCTAGCATTGGTGGTCGCAGCCAAGACCGAGCAAGAAATGATCGAAAAAGCCAACACAGCAATAAGGCAGGTTCGCACCTGGATGCAGGACAATCAACTAGCACTAGCCCCGAGCAAAACAGAGGCAGTGCTACTAATAGGTAAAAGAAAGCACGGGCCAATAAGTCTGAATGTGATGGGAACTGAAATTATTCCTAAAAGTGACCTCAAATACCTTGGAGTTATGATAGATGGCAAATTTAATTTTGCAAAACACGTTTCAGAGACAGCCGCGAGGGCAACAAGAACGGCCGCATCACTGGCAAGATTAATGCTAAACATCGGAGATGCAGAGAGCAAAAGGAGGCTACTTAGCTCGGTCGTTCACTCCGTCACCAGTGTGGGAACCCACTTTAAGCGTAGAAAGGAACAGATCCAGACTTGCAAAGATACAAAGGAAAATGGCATTACGAATCTGCAGCGCCTACCGGACAGTCTCCGAGGATGCTGCCCTCGTCATTGCAGGCATCCCGCCAATAGACCTCACGGCGCGGGAGCGTAGAGTCATCTATGAAGGCACCCAAGACAAAAAAAGCGCAAAGGAAGCTACTCTGGAGAGCTGGCAAGAGCGATGGCAAGGTGGATCTAAAGGCGCGTGGACCAGAAGGCTCATCCCCAGAGTTGCGTCATGGATAGGCAGGAAGCACGGGGAAGTGTCCTACTATCTCACGCAGGCACTTACTGGACATGGGCAACAGCGAGTGTGCATACTGCGGCGACCAAGACGACGCGGAACATACAGTATTTCGGTGTAACAGATGGAGGGAGGCTAGAGAGACCTGCATGGCTACACTGGGACAAACCATCACACCAGAAACGATTATAAACATAATGCTGGCATCTGTTGAACAATGGGTCATAGTGGAGCGGATGATAGTGCATATAATGAGGGAAAAGGATGAGGAAGAGAAAGAACTAGGACCAAATCCCTAGAGGAACGACAAGTATAAAGTCAAACAAACCACCACGTTGAAGTAATGCAAGAGCGGTTCCGACGTGATGGAGTACCGGAGGGGTTTTAGCCGGTACCTTTCAAGGTGCAGAAAGAGTCCGGCACTACCCAGCGTGATAGATCGCAGAGCTGGGTGTCCATAAAGGATTTCCCCTCCCCTTTAAAGAAAAAAAAAGCACAGTCGATGAAGGTATTTACCCACAAAATTTTGCAAACTGAGTAAACTTTTTTTTAATGAGTTCGTGAGAGTGTATAGAATAATATTCTGAAAAGTTTACATTTCGCTCGGATGCAGAACATAAAAGAAGTGAAAAAAACATTTTTTTCATCCGTTTTTTCAAAATTTTGAAATTAAATCAAGCTAGAAAAAATAAAGAAAATACAGATGAATAGATCACATATTTATGAACAAAAAATGTCCTCACAAAATTTATCGTTAAAGCCACGGTTTTCCCGGAAAAAAATAGTCAATTGTAACGTTATAACTAGGAGCGAGATACATGCGTGCACGCGCTTGAATACGCTTGACTGTGACACCGACGCACAGTGGATAAAAAAAGCCTTTTTTGGACAAAAATCTGCCTACAAGTCAAATCTTAATCAATTTCAAATTGCAAACCCCGATTTCCTAACCTCAAAAAATGTATCAAATATGAGAGTAATCACTTTTTCTATTTCTACAAGGCAAATCTTGATCAATTTTGAGTTCATAATTTAGGCAGTATACGCTGAAAGGGTAGCTACAACATGCATTTTAAGCCCAGGATTGTCAAAATTGATCAAGATTCGACTTGTAGAAATAGAAAAAAGTGATTACTCTCATATTTGATACATTTTTTGAGGTTAGGAAATCGGGGTTCACAATTTAGGCAGTATACACTGAAAGGGTAGCTAATAACCTACATTTTAAGCCAAGGTAGATCAAAATTGATTAAGATTTGACTTGTAGGCAGATTTTTGTCCAAAAAAGGCTTTTTTTTCCACTGTACGACGCACTGAATTACACGTCACTAAATCAGAATTTGTTCAATCATTTAAAAGATGGAAATTGTAGCTTTCTGATGCTTTTTTATGTTAAACAATACAAGCAAAGGATGGATGGGAAAAATATACTTATATATATTATCACGCCCGAACTCAATCGACGCAATAAACAATATAGAAAAAAAATAAAAGCCCTTCAAAAAAATTCTTTCTTCATTGAGAACTATTAAGTATGTACACTTGATGATTATTATGGTTTATTAAGTTGTAGTAACAAGGATTAAAAAAAAAGTACATCTCAAATAATTTTAATTTTCTTGCTTGATGATTTTTTTGATAAATATATATATTGGAGGCTGTAACTTGTCGAGAAATTAACCCATTGGAAAAAATAAAATATTACTATTTCGGGAAAAGTGTATACTTTTCGAAGGTTCAAACACAAAATCGTTTATTTGTATGCATTTTTTAGAAAATATGATCAATCAGATCATGATAAGAAATTGCGATTTTCACGATCTTATCCTTATAATTATGAAAATATCTCGTATTGTTTTGAATGTAAATTCTGGTACTTTTCCAATACATTAACAAATGTATAATGAATCCTTTGGATATAGCTGAAATATGGATAGGTGTACTTGTAATGAATACAATACAGTAAAGGCACGTAAAAATTCATGCGAGCGATTCAGCGGCTATGTGTTTTGTCTGTGTATGCGTCCATAATTATGTATTTTTCCTCCATACTCACTATTTATTCTCCTATTCACTAATAAAAATGTTTAAAACGTGTAATCAGAAATAGAAAAAAGCTTTATTTTACTCGATAGAACAGCCAAGAATTTTTAGAAGTTCCATAGCATGCGTTTAACCGTGCAGAGTGACAAAGTTACTTCACTATTTTTTTCCAGAATACCGACTTTAGCGATAAATTTTATTAGGGATATTTTTTGTTCAGAAACACGTGGTCTATCCACCTGTATTGCTTATTTTTTCTACCCTCACTTAATTTCAAAATTTAAAGAAAATGGATAAAAAAAATTTATTTTTTCACTTTTTTTTATGTTTTGCATCCGAGCGAAATGTAAACTTTTCAGAATATTATTCTATATTATTTCACGAACTCATTAACAATGTCATGTTAAACGTCATTTGAAAGCCGATGACAATATTGGAATACATAGTTTTAGTATATATTGGAGGCGAATCCCTATTTTTTGACTTACGCAAGAGGTCAACATTATCTGTCAACTATTCAATTAATTCAAATTAAATTTGACATTAAAATTATTGATGTTACATGTACAGGAACACCAAAATCCCCGGGAATCAATATGATAATAGATTTGTAGAACGAACAATATTATTCATTGCGAAGTAATGCAAACGTTGCTATTTTTGTCAAGCTTCAATCTAAAAATGTAGTAAGAATTCGATTTAGTTCCTTTTCATTATGATTATTAATGAACGTTTCTTATAATTATATTGATTCAAGATTGTCATTCTATAATCGTGACAATCATTTAAAATTTTGTTTTTACTTTTAATAATTAATGTAAGAATGTATTTTTTGCCAACTAGTAAAAGTAAGAATTTCTTTAAACTTGCTATAACTGTAAAATAAAAGTAATAGGATTCTATAAATATTGAGCAATTCAACCGTGTTTGTTACAAAAAAGCTTATTACAGTACAATCTTATATTTTCAGGTAATACATACAAGGATGTAAACTTTCATTCATCAACGTGTATTTGAAAAAATGGATAGTTTTTGTGAAAAGAGATATTCTTACGTCAATGTAGAATGTGGTAAAAGTAGGTATACCGTGCCCAGCAACAAACTTTAGTTGCATTGGTCAATGTTAAAAATAAATGAGTATTATATTTATCACAATAACAAATGAAATAAGTTTATAATTTCTCTATCTATCTCTACCATTATTTTATCACAATCCGATGGCAATTCATATACGAGGGACAATAATTGTTGATTATATGGTATCTTCTGAAATATGAACTAGAAATGAGACTGCAATATCTTTGAGATAACTAGATAATTGTAAACAATTGTCAGACTCATTTCAATAATCGCATACTAAAAAACTGACCACTAGGAACCGGCATTTTTAAATACTGTCCTTTTCAGTTTTATTACATCCTAAACATTAAGAACATACCATCGCTGAGCTGGATATTCTCATTACAGCTCCGATCATACCCTTTGGTTAATCAAATATTAATAGATGGAACCAATAGTATCATTCATGTCTGCAATGGAAATAATGAATGGATCGTTGGTGAAATGAAAAACCGCTGCCCAAGGTATCACTACTTCCACATCCAGATTCTCTATCCAAGTCACTCATAACGAAAAAACTGTGCATATAGAAATAATTGTTTATGGAACTTTAATAATATAATATTTGAAATCCTCTACCCCAAAAACCCATAAAACGATACCCCACATCGGTAGTGGGGTGGGGGTGGTGGGGGTGTATGAAGTAAAAAATATTTTGAGGTTTCTGGTTCTTGTACATACACTAAATCACATTTTTTTTCATCCCCTTTAATAAGAGGGTGGCTAATGCCAAAAATTTTTTTGAGACCTTAGCTTCCCTTGTATATACTAAATACCAATTTTATGGACTCCTACCTGCTTGATTTACCCATTTACCCCAAATTTACCCCAATTTACCCCCAACTCTTCGTCGGAACAACATGAAAATATAATCTAGTTCCAGATCTCGTTAAAGTACATACGTATACCAAATTTCAAGTCAATATCTTAAACGGTTCCAGAGTAAACGTGCGCACAAAAAAAAGTCACAGACAGACAGACCGACAGACAGACAGACAGACCGACAGACGGAAATTTTTTTTTCGCTCAAACTTGAAATATCGACGTTTTCTGACATTTTAAGCCTATTTGAACAATAAAAATTTTTAAAAATTTTTTTGTCGTTACTATACTTCCACTGGATGTGGAAATAAAATGCACAACCTGCAAGTTGCTTCACACAGTGGGCCATTTTTTTGATTTTCACAAAATTCACTTGAATTTTAGTTTACTAACCAGTCATTTCAAACAAGTTTTATAAGAATTAATAACACAGACCCACAAAAAAAGTGGTCTGTCCGACGGACTAAACCAGTAGATTCTTATGTATTTTGATCCGCCGAATCCGGATCCGAAGTCATAATATTCAGATTGACTCGTTTTTCATCCCTAACCCAAAAAAACACCCTTAAAATAAAACAAAATGTCTGTCCGACGAATCAGACCAATGTATCCTTCCTTATATATTTTGACCTGCTGAATCCGAATTCGAAGTCAGAATTTTCAGATTGACTCAGTTTTCGTCTCTAAAACGATTTTTCTCCCTTCGCAGTGTTATGGAGTTGTAGAGTAATGGGGTTACAATGATATGAGGTATGGCATTATGAGGCTATCAAATAAACATAAAAAAAGTCTAACTACGCATTTGTATGTGAAAGGCGAAAAACCAGTTTTGAGGTTAGACATTAAAACCGAGCCAATCTGACAATTCTGACTTCGGATTTGGATTCAGCGGGTCAAGATGCATAAGGTCTAGTGCGCAGGACACCCCACGTTTCTGTGTCTCGGGGGTGTTCTTTGGGATTGGGGATGAAAAGCGAGCCAATCTGACAATTCTGACTTCGGATTTGGATTCAGCGGGTCAAAAGGATACGCTGGTATTATCTGCCGGACAGACCATTTTTTTGTGTTAGGAATATTTTTTGGGATTAGGGATGAAAAGCGAGCCAATCTGAAAATGCCGACTTCTAACTCGTATTCAGCGGGTCAAAATACATACAATACATTGGTCTGATCCGCCGGACAGCCTACTATTTTTTTATTGTTTTAGGGGTGTTTTTTTGGGGTTAGGGATAAAGAACGAGCCAATCTGAAAATTCTGACTTCGGATTTGGATTTAGCGGGTCAAAATACATACAGGGCACACTGATCTGGTCCGCCGGGTAGACCACTTTTTTTGTGAGGCTGCATAATTTTTAATAATAGAATTGCAACAAGAAAAGGCTACCGGTGTGATTATTCATTTATTAATGATTTTTCAAAATGATTCATGGTAATTCTAGTATGATAGTAAATAAATATTCGCAGGAAAACTATTTGTACAGATTGACGTATGTCGGCGCTAGTGTGATGGAAATTTTTATTAAATAATTGCATATAACGTAGTTATTATCGTCCAGTTATTGTCATTGTTTCCTGCTTCTGTAGAAGTCAGCGCTTTGTTCATTTGTTTAACGTCATCACAAATAAAACAATCGCTCATTTTGATAGCTGTCATGTATTCATTACAAGAGCATATAGATGACTGAAAGATCAGACTGTTGTAGTCCAACGTAAGGCGTCACCATAGCTTAGGTGGTCAGTCACTAGACAATGAAACAATATTGGCGTAGCTATAAAGTGAAAGATTGAAATAAAAATTGTAGAAAATTAAGTGCTCTACAAAATTGATTATAACATATTTGATTGTACAGGGTGAACCAAATTAGATGGGATTTGGGGTTTTCTCTAAAACTATGGCAGATAGACAAAAACCGATATAGGTGTCCTGATCTCGATTTTCGAGAAATAAACAATGGCACAAACCGCGATCGTCTATCTTTTTTGACTACCGAGCTAAGAGCGTTTTGGGAAAATTGGCATTTTTGGATGACCTCTATATCTCAATTACCAAGTGTCGAATCGAAAATCGAGTAACACATTCTTAAGGCACTTTTTTGATAAGAAGAAAATTATGCATGCCTCAGTCTTCGAGTTATAGATATAACTTATGTTTTTTTTAGTGGAACACCCTGTAAATTATTTCATTATTCGATCACAACTTAAATTACCTATCCAACGATATATCATATGTCATATTTATCTCTATAAAAAGTGGTTTATTTTCGAAAAATTTAATATATTTGTAAGGAGGCCGTGGAAAACTATTAACAACAACGCTTCTTATATTATAAAACAATTTTGACAAAAACAGGAAAAACTAAACTACAATAAATGTTTGAATTGTCTTCCATTGACATCTATGCATTTTTGACACCTTCTACTTACAGCATTTGTTGCATTTCCAATCATGACAGGCAGCGTCGCATTGTGGGCGCAAGGGTCCACCGGGAAAAATATATAGGGGGGGCCAGACCAGAGAGAGATGTGAAAAGTCTGGAGGTGTACCCTCCAGCCCTTTTTGGGCAAAAATCTGCCGACAGTAGATATATCAATCAATTTAAATACAAAAAATGGAAAACACCTTTAAGACATTGTATTTTAGAGTAGTACTGCGACAAAGTGACTTTGGAAAAACCTAACCTAAAAATCGCAGATATTTTTCTTTATTCCGCGTTTACCTCCTTGGTCGAGAGTCACAAACAAACGAAGTAGTGTTAATGTAGATTGGATACCAAATTCATTTTTATGGTATCATAAGTTAATTGCTTAAGTTTCTTGAATCGTTTTTAACGTATGAACCATAACCCTTTTAACAAGTCAAAATAGTAGTTGAAAGTTTAAGGTGGTGAAAATTCGAGATTCAAGTGAAAATGAAAAGTTTAAGTGATCAAAAGTTGTTCTTCAGGATTTTTTGATGCTGATCTCATTCTTTAATCTTACTCGCATCCTATCGATTCTTCGAAGGAATGAAAACGGGGGTTGATCTAAAAATTACGATAATCCAAATACTCCTCACTAGTTGCGTTTAGACTTGTAAATATTATTTTACTGGATTCAAAACTATCCTTATTTTTACCTGTCAGTAATAT
This sequence comes from Rutpela maculata, assembly GCA_936432065.2. NCBI lineage: Eukaryota > Metazoa > Arthropoda > Insecta > Coleoptera > Cerambycidae > Rutpela > Rutpela maculata. The sequence goes on along the minus strand of OW386290.2, from coordinate 66,878,737 downwards.
GGGGGGGATATGAAAAAAAAATTCCGTCCGAGTTTCAAAAGTGATGAGCAGGTGGGAGAAATCTAAAGAAAATTTTTTTAATCAAAATTGATAAGCAGAGATAAGGAAATGGAAAAAAAAATTTCGAAGACGAAAATTAATTGCGCGCGCCTCTTCACGCATTGTCACAACTAGGCTGTAGCCTAGTTAGCCTTATGGATAATCCTGCGAGTGTTGCTCTTTGTCTTTGCGAAAAATCAGCGAAACACTAAACCAAGCGAGGCACGCATGTTAAACGCAATCTAGAAACAGGTATACATTACCAAGCAAATACAAGTGTGAACTGAAGGCCCGTCAAGCGACGGCGATAATAGAGCTTATTGCCACGTCTTCAAAAATACGTTTTATATGGGAAAATATGCGCAAGTTTTATATATTTTCTACTTACAACTTTAATATTATTTTTATTAAGAATAATAACAATATTACGGTCTCTCGACGCCAGAGGCCTCATGGGCCCCAAAACTGGTAAGTCGAGGGCCCACCGGGAAATCTCCCGGTATCCCGGTGGTACAATCCGACGCTGATGACAGGAGTTATTGTCCGAAACGCAGCTAATGTTTTGTTTTCCAATAATTCCTCTATGTTATTAGAACGTTCTCTATGTATAATATTTTTTAAATATCCCAAAGTCAAAAGTCTGTAGATAACCACTACCGACTCGGGAGAACTAGCTGACCACAAAACAGGACCATTATTTCCTAAAAATTAGAAAATATCTAAACTACCTTGTTGTTTATTAATGTCCAGTTAGCTAAATTAATTGTTAGTTATCAATTTAATTAACTTAGCTAACTAGGCATTGATAATCTAGTCCTAAGTGCCCCTGTTAGACACAGTTTAGGAACAAATTTAGTGTAGTGGGAAACAGTTCTGTAACTGTTTGGAGACTTACAGGAGATACAAAGGTTTCCATACATTTCCAACATTTTTTCTGAATTTTTTACCATTTTTTTACCTTTTCAAATGGCACAACAATATTATGGAACAGTTTAGCAACGGTTTCCACTTATATATAATTTTTTTCCAAAACAAGTGTTTGAACACATTTTCGAAACATACTGCACTTCTAAATTATAAACTCGTGTCGATACATCATTGAAATTGTATGAAACATTATGTCTCCAAATGTTTCCAAACTGTTTCCATTTTTTTCCATGAATATAATGAGAACATGCCACCACAAAATAGATTATTAATCAAAACCGTGAACTTTTTTAATAGAGATTGGTATTATAACCTCACATTTTACTATTATTCTATCTATCTATACTCATAGAGAAAAGAATAGAGAAGTTTAGAGATGTAAAATGGGAAAAACCAAACAATTTAAACATTCTTCCAGGTATTACAACCTGTAAAAGTATACAAGAGTGACTTTTAAAAAAGTTGCTGTGGAATGTCAAAAGACAAATAACCAATTAACCATTAACCAGATACTGACTTTCAAGAGGAGATTGTAGAACCAAAATATGAATTAATGGAAGACCTTAAATAAAATTGATCAAAACCGCCGAAAATGCCAGAATGCACACGCAACACAGCCGGCTGCCGACCATTGTTCACGTGTTGCCAACCTTTCCGAAACCAGACCGAAACAAAGAGAAAATTGTTTCTGTAAGAAAATGATTGTTAACATTCCCAGAAAAGTTTCGAAACAAGTTTCTTTCAGAGGTAATATGCTACAGTAGTCGGAACCGAGTGGATACATTATAGTGGAGTGCTCGCGTTAACAAAAGTCGCTTAGTTTTTGTACCCGTTGGCACTTTTAGAGAAAAATGTATGACCTTGGCAGATTTGTGGCTTACACCCTGTAGATTGGGAATCCACTTGTCGTAAAAAAATCGTAATGAATATAAGGGCACAAATCAAAATTTTCTAACTAAGCTCATCACGTGATAGAGCCAATCATGAAGCATATTTTGTCCAAAAATCATTAAATTCTCTGTAGAATTTCTATTTTTAAAATAAATATAGAAACGAACTTTTACGTTGGTTTATATGGCAGTAAAAAACAAAAATCCTCATTTTCTCCGTTCGACTACAGCTGAAAATGAATTATTTTTCAAACACTTTTTCTTTCCCACGACGATATCTCCCAAACTATTATATTTATCAAAAAAAAATATTCTTTATAAAATATTCGCCATATTTTTCAGATTACTATGGTTCTTAAATCAGATTTTTTGAGTATCAAATAACCAAGATATTTAACAATGTGTAGCGTATTGTCAATTTTCGAAGCTTACCGGCGGATTGAAATTGTCTACGGCTGAGCGTCCCCACTCATTGCTATTCTGTTTCAACAACCCCCTCTAACTCCGGGAGCACCCAAGTTCTACACAAATCTTATACCTACACAGAACGGTGATATTTTCAGATTAATTTATTTTACTTTCTCATCTATAGGTAAATTAAAGTGTAAAATCAAAATTTCGGATTATACGACGAAATGGACATTCTGAATTAAGATCTGAGAACATTGTTGTGTATTAATGCAATCGGTGCACCAGGGGCGGCTCCAGGAACATTCAATTTACTTGCTATACTTTGACATCGTTTCATAACAGTCCATATAGTATCATATTCGGAAGCTACATATGGCAACAATGGTAAATAACCATAAGTGGTAACGTCTCTATTTGGTTCTTCATCGACCAATAATTTATTGAAACCTGACCATTGAGGAACCACTATTTCATCTTTATTCGACAATCTACAGAGAATCCAAGGCACATTATGTTGCCATATATAATTTTTGTTGGTATTGTCAACCAATAAATCTTTATTCTCTATTTGTGGAAGAGTTTTAGTTGTTTTATAGCAATCACTTTTCCTCAGCAAATGAAAATTTTCAGGGATAGCCAACTTTGCCTTGTATGGAAGAAGTTCTAATTCTTCATTAGAGTTATCATTTGAGGGCCCTTGTTGAAAAACCACCATTTGCGTTGCGTGAAAAGTTGGCGACTTATCTAGTGTTTCTTCCAAGATATCTATGTTGTCCGCGGCAAATTGAACAAATCTATTGTTAACTAACTGTCTTGGGATAATCGTAGTCATTTTCAACATATTTATTAATCTCTTCCTGCGCAATTGTGTTTCGCAATCGAAGTACATCTTTATAAGAGATGTAATGACCGGAAGTATGCAGGCTGTCAATAATTTTTTTTGATTTAGTCTCTTGATGGATCATGATACCTAAACCTATGTGTTTCGGTGTTAATATCCTACCTTTCGAATATGTAAAAATAATATCTTGACATATACTCAAAGTTTTAATTTCTTTGTCATTACTATTGCCATCATTAGAAACTAGGAGACTTATTAACCAATATAGTAATTCTGGTACATATTCTTTGTAACTTTTAACATCCAAATGTTTATATTTTTTAAATTCTGGAATGTCATTGATAGCTGTTTTTATATCACAACAAAAAAACCTTATGAATATGTGATATCTCTGAAGATGTATTTATCATTGGTTGAAAAGTTTGATCAGGCGTTTCTCCAATTAAAGATTGAACTGTTTCATGCTTCGCTCTCTGTGGAATCAGAATATATTCTTCGTTTCTTCTTGTAGATTTAATAATTTCGACTCTTTTGTCAGTAAATGTATTTATAAGTTGTCTACTGATCTGTCTTTTGGACTTATATCCATCCAATTCTAAATATTTCTCATAAATAGATGACATACCATACCCTTTTTGCTTTAAAAAACCTTTCTCTAGAATTTTACATATTTTTGTAAATGCCAGATCTCCTTTGATTGTCCGTTTTCCACTTTTATTTTTATTTTTAGATAGACCTTTGCATTTTCTATTGTAACTTAAAAAACATGAACCATGATACTTAGTTTCCATAGCTATTAAATCGTTAGCACCAATTCTTTCGAAAATCATGGAATTTAATTAACATTCAACAATTACAACACTTATATTTATAATTGTAACACTTATATTTATACCAAAGTAATAATTTTCAAGACAAATTTAAAAATATCACAAACCACAAGAGTTACAAATGTCGATCTATTTAACGCAGGCTTTTACGGGAAGCAGCGCGGGTTGTTGAAACAGTCTCAAAGTAGTGGGACACCGACTGTTTTCAGCGAACGTGATGCCGCCGCTAAGTTTCGAAAATTGACATCACACTACACATTATTAAATATCTCGGTTATTATATTCTCAAAAAATCTGATTTAAGAACCATAGTAATCTGAAAAATATGGCGAATATTTAATAAAGAATATTTTTTTTTTATTAATATAATAGTTTGGGAGATATCGTCGTGGAAAAGAAAAAGTGTTCGAAAAATAATTAATTTTCAGCTGTAGTCGAACGGAGAAAATGAGGATTTTTGTTTTTTACTGCCATATAAGCCAACGTAAAAGTTCGTTTCTATATTTATTTTAAAAATAGAAATTCTACAGAGAATTTAATGATTTTTGGACAAAATATGCTTCATGATTGGCTCTATCACGTGATGTGGTTAGTTAGAAAATTTTGATTTGTGCCCTTATATTCATTACGATTTTTTTACGACAAGTGGATTCCTAATCTACAGGGTGTAAGCCACATATCTGGCAAGGTCATACATTTTTCTCTAAAAGTGCCCACGGGCTGAAAGATAGAAATTAAATTGCACTCCACTATTAGAGAATCAAATTTCTTTTAATAAAATATGATCTAAATTTTCGAAACATTTGCAGAACTGCTTCTGTAGCCATTTGATTTTAAGTGTTGACGTTTTGCTATTTTAGTCTTTAAAAGAAAACGTAGGCAAATGCTTAATATCGAAGATCAGTAATTATGATAATTACGAAAAAAATATTTAATTTGGTATAATCATTATTACCAAATTATTCGAAAAAAATATATTTTATAACCTACAAATTTTTATATTTAATAATGAAATATATTCGAAATGTTTATATTTGTGAGGCCCATTGAAAATATCGAAGTATCTCCGCCAAATAATCGATAAAATTTTTCCGCGCAACTCTTCAGGTCAGACATGGCTAAAAATGACGATAAAAGTTTTCACATTATAGGTATTATACCACCATGTTACTTTTATTATCCTATGTGCACCTTAAATCATTTTCATATTGAAAAGTAATAAAAAACACGCACAATATTGAAACACATTCTTATTAGGTGAAAGATAATAAAATTTTCCGAAACTGACTGCACACATTTGTTTCCATTGTAAAAACGTATGTATGGAAATGAATCAATACAAACTATAATAAAGTATCGATTCATTTGTGAAACTGTGTATAAATCGGTGAGCTACAAATCTGAAACATGTTTCTCTTTATTTTCGAAACCAGCAAAGAAACGCCTAGTGCCACCACAGTGGAAACATGTACTGTATAACCATAAGAAAATATACACGTGTCGGAAATGTATGAGAACATGTTGGAAACAGCTCCCATTTTAGACATGGTAACAGACACAATTTGTTAGAAACGTTTACCAAAATGTTGCTTAAAATGCTACTTGGTTGATATATAGATACCTATCCAATCCTCCCCAAATTAAGCATTTAAATAATTTCGTGTTTCACTTGACGTATGACCTGAGGCTTCATCGGTATGCATAATTTTTTTCCTATTAGCATTGGATTCTACTCAAAAAAGTGCCTTAAAAATGTGTTACTCGATTTTCGATTCGACACTTCTTGGTAATTGAGATATAGCAATTTTCCAAAAACTCGGTAGTCGAAAAAGATATATTGGTTTTTGTCTATGTGCCATAGTTTTAGAGAAAACTCCAAATCCCATCTAATTTGGTCCACCCTGTACGATGAATAGTTTAGGGATATTTTTGAAAAACTATTTTTTGACTTTTGATAGAATGTAGCTCGTAAATATTAGTCAAATGTGTGTCTGTGAAGAGATTTGTAAAGAAATTAGTGCAATACAAAAAACGTTTTTACCATTTTCGTCTCAGCATTAACAATATTAAAGTTTCAACTTTTCGCATAGAGTTCGGCTAGCGCACCTCCCCAACCTGATCTCGCCAACTTAGAAAAATACTTAGAAGGCATCCCAAAAAATTGACTGTTGGTATTTTGGCTTTACGATCCTACTTTTGACCTAGTGATCGAATTATAATTATTGAAATTATTTATTAATTTGTTTTTGTCCTCAGAACGTAAACATGCACCGATATTTCATAACAACGTGAAGGACATACCGGGTGCCACAAGTAAGTGGCTCACCCTTATATTTCCTTTATTTTTTAACTTATTCATTTGAAATTTGGGATGCATAAACTACCTGCAAAAATGGATTTTTGGACATAAAAATGGTATGAGACCATTTCCGATTTACCCGGAAATGACCGCAACTTTCGATTTTTAAATGGAACACCCTGTATATTTTTACTTATTTGGATTCAAGACAACATTCTGAGTATACCATGAAACTTTCGCGAATTTTTGAGTAGATGTTCAGTTTTTTTAAGCATTTTAAGACATTCGTCTGGAGTGCTTTGGAATACCAAAATTTGTTCTACGGCAGGTAAAGTCCAAGGGAAAAATGTAATTTTCGGTTTAATTTCATTAATAACCATTCGAAAGACAGAACATGGAGCAAGAGAGTGTATAGCTCGTGGGGGGAGGCCACTTTGATCAATACTTGTAATTTTTGTTAATTGTAAATATTTTAATTTTGATTCAGTTTTCTTACAATGTGTTGTTATTTAAAAATTTTGATTTAGAATTTTAAATAATAATAAACATATGTTTTTTTTTTCTTTAAAATGCAAAGGTAACTTGATGCGAAATTTTTTGATAGCCGTATAATAACTGTAGATTTAAAATACTACAAGTACAATCTGTTTTTACAGTTTTTTAAAATAAATGTCCATAAAAACCCAAGCATAGTGATATCAATGGATTCGTAAAAAAAGGGCAATTTAATGGACATAAGGAGCCACCACCGTCCCATTTGAAAAAAAAGAGTTATTTCAAAAAAACTAAATTACTTCCATTAAAATGCCTACAAAATGGTTAATAATAGTAACTATGTATAAATATTTTTTTCTGTACAAACTAAAATGACAAAGTACGTATTTTTTTATTTCATAGCAGTCTAGATTAAAATTTATAATTGCTATAAAAAAAAATAACAACTTGTCAGAAATTTATAAAAATCACCACACATGCTCAAAAATTCATTCTGAATCCAAAAATGTAATAATATACAGGGTGTTCCATTTGAAAGTCCAAAGGTAGGGTTAATTCCGGCGAAACCGGAAGTGGTATTAAATTACTTCATATGTCAAAAAATGCAGTTTTCTGTATGACCCTAGACCCCCTAGTTTCCTTTTGATATGTTCAAAAATAAAAAAGTTATAGGGTGAGCCACTACTTCGTGTTGATTTTTTATTCTTAAACAAATTAAATAAAATAGAAAAACAAATAGCATAGATTTGAAACGAATATCAATGAATTCAGAAAAAAATTTATAATTTATTGAACACTATGAGCCACCACCTTCCCATTTGAAAAAAAAAGTTTTCGATAAAAAAGTGATATGTTCAAATTTGGAGGCTTCGTAAATAGTAATTAATGAAATTAAATGAAAAATTATATTTTTCCCTTGGACTTTACATGCCGTAGAACAAATTTTGGTATTCCAAAGCACTCTAGACGAATATCTTAAAATGCTTAAAAAAACTGAACATCGACTCAAAAATTCGCGAAATTTTCATGGTATACTCAGAATGTTGTCTTAAATCCAAATATGTAAAAATATACAGGGTGTTCCATGTAAAATTCGAAAGTTGCGGTCATTTCCGGGTAAACCGGAAATGGTCTCATACCATTTTTTATGTCCAAAAATCCATTTTTACAGGTAGTTTATGCACCCCAAATTTCAATGAGTTACAAAATAAAAGAAATATAAGGGCGAGCCACTTACCTGTGGCACCCGGTATATAGTTAGTGCTTAATTTTTGAATAAATTCAACATAATCCTCTAATTCATTCAAGTCGCTGTAGTTAGTTCCCATGAATGAAGAGATATTTCTTTAAAATTTAAAACTGGTGAAACTATTTATCAGAACATGTACGATATATACATAATGGACTCTTTATCAGTTTTATTTGAATTTCAAATAATTAAATGAAATAAGTAATGTATTTAAATTACACACAAATTTAAAATTGAAGATACGTATTATCGAAAGATTATAATCTATACAAAAATCTTTTAATACTTACGTAACACACTAAAACGATACAAATAAATTTATTAAAACGATTTAGATGTTTTTACAAAATATATGGGATTAGATAATCTCAACTTGAAATTAACTTTGCTGCGGTTCAAAACGCTTTTAGTCATCACAATGAGGAGATTTCATTTTACAATGCAAATCCATTTCAAGATTAATGGTTATATTAACGTTTAAAATCTAGTTCATAGTTCGCCATGTGCTGTTGTTTGTTGTTCTGTATGTACAGTATATGTCAGTACATACGTCTGTAAACAACTCTCCAGATCGCAATTCTTGACGAAATTAGCTGATTTTTTAATTTTCTTCGTCTGCTATCACAATAAAATTCTATCGAAATTCATTATTGTCAATATTGTTAATTGATATATGCATTTTTTTTTTATCATATATTTAACATCGATAATAAGAGGCCGATTTGAAGTGACTATCGCAGGGCTCATGCAAAGGGCTCTTAACATAGTTCAGTTATGGTGTAACAGACACGGGCTCTCGGTCAACCCTGGCAAAACAGAGCTAATGCTGTTCACTAAAAGGAGAAAGACAAGCAATTTTCAGCTTCCTTCTCTCATGGGCACACGTTTGTGTCTTTCCCGTACAGTGAGGTACCTGGGAGTAACCCTAGATTCCAAACTGTCATGGAAGGACCACGTGGAAACTCAAGCGAGGAAAGCCTGCGCATCCCAATGGATGTGCAAGCGTATCTTCGGTGTTAAGTGGGGAATAAATCCAAGGACCACCCTCTGGATGTACACCGTTATGGTGAAACCCCTCATAACATAGGCGGCCCTTGTGTGGTGGCGCTCCCAGGAGCGCTCCACAATTAGGGCTCGCCTGTGTCAAGTTCAAAGGCTATCTTGCCTAGGAATAATAGGAGCAATCAGGACCACCCCAACGGCTGCAATAGAGACCATCCTTGGACTAACTCCCTTGCATGTCGAAGTGGAACTGGTAGCTAGGAAAGCAGCAAATAGACTGTTTAAAGGTGGAATGTGGAACGCGACGGGACAAGGGCTGGGACACACAAAGGCTCTAGCTCTACCTATAAGGGACCAGGTCGTTGCTCAGTCAGAGGACGACCGGTGTCTCCCCGTCTTTGAGTTCACTATTCCATATACAGTCGTGTTCCCTTTTCGAAACGACTGGGAACACGATAAAATGAATCTTTTGAGTCCCGAAGGTCTGGAATGGTACACAGACGGATCGAAGACTCAGGAGGGAACCGGTGCTGATGTACACGGATGCAAGCCAAGGGCTCGTATATCGGCGCCACTTGGTAAGTATCCTAGTGTATTTCAGGCTGAGATATATGCCATTTTACTATGTGCAAGCGAAAACCTTAAGAGAGGCTTCGTTAATAAGCATATTTATATATGTAACGACAGTCAGGCAGCCTTGAGGGCTCTTGCATCAAACAAGGTGACCTCTAAGCTTGTGCTGAACTGTCGAAACATTCTGACTGAGCTGTGTGAACGCAACTCAGTTAAACTTATATGGGTGCCCGGACACAGTGGAGTCGAGGGTAACGAAGAAGCAGATCGTTTGGCGGGCGAAGGAGTAAAAACTCCTTTCCCTGGCCTCGAGCCAGCCTTCAGTCTGCCAAGAAGTCTGATACAATCAGAGCTGCAAGACTGGGCTACGGCACAGTTTAACGACTATTGGGCTCAGGCCCCCGGAATGAGGCAGTCGAGGCTCCACCGTAGAGTGGCTGATTGGGCTCGATAGAGAGCGATTGAGACGGATGGTAGGCCTGATAACAGGACACTGTCCTCTGAACAAGCACCTGCATACAATGCAGTTGAAAGATGATCCTATTTGTAGGATGTGTGGAGAGGAGGATGAAACTATCACTCATATCCTGTACTAGTGTCAAGGTACAGGTATTTCGGAAGGCAGTTTCTGCAGCCGGAGAAACTACGGGACCTACCCTGGAAAGGACTGCTCTCCTTCGTGGAGAGCACTGGTCTTTTCTAGGGGATCCTAAATGTCGCGAATGTACAATGGGCCGATAGGCCTGAGTACTGCGGATCTTCGGATCTGCTCGCGTTTTCTAATAATAATAACATCGATCTATTTCCGACGCCAGAAGAAAACTATACTAATACAATTTTCCTGGATATCTCATCAAACTGCTATACTTGCAGAATGCTGCTAATTTTCAAACCAACGGAGAGCTTATTTTTTTCTATATTTGGAGCCAGCAAGACATGGAGTTATAAACTCTAAACCGTACTCGAAACAACGAAGCTGTACAAATATAATCGTATATTTTATTACAAAAAATCAAACCAGATAATTCGTCCATCCTAGAAATTGTTCCATTCTTTTTTGCAGATTTGATATCATAGAAGTATGCATTTATCTGCGATAGTCTTAAGAATATTTCGATGCTGAAATGTATACTGCACTACTTTTTAGATACGTTTTAGATACTGTTTAAACAATTTCTGTAGCATTTGTTAACAACAATTTCGAGAGTAATTGAACAGCACCTGAATCTAGAAAGAATAGGCTATCCGTTGAAAATCATTAAGAAATGTTAAATAATGCCGTGGAAACATAAAATTAATTAATAATCGGCGATACAAAAATATTTAAAAAATACGCTTTTTTTGTAATCGCGGACAAATTGGCGCCATCTGTATTTAAATGGAAAAGGTCATTCCAGGTAATATACATATTTTTCCAACTCTTCGAGTGCCTGCATACCCTGATATTTAGCATCTTTTGATAAGCTAGATTTAGATGTAGTAAAATTTATTTTCGTAGCAATATCAAGAGTTCTTCGAATTCCCACATAATAATAATAATTTAAAATTTTACGAAATACATCAACCACTATTCACTATTGAATATAAACATCATAGAAATTGATGATAGAGATGGTTTTGAGAACTATTTTAAAATGCATAGTGTAAGCTGGCATAACACCTTGCAAATTTGTATAGTAACTTAAAGTTATAAAGGAAACTGGACCAAAATTAAAACCAGAACATATGGATAGAATTTAGTTGTGGAAAGAATCACAAACATATGTTTTTTAAGAATATAGCCAGTCAACGCCAAGAAAAATGTTTTGCTCTCACCTTTTCCAATGATTCATAGAATGTGATACCAATTCTCCTTTTTTTTTGGGGAAAAAAAAAGAAGTATGGGATTTCCTTCCGCATATAACCGCCACTTTCATAGATTTGGTTATAGATCTAAAGCAGCCAAATAATAAAAAATTAAGAATGCCCTCAAAATTGGTTTTAACTTATATTGATCTTGATAAGTATTCGAACGTAGATAATGTCGATCTCCGTCGAAAGCAGTTATTGGCATAAAAAAAACACAAACGGTTGAGATCTTTTCCCCCACTCTGTCAATTCACATCAATGGATCTATTTATTAATCAAGAAGGATTTGTTTAGTGAAGCTCTGTCAAACAATCATAGAACTCCCATGCCTATTCAAATGTGGATAGATTATGAATAACAATAAATTTGTGCCGCTGTAGACTACCTCCGAAAATGAGAAGTGTAAAATTGTCGGACCAAAGTGCAAATGTTTCTTTAAAAAATTTTAACCGTGCAAAATTATGTTCACACGTAGAATGCTGCAAATTAAATTGTTTACTTTGAAAGGACCCCGCACACAATACATGGGTTTTGCGGTGAGTAGAAAAAAAGTCTAAATGGGCGCGAAGCTCCAAACCCCATTGGTTCCGAGATAAGACCAGCTGAAGCTCCAGAAACCATAAGCGGGCTAATCCACCTAACCCTGGGAACAGCGAGTTTAGTCGCTTATTTTTCTTGAAGTTATTGAATTCCATACCACAAGCGACATAACCCACCTAACCACCAACCCCCTAACCCACCTAATCCCTAGAAACTACCCCTTCTAAACCACTGACCCTGGGAACAGCGAGTTTCATCGGTTACTTTCCTTGAGATAATTGAATTCCACACCACTATAAGGCTAAACCACCTAACCACCCACCACCTAACCCACCTAATCCCTAGAAACCACTCCTACCAAACCACGAGTAGGCCAACCCTCCTGACACTGGGAACAGCGAGTTTAGTGGCTTATTTTTCTTGAAAGAATTCCACACCACTAGCGGGCTAAACCACCTAACCACCAACCCTCTAACCACCCCTACCAAATCACCAGTAGGCTAATCCACATGACTCTCGGAATAGTAGTACAAAAGTCTGAATGGGCGCCAAGCTCAAAAATATACTGGTTTTGCAGCTTGAACGCTGCGACCAGCTATTCTGTTCGTTAAAAATCGCGAATATTCAAATACTGTTTTCATGGTTCAAAATCCGTCTATATTCTTACCTAGAACGATGACAGACTGACAGACGAAGAGGTATAAGTCCGACCGAGCAACCTCACCGTGGTATACCTTGGATTGTGCTAATGCCGGCGGCAGTATGTAAAAAAAGAATAGTTAAATCTATGTGAAATTGAATATAATACACATTTTAGTAGAATTTACTGATGTTTTATTTTATATCAAAAACAATTAGAAATCAAGACAAAAGTTGTACATTACTTGGGTTAGTAAAGTTAATTGTGTTTAAGGGTTTCAAACTCATGCGTTACTGCCATGCTATTGTAACTTTACCGATACTACTTTGCATTTATTACTTTACCCTTCATGGCCATCATCTTTTTCAACCTGTATTACTCAGTCATTTAGGGTAAGGTGGGTTAGAGCGTAGGTGGTTAGGTGTATTAGCCCGCTTCTTATGTGGAATTTAATTATTTCAAAAAAAATAAGCGATGAAACTCGCTGTTCCCAGGGTCAGAGGGTTAGCCTTCTTGTGGTTTGGTAGGGATGGTTTCTAGGGATTAGGTGGGTTAGGGGGTTGGTGGTTAGATGGGTTATGCCGCTTGTGGTATGGAATTCAATAATTTCAACAAAAATAAGCGACTAAACTCGCTGTTCCCAGGGTTAGGTGGATTAGCCCGCTTGTGGTTTCTAGAGCTTCAGCTGGTCTTATCTCGAAACCAATGGAGTTTGCAGCTCCGTGCCCATTTTTCTACTCACTGAGAACTACTATTTCCCAGAGTTTCACAAAATTTGACCGGAGCCGCAAAACCCATGTATTGTGTGCGGGGTCCTTTATTTTCATTAATTAGGTGCTATCAAAGTTACTTTATTTTCTAGTAAATGTTTTTCGTTAATTTTACAATTATTTATATTTTTTAATGTTAATCCGTTATTGAATAAAAGATAGTGAAAATATTAGGTTTTCAATATGCTATTATTAAAAATATGTTCTAATGCAACTGCATGTGTTGATTCTTCTAAGCACGCCACTGGCGGCTTTATTTAAATAAATGACTAGTACAAATTATATATCAATTAATTTTTTATGTTATATATATTATATGTTTTTTATTACATCTAGTGTCTAATTTAATGGGTCGTTTAAGTGACAGCCAAAATCTTATTCTATCCGGAATACCCCCATATTTTTTGCCAAGAAAAGATTATAAAAATAGTGTAAAATAATTTTTAAAGACTACAATAAATATTTTCCACAATTTGTAAGAAGAATAATAATTATTCATAAAAATATTTATATTGTCGTAAACAAGTAGCCCCTATTTTAATTTGTTCTATGCATAGTTAAAAGGCTATGATTTTACTTAAGAGTGGCATTTTTGCAGGCATTTTTGCAGGTGACTAATAGTCAAGACGGATCTGTGTTCGTCCCATTGAAATATTAACACGTGATTTTGACGATGACTTTGAACCCGGACCATCCAAAAAACCAAAACTGTAAGAACAGAAACATTTCCAATGATCATTAATGAGTCCTGACTGGGAAATCATGTAAAAAATACGCGCCAGTATCTCTACTTCCTGGGTGGTATGGAACGAGATAAAATATTTTTGAAAATTTTGAATAATAATATTTAAAAATTACTTAATTGGTCACTGTTAATTATTTAATCCTCCTTCTCTCACAAATATTTTAAACTGCTAACAGGCTGTAATTCATAAACTATTGATCCTATAAAAAATCTTGACTTAAAAATTATTGAGAATTTAATGCCTAGCAAGATACGGAGGGCAGGCAATGAGTCCTTCAAATGGCTCCCCAGCACAGAACGGACCAAAATAAAACCAGGTGGTAAGAGACGAAGAGGACGGCTTCCAGTACCAAAAATTTACGGGAAAGAACTCAATAGTAATGACGTCTGCCTGGCAAGCAAACGCGCACTTCGCATGATGCCGTGAGACACGCCATACAACAAATAGAAGGCTAGGATCCTCTGCTTGGTTAAAATAATAAATACATTGATAAAGTATCAAACAACAAAACTTTCGAAAGTTTCTTAAGATAAGTACAAAATACGGATGGTTATTCTTGGGAGATGTGTTGGAGGTAATTCGCTAGAGGGGTTATATCATCAAAACGTACATACAGATCTATGAGGGGATGCATCTTGAGGGATACCTGATGAGGCGCATTTATATATATTTCAAAATTCAGTTTCGTTAGAGTCGTTACCGCCATACTACATCACACCGGTGCACAGAGGTGCTTTTTTTCAAAACAGGCGTCAAAAATCGAAGACCTAGCCAATTTCGTATAAATATTTACGATATGCTAAATTCAGTTTTGCTGCAGATTTTTTTTTTTTTCAAAATGGCGGCTTCAAAATTTGGGTCAGATGAAGCATACAAAAAAGTCCTGATCCTGGAACTCGACCCGAGTAGTCCTATGTATTTTTCGACGCTGAATTCGAATCCACCTCAAAAAATTGATTCGTAGAGTGAAAATCGAGTAAAATAGGGTTTGAAAGGGGTGTAAAAATGAAAATTTGTCAAAATACGTAATTTTTAATTTTCATTCTAAACTTATATTTATAGGGGGTTTTTGAGGTTGATTATTTCAAATTTCAAGAAGCCAAAAATTTATTCTTATGGTGAAAATCGAGTAACACGGGGGTTGAAAGGGGTGAAAAATGAAAATTTGATAAAATACGTAATTTTCATTCCAATGGTATATCTTTAGGAGCTCTTGAGGTTGCTGATTTCAAATTTCAGCATGCTAAAGACCTAGAATTTATTCTTAAGTTGAAAATGGTGTAAATTAGTGGTTAAAAGAGGTGTAGAAATAAAAAATTGAAAAAACACGTAATTTAGATTCTTAAATTATATTTTAAGCGGTTTTGAACTTGTTGAGTTCAAATTCGAATCCCATCTCAGAAAAGTCCATGTGCCCCCAACATTTTGAGCCTTTAGCGAATAAGCAACCCTAAAATAGGGTAAATCATTCCTGTGGTAAAAATAAATACATGCAAAAACTAGTTAACAAGTGCAAACGTATTATATATAAATATGGATTTTTGGTATATTGCAAAGGATTTTCTACTCTAAGGTGGATAAGCAACCCCTAGATAGAGGAAAACCAAACTAATATAAAAATAAAGTTCATGAGAGGAGGTTAAAGTCACTTTAGTTTCTATTCAAAAATTTATAAATCAAAAACTTCCACATTTTCCATATTTTAATGGCAATTATGTATTTTATTTTTATATAAGGGTAGTTTTTATACTCATATGTATTTGATAAAAGAGGTGAATTTTAAGTCACTCTAGTTCTACACAATTCCAAACTTTCAAATCTACATTTTTTATGTAATTTTTTAGCATACTCTATGATGGTATGATGGTGTATATTCTTTGCAAGAACGGGAGTATTTTTTAGCCTAATCTAAGAGTAATTGTTCCGCCATTATTTAGGGAGATGACTGTTAAATATAAAATAACATTCTCCCTTGTTTTAATATCATTTACCATTCACTCACATCAATTTATAAATCCTAAAATGTGGGTTAGTTTTGCCTCGTTTCAGGGTGGCTTCCTTCTATTTTGGTGGTCGCTTAACACCTTAGAGTAGAAAATCTTTTGCGATATACCAAAAATCTATATTAAAATACAATACGTTTGCTCCTGTTAACTACTTCTTACATATATTTATTGTTACCACAAATCAGGGATGATTTACCCTCTAATAGGGTTGTTTATTCGCTAAAGGCTCAAAATTTTGAGGGGACATGGGCTTTTCTGAGATCAGATTCGAACATGAACTCAACCAGTTCAAAACAATTAAAAATATAATTTCAAAATCTAAATTACGTATTTTTTCAACTTTTTATTTCTACATCCCTTTCAACCACTAATGTACCCTATTTTTAACTAAGAATAAATTCTAGGCTCTTACCACGCGGAAATTTGAAATCAGTAACCTCAAAAACCCTTATAAATATACTTTTAGAATGAAAATTACGTATTTTGTCAAATTTTCATTTTTCACTCCTTTCAACCATCATTTTACTCAATTTTCACCCTAAGAATCAATTTTTGGCTTTTGGCATGTTAAAGTTTGAAATCAGCAACCTCAAGTACTTTTTGCATGTACTTATTGTCACCATATACAGTGAATTTCACTTGAAATGAAAACACACCAATAAGTTTTTATTTTTTTTCCGATTTGAATCAAATTCTACTTAGGTATAGAACAAATTAGGATCTATTTAGGACTAGAAAAACATTCCCTAGTACAAATGCAAAGCCACCTGCGGTACCAAAATATGCGGAGAAAATAAAAAAATCATATTAGGCATTTTTTATCGGAAAATTTTGTTAATGAAACTTGTTCAGAACTGTCCAAACTTTAATCAAAATTAAAAAATTGAAAAATTAAAATAAAAAAAAATTAAAATAATTATTTTTAAAAAAACTGTAAATTGCTTGACAACTACCTAGCAGCTTGGGTTTAGTTTCAAACAAAATTGTCATAGTATAGTTTTCTAAACAAAAAAATTCATTACAATGATATTTTTGGACTATTTTAATCAAAATTGAAATATTTTTTTATTTTGATTAAATTTTGAATTTACGGTTTTTGGATAATTCTGAACAAGTTTCATTGACAAAATTTTCCATTAAAAAGATACCTAATATGATTTTTTGATTTTCTCCGCATATTTTTGTACCGCAGGTGGCTTTGCATGTGTAGAAGGTGAATGTTTTCTGGTCATGAGTAGATCCTAATTTGTTCTATACTTAAGCAAAATTTGATTCAAATCGGAAAAAAAATAAAAAAGTTATTGAGGTGTTACCATTTCAAGTGAAACACACTGTATAAGGGGTGATTTTACAGTATTCTAAGGGTGTTTTTTGCTCTAACTCAACATTTTGAGGGTGTTTGGGCTTCTCTGAGGTCGGATTCGAATTTAGCGTCGAAAAATACATTGGACTACTCGAGTCGAGTTCTAGAATCAAGACTTTTTTGTTTGCTTCTTCTGACCCAAATTTTGAATCCGACATATTGAAAAAAATGTCTGCAGCAAAACTGAATTTAGCATATCCAAATACTTCTACCAAGTTTCGTAAATTTTTATCGAAAATTGGCTAGGATACCGATTTTTGACACGTGTTTTGAGAAAATAACACCACTGTGCGGTACAGCATACATGATACGTATTACAATATTTATATGCCAATACTAGCTGACCCAGCAAACGTTGTTTTGCCATATAAATTATAAATTTTTGTCCAAGAAATAAAAAGAAAATTTATGGATAGGGCCACCCTTATCACCTAGGGGTATAAAAAATAGCCTACGACCTATTCTCAGACCTACCAAATATACACCAAAAATTTAATAAAAATCGGTCAAGCCGTTTCGGAGGAGTTCGATAACAAACACTGTGACACGAGATTTTTATATATTAGATTTTGTTTTGTCTACAAGGACCGGTTTATCAATGTAGGGTTAAATTTGCATGTTAACTATCCCTGGGCTAACTTTAACTTCGGGGCAAAGTGAGTGTTAAACTGGCATCCGTTTATCCACCACATTTTATGTGTGGGTTAGGAAACCCTTGAATAACCTGAGGTTGGTAACGCTTTCTTCAGGGTTGATCGTGATTGGCCGAAAAATTAGTGATTTTCTGTTTGTTAGCTTTTTAAGTGTTTGTTACTAAGCATTTGTTTGATTTTGTCTAAAAGTCACCTGACAGTGACAGCAATGAGCAATAACAGTTAAAATATTTTCTGGTTGATAGTACATTTTATTTTAAGAAAACGAGTGAAACCTCAACAAAGGTACGCAGAGGCCTCAATTTTTCATCATCAAAGCGGTTGTTATTAATTAAAATAGCAAATAATTATAAACACGTCGCAGAATAAAAAGAAACTGATGCAATATCATACAGGGACACAGAAACTGAACAATTTCTACAATACAATAAAATAGATTTTAATATTTGCTGTTTAGCTACATTTGAAAGCTAAGTATGTCTTTCGTGTTCTAAAAATTCCAAAATATCTGTTTCATCATCGCTTATTTCGTATATAGCTTCCATTTTTAATAATTTAACCAAAAAATTCCTTTCACTTTTCACCCAACTGTCAACACCAAACATAAAATTTTTAGGTTAACCTTGGGCTAACCCCCACCTTGAAGCTCGGGCTAAGTTATCTCTGACTTTAGCCCAGGGTTACTTTTAACCCAACTTGATAAACACTTTAGCCTGGAGTTAGCGTTTAGCCCCGGGACAAACTAACCTAACCCTGCATGATAAACCGGCCCTAAGTCTGCTATTCCCGGCCAGCTGCAGATAAAGACACCTGGACAAAGAATATACTGCCGCAATGTTTCGTTTACGTGAGTGTTAAACGTCAGTTTCTAGTTCAGTCACGCACCTTTTGGTTATGATTTAATGTCCCAGATCCAAATTGACATTAGTAATTTATTTTCAGTTTTCTGGCATGTGAAGACTATTGCTTCCGATTTCTCAGTATTTAATCAAATCTTCAACCGGTTGTAATATACTGTAGTACAGGCTACGTGAGCTTTTAACAGCATATTTTCGCGTCATGCGAATGCGAATGCGCATACATGGCTGCGTCATAGGAGCACTTGACCAGATTGGTGTTCGGAAATTTTGGAAAATCGGAAACGTACAGGTTATGTAATTTGGATGAAAGGCACAAAACTCTCCAGGACTCTCCATCTTAGCTAGATGCTCGCTCTGGGTTGTTTCATTCAAGTTCGACGTTCTCTGAGATTATCTGCTTTTATTTTAGTGTTAGTTGAGTTAAATTAGTTTTATTTTAGTTAAAATTGGCACTTTTAGGCGGTAACTTGGATGGCACGTTTATTGAGAGTGTCCAGTAACAAGTTTTTTTATAATATTGCGTGTTAATGTATTGACAATCATTTCGCTAACCAGCCTAGCATCATCGATAGATGGTTAAAATTTATAATATACCAATTATATAAAATGTCATAAGTGTGGCTACTATCTTTGTGCGGGAGAAAGCTTACACGAGATAATTTAAATTATAACCAACACCTTAATTAAAGGATTTTATGATCCTCATAATTATCTCCAAGAGCCTATTTAGGACACAACTAATTATCAAACCAGAGATCCCGAACAGATGCGAGAGAGATAAATGATAAATTTAGAGTAATTTACGATTAACACTTAAATACCTATTAAATACGTCGATTAACATTTTTAGAGGTTGTTTACAGATCGTTTCCTTAATATCTTATCCGACCTAATTTAACTCATGCATTAGATATTTGAATATTTATTTATTTAAAACTCGTAAACATAAAGTAATAACACCTAAATCAATCAATATGTTGCAAACACAAATGACCTTTGCAAATTCCAAACTAGCCTCTATTATATATATCTGGAGGGCGGGGTCGTTATCAACGATATTCCAAGCGTAGAATATTACTAATCCATTTCTAAAAAACCATCACTTTGGTATGCAAACATCATAAAAATCAGGACGTATAATAGAAGGCTCTTGTAATTTGTATTGATAAATGCTTCAGATGCAGGAGTGCCTTGTCAGATTGTCATTTGTTATTCAGAGTCGCTTCTAGTACAAGGAATTCTTTTATGAATGATTTAAATGCAGATAAATATACCAGATCTTTTCATTATTTTGATGTCCGTATATTTTTCTTATGGAAGGTAGTATTTAAATTTATTGAATAATCGGTTAATTTGAATTAACTCAATTCAACCTACCTAATACATACACTTAAAATTAACATACAATTAACACAATTAAGACTAATTATTTTTAAAGTCAACTAGACAGGAAGTTATTTTTGATGAGGTGAAGATTAGTAATAAATTGGAGTCATATTTGTGATAATCTTCACTTTATTGTTAAACTTCAGAGTAGATAATAATAGTATTTTATTCGGATCATTTACGACACTCGCCTTCGGTTCGTGCCGTAAACATCACCCCCGCCAGTAATAGCCATTATACAGGGAATTTAATTTTATTTAACCCCGTTATGAAATGTCAAATTTTAAATGCATTTTTGACGTTACGAAACGTCACATTTTTCATAACTGGCAGTTTCATTGCATAATTATTTATGTAATGAATTTTTACATAACTCATTATTAAGTCCATTTGTTGACACCAGTTTTCAAATTTGTTATATACTTTTTCATTCCTGCCTTTTGATTTACCAGATATTATTGAATTTACTGCTAAAGTGGAAAATCGTTCTATATCAGATGGAATATACATATCTGAATGAACCATTTTCGACTTAATTTGCTTTAAAAAATTCGGTAGATCGACAAGTGAAGTTTGTTTATATACAAATGTCAATCCATAGTAATGCTTAGGTAAAGCGATAAACACGGAACTTATTTGTACAGCTACAAGCGTAGCTATGATGGGAATCACAAAATAGTATTCAAAATAAATTGTCATTTCTTTTCTAATTTAGAGCGGGATTAGATAAAATTTTGTACTTAACTTGTTATGAAAACAGTAATTTTACTCATGTAATTTGCAAAACTCGCTCGCCCGTTTTGGCAAATATTACATTTGTCATGTAAAATTACTCTTTTCATAACTGATTACGTAAATAACTCTTACATAATTTAATGCAAAAAATATGGAGTATTCCATTTGACTTAAACAAGTTCTTGCGGTTTGGTGTTGAGAAATTGTAATGTAAAAAATGAACACTTGGTATATCATTATTGAGTTTCTTTAAACTGTAAAGTATAGCCCACCTTCTGGTCTTTCTGTACGCCAAAAAGCAAATGTTGATCTTTTATGCGAAAAAGTTATAAATGATATTGCAAACAGTTACCCCAATAGAGTATGCTACATGTTTACGATTCAGAATTTTTCGCTTTTGGAAAGAATTAAAATATAAAATACTATTATTCACTATTAGAAAACGCGAACAGATCCGAAGATCCGCAGCACTCAGGCCTATCAGCCCATTGTATATTCGCGACATTTAGGATCCCCTAGAAAAGACCAATGGTCTCCATGAAGGAGAGCAGCTCTTTCCAGGGTAGATCCCGTAGTTCCTCCGGCTGTAGAAACTGCCTTCCGAAATACCTATACCTTGACACTCCTATTGGTGCACAATGGCATAAGGATATGAGTGATGGTTTCATCCTCCACTTCACACATCCTACAAGTAGGACCATCTTTCAACTGCATTGTATCCAGGTGCTTGTTCAGAGGGCAGAGTCCTGTTATCAGGCCTACCATCCATCTCATCGCTCTCTATCGAGTCTAATCAGCCACTTTACGACGGAGTCAGTCGAGGACCCTTTTATATGGAGCCCCGACTGCCCCATTCCGGGGGCCTGAGCCCAATAGTTGTTAAACTGTGCCGTAACCCAGTATTGCAGCTCTGATTGTATCAGACTTCTTGGCAGACCGAAGGCTGGCTCGGGTCCAGGGAAAGGAGTTTTTGCTCCTTCACCCGCCAGTCTGCTTCTTCGTTACCCTCGACTCCACTGTGTCCGGGCACCCACATAAGTTTAACTGAGTTGCATTCACACATTGTTAGTCAGAATGTTTCGACAGTTCAGCACCAATTTAGAGGTCAGCTTGCTTGATGCTGCCTGACTGTCGCTACATATTAACGAAGCCTCTTTTGGGGTTTTCTCTTGCACACAGTAAAATGGCATATATCTCTGAAATACAATAGGATACTTACCAAATGTCGTCGATATACGAACCTTTGGCTTGCATCCATGCACACCAGCACCGGTTCCCTCCTGAGTCTTCGATCCGTCTGTGTACCATTCTAGACTTCCGGGACTCAGAAGATTCATTTTATCGCGTTCCCAGTCGTCTCTACACGACTATATATGGAATAGTGAACTCATGTCCTCTTACTAAACAATGATCTGGTCCCTTTATAGGTAGAGCTAGAACCTTTGTGTGCCCCAGCCCTTGTCCCGTTGCTTTTCACGTTCCCCATTTAAACAGTTTATTTGCTGCTTTGCTAGCTTCCAGTCCACTTCGACTTCCAGTTCCACTTAAAGTAAGTCGGTATCGACTTCCGATATAAGCCAAATGCTTGTAATTATTTTCTTGGATTGGCTATCCTGACATTAGTAATTCCCTAAATTTTTAAAATTCTCTGGTGCGTACTTTATCCTATATCGATCGGTGCAGTTCCCGGTGGGACACCCTGTATACACAGGATGTATTATGGTTACTGTCCTATTAGACGTTTTAGAAAAATTACAAATAATTTGAAGCTGAATAATTTGAGATGAGGGGTTTTCAAGGATGTTTTATTTAATGAACATCACGTCACGCATTTGATGTTCCGGTTATACTGGAAGTTGACATCAATTTCCTTATTTTAAATGCCATGCCTTATATTTTATACCGGACTCGAATTCTATTCATTACTTTAAAGTAATTTTCAATAAATTTCCGCATCTAGAAAACCAATAGTTTTCGAGATATTTCGATTTTAATGAAATCTGATGCGACAACTAACCTATAGTTGGAAATTAATAACCCTCGCTATGATAGATTCCGATAACCTATTATTCTCCCATATGTCTATGAGAAATGGCGCTTATGTGAGCTCAAGTTACAAGTGCCCCAAAGTATATAGTGTACCCAGAGGGAAGCAAACGGAATTTTAAAATACAGTATACTTCATTTGAAATAGCGATTTAATGGAGGTCGAAGTTGAACCTCATTATCAGGAGCATTTGTAGCTTTAGCCCACCTCTCATATGTGAGAAAAACTGATTGTCGGAATTTTATTAATTTCCAACTATGAGTTAGTTTTCGCATCAGATTTCATTAAAATTAAAATATCTCAAAAATTATTATTATTTTAGATAGAGCATAGGATTGAAAGTTACATTAATATAATATATCCGAAACCTGCGTAAAAAATAAGGCATGCCGTTTAAAATAAGGAAGTTAATGTCAACTTTCGGTATAACCGGAAGTATCACTTATGTGACGTTATTTTTATTAAATAGAGCACCCTTGAAAACTCCTCTTTCTAAATTTTTTGCTTAAAATTATTTGTAGTTTTCCTCAAATAGGCCACTAACAGTGATGCGCCTTGTATATGATACAAAATCAAACATACAGGGTGTCCCACCAGGAACTGCATCGACTGATACGAATTTAGGGAATTCCCTCAATTTTCAAAATTTTCTGGTGCGTACTTTTCCCCATATCGATCGATGTAGTTTCCGATGGAAGACCCTGTAAATGAGGATATTAGCTTACCGGCGGCTAATGGGCATAGCATACTTAAGTTTTATGAATTGTTTGGTCCTTAAATTATTCAGTTATTCTTGCTTCCTTAAGGTAAATAAGTGACTAGTTGAAAACAATGCAAAGAAACACAATTGCTAATATATATGTATTTCGCTAATTTTTTTGTATATTCTAACTTAAACAGGAACAATTAGCAATCTTCATTTGATTTGAAATAAAATTACTTTAAATATATATTTTTTGCTTTTCTTTTTCTTTTTCGGTATTTTTTGTTAAAAACAGTATTTCTTTGGCTAGTGACGAGTAATTAATATAGCATGTATTTAATTGTAATAATTGGTTAAAAAATACACATAGAAGCTCTGTAAAGTTTAAGCGGTAAAAAATGAATGTAGTCCCATTTTGTATCATTTTTCTATGAATAACATGTTTATTTATACAGGGTGTAATTAGGGGCACTTTGAAAAAACTAACCTAGATAAAAACTTTGAATGTTAAGATTTGAGAACCACTGCTTTTCTGGGTCAATAGACGTATAGTTTCGAATCATCGAAACTTCTCATTTACTTTTAAAAATTCATCAAAAAGTGTAAAGATTACCGACTGTCGTCGCCTCCGCGCCGGGCGGTTTCAAAGCAATTGTGGCACTTTGATGGGACCGCTTAAACGAACTTTTTATACCAATTATAAAAATAATTGGTTATCTTTTTCTACACAACCTCAAGCACAGGGTGGCCGCAGGGGTTTAAACAGAGGATTTGTTTACATGTCTGTTTTTTAATTTGGAACAGAATTACTAGAGCTTTTATTGTTGTTTATAATTTATAAAATTTAAATGTGGATTACTAACGTTTGCAACAAATAATTTTTCTGTGTTAAATGTTTAAAAAACTAGTAATTATTCCATGAGATTGGAAAACGAACAGTTAGACGTCCGAGATGCGATAACAGAAAATAGTTATGTGTACTTTAAGTTAGGAAAATTCTAATGTTTCTAATGAATTACGCGCATAAGTTTTTCCAATCCGAAAACTAAAAATCGGGTCGTTAATAATAATTATGCATTCATTGCCCTACAGGTAACACACAGTAGCAAAAAAAAGTTACTCATAATAATAAATGGCTATACAATGAGCTTCAACCAGCTCTCCTGACAGTTCTATGGTTTGCAGCACTTAAGTAGAGTATAAAAATTAGACTGAAAAACATCAGAATAAGTCTAGTGCGCCATCTATGGTATGCTAGATTAACCATAATAATAAAGTTTAAATACAGAACCCAGCATTGATTTGAAAGTGAAAACAATGTGACAGCGCGGTGGACGGCCTCTTCGAGAAATCTGGAACTTACCAATAAATTATTGTTGATTTACATAAATTGTTCGAAATGCCCTCCATCTGCATCAATGCTCATTTCGGTACGTCGAACTAAGGAAATGCGCACTCCATTCAACACATTTAGTTAATCAGGATAATTTTTTTTTGTTTCTATGATCATTAAAATACGTTGCTGAAATTGTTCTAAAGTGTTAATAGGATCACGTAACTAAGTATTTAATGACTTGAACGGTAAGTCAATTAAATAAATCTTAACTAGAAATACAGTGGCCAAAATTGAAAAAAGAAAAAAGGCAATATACAAAAATAACGAACGGGTAGGTCGTGTATACGCACTTACCAAGTAACGACATAAACTAAAATATTGCTTAAGAATAACACAAGGGAGAAGGAGAGTACCTATCTGCACAAATGTCAATGTGAGTATCATGCGCGACAAGAAGCCTACACCAGTTCTCAAACGTATTAAATATTTTGGAAATTTTTGTTTATTTTTTTTCTCCAAAACTATCGGCTTTAGATCCCATGTTATATAAGTTCTTTTGTTTGTCTAGTCGTTTCCCATTACCAGTTTATTTTTAATTACATGAAACTAATTACACCCTGTATTATTATTTAAAGTTGCTTAAACTCTTTACACTTGCTTAATACTGCATTGATAATATAAATGGTTGTGCCACCGTGTATATGAGTAACACATTTTATTAACTACTGGGGCCAACTAAAACAAAACACAAAAATCTAACAAAACATTTATAGGTCACTCTCAATTATAATTATAGTGTTCATGCATGAAGTCTTATTACTGAAACATTATTATTATGATCCTAATGACGCTTCGGGCTAACATTGTGATATAAGGCGTGGTCTGTGTGGCATCAAATACATAATTTTCGGCTTCTCATTGCAACGTTTCATCAAATTAATGCACTATAATCCCTTTCAATTAGCTTCAAGCATTACTTAAACCCGTATTTAACTATAATGTAAACACACGTCAATTAGGCAACTGTTATATTTATATTTTAGCGCAATATATAATCCTCGGGCATAAATTTCACATCCGTTAATAACGGAAAACATAAAGACTGTTAGCCTAGGAATTATGATTTTGGATTTTTAAGTTTCCGTAAATGTAAAAATTAAATCCTTACACATACTTCTTACGTAACTGTAATTGTAATTATTATGATTATAGTGTTATTGGTACTATTGATTTATTATTGAGCAGCTTTATTTATTGGTCATAACAATTGATATCAACAGTATTGAATGATTAATAGTAGGCATTGCGGTGCCTTGGGGGCTTGGGATCTGCCATTTAAATTTTAAGTAGCAATCGGGCGTGGCGGATTGCGAATATCTATTTGATGAACTTTTACATGGCACCACTGGAATTAAGCCCAATAAATATTATTTTTATTTTTTTAAATGGGTATTCGGCAACGCCCCACTAATATTTTTATTCGGTATTGTTCTTATTAAACATAAACATTGTAATCATTCTAAAATAAAGTTAATAATATATCACCTAATCTATTTAATGTTCGTTCGAACCTGAATAATCCAGTTTCAATATCTTGCACATCTTCTTAATTTGTGCACTTAATCACAAACCTTAGCAACATTTTCATCCACTATTATGCTAAAACATAGTTTATATAGAACACGACATGCCTGTGAAGGTCACCCTGTATGTCGAACCTAGCCAATTTACATGTTTCAAATTATAAATTTTAAAGAAGGTATCGAGGACTACAGTACACACATATACCCACATACATATACATACGCTCAGACTGTTTTATTTGATATTTGAGCTCAGCATGTTGTGAAACGGATTTATGTGCAAACATTTTTTCCACTACGATTATTTAAAAAAAAATGTTCGGTTATAATACATCTATTCGATATATATAAATTTTCTTTAGATTTTTGGAAGGCTGATGTAATTCAAAGTCAGCAGCTTCGGGAGTACTTTCTATCTCCTCGCATTGTTTCACTCCATGATTTCGTTTTTGCTTTGTAGCATTCTCTTAAGCCTGAACGCTACATGGCTATAATCTCTTCAATTTTATGTAATTTCGGGGGTCTAAACCCGCCACTATTATTGATCGTTGTAGTTGCCTAGTTGCATACACAGCAAAGTGGGTAATGCCACCTTTCATTTTTGTTATGAATTTATTGCAGATTCCTTCCTGGAGCCACTGCCGTCCTGTCTCGCTCGATCTACAGTGATGAGTTCTTTACACGTTTAACATCGTATTTACATTCACGAATCATGTAAATAGCGTCACCTGTTGTTTCACTTGTTAAGTACTTAAATAATGTCTTCAATTATATGCCAGTCGATTTAATTCAATAACATTGATTATCATGAACTTATTAATTTTTTGGTATGGGATCATGTGAGAGTACTTTGATCATCACGTAGCGTACGTAAAATTATGTCTTAGCGGGTGGTTAACCTTTTCGGTGATACCGTTGGTAACAATGTTTTTTGAGGGTCACTAAGAGGAAGGTAGCCGCCGTGGATTTTGTGGTTTGTCGCTTGTCGGAGAAAGAGAACGGCCATCTGCTTTCCAGTTAGCCTTGCCGTGAAAAAGAGTACTTCAACCTTGGGCTAGGTAATGAAGTACTAAAGACGAATTTAATTTAACCCTTAAACCCGAGACATTATCTATGAATGTAGATGTGGGAAGGTGAATGGAGTTTTCATGGACCCCCAGAATAAGATTGATAAAGTAATCTAGCCCTATGAACATGCTTATGAGCCGCTCTTAGCCTAAGAACACTCGATATGGTGTGTAGGTGCACATTCAATGATCTGTAGCAGCTGTAGTACGAGTTGAGAGGCGTTTTGCTGATGTAACTATCTTCATCATCTGGACTGGGAGCGAGTGAGACAGGAACACAGTAGTGCGGCTTCCAGGAACGGTGGTGAGAGTATCAACTCTGTCTTTGGTTTTGAATATCGACACTCAAGTTTCATTTATTTTTAACTTATCGTTAGGCCTTCAGCCACAATATTTCATTTGATAAGCCTTCAGCTTTTAAACTTTACATTTTGCTCACAGTCAACAAATAGTTATCGCCTTCAGCCCTTATTAATTTTCTCACATGTGAAAATCATTGTGAAGAAAATAGCTATTTTCTATGAACCTATTTGTCCAATTATTACTACGTTGTACTTATGTCATGTTTAAGTAACATTGTGTTAAATCGTTTTTACATCGTTTGTCCATATATTAATATATTATTAACGGTTGCCTATTGACACCGTATTTACAATCTTTCATATATGCATTATATTTATACCTAATAATATACACATTTTTAGACTTATCAAATAATTTGTTTGATTGTGACATTTTTTGGTATACCTATGAAGATTCAAGGTCTCTGAATAGCCACGGTCAGTACTCACTAGTAAGAAGCAAGTACGTCATAGGTATCAGATATTTTGGCTATTGGCGCCCTGAGAATTTCTCTATTTTGCTTGATAATAAACTCGAACCACGACCCAGTCTCCATTAACTTCCTGAGAACCGGGTAAGGCTACTTAAACCTCACTGGAGGGATAAGTTGCCGGAGCAGCTTCTCTAATGGCGTAGACGTATTTAAGACGGGCCGTTTTGTATTCGTCTCATCTGTCAGTCCTGTTGGCCTGGTTGAACAGTCTTCGAACCTCTACCCTTCTGGAGGAGAGCTCGCGGTTCCACCATGGGGTTTCACGCTTGGCTCTTCTCTCTTTCAGAGGACAGCTTAACTCAAAGGCTGTTCTGGGGTTATTAAGTCACTCAGCAGTTACTCTTCCGCCGGAGTTAGTGGTCTTGATGGACAGTCCTTCAGCTTCTGCTCTGGGTTCTCGTTGAAGAGTTCCCAGTCGCAGGTTCTTGGGTTTCTGCCGATCTTCTCTTCTTCCGGTGGAATTTCTATTTCGAATCTTACGTACCTGTGGTCCGATAGCGATGGTTCCTGGGACCCATGCCATTCACTTGTCACTCGTCCCGCGCATTGTGTGGTGATAGCAATGTCAATAACTCGTCTTGTTTTTGTGACCAAAGTCTGTTCATTTCCGCGGTTTACTACTTCTAAACTTCTAACTTATTACTAATAATAAATTCTAGGAGTGACTCACCTCTTGTGTTGTTGCCTGTGCTGCCCCAGACGATGTGGTGTGCGTTGGCATCACAGCATAGGATGAGTTCTAAATGGTTTGTTTCGCATTGCTGGACTAGCTCTTTAACTTCCTCGGTTGGAGGCAGTCCTGGCTGATCATAAGGAAGGTATACCGAGGCTATTACTAGCTCCTTCATTGATCCTTCCATCTCGGCGTTAGTTCGTGCTACCATTAGGTCCCTCGTGCATATTCCCCACCTTGGTAGCAGATTAATATTTTTCTTTGCTATGATGCAAGTTCTAGGATGGTTCTCTGCTGGGTTGATTACTTCCCATCCAGGTCCCACCTGTAGTCCCCTGATTCTCCCCCTGTAAAGCAAAGGCTCTTGTATCAGTGCTATTATATCTATACTATTATTTACAATATATCTCTGCAAGGTGGCCGAAGCCGCCTTGCAGTGATATATATTTACCTGTATGAATGTGAATGTAATCACTTAAGGGGGGGGGGGGGGGTCAC
This sequence comes from Rutpela maculata, assembly GCA_936432065.2. Classification (NCBI taxonomy): domain Eukaryota; kingdom Metazoa; phylum Arthropoda; class Insecta; order Coleoptera; family Cerambycidae; genus Rutpela; species Rutpela maculata. The sequence continues at coordinate 66,848,892 of OW386290.2, read as the reverse complement.
TGCTGGTCCCCTCTATCGCGATTTCCATCCCCTCGATTCATCCTGCGTTCCTCGAGTGTCCTCTTCTCTTTGCTCCTTCTGCTCCCCTTCTTTCTTCCTCCCCAGGGCTTTGAATAAGACCCTGGTTAGGTTAACCCATTACTTCCTACGAATATTCTTTCTTTATTCTTACGAGTTTTTTTAATAAGACCCTGGTTAGGTTAACCTATTACCTCCCACGAATATTCTTTCTTTATTCTTACAGTTATACTAGAAAAATTGTTACAAATTTTTTTTTGCAAGTTTTTGAAAAAAAAAATGGTGCACTCAAATGGGTACAACGGGATAATGTATAAGAAAATAATGCAAAATTTTAAGTCATAAAAAGTTTTCGTTTGTTTTAAAAATGCACTATAGATGAATATTATTTATTTTCTTTGAATGAAATGCTATGAAACAGTCAAGCTTAATACATAAAGTGACAACATCTCTCATAAAACCAGGTAAATCAATTTTATCATTATGAGCCAGTAGGTGCACTCTCCATGGATTTACGATTCCAACGTTTAACGAATGAGTAACGAGAGGCCACTACCATTTCCTTCTGCGAATAGACACTATATAGTTATTTACTGTTTGGTTGAGCAGGTCAACCACACCCATTGCTGAATTATAACTTGAAAACGAATGTGGCTGAGGCACATCAATTTTTTGTTTTTCTGGCAAAGATCATCGTTTCACTTTTCCCAGGGACTCTATAGTGTCATGGTTTGTTACCATAGTGACAATGTTATTGTCCTTTTAATGTACAAACAATAGTTTATTTTTCTTTTCATATATTCGCTGAAACTCACCTCGGTCCATTTTTTTCGCTGATAAAGTTGAAATTACCCACATCGTTATCGTCGAATTCTTCCTCATCTGTTTGTATATTTACCTCAGGCGGGATAATAACTATTTCTGGCTCGTGCTTTGCAGAAGAAACCTCTTCCATTGCTTCTCCCAATGTTTTAAAACGTTTGCCGTAAAAACTTTTTGAATTGATTGGCTGGAATCTAGAATCCATGTTGGAGCAACTTCTGAAAAGATATTCCGAATTTACTCATACATATCTTCCCATTGTACTCAAATGGGTACACTGCCATTTTTCTCATATTTTTAGAAATAATGCAAAATGGTGTGTCCCAATATTATAAACAACTAAAATACATACCTCAAAACCTAATTTATCACCTCATATCGAATATTTTAACTTTCACGTTATAAAAACTAATTCTTGAAAGCACAGGATTTAGCAGAACTTGTTTACTCAATCTCTTAAGTTGTCTTTTTATTTTTTACAATTAATTATTTTTTATTTATTTGCTTTTATCATGATTAGAGAATATTATTTAGGTATTATGCAAATCACAACGTACACACTTTTTATTTATTATGAAAATACCTACTTTCTGTATATTGTTGCCCTAATCTGGGCACGCTAATATACTAGTTAGGTAAATACTTTAAAACACTTATTATTGGAGAACCAATCAAAACAACTACTCTCCTAGCTAATACTGACGAAGTATTGAATTACATGATAGGATTCTTAGCATTTTAAAGAAAAAAATATTGAAAATACTTAAATCATTTATTTACATTTAGTCATTCACACTTTTTTTATTTAATAAGAAATTATCTACTTTCTGTATATTGGTACCTTAAGTTGAAATAGAATGTAAGGTTCAATAATAATTGTTGTGAATGACTGAATTTCAATAAATAATTTGAGTATTTTCAATATATTTTTTTTTTTTTTGCCTTAAAATCCCAGGAATCCTATCATGTAATTCAATACTTCGTCAGTATTAGCTAGAAGAGTAGTTGTTTTGATTGGTTTTCCAATAATGAGTGTTTTAAAGTGTTTTCCTAAGTAGTATATTAGCGTGACCCGGTTAAGGTACCAATATACAGAAAGTAGATAATTTCTTATTAAATAAAAAAAGTGTGAATGACTAAATGTAAATAAATGATTTATGTATTTTCAATATTTTTTTCTTTAAAATGCTAAGAATCCTATCATGTAATTCAATACTTCGTCAGTATTAGCTAGGAGAGTAGTTGTTTTGATTGGTTCTCCAATAATAAGTGTTTTAAAGTATTTACCTAACTAGTATATTAGCGTGCCCAGATTAGGGCAACAATATACAGAAAGTAGGTATTTTCATAATAAATAAAAAGTGTGTACGTTGTGATTTGCATAATACCTAAATAATATTCTCTACTCTTAAGTTGTCATTTACTACAAATGCCCATCCATAAAAAAACCTTGAAAGTACGCGCTTCCTACACATTTCAAAGTCCTACCAAGACATTAGTTTGTAGAAATATTTTAATTGATATCGCTGGGAGGCGAAAATTCACAGTGTACTCAAATAAGTACAGTGGGAGGTAATGGGTTAGTGTAGGGTCTGCATTGGAGCTCCTCTGTCTTCTTCCACGATGCCTCATCCACCAGTAAGATGAGTTGGTGTCCCTTTGGATCGAGCTTCGTGTCCACGACAGTCCAAGTGCTTGTTTGCAGCCCTGGATTCTCCACCCTCAGTCGCTTTAGTGTTTTTTCCTGTTCCAATACTGGTTCTGGAATCCACACCAAGGTCCTGATGGATTTGAGTATGTCCTTGGCGTCACAGACGCTAAGTTTTGCCCCCTCTCAGAGTAGGCATTTCTCCACCAGCCGCGTCAACCAATCCTTGGTGGCTTGGTCGGCGCAGGAGGCAAGGAGAAAACCCCCGAGAACCTCGGGGGTTGTTGTCCTTCGATGACGTCCTCCAGGGCGCCGATCAGTTCCGCATAACCAGTACTCAGGGACGTCTCGGAGTAGCCATGCGGTAGAATGGCCACCTTAATGTCTGTGAGTGCGGCCGCATAAGAAGAACCAGGTGCATTGCTGACCCTGCCCTCTTAATTGGCCGTGTTTTTCTGAAATATCAACTTTCTAGCTTCATTTTCAAGTTTTTAATTGTTTTCATTGGTATGAAGCAATTAAGTTTTTTATAAAGTTATTTAGAATTTTGTGAGTCAATTTTTTCATTCAATTGAAATTAAAATTTTTACCTGACGCTCAGCAGACCCTCGTCCTCATTTTCTTACAATGATAATTATAGTATAGTATATCAAAGTAGAATGAATTTCATCTTAATGAGTCAAATAATTTGTCGGTACTTGATACACAACAAAAGTAACATAACAAAAGTAACACAACTTCTTTCAGCAAATTTCAGACTTCACAACAGAGATGTCGACTCTATACGATCTCGTCTTTGCAGAAACTTGCAACCCATATTTTAAGAATGAAAATTACAGAAAATCGCTTCTTAATGGCTCCTTACATATTATCAAGAGCAACATTTTCACCAAACTTCAGGCTCCTAGGTCCTGGAATTTTGGCTACGTGTTGAAGAGTCAGTCATAGTCAGTGAGAACAAACCACTTTATGTAAATAGATTTTACTATCTTAGTACTTTAACAAAAAATCATTTACAGCAATTCGCTCTTCTTCATATCCATAAAATTTAAAATTTTACTCAAACGGCAAATACTGTGCCTCTACAGATTTTATACATCATCAATATTCTTTTATTTTATACGACCTGTATGTAGCATTGATCAGTAACCTACAAAATTTATATAGTTTTGCCATGTTGGTAATACTTGACAGAAAATATATTGAAAATGTATAAAACTTCTTTTATTATTTTGTTAAATTAAAACATTTTCCGATTTTTTTTTCTGTCCTGCAGAATACCCATATATACTCCATCGACGTATGATATGTCATAACTAGGAAGTAATATCCACGTAATGTCCTAACATAACGTGTGATACTACAAACGAGTATTTTATTAGAAACTAATAAAATAATAATATGAGAAACTGCAAAATGATATGCTAATAATGATTTGCGTGCGAAGTTAAATAAAAATATGCCGTATAAATTACACGAAACCTTGTCAGGAAAGAGTACCTCATCTCGCAAAATAAATGTTTTATAATTTAATTTAATTGTGTTATTTAAATATAATTGCTTTAATTAACGAAAATTTAAATATATCTTGTTGACAAATCATCAATATAATTTACTTTTGTGTGAAAAGTATTCCGGTTGACTGACACGAAATAATTTGTTGGCCACAAAAATGACGCAACATTCCAGGAATTCACTAATAAGACTAATAATTTAGAGACGCAATATTTCATTTTAAATGTATTAGCAGTTTGAATCCAAGCCCATGATTATCAAGTCACAAATATGTTTGAAATAATCTAGATGAATTGGGAAAAATGGCAGAAAGATATTTTGCGTAAAATTGTCAGAGAGAGGAGGCCCTTGGATCAACTTAAGAAAAACTGATGGTTTTGGGCATGCAAGGGCATTCAAGGGTAGTTTTTGAGGACTAAGAGAGAAACTGATGCCACTATCGTGTTCTCCTTGAAAACGGGGACCACCTTCATTAAAACCTTCTCTTTGAGGGACACTTCAGTACTGAGGGAGGGGGTGATTTCAACTCTCGGGTTAGGATGTCTGGTTGCTAAAATTTAGAGAACATATTGAGTTTGCTCAAAAAAATCCGATCCATCCTCGCATGCTTGATAACAAAAAATGGAAAAAGGGATGGTTTTATGCATTTGGAGGTAGTTGGTTAGGAGTGGGAGGCTAAATAATATCAGCATCATATTCCCCGCCCTTAAAAACGTGCAGAAAGCAATTTTCAGCTCGTTTGGATGTTTTTTGCATGTTTTGGTATTAAGTGGGGAGTGGTTTCAACCCCCGTGGGTCATTAGGATGTCTAATTGCGAAATTTTACAGGACATATTGAGTCTCTTCAAAAAAAAACCCCATCCAATAAGTCCTCGCATGTCTATCAACGAAAAATGGAAAACGAAGTCAAATACAAATTTCTACAAAGAAATTTAAGTAGGGCACAATTTTTGGTCTTTTTTCCTTCGTTATGCGTGTAGTTTCCGAAATTGTCGAAAAAATACTTTTTCTACAACTGTCAAAAAAGTCTATGTTTGCGCATTAACGTCAGTGTCTAAAATGAGACATTTTTTCATTGACATACATTTTTTTGCGTTACCATGACACCGTGCACAAAATATTTTGCGCATTAGAGTGCAAAATATTTTTCATATCACATACCTATTATTGCCTATTTCTTATAATTTTTAATGTATGCACAAGAATTAAACAAACATCTAGTTCAAAAATATTTATTGTTTTATCAAATAAATCAACTGAAAGTAGAATTTTTAAATAATTTTATTAAAAACAGCATGATTTTTTTAACAGCTATTTCAATTATTATTTACAAGATTGATGTTAATTGTACAACCACTACAAGATATAATATTAATTCCTGAGGAGTCTGAGGAATCTGAGGAGTCTGCTGCTCGAAGGGTAGAGGTTAAATTATTATTATTCGCTTTTGAACTAGATGGAACTGGATTTAAATTTAAAGTTTCGCAGTTGAGAATTTTATTTGAAATATTAATTTTATTATTTATTGAATCCTGCACATATCCCTCTGCCACGGTTGAAAATTTCCATCCTCCGTGGCGCTTTAAGGTAGTCATGTGACCTCCTACGTTAGTAAGAAGTGTTGCAGACGTCCTCCGAAAGCAGTGACCGGTATATGATTCAGGATTTGCTAATCTGAGATATTTTGAAATTGGGATTGGGATTTTTCAAAGTGAATTAATTCCAACAACCTGGTTAAAATATAGATATTTCAGAAAAAATTTCCGTGACGATGCATAGCGACGAAGAGCTACGTATTTTCTGTAAAATTCGATATATTCTAGTTTTGAAACTGCGAACACACGCTGTACGTTTGTTTTTGTATCGGGAACTTTTACTATTAAAATAGTTGTTAACTTCTCCCGGCGACAAGCACCCGAGATACCCATAATCAAAGCAACCTAAAACAACAATTATTCTTTATATCAACAGTAAAGTTAAAAATAAAATAAATTACCTTTACTAATAAATAAATTTTATCCCTGCCTCAGTTAAAAAGTGATTGATTTGCTCTCGAGTTAAAATCATCAACCTCTTAGCTTGATGCTCAACTGAAAGTTTTTTAAATACGGAACCAATTTTGGAAAAGTCCTTATATCCACGTTTTCCTTGACATTAAGAGTTGACTTCAACATCGAATATATTGACCATAATGTGGACGACTTACTACTTTCGATCTTTCCGCAAGATATGGCAGTAAAACATTTTCGGATGCTTTTTTCACGTTTTTTTGCAAACATCATGTTTTAAATTGTTCATACTGCCGTCTGGATTTTTCCGGTAGAAGATTCAGTGTATCAAAGTTGGCTGAATCGGATATTTCTGGTGGGGTACAAGATAAATTATTTTTTACAATTAATTATTTTTTATTTATTTGCTTTTATCATGATTAGAGAATATTATTTAGATATTATGCAAATCACAACTTACACACTTTTTTATTTATTATGAAAATACCTACTTTCTGTATATTGTTGCCCTAATCTGGGCACGCTAATATACTAGTTAGGTAAATACTTTAAAACACTCATTATTGGAGAACCAATCAAAACAACTACTCTCCTAGCTAATACTGACGAAGTATTGAATTACACGATAGGATTCTTAGCATTTTAAAGAAAAAAAAAACAACTACTCTTCTAGCTAATACTGACGAAGTATTGAATTACATGATAGGATTCCTAGCATTTTAAGGCAAAAAAAATATATTGAAAATACTTAAATTATTTATTGAAATTCAGTCATTCACAACAATTATTATTGAACCTTACATTTTATTTCAACTCTAGAAAAGTTGTACAAGTTTTTTCGAACTCGTTAGTTCTCATCAGTAGAGTATAGAAACATTCATTCATTATTTACAAGCCTATTCTTGATTTATTTTTTACAATTAATTATTTTTTATTTATTTGCTTTTATCATGATTAGAGAATATTATTTAGGTATTATGCAAATCACAACTTACACACTTTTTTATTTATTATGAAAATACCTAATCATCCAAAATGAACTAGCTGCGAATTTCGGAACAACTTTGTTTTCGTTCGACGTTTTTTATATTATTTTTATCAGTTTGATTGTTTCGTTCATCTATAGCTTCTTTAGATATTTTCAAAATAATTGTGTTGTTATTGATTAATACCGTATAAGATATAATTTGAATCAAGGGGATAAAATTACAAAAAACACTTATCGCCTCTGCCTATATAGAAGGCGATTAACTTGAAAATAAAGATACCTAGCCTGAGCTCAGACTGAAACCGAGGATATACTAATACTGCCCAAAGCAAATTCTGTCCTTGCAATTCAGTCTTAAATAATCCAATCAATCAATCAATCAAAACAGATTTATTAAATATTTAACATACAAATATGCACCCGAGTCGGATCCCGGTTCAGAGCCGACCGCACAACCACGTCGCGCAGGGTCGTGGTGAATGTACGGTCGGATGAAGCGGGTTCGACTCAGGTTGGAACAACAGGTGGAATGTGGAGTTAGGACTCCTGTCCAGGGGAAGGGACTTAAACCTAACAATATTATTACTATAACTAGAATAGTTTTAAAAACACTTAAAGATTAAGAAAATGAGTTTTTGTTAGCACGCGCGCACTGTCGCACACGCGCACTGTTTTAGAAGATCTGATTGCTGATACGGGAAAAACTCAACGAAAAAACCCGTTCGAGCCAATGGCAACGTTCTTCCGATGGTCTGCTTGCCTTCGGAAAGGTAGGGTGAAGGGGAAGTTATGGTTGAAAAAGTTTTGATTTATAAGAAGTTATTGGTCGAGAGGGAATTTTGAAAAGAGACAAAAAAAGGACAAAACAACAAAAATTAACAAAATTAACAAAAATGAGACTAATAGAGAGAATAGAGAAGGGGTTTGAGAGTAAATGGTGGTGAAGGTAAAAAGGTGGTGAAATGGAAATTTGGGTATATTAAATAATCCGGAAAGTTTTTGAAATTGCATCATATTTTTTGAATTGTGAATATTTTTTTAGTTGCTCTGGTATCAACAAAAAAAAAATTATTTTGCACATTCTCAAATAATTACAAATAGGAAAACATGTTTCATCATCTTAACAAAACTAGTATTGCTTTTAAGACACAATTTATTTACTTCTTAAATAAATAAATATTAATCTTGACAGAAAATCATTTATTTGTGGGTATTATAATGAGCATTGGCCTATTTTATTTACTTAGCTGAAGGTTTATATTAATAACAATAATGAGGAAATCATTGCCATACTCAAATTAGATATATTTTACACCTAATAGTATATTAAGGCAACATTGTAGGTGCTCATGAATGTAATAACTTAGGATATATCTAACATTTACTTTTATACAATAATTGTTTTATCGCTCAAATACATTTAACATGTTAATATATTCATATTAAGATTTGTTTATTATTCAAACGTTTTTGGTATGGGCTTAATATTAATAGGCCAGTCACCAAGTAACATAAATTTCGGAAAATCAAAAATAATTCAAATAAAAGGTTTCTTACCTTTAATTGGTTTATGGGATTTCGGCTTTCCCATTGAATTTACTACAAAAATGGTTATGTACAAAATCTCTGCTCAACAAGCCGTATATAACTTTATCGCCAGATGCCAATTTCTACCAGTAATTAGCTTCAAGGCCGGATTATCCATAAGGCTGCAAGGCTATAGCCCAGGGATTCCCAACAGGTGGTCCGCGAACCCCTAGGGGTCCACGAAATGTCACTGAGATATTCAATTGTATTGTATTTTACTTGACTTGCAGTGGCCATTATACTAATCTAGTTCCCGCGCAAGTTCAGTAGGTTATTCATCAGCTTTTACAGTCAACCAAGCGCGGATTTATGGGGGGGGGGGGGTAACGGGGTAATTACCCCCCCCCAAGATTCTGTAAACCATCAACTTTTGTTTTAAAATGTTATGATTTTTGTTAATTTTGGGACGAAAAATTTTTTTTTTTGGATTTCTCCTCTCCCCGCTCTTCAAAAAATTTTTGGTATGAAAAAAAATTTTTGCCCTTGCAGTCAACTGTCACTTTTAAGTATATTAGTTTAGTAAGTAATTTATGGTAGATTCTACATAATCTTCATTTTAAGAATTTAAGCTTTTAAGGGGTCCTTGTCAGTATAGCGACCGATGAGGGGCTATAGCAGTGGTTCCCACCAAGATTGAAAAAATCTTGTTGGGAACCACTGCTATAGCCTAAGGACGACAATGCGTGATTATCAATTTTCGTTTTCGAGAATTTTTTTTTTATTTCCTTCTCCCTGCTTATGAATTTTGGTTTAATTTTTTAATTTAGTTTACTTTAGCTTAGTTTATTAGTTCAATTCAGATATATGAATAATATTTATATATCTTTTTGTTCATAATCAAGAGATTGAATTATTTTGTATTTTTTTGTTCCGTAATTGGGTTTCACCTGTTGAATAGTGTACCAAATAAATGAATACGGAAAATAAATAAACAAGCTAAAAATGTACTCTTCGCCAATTTACTGAGATTTTATATAATTGTTACACATTCTATAGGATACTCTTCGCAGTTTTCTTGTAAATAATGTTAGTTTTTGGGCATCCTAAATTTTGTGATACTAACTTTGTTGTGAAAAAAAAATTTTTTTCATTTCATTTTTTAAATTGAAAAAAAAACATCCAACCTGTATAGGATTCGAACACACGGTGTTTGGATTGCAAGGCAAAGCAAGCAAAGCAAATAAAATTTAATAACATTTATATATAGGTACACATGCGCCTCCCTGAAATCTGACGCGGAGCCAGCCAGACAACCACGGCGCGTAGCGCCGTGGTGATTGTAGGGCTGGACGGAGCAGGTTCAGTTCGGCTTGGCGACAATGGTAAAAAAAGAACAATTAAAATTCCTACCCACCTAGCGTGGGTTTAAAATTAATAATACCTTTAAAAATAATGCTGCACACATAGACCTAAAACTAATACATATAAAACTTAGAACTAGTAACTGGTTGTAACACTGAATAAATTTTGGCTGTTGACTTGGGTGAAAACCTAAACGGAAAAACCCGTACGAGAACTCTTCGCAGTTTTCTTGTAAATAATGTTGGTTTTTGGACATCTTAAATTTTGTGATACCAACTTTGTTGTGGAAAAAAATATATGAAAAAAAATTGAAAAAACATCCAACCTGTCTGGGATTCGAACACATGATCCTTGCATTTCAAGGCAAAATTTTAGCCACTGGACCATCATACATTACTTCAAAAATTGAATGTCTGTAATATATATCTTTCGAGAATCATATTTCAACGCACTAGATACATCTTTATGAAATATATATCAGTAAAATGTATAAACAAAGTTGTAGAGCTAACATTTCGCAAGATTTTTATTTAAGTAGAAGGGACAAAAATTAAGAAAATAATTTTTTAAAATTAAATGATTAATAACTTTCTTACTTACTAATTGATTTTCTTCAAAAACGATGGGGTTCTTCCTCTAGCTAACACTAACTAACTTTCCAAATTTCAATACAATCGGACTTTTCTTTCTTAAGTTATCGTGCTTACAAGAAACGTGACGAAAGGACGGACATTTTGAAAGTTGTTCAGAATTCATTCACTAACACAATGATATGAATTTTTTTTTCTCTACGAGTGATATTTACGGTTTTAGAAATGTGCCGATCAGATGCAATATACTCTTCGCTTTTGCGAAGAGTATAATAATGAGCACTGAAACTAAATTACATTTTGCTCTTATTTCGGTGAAGGGATGGGGATTAAATGGACGTAATTAGGTAAAGCGAGTAAGCAAATGCCCATGAAATAGAGATTTAATGTGTGTACTGGTCTTAAAATTATTTTGACATCAGCCACCCCAACTACCACTCCCACTGCATTATTAAAAGAGGGAAAAAATAAAATTGCAATTTAGTGTATGTACAATATGTACATGTACAACAACCAAAGGCCTCAGCCACCAGCTAGCCTACCATCCCACCCATTATTAAAGGGAATAAAAAAATAAAATTGTGATTTATTGCGTGTACGAGACCAATGGCCTCAAAATTTTTTTGGCATCAGCACAACTCCCACTACCGTGTTGCATATCGTTTTATGGGTTTTTGAATAGACGATTTCAACTATTGTATTATTAATATTCTATGAACAATTATTTCCATATAGTGGAGTGTAGATAAAGTGTCAACGTTTTTTTCGTTGTAAGAAACTTGGATAGGAAATCTAGATGTAGAAAGAAGTAGTTATTCCTTAGGCAACTATTTTTTATCTGCTTATTTGTTATTAATTGCTTCAAAATATTTATTCCCCATCCTTTTGTCTATAATTTACACAATTTTTATGGTGTTTTTCGAAGTTATTTTTCGCAGATATCTCCGAAACGGTGGGAGTTAGCTCGAAATAAAAAACAAGGTCAAAAAAGTATTTTCCATTATAGTATAGGAAATTGCGTGCAAATTCGACGACGAGTGGTTACCGTCTGCCAGTCGGTAATCGAAGAGACCATATAAATACAAACATTTTTTCTCTCTGGAACTTTTTGGTATGGTGGGGGGATAGGGGGGGGGGCATTTATTTTTGAATCGAATGATTATCGATATCTGTCCGCATAGGTAGTTAGTATATGTACTTCACATACCCCAATTACGCTGGCAGACGAAACTTCCGAATGGCGCGCGCGCTAACCAAAAAAACAAACTAACTAAAAAGAAAAAAATTTCTTTTTCCGGTTAGCGCGCGCGCCGTTCGGAAGTTTCGTCTGCCAGCGTAATTGGGGTATGTGAAGCACATATACTAACTACTTATGCGGACAGATATCGATAATCATTCGATTTAATACCCCCTCTCCCTATCCCCCCACCATACCAAAAAGTTCCAGAGAGAAAAAAAATTGTATTTATATGGTCTCTTCGATTACCGACTGGCAGACGGTAACCACTCGTCGTCGAATTTGCACGCTATTTCCTAGACTATTACGAATCTATTGCTACTATCAGAATTTTGATTTTCTTTTCATTTCGGAGATAACTACTGAAATGTTGGCCATGTACGGCAAAAAATCGCAAATTTTGAGCTTCTACAGTTGGCAACTTTTTAATCTTGGCTCCTGCGTCAAAAGACTACTCTAGTTAACTTAAATAAAGTTAAATGTGCTAAAACTCCTTTTTTTAGTTTTTGAATTCAGACAAAAATGAAGGAATTAGAGGGGGCGGGATTTGGGACTTTTTTTTTTCGGTAAAATTTCTCCATTTTGTCACCGTAATTAATCGGTAATTAACTGAAATCGATCTCATATACGATGTTCACTTAATATCATGTACTACTTTGAAGCTTCGTTAATCCTGGCCCTTCGAAATAAAGGTTTCTGAGAAAAATTGTTTTTTTTAAGATTTAAATACACTATAGGAAAACGTGTAATTTCTTACATTTCCTCAAATATCTCGATAATTATCGTTTTTTTTTTCCGAAGAATTTGTAGACAGCTTACGTAAAGAGAATTGATTGAGCTTTCCGACGCTTTTTTAATTTTTTTCTCTAATATAAAAACAAGACTTTAGACCGAATATGCGCTCCGGGCTATTGCAGTTCGCGGAGAAGTTTTGCATTTTCCGCCGCGTAATATTAATCTACAAAGCTGATTTTTTGTCTAGAAGCAGTTTATGCACTATTTTGATTAGAAATCACATTCTGCCTCCGCTTAAAGGTGGCTAAATCTTTGAAGACAACAAATATAAAAGGGTGAACAAAAATTAATTTTTACAGTTAATTTTATTAATAAACAAACCGAGTAATTTAAACAAAATTTTCTCAATTTAGTATTTATTGTTATAATCGTAGATAAAGTATAGTATTCAACTTGCGGTAATGGTAATAACTCACTTGACAAACTTTCATCAGCGTGAGTTATTACCTACATTACCGCTCGTTGAATAATATACTATTATTTTCATTGCTAGTACAAATTTTCTTTATCTTATGTGAATCACAAAAATCTCTTTTCTCTATTATATAATATGTTTACATATTAGACAAGGTAATTTATTCATGATTGATTTAGAAAACATATTTTAATTACTGCTTATACCACATTTTAATTAATTATTTACCTATTAGTACCTTTTATTTGGCTTCAAAATGATACACGATAATTTTATGATTTAATCATCAATAATATTAATCAATAATCAAATAGTATAAAATATATTAATTAGTTTAGTCCGTGTTTAGAATGTTGTTAAGCGACTTCTACTTTTCGTGCAACTATATATTAAAATACGTTTCACGTATTTTCTACAATCGCATGACTTCGAAATATAATTTGAATATACTTCAGTAATATTTTAATCAAAAACAGTAATAACTGTTTAATACTTTTTTTTTAACAATCAAAACATTTCCCGGAAGAACGATAGTGTTAAAAATGCGGGAAAATGGAAAGAAACACCAAATTATCCTGATTTTAGGAGACTAGTCGGGAAATCGTGAATTAAAAGTGAACTAGATGTTGCCGTCGGGCGTGACCGATTGCGAATACATGTTTTATTTATATTTTGCTGAAACACGGCACAATTCACTTTTAAATTGTGACATGTTCCCCCCAAAAAAGCAAAAAATAAATAAATACGATTTAAATGTAACTATTTACCTATTTAAGTTTGAGTTCATTTTTAATTATTTTCGATGTTAATCGAGTGAGATCAAAGAGAAAAAAATTAAATAACCTACTTGTGAGGTTAAAAAGGGGATGTAAATGAGATGGATATAATACAAATGATTACTCAAGCTACTAAAAGTATCGTCAATCAATAGTTAATAATTAATTTCTCCAACCGCGCAAATTCGAGTAAATACAAGTTAGTACGAAACAAACATTTGGGGGGGAAAAACGAAAATTTATTTGCCCGGCTAAGCTCAATTAAGATGGAGTGGGTAAGTGGTCTCAGTTACAACAGTCACCTGAAAACAAACTACCAAGAATGATCTAACTAATGTATATTTAACAACAATAACAAGTAACGAGTACCACAATATTACGGTATCTATGGTATCTATGTACCTTTTTGAGGGCTACTTGACAAATTACATCATAACAAAAATACTAAATATCTAACTGTGGCATCTGCCACTACCCATACACTAATATAAAATAACGCTTATTTGGTTACACGGGGAGAATACGTAACTATTTAGGGACTCACATAAATATAGCTTATTCAAATTAAATAATTACCACAATGACAGGTCTATTGCTAACTTGCACAACGAATTTCGACATAAATATAAATAAACATGAAACAAATTAAAAATTGATATCAATGCGGCCAAATGCCAAAATATTCACTAAGTTCGACTCAAAGAAAATATTAATAATCACACGTCAGAGGGTGACGATCCTGCTCTTCGCTCCAACTCCCAGTGAGGAGGTGAAAATAAAAGTACATAAAACTACTTACAGTCGGGTGCTTCTCGGGTCTGACATATAGTGACACTCCGGGGGTTCCGGTCTTTTAAATAGGCCACCGAAGTGGGTCGTACAGCCAAGGGTCATCGACAAGGGAGTAGCAATGCTCCAGCTCTGTCACCACCGCGCTGTTTCCAGACTGTTCCTTGCCACTGGGGTTCACACCAGGATACGACGCCCAAAGACCTCCATAAAACTTAGCCTCGCAGGAGTGAAATTTCTTGAGGTGCCAAGGGGAGCTCTTAGAGTGTGGAGAAGAAAAACCTGCCAAGGGCTCTGCAGATTCGCTACAACGCACACTGAGGATTTAATCAAAGGCAAACTTAAACTTCCAGGGTTTCCAAGGGGGAGTTCTGGGGTGTCAAATGGAATTTTCGGGGAACCAAAGGAACCGTTGGTCGCCGGTTCCTTCCAAAAAGGCAAATCTAACAAACCAAAATGGAGGACTACGCCTCACTAGAGGTTTCTACGCCACTATCCCAGCAAAATCAACCAAGAATCAAACTGAAACCTCTGCGATCAAGGCGGCGTTTAACAACTCCGTGTTACCACGTATTCTCATTCACAAAACGCTAAAAACGCTATCGCCTATGGCCAGCGTTGTTCACGTTCCAAGAACCAAGCAAAACCAACAACACAACCGCGGAAATTCGTCATTCTCCCATGCTGCCCCCTTTTCCGGTATTTCCGGTAGTTTCAATTGCAATACGATAAATCGAACATGGTCTACCAAAGTTTTTAGTTGCGTTAGAAAAATGTTCTGATAGAGTATTTAGTTACGGTGAGCCAAACGACCGTAACAGACAATAAGATTAAGTACACAGTCAATAGAATGTTTTCTATCTCTTTTTATTGTTTTTTCGCAGTCGGCAACGCCCGACTGCTACTTTAATTCGGTTCGTAATGGTCTTATTAGATTGTTGTTAGATTGTTTCCGATGTATCAATCAGGATTTAATAAAATCACTGCCTTGTAACGATGTTATCTAATATTGTAGATGGCAGATTTATAGCTACGAATCAAAATAAAGAACCTTCTAATATGTCAATAGCTTTTGACTCCGTGGACATTCGACTATTTTCAACAAACCGCGACATCATGGAATTAAGGAAAACTCTTGTAACTGGTTTCTAAATTATCTCCAAAATAGAAAAGTTATTAATATAGTTCAAGAGGACAAGGAAGAACATTTCCAAAGCAATTATATTCGTAGAACCGCAAGGATCAATTTTAGGACCACTCTCCTTTAATGTATTTAGACGCTCACGAGAGAGTCAACCGTTGTAAATTGTATATGTTGCAGGTGACATTTTTTTTCATATTTGTTGACAATCAAAATAATATTTGAGGGTCAAATCATTAGTATTTTGGCTAGCAGGATCCAAATATGCAAAAATATGCAGGTTGTCCCATTTAAAAATTTGATTTTCGTGAAAATTACATCGAAACCGGAAGTCGGCCATTTTGGTTCTTTAAATAATATAATTGGAAATTTCATCCCATATCATTATACCAAATTTGAGAAAACTTTATTCACCCATTCAAAAATCACAAGAGTGTCCCTGTCGGTGAGCCACCCGGTATATAAATGACTATTTTATGTAAAACGCGAACCGAGTAAGGGGAGATTTTAATATACAGTATGGAACTTTAGTGCGTTAAAATATTTAATGATGTTATTCCTTAGCTAATTTGAATAAAACAGTTTATATAAAGTCTTCGCTTTGACATTTCCAAAAAAATATTGACTTTTCGATACATTGGTATTATATGTGCAGCTATTTAAAGCAAAGGGCATAGCAGGATAAGCATGTGTTAGGTGCCCCGCACCAATCGGGTCAAAATTTTTAGCACAAGTTGATAGTAGTGTTAGATGAAATTTTCCAAAATATTATTTTTGGAAAACCATTTTTACGGGAGTTATGGGGGTAAAAAGAAAAATAGAAAAAAAAATTTTTCTCGAAAACGGATAAACCGATTTTCATGAAAAAAATATATATTATGGCTTTTGATGGTGCAAATGTGGGAAAAAATTATTGAGTCCATTTGTCGAAAAAAAGTGGTGAAAAAATTTTTTCAAAATAAAAAAAAAATTATTTTTAGGGGATGTTCTAGAGGCACACCCACCATTTTCTTCCACATAAATGCTTATATGCTCCTTTAAAACATATTCAATTTTCAAAGCGATCGGAAGGGTACAACATACTCAAAATTGATAATCATTGGCAGAAGCATTATAAGACGACTTTTTGTAAATATTTCGTGCAAAGACGAGATTGCCTTCCCCCTCCCCCCTCGTTTTCAAGGGTGCTGAACACGATGCAAGTGGTGGGAGAAGTTTTTGACCGCCACAACCCTCTAAGGATCCCTTTATGTTTTCATATATAAACGGATTTTGGGAGTGATTTATCGACGGGTTATACTTGAAATAATATGGAAGGGAGTTATAGAGTGAGTGAAGTCCAGACAGTAGGCCTAGGGGATTGATTAAACCCTCCCGAGGAGTGTAATTTTTTTTTTTTTCAAATGATTCGGTTCAAATGCGTATGCCCCATTTTCGGGGTCGCTAATCACGGGAAAAATATTGATTTTTAGCTCTAACCCCCTGAAACAAGCAGAAATCACCCCCTTACTCTCGGTTTGAGACATGAAGAGGGTTGGAGCTAAAAATGAATATTTTTCCCATGATCAGCTACTCCAAAAACGGGGGAAACGCATTTGAATCCGAATTATTTGATAAAAAATGATTTTCCACTCCTCGGAAGGGTTTAATTAACCCCTTAGGCCTGTTGTCTGGACTCAACTTACTCTATAACCATCTTCCATGTTATTTCAAGTATAACTCGTTGATAAATCACTCCCCAGACCCGTATGGAAAACATAAAAAGATCCATAAGAGGGGTGGCCGTCTTAGGAGGTTGCGGCGGTCAAAAACTTCTCCTACCACTTGCATTGTGTTCAGCACCTTCGAAACGGACGGAGGGAGGTAATCTCCTCTTCGCAAGAAATATTTACACTATTTCTGCCTTTATTACATAGACTAGCGGTTCTTTACTATACCTTACTACCACGGTCACTGGCGGCCATTACAACTCTACCATTTAAATCAGTATCAAACTTCAAGAAGTGTGGTGCAAAAATTGATGACGTCAACTGTGGGGTCAAATAAAATCTAGTTTGAAAATCTGAAGATTTTGCAATGATGACATCTGTAGTCAGCCTACGAAAGAACTAGTTTTCAAAGTCCACTACGAGGAGGTTACAGTGCCTTTCACTAGTGAAGGTGCCTGTTTATTGTGAGTCTTCTTGCCTCTAACTAGTTGGGGCGCTTGTTTATTGTAAGTTCCCTTGCCTCTCATTAGTCAAGGTGCTTGGTTATTATGAGTCCCCTTGCCCCTCACAATTCGGGTTAACTTTCTTGCGTGAGTCCTCTTGCCTCTCACGAATCAGGTTACTCTATATTGATGAGACTTTTCTTAGTCTTCATTCTTCGAGAACATCCCATGAAAAAAAATTATTTTAAAAAAATTTTTCAAAAATGTTGCAGGGGGTTGCGACAAAAACTTCTCCCACCACTTGCATCGTGTTCAGCACCCTCGAAAATGAGGGGGAGAAGGTAATATCGTCTTTGCACGAAATATTTACAAAAAAGTCGTCTTATAATGCTTCATTACATAGACTACGCGCCGCCCGCAGTCTGCCAATGATTATCAATTTTGAGTATGTTGTACCCTTCCGATCGCTTTGAAAATTGGATATGTTTTAAAGGGACATATAAGCATTTATGTGGAAGAAAATGGTGGGTGTGCCTCTAGAACATCCCCTAAAAATAATTTTTTTTTATTTTGAAAAAATTTTTTCACCACTTTTTTTCGACAAATTTTTTCCCACATTTGCACCATCAAAAGCCATAATATATATTTTTTTCATGAAAATCGGTTCATTCGTTTTCGAGAAAAAAATTTTTTTCTATTTTTTCTTTTTACCCCCATAACTCCCGTAAAAATGGTTTTCCAAAAATAATATTTTGGGAAATTTCATCTAACACTACTATCAACTTGTGCTAAAAATTTCGACCCGATTGGTGCGGGGGCACCTAACACATGCTTATCCTGCTATGCCCTTTGGCACACAGTACAGTTAGATAGGACATTTTAAGAGATGATTATATTACGCCGTTATTACGCCGTACATTGGGGAAGTTGCATGATTTTTTTATAATAAAAATCGATAAAGAAAAAAAGTGAGTATAGACGACTACGGGCTGCATAGGTTTTATTTATTGCGGCGGTGATATGCGGCCCAAAACACAATCTTTCGCCCAGAGAGAAGTGCAGATATTTGATTGTCTTCTTTTCTTCGATGTCCTGACCGTCAATTTTCATCTAATTAAAAGATTTTATGTTCGTAAATTTTCTATTAAAGTTTATTATTTCTGTTTTTTGGGGATTTATGTTAATTTTAAATACGCGTAGAATTTTATTATATTGTTATCTTATTTTCTGGGTAGCGGTCTGGGCATAGAAACTGTGAGCATAAATCATTAAGTCGTCTGCTTGTAGGATCATATTTGTGTTGATATCGGACGGGATGTCTACTGTGAAAAAATTAAAAAGTATGTGTGAAAGGATTTACCCCCGAGGAACTCCTGTGGAGAGCCTTGTCTTTGTGGAAAGTGTATGATTTGTTCGCACCAGGATATATCTGTCTGTGAGGAATGACGCTATGAGTGCTGTCAGATATTTTGGGAAATTATGGACCATGTCCATTTTGTAGACAAGGCCATTTCTTCACGTGGAATCAAAATCTTTGGTAACATCAACGAACAACACGACTGTGCATTGTTTTTTGTTATACCCATCGATAACCAGTTTGCATTGGGCATGGGTGGTACTATGCCCAGTCCTGAAACCAAACTGGTGCGCGGGGATGATGTTTTTCTTTCCCACGAACCTGTTTACTACTTTCAGTAAGATCTCGTCATTGAAACCGGTGCCGTACCTCACCTCGCGAGAATTCTTTGTTTCTTAAAATTAGCTAAGGATAAATAAAGGAATAAAATATTTTATAGTATTTAAGTTACACCTTGTATTTATTGATGATATGTGTTGGTCTCACTAATCGTTTGCTGTTGGATGAAATAAAATTTAATATTTTTCATTTTCAGTTTAATTAAAAGCAAGGCGGGGATTTAATGATGTCTATTTAATATTTTATTTCCTTTCAGATTATTTTTTTTAACATTCATTCAGCAAAATCCACAATTCAACTTAAACAATGTAAAAGTAAAAACTGTACTCTTATAACGCAATTAAAAATATTGGCGTAGCCATAGATTGATAAAAATATCAGACGAGGAAGCAACTTTTTTGTATTGCAAGGACAAACTGGATTGCTTAACCACGCAAAAAAATAAAAGAATGTACAATCTCAAATAAAAATCTTGCGTTGGAAAATAATTAACAAAAACTCTGTGCCGCATCAGTGACTATAGTTAATAATAGTTTCACCTGACCAGCCTACTTAGATAAGCCATATTTGAAGAAAATCGAAAGTTCTTAAAACTAGAGCAAATCTCAGTAGCCTCAGGTGACATGTGTATGTGGACAGAAGAAGTCTTAAGCATTATTTAAATACATAAATATATCTTTTCGCGACCAAGTTATGTTATAATTAATAATTTAATTTAAATTAACATTCATTTGTCTAGTAATTAACGACACTCGGAATAAGTTACTGGCCGTGATGTCTAACTAACGTCATATTATTTCTTCTCTAAGTAGTATTAATTATAATACTTATTACTGTAGGATATTTAAGTTATTTTAAACTTCTTTTAGTACATTACAAATGAGTAGTTACTCATTTGAAGTAAAGCAAAGTTCATTATAATTATTTAATCAAATGGTATATCACTACCGTTTAAATAACATAACTTCAAAAAAAAAACTTTGCAGATTAAAGAATGGATGAAACATTCTATGAAATTTTAGGATTGTATAACAAAGCAGACTCTCCCAAATTAAACACTGAACCAAACATGAACAGAATTAAAACCGCTGCCTAAAGAATCACTACTTTCACATCCAGACTTCTAGCCAAGTCTCTTACAACGAAATACTATATTTGCACTTCACTATGTGGAAATAATTGTTTATGGATCTTTAATGTTTTCTTAAATGTTTTCTTAACCGCTTCTCAAGTCACCGAAGTAACTCCTTGAAAATCCAGAATGATTTTGTGTTAGGTAAAGAGAAACGATTCCCTACAGCTTATAGTGGAGTCCGAACCACTTCTTGGGGATAATTTTATAATTAAAATTATTTCGCGATAAGCAGGGATTGAACCTGCTTCGCTAGGTACGCCAGTATGCAAGCTAGACGCGCTAAACCACTGAGCTACCGTCCCCTACTAATACTATAATATTTGAAATTGTGTACCCCAAAAACTGAAAATGTTATGCGATATCGGTAGTGGAGGTTGGTGGTGGTGGTGGGGGTGATTGAAGTGAAACAAATTCTTGATGACTTTGATTCTTGTACATACTAGTGTGTGTACAATCACAATATTTTTTCACTCCCTTTAATAATGGGGTGGTGGTGGTGGTGCTCTAATGGCAAAAATTTTTTGAGACCTTAGCTCCTCTTATATTTACCAAATGCCAATTTCATGGACTCTTACTTGTTTGATTTACCTATCTACCCCCATTCAGTCCAATTTATCATACAACTCTTCAACGGAAAAAGATCAAAATATAATTTAATTCCAGGTCTTGTTAAAATACATACGTGTGCCAAATTTTAAGTCAATATCTTAAACGGTTCCAGACTAATCGTGATCACTAAAAAGTTACAAGATCAACAGGCATACCAACGCGACAGACAGATATTTATTTTGCTCAAACTTAAAATCTTGACGTTTCATGACATCCTAAGCCTATTTGAACAATGAAAATTTTCAAAAATTTTTTTTTGTGCTAGTGTACTTTCACTGGATATGGAAGTAATACGCAGAAAATGGAATGACAAAGATGTAAAAAATCATTGTGTACCGTGGACACAATAGAAGTAAAGCTTCTAGTTGAAGCATTTTCTTCGAGGAGACTTACTACGCATCTATTCTATTTGAGATAACTCACTATGCATCCAATTTTCTCGAGGAAAGTCACTGCGCACCCATAATTCTCAAGGAAACCGACTGCGCATTAATTCTACTTGAAGTAACCCACTGCGCATACTACTTGAAGTAACCTACTGCACATCTATGGTACTCGGGAAAAGCCACTGAGCATCCATGATACTCGTGGTAACCTACTGCGCATCAATGGTATTCGAGGAAAGCCACTGCGCATCCATTGTACTCGAGGAAAGCCACTGCGCATCCAGTTTACTTGAGAAAAGCTACTGCGCATCCATACTACTCAAGGTAATCTACTGCGAATCAATGGTGTTCGAGGAAAGCCACTGCGCATCCATAATACTCGGGAAAACCTACTGCGCATCATCCATACTACTCGAGGTAACTAACTTATTATAGAATCAAGAAAATAATAGAAGATCTATAAACACCGTATAGGTTGCACGGTATTCTAATTTGAAATCGTAGAAGCTAGACATACACGCGATGACGCATCTCTGACTCTATCTCCTCATCTATCCTTGAAACATTGGTGTCAATTTAGCAACCTACTAAAATAATCTTTAAAGGCAGACACGCTGATGTTCGTTTGTTCATAGGATTCGAATTACAATGCAACCTGTAGGGTGTTTATAAATTTTAAAATTCCACACCTAGATTTTCTACCTAAGTCTCTCACAACGAAAAAAATTTGCACATCGTTATGTGGAAATTATTGTTTATGGAACTTTGGAACTTTAATAACAAAATATTTGAAATCGTCTACCCCAAAAACCTATAAAACAATATGCCACATCGGTAGTGGGGGTTGGGGTGGTTGTAGAGGGTGGGTGAAGTAAAAAAAAATTGAGGCCTTAGGTTCTTGTATACACGCTAAATTATAACTTTATAATTTTCACCTTCTTTATTAATGAGGTGGGGGTAGTAATGGGGGTGGCTAAGCCCAAAAATATTTTGAGACCTTAACTTCTTTTATACAGTGTGTCCCACTTACTAAGCCACCCCTATAACTTGGCTATTTGTATTTGGATTTGTATATATTTTTTATAGCACATAATACCCATAATGAACTACCTTTGGAAGGTAGAACTGTTACTCAATCTCTATTTCAAAGCCAAATGTGATGTTTTTAAAATGGGAATTTTGTAAAAGTAACATTAGCGATTGAGATAGAGGAAAAATGTATTTGGAAAAGTCGTTCAGAAAAATTAAGTAAATTCAAATATGAATTTTCATTTTCAAATATTGATTTTTTTTTGAAAAATATTGCAAGTCAGAAAAATTCGAGGTTTGGGTTAGTTTAATTAGTTTACGTTTTTCTTTTAATTAAATAAATTATCAACATTATGTAAAAGGTTTTATTAAATTAAAAATTTCCAACTATTTTCTGGAATTCATAGCAATCTGGATGCTCTAAACTAACCCAAACCTCGAATTTTTCTGACTTGCAATATTTAAAAAAAAAAAAAAAAAATTAATGGTTTTAAATGAAAATTCATATTTGAACTTACTTAATTTTTCTGAACGACTTTTCCAAATACATTTTTCCTGTATCTCAATCGCTAATGTTACTTTTGCAAAATTCCCATTTTAAAAACATCACAGTTGGCTTTGAAATAGAGATTGAGTAACAGTTCTACCTTCCAAAGATAGTTCATTATGGGTATTATGTGCTATGAAAAATATATACAAATCCAAATACAAATAGCCAAGTTATAGGGGTGGCTTAGTACGAAGTTACTATACTTCCACTGGATGTGGAAGTAAAAGCACGTTAATATGATGAATTTAATCATTAAATAAAATTGAGCCTATGAATTATTTTATTGATTCAACGTACATCAGTATATTAACTGATAAATGAATTTATTATTCTATAAACGCTACGTTGTATCAACGAAAATGTATTAATTAAAAACAATGATCAAGTTCGTTGATTAAGAACCACTCGGCTGCACAGCCGTATCTTTGTTCCAAAAAAATTATGGAACCACTTAGATGAGTAGTAGATCTCAAAAAAAGGTGCAGCAATGATTCTGAGCCAATCTCTTACTATTTTCCAACCCTTCCTGGTGTTAAAAATATTAAACGGCTGATACAAAAGTACAAGACTTCTAGGCACCCTTATATTTTTTACTTTCACATCCAGTAGAAGTATAGCAACGACAAAAAAATTTTTATTGTTCAAATAGGCTTAGAATGTCACGAAACGTCAAGATTTTAAGTTTGAGCGAAAAAAAATTTTCTGTCTGTCTGTTACCGATGTGGGGTATCGTTTTATGGGTTTTTGGGGTAGAGGATTCCAAATATTATATTATTAAAGTTCCATAAACAATTATTTCCACATACAAAATTTTTTCGTTGTGAGTAACTTGGATAAAAAATCTGGATGTGGATGTAGTGATTCCTTGGGCAGCGGTTTTTGACTATAGCCTAATAAAATACAGTATATCAATGGTAACAAAATCACAGTAGAATATTTGTTATATTTCCTTTGTTTTTAGTGTTTTTTATCTTCAGAGAGTTGGAAATTCCTTTAAAGATTCCTTCAACCCTATTCTAGAACAAGGGAAAGTATAAGGAAAACAAGAAAAACACATTGAAGACCACTTTCTCAAGTTTTTTGCTTAACTATATACGCCAAAATAACATAAATGTATTCCAAGCCACAGGGAGGAGGATTTTATTCTTCGAATGCCATGGAGAAGTAAGAAACTCCCTTAAATGTTTCAAGAAACTTTTTTTTCACACAAGTGTTTGAATGCAAAAAATAGAAATAAATAAAAGAGGAATAAATTGTAGTTGTTTACTTGTTACACACTGGTTAGCATTGTAATTGTACGACCAGTTTTGCCACTTAGAGCATTTGTTACTGGTACGTTTTAGGCAAAAAACCGTCTGTTATTAAAAGAAATGAACTTGCAATGAATAGGGCGGTTGTTCACCCCTCGAGGGGTATTTTTTTAAATTAAAGTACCGTTATTTTATTTTCTTTTCACCAATATTAGAAGTATGACTGGTCTGCGATGTATACAATATCTGATCTAAAAAGACGTTCTTCTAGTTACTTTTATTCCCGCGAGGAGCACAATAGGGTTTGGGGGCGGATCAGAATAATTGCTACACATTTTTTTTGACGTCGTACTCATCTGAGTAGTTCCATCAGATTCCTGCCCGAAAGATGCCGCTGTGCAGAGGTAAAAGCCATTTTCATTCTTCGTAAGTGGTGGAAAAGCGTTATGGGGTAGCTCATAATAACCGCTACACCACCTTTCGAGGCCTATTGCTCAGCTGAACAGTTCCATTACTTTTTTCCAGAAAGATACTACTGTGCAACAATGAAAGTGATTTTCACCCCTCCCTCGGGAGGGTTGGGCAATGATTAGGGATTGGCTCAGAGACATGGCTGCAGCATTTATGAGATGTACTACTCATCTGAGTGGTTCTATAATTTTTTTGGAACAAAGATACCGCTGTGCAGCCGCTTTATTGAGTATTACCCCCTAAAGGGGTGGAAAAGCATTAGGGGGTACTTCAGACTGATTTTTGCACCATCTACCGTCTTTTAAAGCTTTTTGTTCAAATGAGCAGTTTCATAAATTTTTTGGAGGGTGTGGAGAAATGTGGAAGGGTTATCTAAATGTAAGTCAGATCATTCGACAGAGGTTCTTTGCCGTGTTGAAAGATACAAATATATTCTTTATAAATAGGGGATAAAAAAGGGTAGAAGGGTGTGTTTTTAGGACTCGTGCCCTTTGCGACTTCTGATCTAGTGGATCAATAGAACCACATATCAAAAATTGGAGAAATCTGATGGATACCGGATTACCATTTGTGGTGTGCGGAGTGTTTTACACGGTAGAAACAGACATGCATAAGTATAAGATAACAAGACGGTAAGAAGCTATTGTTTCATCATCCTCAGATAACTTTCCAAAGCTGACTGAAATGTCGAGAGCTTATAAGATACTTCTTATTTTGGCATCACCATACATCTGACGTCAAATGGTTTACCAATTTCAGCAAATTTAGAAATACAATACATATATAGGCTAAGTGCTAAGCCTCAGAAACACCCGATAAAAGTGAGTTATGCTCCCCGAGTTAACTGGTGGTCAAATAGATATACGTAGATAGCAACGCGCGACTGCAACCTCTATTTGCTTAATCACCAAAGTTTAAAATAGACATTGTGAACAAAACCCGTCGTGTTTTATATATAGCCCAAATTTAAATTAAAAATCTAATCTACAAATCTCTGATTTATTAGGAATTCGTCAATCAGAAGAAAACCGGTTCCTTTGCTTCATTTTGCTCGTTTACTAGATCATCAAGGTTTATTTAAAACTTGAGTTTTTATTCATAATTAATTATAATATAAATGACTTGCAAAACAAAATGTTCCAAGTAATTACTTTTTTATGTGACCAAGCATACAGAATTCTTATTACTTGAAGAAGTACGTAATTTTGTTGTTCTATGGGTGTAATGTAAAAGTGTAACACTAGCTTCATTTGCAGATTATCTGTATAAGGCAATGCAAACATTAGATTGCTTTCTGATCATTCAGCTACTCATATAAGTTTGAAAGCAGTACATCTAATCTCGAATTTACGAATGCTTAATTATCCATTAAACACATATATACATGAATAAATAATATACATGAATAAATAAAATTTCCATGATGGGACAGAGACAAACATAGGAACAAACGTTGAAGCGAATACAACCATGCTCGTTTCTGTTCTATGAATATAATATTAATGATTCATCTACAAAATGAATATTTTAGAAACTTACTTAATTGTTTAGTATTTAAAGGCGGGTATTTTTAAAGGAGTTGCCTTTTCAGCTACACCAGCTTCAGATTAACAAATCAACAACAATTTTCTACCGACAATGCCAATAAAACGCATTAAGCCTCACAAATATTATAGGTATATCAGTTCAGAACACCTGAAGAAGTTGACTCAAATGTTATGAGAGAAAAATCAACATATACTTCCACATCCAGTGGAAGTATAGTAACGACAAAAAAATTTTCAAAAATTTTTATTGTTCAAATAGGCTTAAAATGTCATGAAACGTTGAGATTTTAAGTTTGAGCGAAAAAAAATTTTCTGTCTGTCGGTCTGTGTAACTTTTTTTTTGTGCGCACGTTTACTCTGGAACCGTTTAAGATATTGACTTGAAATTTGGTACACATATGTACTTTATCGAGATCTGGAACTAGATTATATTTTAGGGGGTAAATTGGGGTAAATTTGGGGTAAATGGGTAAATCAAGCAGGTAAGAGTCCATAAAATTGGTATTCAGTATATACAATAGAAGCTCAGGTCTCAAAAAAATTTTTGGCATTAGCCACCCCCATTACCACCCCCCAACTCCTTTATTAAAGGGGATGAAAAAAATTGTGATTTAGTGTATGTACAAGAACCAGAAACCTCAAAATATTTTTTACTTCATCCACCCCCACTACCACCCCCCTTATAACCACCCCCACCCCACTATCGATGTGGGGTATCGTTTTATGGGTTTTTGGGGTAGAAGATTTCAAATATTATATTATTAAAGTTCCATGAACAATTATTTCCACATACAAAGTTTTTTCGTTGTGAGTCACTTGGATAGAGAATCTGGATGTGGAAGTAGTGATTCCTTGGGCCGCGGTTTTTTTAATTGTAATACAGCAGTGTGATGTATTAATTTAAATATTAACAAACCGCATGCGCGGAAATTAAAAGAAGGGAATTTTAAGTCAGTTGTAACACATGCTTTGATGTATAGGTTTGGGAAACAATAAACATACATATTGTAGTTGTATATTTTAATTACCAAATTGTAATTTATAAACCTAACAAGGTGTAGTACATGACAAAGTGGCGACGAGGTGTTTTCTTTCTTCACCAAATTGGTTGGATTAACATTTTTCAAATTAAAAGTGCACACGTGAAAGAACCCGCAAAATGGCCGACAAAATTTCATATACTGGACATATACAAGAATTCGTTCCTGCCGAATCAGACTGGTCAGTGTATAAACGTAGGTTACAAAATTATTTTTCAGCGAATGAAATTAAAAGTGAGGACCGCAAACGTGCAATATTGCTTAGCCTTTTAAATGAAGATGCATACAAACTGATGTTTAATATGTGTTTGCCCGCAGAACCTGAAAATAAAACGTATAGTGAGATAGTGAAATTAATGGACAATCATTTCAAACCAGTAATCTCAGTGTTTGCGTGCCGCGAAAAGTTTTTCGAGGCGAGGAAAATGCCTCAAGAATCCCCTAAAGAATTTGCAGCGAGATTAAGAAGTTTAGTAGCTGTGTGTCAATTTGATGGCAGTGAGGAGATTGAAAAGGCCTTAGTGAATCGTTTTATTATTGGTTATGAGTTAGGTAGTGTGAAAGATAGACTGTATGAGGAGAAAAAGTCAGTAACATTTGAGACAATAGTAGAAATAGCTTCTTCCAAAACAGTAGGACAGCCATCTTCCCAGTTTGACAGAAATGTGATAAAGAGGGAACCTGAAATACTTTACACCAAATCTCAGTCAAAAGGATATACGCAGGCTCATCATTCGTCATATCCGTTAACATCACGTGGTACCAGCGGTAGGAGTAAGTACACCCGGAGATCTCCGCCAGGGCCTTCATCAGGGAACGCCAAATGCTCCGTGTGTGGACGAAAAAATCATACTGCAGATAAGTGTTCTTATAGAGAGTGTTTTTGTCATACTTGTAATAAAAAGGGGCACTTAGCTCCAATGTGTCCAAATGGAAAACAAGTAAACAAAACAAATAATTCTCACTTTAATAAAAAGAGTCATTCTAACAGAAATAATCCTCATAATTTTTTAGAAACTGATTATGCACTGTATAATTTAGATTGTAAAATATCTCCTGTTGTAATTAAATTAATGATTGAAAATGTACCATTTACATTTAATTTGGACACGGGGGCTAGTTACAGTGTAATATCGGAGAATTTCTATATGACAAATTTTAAACATAAAACCTGTTTACCTACCGATAAAATTTTTAACTTGTATAATGGTGATAAGATTGTACCTTTGGGATACATTACATGTCAAGTAACGTATGAAAATAAGACTTGTAATTTATGTTTATATATTATTAAAAATGGAGGACCGCCACTATTAGGACGCGATTTTTTCAACATATTTGATTTAAGCATTGCACATATTAATTATATTGAACTACCAAGAGATTTACAGTTTTTATGTAATAAATATAAAGATTTATTTTCTCCTGGTTTGGGAACTTTTACGAAAGGTGACATTTCAATAAAATTAAAATCGGAAAATGTGACACCAAAATTTTTTAGAGCACGGCCATTACCATTTGCTATGAAAGAAAAAGTAGAAAAGGAATTAGATCGGTTGCACAAGTTGGAAGTTATTGAACCTATTGAATATTCCCCTTGGGGCACACCAATTGTTCCAGTTTTAAAAAAAGACGGTTCTGTAAGATTATGTGGCGACTTTAAAGTTACCGTCAATCCTTTCGTTGAAATTGATCCATTTCCATTACCTAGAATAGACGACCTTTTTGTCAAATTGCAAGGGGGAGTACATTTTACCAAACTAGATTTATCTAATGCATATCAGCAGATATGTTTAGACGAAAAATCCAAGGAATTAGTGACCATTTCAACACATAAAGGTCTATTTCGGTATAACCGTGCACCATTTGGTATAGCTAGTATTCCTGGCAAATTTCAAAGAATATTAGAAACGCTGTTACAGGGTTTAGACGGGGTAGTTTGTTTCCTGGACGACATATTAATAACTGGCAAAGGTCGTGTAGAACACATTGCTAGGCTAGAAACAGTTCTGAGTCGTTTACAAAACGCGAGATTTAGATTGTCGATAGAGAAATGTAGTTTTTTTCAATCTAAAATTTCTTATTTAGGGTACGATATTGACAAAGAAGGGTTGCATACATCGGAAAGTAAAATCTTGGCAATAAATAATGCACCTGTTCCCACTAATGTTACCGCATTAAAATCATTTATTGGACTTATAAACTATTACGGTAAATTTGTACCAAATCTTGCAGATATTTTGCATCCATTATATAACCTACTTAAAGCAAAATCAAAATGGGAATGGACACCCGATTGTGATAAGTCTTTTAGACAAATTAAACAATTATTAACGTCAGCTGATATTCTAGTGCATTATAACCCTGAATTACCGTTGTGTTTAACTACGGATGCTAGCGAGTTCGGAGTATCTGCGGTGCTCTCGCATATGATGCCGGACGGTCGTGAAAGACCCATCGCGTATACTTCACGTACTCTGTCTGCGGCAGAACATAAATACTGCCAACTAGAAAAAGAGGCACTTTCTATAATTCACGGATTGTGTAAGTTTCATACATATTTATATGCTAGGAAATTCAGTCTTATTACGGATAACAAACCACTGAGTTATATTTTTCATCCACAGAAAAATATACCACAATTTTCCGCAAACCGACCACGTAGGTGGGCAGTTATATTGTCAAATTATCAATATGATATAAAATTTGTTAGATCTGAGCAAAATCGCGCAGATTCGTTGTCTCGTTTACCTTTACCGTTTGAAGAAAATTCTTGGGATGACGTAGATATAAATTTTATAAATTATTTTTCAAAAAATATAGATTTCCCAATTAATTTTCAAAAGGTGAAAGAGGCTACGGCACGTGATAAGCTTTTGTTGAAAGTTTTAAAATTTGTTAAACTTGGTTGGCCGAACAATTTTGATGAGAGTTACAAACCATTTTACAAAATTAAAAATGAGTTAAGTGTAGAATCAGAATGCTTATTATGGAATAATAGAATAATAATTCCTGAGATTTTAAGGCAAAGTTTAATAGAACAATTGCATGCCACACACATGGGTATTGTTAAGATGAAAAGCTTGGCACGTTCATATTTTTGGTGGCCTTGTTTAGACAAGGATATCGAAAAAATTGGTAAAACCTGTGAAAATTGTTTACTAAATAAAAAGTCACCCAATAAGGCTGTTTTAGTTAACTGGCCTTGGCCTACTGAACCTTGGTATCGCCTACATTTAGATTTTATGGGTCCATTTTTAAAAAAACAATTTTTGATAATTTTAGATGCACATAGTAAGTGGGTTGAAGTGTATCCTATGTATTCCATAACTTCCAGTTTGACAATTGACATTTTAAGATCTTGTTTTGCACGTTTTGGATTGCCAAAACAGATTGTAACGGATAATGGTACGTCATTTTGCTCAAAAGAGTTCGAGAATTTTTTATCTCAAAATAACATTCTACATATTACGTCACCACCATATCACCCGGTATCTAATGGAGCTGCAGAAAATTCTGTAAAGACTGTTAAAAATGCGTTAAAAAATGCACTTGGTAAAAATTCCCAAATAAACTTAAATAAAACTTTAAATAATTTTTTGTTTGATTATCGCAACACGTCACACTGCACCACAAAGCGTAGCCCTGCAAATTTAATGTTTGGTCGGAATTTACGCGCTCGTTTTGATAAATTATTACCGGAATGCAATGTAGATGTTAAGAATCGAGTCCTAATAGAGCAAAATAAACAGAAAATATTTCATACAGGTAAAAGAAATGTGGAATTTGTGAATGGTGAAACAGTGATAGTGAAAAACTATAAAAATGTAAATAAACCCACATGGATTAAAGCGATTATTCTAAAAAAACTTGGCAGAACTACTTATATAGTAAAAGTTCCAGAATTAGATAATATTCAGTGGAAACGTCATTTAAATCAAATTAAAAAATATCATTTTATAGAAGCAGGTTTACCTGATTGTAATAATATTCCGAGTGATTTTGCTACACATAGAGATACAAGTAGTTCCGCCACACTTTTTGAGGATAAGTCAGATGAAACAGAAATTGATAGTGATTTAGTATCTTTTCGAACAAGACGTATTGTTAAACCACCAGAACGTCTAGAATATAATAAATTGTAATTATATATATATATATATATATATATATATATATATATATTTTTTTTTTTCATTATTGTACATATATTTTTTTTTAAGGAGAGAGATGTGTGATGTATTAATTTAAATATTAACAAACCGCATGCGCGGCAATTAAAAGAAGGGAATTTTAAGTCAGTTGTAACACATGCTTTGATGTATAGGTTTGGGAAACAATAAACATACATATTGTAGTTGTATATTTTAATTACCAAATTGTAATTTATAAACCTAACAAGGTGTAGTACATGACAAGCAGTGAGAGCATAAATCATGGGGTTTAGTCCGAATAACTGCGGAAGTTTTGAAACTTTGGGAATTTGTAGTAGGGATGTGACGGATGTGCTTTTGGCCGGATAACCGGATACAGTATATCCGGCCAGTTCAAAATCCGGTCCGGCCGGATAATCCAGCCGGATGTCTTGCCTTTTCAAGCAGTCGCTTTATCTACGAGCCGGCCGCAATATTTACAATTAAATTCAAGTCGCACCCATATTGTCCTGTCCTGCCAATCTTGCACATTGCTGCAAGTAATTGTAATTACATGAATAATGGTACACCAGAACAGAACTAATAATAATTAATAGTTAATATTTATATGTGTGTACTTGGTTCTATCCAGTTATGGTGTTTTTGTATTTATTAATATTATGATTTTCTAAGAACTTCATTCTCAGAATTACCATTTTGTGTAATTACATATCAAAAATCATTAAAATGTAATTTCTCGCGATTATTAGTAGTTGCTGTTTTTGCCATTAGCAATACAATGGAGAAAAATAGCTATACTACCACCACTGTTGTATTCGCGAAGAATTTAAGATTTATTTTTTTATATTTGTTATTTATTTTGTTTGTTAGACCAGTCAATGAAAGAGTTGTAGAGAACATTTAGGAGGGGAGAATTTTTCTCTTCAGGAGTGTGTTGGAGGTAGTTACCCAACAAACAGCGAAGATCGGCCCATCAGCGGGCCATATCACTGGGCCAGAAGTTTAATTTCTGGTCCAGTGATGGCCAGCTAAAGGGCCAACCATCGGTGTTTGTAGGGTAGGAGGTAAACATAGTAAAAGCCATCGCCCCTAGCATTGTCGCTTTAGGGGGAAAGAGGGGGGGGGGGGGGGTGAAAAGGTTCCTTTTTTCAATTCTTCGCTTATAACTCGGAAACGATGCGTCGTACGGAAAAAGGTATTCTATGCAAAATTAAACGTAATTAAATTTCCCCTAAGAATGTTTATATTCATTTTCTTCCTATGTGTGTTATAGTTTACGAGATATTCGCCAGCGAAAATCGATAATTAATAAAAAAAATCAATTATATGTACCTTGAATATTTCTATCAAACCGGTTTAGCGTGGTCTGCTAATAAATCGCAGTCACAAAACAATCTTTATTTTACAACACTCGACGTATTTACTAACGTAATATTTTGTCGAAATCTATACATTTCCCTAAATATACATTGTGACTCACTTAAAATGAAGATACCCTTAAACTTTTTTATTTTATTTCCGATTTGAATCAAA
The DNA here is from genome assembly GCA_936432065.2 of Rutpela maculata. NCBI lineage: Eukaryota > Metazoa > Arthropoda > Insecta > Coleoptera > Cerambycidae > Rutpela > Rutpela maculata. The sequence continues at coordinate 66,815,708 of OW386290.2, read as the reverse complement.
TTTTACTCAAGTATAGAACAAATTAGGATCTACCTTTTCCCATACGACGCATCGTTTCCGAGTTATAAGCGAAGAATCAAAAAAAGGAACTTTTTTACCTGCCTCCCCCCCTGAAGCGGCGGGGCTAGGGGCGGAGGCTTTTAGTATTCTTACCTCCTAACTACCCCCAACACAGTTCTGAAGAGGAAAATTCACACCCCCTAAATGTTCTCTACAATCCTCTTTTCGGCATTCATTGATTGGACTATGTAGTTTCTAGTTCATTGTTAATTTTATAAATATTTTGATATATAACTGACAATTAACAAATAACATTTAAGTTTCATGCATTTTAGACAGTTTTTATTTGGCCGGATGTTGACCGGATATTTTTCATATCCGGCCGGAGCCGAATAACCGGTTTGGAAGCCGGATTGGCCGGATGCAGTAGCCGGACCGGATATCCGTCCCATCCCTAATTTGTAGATTTCGATGCCCTGAATGAAGTAAGAAAAAATGCAAAATGTGATCTCAGCCGCCGCGCCGGCGCCGCCATATGAAAAAATGGCGCACAAAAACAGTTTCTTTTAAATATCTCGCTTCGGGTGCCTCATACGGCAAAAAATGTTCTTATAAAAATAAAAGAGCATTCAATTTTCCACAAAATATATTCTACACATTTTTTCGTTAAACTGAATAGTTTCGGTGCAGCAGCCGATCGAATTAAAGCATTCTTGAAAAAATTATGATTTTTTGTAATTTCTCAATTTAGTGAGGCTTTTATGAAGGAGTATTTTTGTGTAAAATACAGTATTCATTCAGGACATATTATCAAGTCCAGGAGTGGCAGGGGGTTTGTAAAAATGTTGAAGAATAGGGCTGGAACTAGAGCAAAGCTGGGCTTACACCAGTAACAATGCTGAAAGATCCTGCTTCTGAAAAGCTACTTAAATTGATTTCCTGTAAATGCAAGAAAGGGTGCAGTGCAGCATGTTGTTAAAATATTCTGCAATTTGCAAATTTTGTAACTGACAAATCTGCGACAATGATGACAAGGAAATCGAAACATTTCTTGCAAGCATGGAGAACAATCAATACGCATGGAGAACAATCAGTGGAAGGCGCAGCGGAAGCAATTGCCGAAGAAAGTATTGTTGAAGACTACAACGAACTTGGACCTTCGACACCAAGCACCTGAAACGCCTCAAGAAGCAGGCTAGTCGTGGATTAGACCTATAGGGGACAACTACGTAAAAAAAGTATGAAAAGTATGAAAAGTATGATTTTCAAGTATGAAAACAAATTTTGCCTCAACACAAAAACATTCCTTCATAAAAGTCGCACTAAACTGAGAAATTACAAAAAAATAATTTTGTCAAGAATGCTTGACCGATCGGCTGCTGCACCGAAACTATTCAGTTCAACGAAAAAATGTATAGGACATATTTTGTAAAAAATTTAATGCTATATTTCCTTCATAGGAACATTTTTTGCCTTATGAGGCACCGGAAGCGAGATATTTAAAATAATTTGTCTATGTGAGCCATTTTTTCAATATGGAGGCACTGGAAGCGAGATCGCATTTTGCATTTTTTCTTATTTCATTCATGGCATCGAAATCTACAAATTCCAGAGTTTCAAAACTGCCGCACTTATTCGGACTAAGAACCTGCCTATGGACGGTACTATTGAGCACTGATTCGATTGCGTTTAATATCAAATTGTTCATACAATTTGCGATGAAACGTCTCGCTAATTTTAATCTTTGTTTGTTCATTAAATTTTCTAAGGTTTTTACCAAATCTCCATGACACCGAGAGCAATCCCTCTTTAGAGTAACGTTTAGAAATTGAAATGTACATGTAAAGCAATCTCTTCAAACGATGGCCTTCAAGTCTAACAGGAAATATAAGCATTTCTCCACAAGCTAACGATGCTAATAAATGTGTTTAAACATATTATAAGTTTCTGCAAAAGTTGATGACATTCTGATATCTCATAAAATAAAAGTTGGTTTAGTTGAGATAATGATTAAACATTAACTTTTGGTCTATAATGATACCTAGATAATGTATTGTGACGTGCTTACACCCTTTTTGTAAACACCCTGTATCGTGGGTTCGGAAATTATAACAGCAGGGTAACACTAAACACTAATTTATTAACTTACTAATTGCAATAAATAATTACTCCACTAATCTTATATTCAATACTATAATAATTCACTACTTGATCACTTTATTCTCTTCTGATTTTACTGCACTTGCTATCCAGACTTAAACTTAAAACTTAACTTCTTCCTCTGCTTTACTTCATGCTTTATATACCTAAAGATGACAGATCTCGATGCTTCTGTGATGACGTCACCATTATCCAGATATATCTAGCAAGTTCTTTACTATTTCTAGAGCTTCTAGTAGATTCTTTCTCTAGTAGGTGCAAATCCACATTCAGACATTCGAACTAATTGAATTTAGGCCTACTTTTTAGTGCATTATGTAACCAACATAACCTTAAATTTTAAGGGGTTGCAACATATTACAGTATAAGTCCGCACTATATAGAGTTCTTCACCATTATATTTTATACATGTACCATTAATATTTTGATTTATATATTTGCCCTTTTATCATATGTTTGAATTCCTAAGGATTTCCCATTATTTTAAACCATTTCTTAATGGTATCTAACATCCTGTTTTTTACACGATAAAGGCCCACAGTCAGCTATGAATTAAAAAAATGACCTGATTTTTAGGTAGGTAAGTGGATTTTATTATCATTCATTTAGCCTAAAATGCCATAAGAAAGTTGAGATTGTATGAGTGCATAATATAGTACTTTGAGGTACTAAATATTGTTTTAAGTATTTGAACCATGGCAAAAGGCCTCAAGTGTTTTAAATAATATTTTGTAATATAGGTCCCACCGCAAATGTCGATTCACTACTATACCAAAGTATTTTATGGAATCAGCTTCCGGAATTGTTGCTGCGTCAATAGATAAGGGGCACATATTTGGTAAGTTAGTTGCATATGAGATGAAAGATTGATACTTCGCTTTGTCATAATTTAATGTAAGTTTATTTTGTTGGAACCAATCTTTGATAATTCTAAAATTAACTCCTATGCGTATTTTTATATTTCCGCATTAATTTGCTTGGTACGAGATTACCGTGTCGTCAGAAAATCTAAGAATTGTACCCGTCGTTTTCATGGTGAGCAGATTACTTGTATATATACTGTAAACAAAAACGAACCTCGTATTGTACCCTGAAGAACACCGTATGTCTCAGGTCGTTGACGATACTATCGATTTTGACAAATTGCTGTCTATATAAAAGATACCTATTATGTATTTTACTCCTCAGTCCATAGCATTTCAACTTTTCCAATAATATCTCATGATATACAAATTCCCTCCACGGTGTCCTTCAACCAAATTTAAATCAAAGTTGTTGCCACCCGATTTTTTTTTTAACACATTTTTAGATGTATATAGAACCAATTTCCATGATATTTAAGATCATTCATCGCAGAATTTTTTTTTTTTTAAGCATTTTACTTTTTTTATTTAATGACACAGCCATACAAAAAAAAGTGGTCTAGCCTGCGGACCAGGCTAGTGTGTCCTTATGTATTTGGACCCGCTGAAACCGAATCCGAAGTCAGAATTATCAGATTGGCTCGTTTTTCACCCCCTTATCCCAAAGAAACACCCCCCCAAAAAATGGTCTGTCGTTTTTCAGTTTTTCAGACCGATGTATCCTTACCAAATTCATAAAGAATACACTGGTATGGTCCGCCGGACAGATCATTTTCTTGAGGGTTAGAGTTGAAAAATGAGCCAATCTGACAATTCTGACTTCGGATTCGGTTTCAGCGGGTCCAAATACATAAGGATACAGTGGTCTGGTCCGAAGTCCAAACCACTTTTTTTTTTGTTTTAGGGTCGGGGGTGAAAACGAGCGAATCTGACAATTTTGACTTCAGTTCTGTTTCAGAGGGTCCAAATCATAGAAAAAAAAATTTCTGCAATGAATGATTTTAAATATCGTGTAAACTTTGATTTATAAATTTGGTTGTAGGCCACCGTGGCCTCGAGAGATCAGCGCACATTATTGCTATTTTTTGTCTAATGTATAAATATGAAGTTAAACAATATTGTTGCTCAGAAATTATCTTATATTTATAAAACTAACAATTTTGACTTTTAAGACTTTTTCTATAAACTTAGCAATATTTGATACTAGGCCGATAGTTACTTAATGGTTTTCAATTTTTCACCGCTTTTACAGAGAGGCTTTATGACCAAAGACTTTGGAGAACACACGTTCACTAAGTAATTTAGCGGCGCAAAATCGCTGAAATTTTTAATGCTTCTACACGTATGCCATCATTTCCTGGTGACTTTTTTACTTTGAGTTGTTTTATTACATTTTGGATTTCGGTTTCATTAGCATGATATAAATAAATATTTGTATCTTTCCAAAATCTCACCAGTTTCTGCAAAGTTGTCTGGCGTCATTATTTTACTGGCCTATTTTCCTTCTAAATCACTGTAGTAATTATTAAAGCCATTGGGTATTTCAAATTTGTGGGTTGTTGTTTCTCCATGTTCTAACTTAATTTCATGTATTTTTATTGCAAGTGTGGCTTTACTGCAGATGTCGTTTACACATTCCCAGAGCAGTTAGAAGAATTTCTGTTTTTATTAATGATAGTTTTAAAATAGTCGTTTTTTTTGATTTATGTATTAAGGCTAACATGTTTTTATATGTTTTTTAATTTTCATTTAGTAATGTATTATAAGGTACATTTTTTGCTTTTATAATAATAATAATAATAATAATAATAATAATTTTTATTGACCATTTCTGATACATATTGTATATATGGTAATATAGATAATTCATTATATTTATATACTTTAATAAGACAGTTCAACCATTTTTTAAATTGTTATGGTATAACGCCCTGTCTCTCTTGGGGTTATTTAAAATGAATTCTAAATAAATAAAAATACGAAATTAACAATAAACTAATTTATTAACAAAGTGGTAGAGCAAATGAGAATAACACTACAGGGTATGGGCGAATAAATTTGTGCTAACGAATAAAGAAGTACAAACAAATAATCAAACAAATGCACAGATATACGGAGAGACAGACATAATGGTATAAAATACAAAAGATAAATAGGTAAAATGTAATAAAGGGAGATTGGCCAATTCCGCAAGGAAAAAGCTATTAATAATAAATAAATTATTGTTCATTCACTTATCAGAATTATTTTCCGAGCAAATTATCCAAGAATGAGCAATTAAATATTTATTTAAGTTTAAAGGCAAAAACAAGGTAGAAGACTTAACTAAAAGGTACAAATGGGAGTATTTATACACCCACAAAAATTTACATAATTCCTCGAACGAAATACGTAAAGATAAATTTTAATATTAAACATATAGCACTCCAAAAGTAAATTTGAGTGTTTAGTCGAGATAAAAAATTAGCAAGTACAAATTAAGCTTGCTTGAAGTGTTCATGAAAACGTAAAGGTAACGAACACGCACTACACTGTGATCAACTTGATGAACTACTGGCTCAAATCTTCCACAAATTGATGACTCGTGCATAAACAGGAAAATATAAAGTTGTGATCGGTACTTACATAAGTTCATTTTGGACATTACCAATAAAACTGCAATCCTATTTAAAGTTGAAAACGTAGATTGAACGCACTATTATTTAGCCACTTTTAGGTGGATATTACACATATCAATACTTATTTCGAATGTACAGCTCGCAAAAGCACACATAATCTGGCTGTCAAATTCCTTAACCAGCTTAAACGAAGGAAAGAGACTAAATAAATAATTAATTTATAATTTTTATGGTTTAACTAAACCATTTAAATTCTGGAACTTTTAATATCTTCACTCAAATTTGGTTAAAAGATTCACTGTGGGCTCGCTCAAGGCGGCCGTAGAAGTCCCTCTCCATCATGTCTGCCGCTTGGTTCGGTATTTATCTCTTCCCCCACTAGTAGTCGAAATACCTCACTCCTTAAACCCGCGAATTTAAACTATGGTTTCTCATTGGAGGAAAGGCATTATTTTCAAATGTTTACCAGTAAAGCCGAGAACTAGGCGACGGTTACGTTACCTTCTAGAACCTTACAGTAGCGGCGATAATTTATTTTTTAAGAGGTAACAAAATAGGTAATTTATGTACGGAAAATACGAAATAATGTAATTTAAGGGCTTTTATGCCTGGAAATAAAAATGACCGTTACAATGGTGAATATATTTTTTATACCTAGGTCGAATATTTTCTTCACTTTTTATAACAATATCACAATAGTTATCGGGTAATGATTTGTATTATAGTTTTAAATTTTTTAGAGTGTTAATGAAATGTTTATTCAATTTTTCTTCTAAGTCCCGTTTTTTCAAGGTCTTCTAAGATTAACAATGGTAAATTTTTATTTTTTTGGTATTTCTATGTTAGTCGTGGTACGGAGACCAACTAGATGCATGAATAACAAAATGTCTGGCAAGACGTTTAGTCCGATACAATTAGTGCCCTACACGGAACAAATTAACATTCACATGAAACCAAGCCAGATTGTTAGCTTTATAATATAAGGTAATCATTAACAAACTAAAAGTCCCCATGCCTCCGTTTTGCATAAGACTTATTCAAAAAAATTGCTTATATTTCAAAAACTATTACAAATTTAAAAAAAGGCAATAAACAAAAGTTAAAGTTCATGGAAAACTGCATTAAATGTTGATGTTTATACATACCTATCTTTATTTAGTAAAAAGTTGAGGCCGATTCTATATTACTGATTTTAAAGTTTTAAGCTAAAATAGAGTAAAATATAGTAAAAACTATACGTTTTTTATTTTAATGGAACATTTTGTACTTTACAATATTAATTAAAAAAAAAAGAGCAAAAACATTATTAAGAAGAGATTTGAACAGAAGATATTGGCTTTTGTACAACTGCATAATTTCCTACAATTGCAGAAAATTAACTTTAAAATAAATTCTGGTGCCACTGGTATCAGAAGCACGCCACCATTTTTCTTCCATCCCCATTGCTTTGGGTTAAGAATATTCCCAAGCCATTCTTGAACCTATAAGTATGCTCTTAAACAATGGAATTTAGCAGAATTTGTTATTGGGGGTAATACAGCTAATTCAAAATTATTGTTTAGAGTTTGGCGCGCCATTAAATTATTAAATTTTGTAAATCGTAAATCATGTAAAGTTTTTGATACTTTTGTTTTACCATAAATGTGTATCAAAAATTCCTCTCCGACTTTAAAAAGATCGTCCACTTTAGCCTGTTTGTTCTTATAAACACTAACTAAGTTTTGAAGGTAACAGTCTTTTCTCAATATTTTCATTGCTTTTAGTTTCCCCTGTTTAAAAAGACATGAAGTGGTGTCGCACTCTGTCATTGCATGCGGGAATAATATATTTTCTTTCGTAGGACCTAATAATTTTTGTATTTCGAAAATGTTGCTCACTCTATCTGGCTTGCTCTGTCTCCCAGGACGCAGCATAAATATATCGTGAGATTTTACAAAATGTATCAACAGGACTAACAGATCGGTACCTTCTCCAACAAGAGTTACACAATCATTCTCTTGTCGCGATATAGCTGTTCTAACAATCTCAGTGTCAGCATTTAGAAATTTCACTATTAAAGCTTTGATGAACTGCTTTTTGTTATTTACATTATTAAAAAACCTATCCCGATTAACTGTCGGAACGGTAGCCTCGGCTAGATGCTTTATCATTTCTTCTTAATTGCTCTTGGGTTTTAGTCGTTACTGAATCATAGCCATCAAAAACAATTGTACAACTGAATCCATAGTCATGTCGGACGTAGTTAATATATCGATTAAAAATTTCACCATAACATAACAACTTTGTGAGTAAATGTTCGCCATCTATTACAACAGTTGTACCTTCGGGAATATTATTGGATGGAAGACACTTTTTATCTATATAATTAAATAAAACGGACGTTTATTTTCCTCAAAGTAGTGTTTTCAAAGAGTGAGGGAGGATAAGGAGAAAGTTCGTGTCTGAAACATTCTTTCAAATTTTCATCTGATTTACAAGTACAAATAATCCTTTTAAATAACTGACTGGCATTTACAGGTGAAATCTGATCATAAATTTTGGGTTTTTATTCGTCATTTTTTTTGTAACGAATATCGTTAAAGTTATTACCAACTGTTTTTGCAATAACCGTTTCTCCAATTTCCTGTGCACGGTCACAATTAATGCTCTTGGGAGATACCATACTCGAGGACAATAACACTAACAGCTCATTTTCTCTTTCAAAAGGATTGTGTAAAGAAAGCCACTCAACGAAATGATTTAGGTCTTGAGAATCGTGGTTTTCACGGGACGCCTTTAACTCAACATGTTGCTCAGAGTAAGAGGATTTGCTGCCTGAGAAATGTTCTAGAGCATCACAAACTTTCGAGCACTGAGGCATTGATAAGACCCATTCCGCAAAATTACTTTCAGTAAGACCGTTTCCACGTGTTAAATCCCCTGTAGCTTTTAATGACCGCATTAACACTTACTTGTTCGATGGTCATATCAGACCATACACCAGACCAAAACTTATCTCCAGTTCGTCTCACTGTAAAATACTTACGAATTTTTTCTAGATTTTGCTGTGGGACATGTTCCTTCAGGGTTTTCATTTGTTAGACATATAAATGTGATGATTTCGCGTGCGGTAAATGTCCCGCAGCATGGAAAAATGATATCATTAACTGAACGCAATAAACATGTAAATCAAAATTACCAGTTCTTTCAGCAAATATAAACATTTTTATAATTTCTACTTGGTTCTAATGATAAAGACAATTTTATATAACATTTTCTGTCAATAAAATAGTTGAATTTTACCAATTGGAATTTTATTATTCAGTAAAATTAGCTGTATGCCGAAAATTGTTAAAGGTATAAAAGTCTTTTTGGCATCAAAAGATTCATAAATTAATTTACAATAAATCATTAAATTACATATTTTTTTGAATTATTAATAGTTTTTAAGTTATTAGGATTTTTTAATACAAAAACATTAAATTCAAGATAGCGGACCGAATTTAAGGGTCTTATGCAAAACGGAGGCATGGGGACTTTTAGTATGTTAATTACTACCTTTAAAGCTAACAATCTGCACTGGTCTTATTCGAATGTTAATTTGTTCCGGGTCATCCATATAAATAATTTTAATTGTACTGGACTAGTTATGGATAAGAAGAAGAAAGGTTTTAATGTTCGCCAAATCATCAGTCTTGAAATGTTCTTTTATTTTACGATTCCATTTTTGTTACTCCAATTAATATCACTATTGTTCATTTGGTGTTTTTGATATGCTATGTATCTATTTTGTAAACTTTCCACAATGGTCCTATTATACCACTGATTAGGATTAAGGGTTTGTTTTAGGACACTTTTCATTCAGAACAAACTTTATTGTGCATAAACGACCAGTTTCTTATATTCAGTTTCTATATATTCTTCTGGTATTGAACAATTTCATGTTTAGTAATTTAAAGGGAATCTTGTAAACTTATGTGGATTTCATGGCAATTTGAAAACACAAGATAGTACTCATATCTGTTATTTTTGTAAGCTATGTAATAAGTTGTTTAAATCCAAGTCCGGATATATATTTTTCGGCATCTGAACACTAGCCGTATAGCTAACTGCTATCCTAAAAAAACATTTATTCCCATTAACCTATGTCGACAATGAAAAAACAAATATTGAAGATCAGCAAAGGAGAAAAAACAGAGACACATGCTTCTCGTGCTAGGGTCTATCAGGACATTTATTTTTTTAATCATAAACAAAATTAGTGGACCACTATAAATTAAGGGATTCAACAGAGGAATAACGAGAGAGGATAGGAAACTAACCTACTTAAACATTCTCTCACAAAGTTCATAATAAAATATTCGTTTCTTCCAAAAAACCGATGATACAATCAATTTGCTTATCATGGTGGCTGAGGAGAGAAAGTATATTAAAAGGAGGCTGAATATTATAATTAATAAGAATGTTATGTAATCTGTCGCTTGCTGCTCTATATTTAGAACACTGGAAGAAAATATGATCCAGCTCCCCTTTAATATTACAAATATCACAATTCTCTGAAGAAAGTCTGGACATATTATGCAGTTTTTACTATATGTATAATCTACAAGATCTCATCTGATAAACATTAAAATCCCCTATAAAAATGTATGACTCACTAAAATACAACTTGTCTATTTTTTTTTTTTTTTTTGGCATCTGGCCACTAGCCATACAGTCAACCGCTACGCTAAAAAAAAAAACATTTATTCCAATTAACCTATGTCGACAATGAAAAAATAAATATTGAAGATCAACAAAGGAGAAAAAACAGGGACACACGCTTCTCGTCCTGGGGTCTATCAGGATATTTTTTTTTAAACACAAACAAAATTAGAGTACCACTATAAATTAAGGGATGCAACAGAGGAAAAACAATAGAGAATACGAAACTAACCTACTTAAACATTCACTCACAAAATTCATAATAAAATATTCGTTTCTTCCAAAAAACCGATGATACAATCAAAAATTTGCTTATTATGGAGGCTGAGGAGAGAAAGTATATTATAAGGAGCCTGAATATTAAAATTAATAAGATTATTATGTAGTCTGTTACTTGCTGCTTTATATTTAGAACACTGGAGGAAAATATGATCCAGGTCACCTTTAACATTACAAATATCACAATTCTCTGAAGGCAGAACATTTATTTTATGTAAATGTGCTGGATAACAGGCATGTCCAAATTTGAGACGTATTATTGTTGTGATATATTTTCTTGGATATTCATAATTTTCGTGCCAAAAATTAGATGGGAGGTCAGGATGAATATGCGTATATCTAGTAGAACTGGAATGACAGAACTCCCGCCACAGCTCTAACCATCTATTTCTAAATTTAGATTTTAAAATGTTAAAGGAGTCAGATAGATAGATTTTTTGTTCTAATGGGAATCCTGAGACGATGCTCTCCTTGACCAAAGAGTCGACAATTTCATTATTTTTTATGCCAATATGCGCTTTTACCCATACAAAATGAACCTCTTTTCCCATACCGAAAATATTGTGTAGCAGTTTCTTTATTTTTAGAATATACTGAATGGTTTTGATGTTGAAGGAAAAGCTGTTTTCTAATGAAGATGAAACCGATAGAGAATCTGATAAAATTATGGAAGTGTAGGAATTAGAACAATAAATAAATTTGAGAGCCTCGTATATAGCAATTGCTTCAGCTGTAAAAATGGAGCATTGAGGCGACAATTTGATTTTTATACAGTTATTGGTCGAAGGTATGTAGCATGCACAACCAGTACCCAAGAGAGACTTAGAAGCGTCTGAGTATATCAACAATGGATTATCCCACTTATCCAAAATTGTGTTTAAAATGTTCATACTAATATTTGGATGATCACTGTATTATGGTGTAATTAATGACACTTTCGAAAAAAGAGTATTCAAAGTTTGAAGTGTAATCATATGGATTGTCTAATAGGGGAAGAATATCGCTTGAATCTCGAAAAGCTACACAAAGAGGCGGAGAATTTTTATGTATCCAGAATTTATTTGTTAAATCAGATGTATTAAGGACAGAAATATTGTGTAAAAGCGGTTGGTTGTTAATATTTATTCTATGAAGGAACTTTTCAGTCAGATAATGTCGTCTAAGCGAAAGAGGCGGAACCAAAGCTTCGGCATATAAGGCATCAATTGGTGTTGATCTCATAGCTCCTAAACATATCCGTAGTGCTGTATTTTGTAAGACATCCAAGCGTTTTAAAAGAGTATTACATGCAGATCCATAAAGAGTACATCCATAGTTCAGAATTGATCTAATGTAAGCTTTGTAAAAAAGAAGAGCGGTTTGAACGTCTGCACCCCACCAGGTTTTAGTAGACATTTTTAGAAAATTAATGCTTTTGTTGCAACGGTTTATTATATTCTCAATATGGAGGTTCCATTTGAGTTTTTTATCCAGAATCACTCCTAAATATTTCACATGTGTTTGAAAAGGAAATAAATAATCCCCAAGATTAATATCGTTAATATTAGGGCAGTTGTGTCGAGAAAATACAACCACTGTGGACTTATTTGGTGCAATATTAAAACCATTAAGAGAAAACCATTTTCCCAATCTAATTATAGATGTTGTTAGAAGGTCAATAGCTATGTTGTATTTTTTATGTTCTGTGTATACACAAAAATCATCGGCATATTGCACAATGCTAAACTGGGCATCACTAATATTGTGTATATCCGCTGTATATAAATTAAAAAGAATCGGGCTTAAGACAACTTGTCTATTCAATTATCAAAAGATTACAAATAGGTGACTTATATTCAGTAAATAGTATCTCTAGATGTACTAATTTTAATTTGTAATACATTTTCGGTTTCACCCTGTAACTAATTAGTTCCTTCTCATTATCTAACTCGACCTATTATTTTAATTGATAAAAATGGTATTTGCTGAAGATGATTATTCAACATTATTAGCAATAAGACTGAGTGATATATTACTTTACTTTTTCTATGGTTAACCCTAGATTACCTAAAACCTTTTAATTATTGCCACTGGCACTATTAACATGCAATGATTTCATTGTTTAAAGTAAAACATAATCAGAACCAAACTAAATCAATTAAGACTATTACTACTGGTAGCTTTAATTAGAAAATTTCCCACAAGGAGGTAATTAAATGGTCTGATGCCCAATGATGGTTACCTTCGATGTAGGTAGTAATCCTCCAGAGGCTATAATTCTTAAATTTAGCATTACCCCGAGTATAGCATCTTAAATTTCCTTGTACATCTTGTTTAAAATTCAGTAATTAATCTCAATTTGTCAGCAAAATGCCAAAGTTAATTTCTATATAGTGTTTTCAACTTTGAGGAATTTTTAACGAGATAACAGTTCATTAAATAACTATATAAGTAGCCGCCATGGATAACAGTAAAAGTTTTCTTCGATAATTTACTTGGCTGAAAGTTTTTAATATGTATGTATTATTTTATATTTGATATTCGATGAGATTAACAGAAAAACATTTCTCCCGCGGGTCAAATAAATAAAAAGAAGACAGGTTACGAGAGTAATAATCATTGCTGCCAAATTTTTATAATTTATTATTACTTATTTAAATGCACAACTAAATTTTAACAAACTGTGTTACCCTTTTTAAAATTGACACTGAGTTTTCCAAATGTCCACTTATAGGCTAAGCTACGGCCTTGACTTAGGTGTAGATTTCTTTTAACCAACTTTTTGTTAGAACTTTACAACTTCTAGATTAAAGATTAAATATAATTATTTTAATTTTGATCTCCAACTAAAGATATTAATTTAAAAATGATTACAATCGAAGTAATAATTGTCCTACTTTGGTTGAGGTTTTGAGATAAGGGGGTAAATATGTAAGAAATGTAGCACTATGATTTTGTAACACAAGTAGATTTATTTATTATAATAACATTGTAATTTTGATTATCCGGCCAATCAACAGGGGAGTAAACTTTCAGTGCAGCTATGTTAATTCTAATGGTACCTTTTATATCAACTATTTAATTGTTACCACCAGTTATCGAATATAATGCGAACGATTGAAATTTTGAAAAATCATTTTTTTCATACTAAATATACAATATGTAATAAAATCTGCATTAAGTTTACAATTCCTGGTGAAATGCAATTGAAAAAGTAAGAAGCAGAAAGGTATAGGTAAAAAAAATGAAAAGTGGAGAAAACCAGTTCTAAAGTCTTTACATTTTAAGAGGCTTAGCGAAGGGGGAATGGGGGGTGCGTTACCCCCCCCCCCCAACTTTGTTCAGACTTGACAAAAGTAGGAAATTTTTGTTTCGGTGGAAAAAGAAAATTTGGATTTTCTACCCCCGCTCATCAATTTTTTGGAGGAATTATTAATTATTTATTTACAGAGTTGGCTTCTTAAGTTTATGACAAATTTGAAAAATAACCCCCAAAAAAGTTTGCTCGCTACGCCTCCGTATATTTTCTAAAAATTTCTAAACAAGCTTAAATAAATATTTCATCATTAGAAGTGGAGTGGAAGTATAGGAACGGTAAGACAAAATGTTGAAAATTTTTATTGTTCAAGTAATCTTAGAATATCATGAAACGTCGAAATTTTAAGTTTGAGGAAAAAATCTGTCTATTTGTCGGTATGCCTGCCTGTAGCTATTTTCTTTGTGAACACGATTATTCTGGAACCGCTGATGATATTGATTTGAAATTTGGTACACTTATGTATTATAATGAGATCTGGAACTAGACTATATTTTTATCTTATCTCGTTGAACGGTTGAGGTAAATAGGGCAAACAGGTAAATCAAACAAGCAAGAATCCATCTAAAATTGGAATTTATTATATGTAAGAAGACCCAACGTCTCAATTTCTTTTTGGCATCGTCCACCCTCACTATCACCTCTATCATCTCACTATTAAAGAGAGTAACAAAATAAAATTGCAATTTAGTGTCTGTACAAGAACAAAATGGCTCCATTTTTCTTATATCAGCCACCACCACTACCTCCACTACCAATGTGGCATATCATTTTATGGGTTTTTGAGGTAGACGATTTCGAATATTATATTATTAAAGTTCTATGATCAATTGCTTCCACAAAGTGAAGTGTAAATATAATACTTATTACCAATTTTTTTTTCCGCTGTAAGATACTTGGATATTATATCTGGATGCGAAAGTAATGATTCCTAAGGCAGTGTTCTTTTTAATAAAAGCGATATGAATTTCAGGTAAGTAGGTAGTAATATTTTGAAAATCAGCCTATTTTTTTTTTTAAATGAACTTGTAAAGTTTTACTGCCAAATTAAAACCGCTGCCCAAGGGATCACTACTTCCACATCCAGATTTTCTATCTAAGTCTCTCACAACGAAGAAATTTTGTATGTGGAAATAATTGTTTATTAAACGATATCCTACATCGGTAGTGTGGTGGGGGTGGTGATAGGGGGATGGTAGTTGGGGTGGATGAAGTAAAAAAATATTTTGAGGTTTTTGGTACTTGTATGTACACATACTACATCACAATTTTTTTTCATCCTCTTTAATAATGGGGTAAAGGTGGTAATGCCAAAAAATTTTTTTAGTCCTTAGCTTCTCTTGTATATACTAAATACCAATTTTATGGACTCTTACCTGCTTGATTTACCTATTTATCCCCATTTACCCTAATTTAACTCCTAACCCTTAGACGGAACAAAATGAAAATAAAATCATGTTATAGATCTCATTAAAGTACATATGTGTACCAAATTTCAAGTCAATATCTTAAACGGTTCCAGAGTAAACGTGCGGACAAAAAAATAAGTTACAAACAGATAGACAGACCGACAGACAAACAGAAAATTTTTTTTCGGTCTAACTTAAACTCTTGACATTTCATGACATTCTAAGTCTATTTGAACAATTCAATTTTTTTTTTTTTTCGTTACTATACACTTCCACTGGATGTGGAAGTAAAATTAAACGAAATTACTTGTAGTGTTTAATTATTATTTATGTTTTTTTATAATAATGAAAAATAAGTCATTTAAGCTATAAAACAAATAATCTATTCTTACAAAAATATATTCAATTAATCAGATTACAACATTTCTCTTCCCTTGTCTTCCTCTGTACCCTTTTTCTTGATTTACTTATGTTTCATTTTCTTACTATTGTCCTATTTTTGCCATTTCCTTTTTCTGCTTACTGTTTTCTATTTTATTCTGTTCGCAAACACGAAGAGAATATAGCATTTGATTGACAACTGCAAATGCCATTCGCACAAAAAAAATATCACATTATCGTGTTAGTGAGTAAATTCCATTTTCAAAAACACTAATGTAAGTAATAATATAATAGAACGCATTATGTGCGTTGTGAAACGCAAATAGTGGGCCGTTTGAACTATCTGGTGAGACAAATTATGCGTTATTTGTATTAAATAGCAATTGATATTTAGCTAACGCCGGCTCCACACATTGGAACTAACGTTGGCACCAAGGTTGGCTCAAGTTGGAGGTATTGTTTGGTTGAGCACCACACATTGGAAATAATTGGGGCCGACCTCAGTTAGTCCCAAGCAGAGCTAACATCAAGATGTCGGACATAGAACTTGCTATTTGTGCGATTGCCATAATAATATGTGCGTATATTTTACTGCAAAAAAGACAAAAGCGGCCTCACTCCAAAAATTCCAGCACCTTTTCATTGTCCCATACCGTCTGAGACATTTTTAAAAACCTTAAAATATCTTCACCATACGAACAATAATTTCACACCGAATGAAAGCGGTCTACCCGCGCCAATGTGTGGTCGGCAACACGAACATTGGGGCCAATCCCTTTGATGTGTTGTCGAAAAACCGACAGAAGACGAAAAACTTCCAACGTTGGAGTCATAAAAACATTGGCGCCAATGTTGCCTCCAACGCTATTTTATCGATCCACACATTGGACGAACGTTGTTGGCGCCAACGTTGGCTCCAATGTGTGGAGCCGGCGTAAGATGCTATTGTTTCGAGATTGAGGCAATGACTAGTGACTACTCAAGACAGTGAGTTATTACTCATCAATTGATGCCAAAACAAGATTCAATCTGTATCGGAAAGCGCGAGCGATTAAGTGTAACAGTAAAGATGAAATTAATAAAATCGTTAATGTGACAGAAGACAAATCGTAAAGAAGTTGGGTAAAAATTATAAAGTTAACGCTTCTGACCTAATAAATCCAAGCATAAAAATACTCCACATTGACAGAGATTATACCAGTGAAGATCTAATCAAATATCTGAATAATCAAAATTTATTTTTAGACCATGAGTCTATTGTGCAAGACTAATAGAACAAGGAGGACTAGTTAAAATTATGTTAGAATTTTGATTTGATTGAATATTGATTGCTCTTAATACTTTCAAAAAAGGTAAGTTAGTATTGGTGTAAAAAAGTCCTCCATAATATGCATTATATAAAATTCCTGACTTATGATTTTATTTAGCAAAAAATGTCTGTAGATATTCCTTGGTACCTAAGGTTGATGAGGAAAATTTTAAATCCGAAAAATAAGATATCGCGGATCCAACATAGCGGCCCTAAAGGAAAGACGTTTTTCCACGTTTTGACCACTTCTAAAAGAAACCTGAATTAATTTTTTAGAGTCTATATCATAGCAACAGCCACAAAATCTCGAAAATTAGCAAAATAATACGTCGTAGCTAAATCACAGGGCCTAAAATAGGTTGTTGTTATGCAAGCATTTTTCATTGGCGTACCAATGGTTTTTATTAGCTTCATGATTTTCTTAAAATCCAAATTAACTTTTAAAAGCAAATCTGGGGTAAATTAAAAGGAAAATTCCTCGACGCTTGAAATGGAATTCAAAAGTGATGTCTTGAATGTGACACTGAGCAAGCATTTCCCCTCTTAGGGCCTTTTTCATTCAATTCAAGACACATTGTCCCTAACACTTCAAATTAATATTTCTGGTCCTTCATAATTTTGTTATAAGCGGAGGGTAGCAATTAGTTTCAGCAAAAACATCATTGAGTAGTGTAAGTTATAAGACGTTAAAAACTAGAAAAGAATGATTACTTCGATAACTTTAGCTATTCAGAAGGTATTTCAACTTTTATATAGGTAAGTATAGTTCTCAGTAAAAATATAATATTTCTGCACGTTCGTAATCTTGGTTTTGTTTTTACTGCCATACTGTTTACTATCGTACCATTAGTCATTCTCATCCACGTGTTTATTTTTATCCTTACTGTGCGTTAATGTTTATTTAAATTATTATTACTGTGACAATATAGAGCAGGTTGAGATATTAAATAATGTGAAATAATAATTACTACGGTACCTTCAGCCATTCAGGAGACAATTTAGATTTAAAAGGTTATGACCATAAGTTAAATGAGCTGAACTAGAAATAACACTTCCTTCCAGATTATTGGATCCGCAGCCGAGATAAATACATACATATGTCCCCCACTACATGGACACGGGCCCCGTAGGGGCTTATACACGCCACTGCAAAATTGCAAATCCCTGAGAACTGATTCTTATCTCGTTATTAATATTTTAGTTTAATATTTTTTCTAGACTTTTGGAAAATAGATCTACCCATAGATACAGTTTGCTCAAAAAAATATGTCAATGAACGTTCAATAAGGGGGTCTAGAGGGAAATGCCGAGATCACAATTTTTTACTTGAGACTATGTTTGGACTATTTAGGACTATTTAGGAGGTAAACGTACCAAAAGTCCCCGAACATAGGACGTGCGGGAGGTGCAGGGGGCGCGAAGAAGTTCCCGGTTTTTGGTTTTTCGTATCTCGAAAACGGTTAGCCGTAATCAAAAAGTGGCTATATGCAAAATTAAAGCTGACTAAATTTTGTACAATAATATTTCCATTAATTTTTGTCATATCTGGTATGATTCAGTAATAGATTGTATATCTTTTAACTGTATTCCAGCGTTATTATAAATTTATTATAAATTTAATAATCATCGTAGAAAAAAAAATTGTTGTACAGATATCCGTTTCATAGCAGACTGAACTCAAATATCGAATAAAAATGTCTTTGTGTCTGTAAGCGTGCGTGTATGTGTGTCTGTGTGTACCTATACCGTTTCTTGTAAACACGATAACTTCTGTTAGACTTAAAATATTTAATTACAATTTGGAACATATGTACTAGGCAGTTTAGCCTAGTACAATAATCCCTATTGAAGTTGGGCCATATTTGTAATACATCAATAGTTCAAAATTTGTGATCTCGGCATTTCTCTCTAGAAACCATTCATTGACAGGACTAATACCATAGAATTCATTTTTAACAGACAGACAGACTGAACTCAAATATTGAATAAAAATGTCTGTCTCTCTCTCTCTCTCTCTCTCTCTCTCTCTCTCTGTCGTTTTGTGGTGCGTGCGTGCGTGCATGCCTGCATGCTTGTGCTTGTGCTTGTGCGAGTGCGCGTGTGTGCGTGTGTGCGTACCTTAAAATGTGATTACGGTATTTTTAATAAGACCATTACCAATACGTTGTCGAATACATAATGAACACTATGACTCCTGACAGAAAAATGTTATGTGTAGAATAGCATGGCCGACTATTACGAAATGAACGATAGTTGCAGTCAGGCGTTACCAACATCAAATATTTATTTAAACAATGAAAATAAGATGTATATAGTCTGTGTACTCAATCTTAGTGACACCCTTTAAAGGTGAATCTTGCCAATATGAACCAAATAGGTATTCGAAGTCGGCCACGTTCAACTGCAACTTCTACTAGTTCTTTATTAGTCAGCTTGAATCAGATTCTGTTTTATAATAAAATTGATTCATTTGCATTTACACGTGTATTAAATTGCTTATTGAATCCTTTCAGTTTCCTTCTTAAGAATCTTAAGTAAGTTTAATTTTTTTCTTTGTAATTTCATTTTATCTGGCACAAGCTTCTCTATTATCGTTTTGTAATCAGACAAATAAGAGGAAGTACTATAAACATATTATTTATAATTTTGTTATTATTGCAAAAGTGAAATAGGAAACGAGCCACTTGATATGGTATTTAAATCAATTAGCAAAACGAAATAAGCAATAAACAAGAGAAAAATCTTTAAATGAGCATTAGTGCATGATCTAATTACCGGCATTATTAACTTTAATGGTCATATAATTATAACAAACGCAGGTGTTACAATAATTTCAAAACAAAAATATATAATGATGTTTTTATCAACAGAATTATCATGCACAGACTCTTATTACTTGCAACAACAAAAATAATAAACCTCAAAGCCTTATATACCCGCGCTTGTAACCAGGTGTGCTTAGGTTCTGTGCTCTATTGTTTAAAATCTTTAGAAACCACCTGCGAGTATAAAAAATTAGTGCATTATGTCATTTAAAAAATGTTTATGTACTCGTAATTAATTGGCTTATATCAATCATGTCGCTTTTCACTGGAATTATTGATTACCATTTGCATCCTGTACAGAACTCTTTGATGTTTTTGGTACGATTATGAAACACTGAACAATAAGGATGGTTCTAATTATAAGTGTAGTATCAATACATCATGTTTAAGAAGTAGAACATATTGTATATTAATTTAGATCAGGGTCGATCCAGGTCGATGCTCAACAAATTAGAGACAAGCTGAAATTTGGTATGGTGCTTTGTTTTGAAGTGCTAAATATACTCTGAAACCCCAGCGGTGAGTCGTTGAGCCCGTCCTCCCAAAACAACCCCCCAAAAGGGGTAAAATGATCCATTTTCTACTTTTTCCTTTATAACTCGAAAACGAAGCATTGCAGGAAAAAAGTTGAAGAGCAGAAAATTTCCTGTCACTTACATCTACTTTGAGAAATTTTGAGTTAGCAGTGACAGAGCAATGAATTTTCAAATTTAGGGTATTTTTCTAAATATTTCGAAAAAGTGCTAAATTATGTTTTTTTTGGCTAGGTAACTACAATGTTAATCAAATATATAATAATACAATGTAGCACTATAGGGCTATACATTTTTGAGGGTACTCTGTGGTGGGTATAATAATAATAAAGATTAAATAAACCAAAACGTTTTAATTTTAAAATAGGATTTAAAAAAACAAACAACTTGTAAAGATCTTCTTCATCCATGTCCAAATTTACAGCCCGGTTTAGAAAGTAATTCCATTGCATTGACTACATGCCATAGTGCACTTCAAGCCCTTTCGTTTGCATGCACATACTTTTTTACATCCTCCTGATGAACAACTACATTTAAATTTTTGTAGAATCCATGTAGGCAATGTTTTGGTCGGAATGAATTGGCTGCAACTCTTGGTTTTTTAGACTCCAACCCTAAACTTGCGGTGGTAAATGCTTATTTAACCACGTTTGTACCTAAAAAGTTGAAAAGAATATGACCTAAAGTTTTAGTTGCATGATAAATCTGACTTTGACTTACCTGGTGGAAAACTCGAAAAAATTTAATCTAAAAAAAAATTTAACACTGCGCTGCTTGAGGTAGGTGGTAATGTGGCCAAGTTAAAATCAGTACTAAGGTTTCGGTTACGTACGTACTGATGATAAAGAATGTATATAGCACTATCCAAATCTGTATTTGATGAGTTTTTAACATATGCTACTATAAACAATTGCGTTGTGACTGCTTCTAATTTCTCCTTTGTAGCCTGAGGGTTATAAAATTATTTTAGCAGGTTACCTAACTATTTTTCTTGGTGGTATTTACTAAAATAATTTTTCCTGTATTGAATAATGCAGACGTGGTGTCACAACCGGACATAGCATGCAAACTTAGAATATAAAACATCTTTTAGGTCTCCCAATTTTTGTTGTAAGGTTGGTATTTCGTTATTTTATTTGGCTTTGATGATTTTCCCGGACGAACCATAAACAATATTTTCTGGCAATAATGGATTAATAACACCATGAGGTCTATATCATTGCTAACTATTGCTACCGCATCTTCAGAAAAATTCTCACTAATTGTTATTGCTGTCAATGCTGTCATTACAATGAGAGTATCGGCATCACCATCTGAGTATTTTACATTAATTCCATTTTTAAAGAACATTTTTCCGACGGTGCGTATAAAATTGTTTTTGTTGGTGCTATTTAACAAAAAATCTGCTTTTGGAATCCTCACAGCAGATAAATTCGAAAAAGATACAATGGGTACTATTCTTTTGCTCGTAGAGCTACGATTTTGCTCAACTATTTTGGTCCATAAAACCTCTTTTGTGCGCCACTGTATAATATTTCTGGATACTATTGATTTATCCGGTGATTATTACATACTTTAATTATAATTAATCCTAACTATAAAATATTAACATTTTGAATAAAAATATATTAAAAATTCATTGCTCCGCCACTGCTAGGTCAAAATTTCTAACAATAGACTTATTTGATAAGAAATTTTCTGCTCTTCAACTTTGGCCTCTCTGAATTTTTTCCTACAATGCTTCATTTTTGAGTTATAAAGAAAAAAGTAAAAAAAAGGACAATTTTACCCCGTT
Source organism: Rutpela maculata (assembly GCA_936432065.2). Classification (NCBI taxonomy): domain Eukaryota; kingdom Metazoa; phylum Arthropoda; class Insecta; order Coleoptera; family Cerambycidae; genus Rutpela; species Rutpela maculata. Next base: position 66,793,558 of record OW386290.2, on the reverse strand, counting down.
TTGGGGGTTGTTTTGGAGGGACGGGCTCAACGACTCACCGCTGGGGTTTCAGGGTATATTTAGCACCTCAAAATAAAGCACCATACCAAATTTCAGCTTGTCTCTAATTTGTTGAGCATCACTCATATAACATGAGGAATCGACCCTGGGCTAATTGTATTATATGGCGAAACAACTTTTTGGGTTCATCTTTATTTGGTTTAGTGAAAAGTAAAAATATGCTATCCTGCATTTATTTTTTCTAGTTACCCGCCACTACCTCCACTACCTACAACATAGTGATAGACTAATTAAAAACCTGTCTTTTAAAATTCTTAGTAATAGGAGGAATTTGTTTAAAAAATACTTGTCATCGTAATTTGAATTCGTTTGTAAGAAATTGTTAAGTAAACCATGACAAGAAGGTTAAAAAATCATTTGTTGCCATCCTTTGCCTCTGGAAAAAATAGTTCTTTTTTTATGCAGTTGATTTTATTAAAAGAAGTTTCGAACAGAAGTTATAGAGTATGAAATTTTCTCGTCGATTGAATAATTGTAACCGTCTAACAGAGTCTGATTCAACTTAATATTTATTTTTTCAACGTGTCGTGTTTTTTTTTTGTTAATGTGTATAGTTGTTTTCAGGTCTACTAAGCACTCAAAAAATGTCAGCGTCTTTGACCATCAAACACGCCACACGGCACCACCAAAGACATTTTTATACGCTTAACAAGTGTGTAGTCAACTACCTTACAGCTCAGTAATATAACGATTTATATTGGACAAAATTCATAAAGTTTTGAAAATTATTATAAATATTAAGGATAGCATAAGGATTAGTAAACCGAAAAGTTCCCACCACTAAATAGTGTGCTTCATCCCCTAGGAGGTCGCTCCATCCCCATTTTGAGGTCTTCTAGATTATCTCGGGAACGGTGCACTTTTTGATAAAAATACCTATATATAAAATTGTTCTTTATAACATTCTCTAACAAAAACGTCTCTTCAATTTTTTGCCTAAAATTAATAGTACCGTGGGAAATAAGTCGCACACATTAAGGGTTGGTTCCAGTTAGCAAAATAAATTGTAATCTTTACTATAATCTACTTTAAAGTTCAATACTTAACGCCAAAGCAGTAGCTATTAAACTCCACTTAAAAATATAATATATGTAGCGCTTCCACCCTCTCACCCATAAAAAATATCGCAATTTTACTTCCACATCCAGTGGAAGTATAGTAACGACAAAAATATTTAAAAAATTTTTATTGTTCAAATAGGTTTAGAATGTCATGAAACGTCGAGATTTTAAGTTTGACCGAAAAAAAATTATGTCTGTCTGTCGATCTGTTTGTCAGTATGTCTGTAACTTTTTTGTGCGCACGTTTACTCTGGAACAGTTTAAGATATTGACTTGAAATTTGGTACACATATGTACTTTAACGAGATCTGGAACTAGATTATATTTTCATCTTCTTCCGTCGAAGGGTTGGGGGGTAAATTAGGGTAAATTTGGGGTAAATAGCTAAATCAAGCAAGTAAGAGTCCAGAAAATTGGTATTTAGTATATACAAGAGAAGCTAAGGTCTCAAAAACCATTACCACCCCCACCCCATTATTAAAGGTAATGAAAAAAATTGTGATTTAATGTGTGTACAAGAACCAGAAACCTCAAAATATTGTTTTACTTCTTTTATCACTACCACCCCCTATCACCGCCCCCACCCTACTACCGATGTGGGGTATCGTTTTATAGGGTTTTGGGGTAGAGGATTTCAAATATTATATTATCAAAGTTCCATAAGCAATTATTTCCACATAAAAAATTTTTTCGTTGTGAGTGACTTGGATAGAAAATCTGGATGTGGAAGTAGTGATTCCTTGGGGAGCGATTTTTAAAGAAGCGACAATATTGTATATTGTACTTGTTGCCACTCCACCCCAGAGGTAAAGTAATTGGCTCGTTTTTTTAATTGGTGTCCCCTATATACCTAATCCACTAATTATTAGAAGGTTACCTGCGTTAATTAATCTTCATCGTCTTTCATAGATTCGACATTCATGTATGCTTGTCCGTGGCAATGGTAACACATTGTGGAGCAACGTAAGCCTGCACCTGTTTTCATGAATAAGAAATTAGTGTTTTGGAGCTCGTTCTTTTGTTGTCACCCAGATAACATTTTTACATTCAGAGCATGTGCTCGGAACGTACTTTATGTACCATGGAACTAAGAATGAATATTCATTTTGTATTCCATGTAGATAATCTGAATGTCAGAGAGACGTACAGATGACCGCCTCTCGATATACGAGTAAGATTCCTACAACATACCCATAGACCAAAACGGAACTTGATATGAACCAGAAACGTACATTGATATACTGATAGATACATGAGGTATATAGGAGGAAGGTCCATCCTACATTCACAATGTACACTGCATGTTCACGGTATATGAGTACTACCTTCGTAGGAATTAAACCGTAGGTGCCTGGTATGTTACATATGGATCATAAATCTATGATGTATGTATATTGTAGGAATGAACATTATGTATCAGTGCAGTGGCAGCTATAAGTACTTCACTCATGCCATGTATTTTCTTCAGAGTTTAATTATTATAATAATTTATTACTTATTGTAACCATTGATGAGTCGCTGCTTCGTTCTGAATATGTTCAGTATGACGCAGCGACTCATCTATGATCACAGCAAATAATAAATTATTATAATAATTAAACTCAAGAGAATACATGATATGAGTGAAGTACTTGCATATAATAAATCCAATATCTAATTTTAAAGTTTAATTGTTACAGTCAATTATTAGGTACTTATTCTAATTTTCCACATTTCACATTCCTTGTGAAGAATATTATGTAAGTAAATGTGGAATATATGCACAGAAAATTTGTTGTTACCATTAGTTTTCAACTAAAGTAAAATATTTTATTCATCAAATTTTATTGAATGGAGCACACAAATGCTAAATAAACTTAAATAAAACTGTATTTGCTATAACAATACTTTACAAAGGTCCAAGAATATATGTAAAAAAAATAGTTTTACTTTGATAAGATCTGTTAGAAACCATTTTAAAATGGATCAAACATTTATCACTCTAAATCTTCAGCTTAAAAATCATATTTAACGTGTTATTTATGAAAAAAAATCTAATGATCATTTTACATTACCTTAAAGTTTTATCTATTTCAAATCGTGTTTTAAATTGCCAAGAACAAAACATGATTTTATTTTATTAATTACTTTACATTGTTGTAACAATTAAGTATGCATCTTAAATTATAAAATAGGAAGAGGTATAAATAAAACAGTTGTGTTACTTTAAATATATTTTTATTTTTTATTACAAAGATGAATTGTAATAATAAAAAACAATTGTGACAAACATTTCAATTGAGATTTTTTTTAACAAAAAAATTTTCTTTGCAACTTATGAACTGTCATATTTTACTATAACGAATTTGTTGTCAGTAAGTAAAAAATAGTAAAAATTGGAGGGCTTACATTTTCAAAACAAGTGTCCAGGTGTTGCCGATGGTGATACTTGTAATTGCGAAAGTCCACTTTTCATTCTAAACACATCATCTGTGACTGATCCTGTTGGCTGAATACTTTCTTTTGGCTTTTCCAATTTTTAGGAGAAGGTATTTCCTTCCTGTCTAGAGGAGGAGATACACGTGCTAGTCCAACTACAAAAGAAAATACATTGTATTATATTTGAATAGGTACTTATTTCTCTTTAAAAACTGACCATAATAAAGTTGAAAAATATAAAAACATCTTACAAAGATCTTACAGAAAAAATAAAACTGATCAAACATAAATTAAACAAATTGATATTATCATAAAGAACACGGCAGGCACAAAATAAATGGAAAAGAAGGTAAAGTCAAATGGGCTGAAAATGTAGTATGTTGTACTTCATAATATCCTGATTAAAAGTTTTCATGGGCACAATATCTGAAAATCGCTAGTTTTTGAGATATGAAAGGTCAAAGATCAGGAATAGTTGAGAGTATCATATTATGACGAGGATTTGTTTAACGTTGTTATTCTTATGTTTGCACATATGAACCAAAGAGTTCTGACTAGAGGAGGCAAGCCGTTGATTTGCTGAACGGCGCGAGCATCCTTGTCCTTGTCGCACACCTCGTACCCTCTCCTTTACAAAGCAACACAGCCCCTCATGTGCTGTGCGATAAAGAGAGAACGAACTGTGTGAGAAGGATAAGAATGCTCACACCGTTTGCGCGCTGTCCACTGCTTATACATTACGTTTATGCAGCTTGTATCCTCTATTTATAGAACTCTTTGATAGGAACACACTTTCACTCTCTTACGCACGCTAACCAACCCCCCCCCCCCACTACACACATACACACACACACACGCACACCCTCACTTTAACGTAAGCATAGGACCTTAAAAAAATTTAAGCTATTGCATAGCTTCTATCGCGGGCCTTGAGCGCGGGGACCGAATCCAGAAATTCCGTAACGAAAAAACCTCACGCTCCCCACTCCGACGGGCAAGGAGGTGTGGCTTGAAGGCCGTGCATCGTCTAACGTCGTTTCAGTTTGGCAGTCTTCGACACGGCGTTGTGTGCGTGCGATTAGACGTATTGTACGACTCTACGAAACTCGCACGAATCGAGACGAGCTGCTCCGAAATCGGACGAATACATAAGCAGCTGTTTATGAGAAAGTATATAGGTGTATAGGTATTTATGTACAACAGTGAATGGCTGTACTTGTAAAATTTGTGTATAAAGTGTTTTGAATATGAATGAACAAAGTGCATTTATTATTAATGAAGAAAGTCATTATTTAATAATAGAAAAATTTGTTTTCTTATCGGTCACCACGCTCAAAAAGTGTAACTTGAATTAATATCAAAGAAAAAGCAATACTGCATGAATAAAATAAATAAATAAAATTATAATTGCATAAGTTGATACAAAATGCTATGCAATAGCTTTACCGCGGCAGTCCCCGAGTGCCACACGTCTTTTTCTTTTTCATATGAAATTCGTTCAAGTGAACGTTCGAAATTTCAGGTACTTGATTTTAAATGCCTACCAGAGTTATTAAAATAACAACATATCTTCTTTCAACTTCTAGTAAGGACAAAATTTCTTGGGAAGTCGACGGCTTCCAATATGTTCTTCGATATAATTATGTTCATCTGACGGGAGGAATAACGAGCTTTTTGTACATAGTCATTTGATTTGTTTTTGTTCACTCTGTACATCAGATGTGATCTCTGCCCTTTTCAATTAATTGCAGCTCTTCTATAATCCTCTGAAATAGGTATAAAGCAAATTACTACAAATAAATACCTATCACAACTCGTATGTTGTAATCAAATCCAATGGTTGTGATTTAAATAAACAAAAGCTCCTTAATATTGAAATAGATCGAACCTACCTTCTTGAAAATAAGATTTAAACACCCCGTACCGTGTCCACGTTTCATCTGTTTTTCAATGATCAGTCAAATTGTTTCCGTTTGAATGGTGACCACCAAGCTTCCTTTTCGTGGACCGAGACCATTACAAAGACCACCTCGGTTTTTTTTCCAAAAATCGATACCTACAAACGCCGTAATTAATATAACTAATATAGGTGGTATGCTTGGTATAATATGTACAAAGGGATACACATTAAACTTTAGTGTCTAAATATAAAATATCTGCAAATGACAACAAAACTATTAGGTAGTTATCTTGTATACAATTGTAAAATACTTACTGCAATGCAATTAATGTATACTTGGAATAATTATAATAAATCACGGTAAAACAAAAAAGAAAACACAAATTGGATTCAAAATTTAAAACATATTTCATATAATACAATATTGATGAACGATTTAAAATTTATAAAACGTCATACACCGCACAAGGGATGATTATAAATGTACTTAAACCAAATCTATATAGATAGAGAAATGTTATAATTATTTTTGTAAGTAGGTAGATAGGTACTATAAAACTAGCATTGCTGTCTCATCAGTTTGTAATGCAGGTTTATTTTTATTAGTTCAAGAATCGAACCAATCAGCGTTCGCGTTAAAAGTGCTGAACTTTTGATGATATTACTGTCTGCTTGGAGCTCGGGCGACGCAAATATTTCTACAAAAAATATATCTGTATTATACAGATAAAATCATTGACGAATATTTATACGATGTACATGAACACATATACGAAGAACGTTCCCTGATACGTGTACACAGTATATGCGACTGTGAACATAAACTTTTCTGTAGATTCCATTTATATCGTATGTATAATCATATTGTATATGTGACAATATTATTTATATGGGAATGTTGAGGGAACATACATGGCAAGTACAGAGAGCAATTAGAACATTGGGAATGCAAAATGTACATTCGTGGAATAATAAATGCTATCTGGGCATAGTTGGGGTTAATATACCGCCGACTTTCTTCCAACCTTAATCAGTAGCTTCTAGCGTAACGTTTTTCCTTGTGAAAAGACTTCGTGCTGTTTTAATTCTCCAAATAACCATCGATCACGACAGTTACACAAGCGTTGTAAATGTTATTAATCCTCTTTTTGGCAATATTACGTATATTCATCAATGACATACTCACTATTTTCGAAAATATGGAATATGGTCTCGTTCTGGAACAGTATTAATAATCTGGTATAAAGTTGCCTTGTTAGTTATTATTATTATTATTGTTTTCTACATTTATTATATTTTTAAGTGGAGTTCAGTAACTACTGCTTTAGCGTTAAGTATTGAATTTTAAAATAGACTATGACTATAGTAAAGATTACAATTTATTGTGTTAACTGGAACCAATCCATATGTGTGCTCCTTATTTCCCACATTACTATTAATTTTAGGAAACAAATTATAGACATTTTTTATAGAGAATTTTATAAGGAATAATTTATTTATTTTTATCAAAAAGTGCACCGTTCCCGAGATAATTCAGAAAACCTGAAAATGGGGGTGGAAACTACCTCCTAGGGGATGAAGCACACACGATTTACTAATTCTTATGCCATCCTTAACATTTCTACCAATTTTCAAAACTTTATGAATTTTGTCCGATATATTAAAATATTAACTGTTATTTTACTGAACTGCTACAGTATTTCTGTAAAATGAAATTATTTTATTACCTAGAGAAATTTTTAATAATTCGAAATAGCAATAAGGAAGGCACACTTTTAATATCAATAAAATTAGGTTCTCTCTTTGTTCTAATAGCATTTTTTTAAAATTAATATCACTTGTTTGAAGTCATTATTCATGAAATTGAATTCGAATTAATGTAACTTATTTTTGTTGTTATCTTAATTTTTTATATCAATTTTCCTGTGTCTTTTAGCCTGTGTCAAGTATTTTAACAAAAGAGATAAAATATATATACTGCGTGTCCCACTTTTAATGACCCCCTTCCAATTTCAATCAAATTTTGATTAGTATCAAAGAACTTTACTCTGTTTTTTGAGTAAAACAAAACTTATTTCAGTCATTGGCGTGGTGTGCATATTTATTAAGAAATAAATGATCGATTTTACAAGAAGTCATATTGGGCATGTTATAGTGAAAAACTAATGCAATATTATTGATCACAATGCTTTAGATCCTCTATATCTAAAGTTTAGCAAGATATTGATCTTTTTTCTTCAAATTGCGAACCCCTTGGCTTTTGAATTTTTTGAAAAACAAAAAACCATTCCTCATTTTCTCTTAAAATTCTCTTTTTCTACCACATCATGTCTTCGACAGTGTCAAATTCGTTAATCCTTAATGACCGAATAATTTATAGGGCTTCTAATTCAAAATTTTTGTAAATTTTTCATTAAACATTTCTGGCCCCCGAAATTTAATGTTTTAATCGGAAATCTGAGTTTCAATTTAAGGCTTAGTTTTTGAAGTCCAAGTACCTGTATTCGATGTATAAATTTCTGCTCCATGCGAATCCGGAGGGCCTTCACCTTTTAAATCGCGAATTTCTCCATATTTCGAAAATCGTGAAAAAGTGAAGTTTTCTCCCACAAAACATAAGTTTAATTGTATGTACTTAAATGTAACAGTATAGTCAAAAAACATAAAATATTTATAGAAATTTTGAAAAAAATATATTGGGTGAACCACTACGCCGCGCCGTAGACGAATTGAAAAATGTAGCCTGGGAATTTTTTTTTATTTTGGGAAATTGACAAAAACAAGATCGTACGAAATTGCAAGAAAAGACCAAAGGAAGAGTGTCCACAACATAGAAGAATTCTCCTGAACGTGCCAGCACTTTGTTACTGATATATATTATGTGTTATTAAGAGACTAATAGAATATGTAAATATTACGTGAAAACATGACGAGGATAACGAAAAATAACGAGAAATCATCGAAATCATCGATTTCTCGTTATTTTCGTCATATTTTAACCATGATACCTTACGTGAAATGGTAGATATGATTTTTTTTTAATTTGGCTGTCCTGCGAAAGAGCGCAAGTGAGAAACCGAGGAATGCGGGTAGTCGTTTGTGTTACTTTGTATTAGTAGGTACAATATTACTGTTAGGTTTTACCGGTTTCATTTTGTTTAAAAAAATGTAGTTATTAATAAAGTTGTTTAAAATTCCCTAGATTTAATTACTTCCACATCGTAGAATCTGGACTAGTAGTCATGCATTTTATAAAACAGGCTCGGAATCCAAACACTACCAAAGGTCTTCTCAGCATTCAGAACTACCATGGCTGTGGACTCCATCTGAGATTGTATTGTGCTTTAGTGTCGTTGACAACAACTTGCTGCACTGTACTACTTTGAAACCGAATTAAAAATACTCACCGTTGATTGCTATATCAAGACCTTACACGCCGAGCTATCAGAGATATTAGTAAAAAGATGCTACAATGTCCACATTCAAGTGCTATTTTAACTGCCTTCAAGATCCTTAACTCCCTGGCTTAATTGAATTTTTCAGTTTTGGGGTTTTACTATTAATTTATTAACGTTACCTAATAGTCGGGTAGCCCTCCCTAGCTGTAGGTGCACTACCCCCGATCCTTGGGGACAGTATTTTTCATAAAGATTAAAACCTAATGAACAATTCTAGACAATGACATATCCTAAAAAAAACTTACTGTACTTTCAAAATGGCGGTCATATTTAAAAAAAAAAACTGGTGCAAATGATATTTTTGTGGAGTTGCCATTTTCGAGATAAATGTCTGCAAATTATGTGCTAAACAATCTGGGATCAAATTTTCAGTATGGCGCGGCGCAACAGTGGACAATGATTGCCAATTTGAAGTTACGAATATTAAATTAGGCTTAGAAATGTTGATACATCTTTCGGATTCCTCTGGGTTATTCCAATAAAATTAAATGTAAATTACTCTTTGATACCGGATTTGGCAATAAAAAAGGCCTATTAACATATCCGCATGTTCGGCATTACTGGGCCATCATTCATTTACTGTATGCGACTCAGTCAGCGCCTATAAGGAAAGGAAAGATAAAATCCCTAAAAATGTTACTTTCTCCCAAATACGCCAAATATATCCGAACATTTCAAGATTTGAGGAGCAGCTGGAATGTTGATGATAAATTAGAGGAGTTTATATGTGCCATATATGGATCAAATAAATGGGCTAGCGTGGGCGAGTTTCGCCTAATTGTCATTGGACAGAAAGACAAAGATTTGTCTTTATCAATTGACATTATAGTGTCTTATCAAGCATATTAAAAGGAGTGTTTACCAAACGCGTATTTGGCGATTAGCCGACGAAGGTATTCACAATATTCCAAATCCTTGGAATGATTATGGATGGCAAGAAAATGGAGAACCTATTTGGTGTTCAGCAGATAAAATACTGCCTCAATCGATTATTGAAATTCTGCAGGAGATGATTCCAAATCAAATCGAAAGTGAGGATGATAACGATATCATAAATCAGTAGAGGGAGAAGACTTGGAAGAAATATTCGATGTATCGGGAGACAGCGATAGTGAATCTGAAAGCGAATGAGGTGTTACTTTTACTTCCACATCCAGTGAAAGTATAGTAACGACAAAAATTTTTGAAAATTTGTATTGTTCAAATAGGCTTAAAATGTCATGAAACGTCGAGATTTCAAGTTTGAGAGAAAAAAAAAATTCTGTCTGTCGGTCTGTCTGTCTAACTTTTTTTGTGCGCACATTTACTCTGGAACCGTTTAAGATATTGACTTGAAATTTGGTACATATATGCACCTTAACGAGATCTGGAACTAGATTATATTTTCATCTTGTTCCGTCAAAGGGTTGGGGGAAAATTGGGGTAAATTTGGGATAAATAGGTAAATGAAGCAGGTAAGGGTCCATAAAAGTGGTATTTAGTTTATACAAGAGAAGCTAAGGTCTCAAAAAAATTTTTTGGCATTAGCCACCTCCATTACCACCCCCACCCCATTATTAAAGGGGATGAAAAAAAATTGTAATATAGTGCACCAGAAACCTCAACATATTTTTTTACTTCATCCACCGCCACTGCCTCCCCCTGTCACCACCCCCACCCCAGTACCGATGTGAGGTATCGTTTTATGGGTTTTTGGGGTAGAAGATTTCAAATATTATATTATTAAAGTTCCATAAACAATTATTTCCACATACAAAATGTTTTCGTTGTGAGTGACTTGGATAGAGAATTTGGATGTGGAAGTAGTGATTCCTTGGGCAGCGGTTTTTATATTGAATTTTAAATTTTATTTTAAGAGCAGAATTATTTATCTGGAAAATGGTAACTCCTATCCAAATATTGCATAGGAACAAAATTGTAGAACATTTTATACACTTTGTTTTTTGTACAGAAAGTTTTTCTCCATCTTTTTTATTTTTTGTGTTAAATGCCAAAAACAACATTTGCACCAGTTTTTTTTACATATGGCCGCCATTTTGAAAGTATAGCCAGTTTTTTTTTAGGACATGTCTAGAATTGTTCCTAAGGCTTTAATCTTTATGAAAAATATTGTCCTAAAGGATCGGGGGGTGCACGTGCAGTTAGGGTGGGCTCCCGTAGTGTAAGCGCAAATATCAATTTTCTAGAACATGTCCATCAACAAGTTAATTTTCTTTCCCAGATAAACTTCCAATCTGCTTTATATCAATAAGAGAAGAAATGTGAAATCACTAAAGTTCTTTGTTATCCTGTAGAGACGCCCCCGTAAAATAATTTGGGAAAATTACTTTTTTAATGTAGACATGATACACCTACTCTGTTATTTTTAGCTACAGGAAATTCCCATATCCTGTATTTTTTTTTCGTCTTTAATTCATACAAGACTTCTTTTTAAACATCAGTAGACAGCCGACAAACCTTTTGGTCTCTCGCTAATATTTCGACCCTGATACTGAACTAGTAACTGTACGAGTAGAATGTCAAAAATGACCTAATTTTGTCCAATGTTATTCATCATAGATTGCATGACAGTATATGTCTCTCAAGGTAATTAAAACAAAGGCAGAGTCTAACGTCCTTTCATTTTTAAGATAACAGCGAGAATTTAAAAATGTACAGATATTTTGCTCAACAGCAAAAAACTAGAACGACCATCAATATCAATCCATAAAAAGTTCGACACGCAGCGACTATACCAACATGAAAAATCCTAACCATAATAGGTATGGATTTATTTTGGCTTCCGCTTACATATCATTGAGCCATGTCGAGACGTAAGAAGTAGAACTGGGCAATGCAGATCAGGTGAGTTATCATAGAGCGGATAATATGCACAGCGTTATATTTGCTATGCGTTAACACTTGTAGACGAGTATAATAATGCAATGCGATAGCGTTAAACCAGCGAGAACTTATTTTACTATAAAAGTAGAATATTAAAAAATTACTTATAATAGTTTTGAGTAAATGCTTTTTTATATGCTTACCATTTTTATGTTATTTTGAAATAACGAATATTATAAAATATCATTTTCTATTTGTATTTTTGTCATGACGCTTATCAGGGTGTGCTAGAAAAATATTAGTTTTAAAATTAATTTATTTACAAATTGCTGATCTAGAAATGTTTTGAAATATAAAAAGACATTCACCTGGAAATAGGTCTAATCAGTCCTGTTTCACGGCTTTTGTCCATTCGGCATAATGATAACAACTCCTTTATTTGCTTGGTCCACTGAAATGTTTGTAATAGAGTCGTCCATCTTAACAAGGCTCGATTTACACTAAAAAGCAATATCAACTAGAAAAGTTGCTGAAGCAGTATATTGAATTTGAACTCTCATAGTGGCAACAGTACGCACAAACTAAAGAGATTAAGCACTATAGCACATTTGGCTTTTAAGAAACTGTTCAGACAGTCATTAAGCCAATTTTATCTATAATCGTAATTTTACCATGTAGCAAGCGGGTATTAAAAGAATGTTAAAGAACTAAAATTTCAGTGAAATTAGGTATAAAACGATGATAAAAGTTTACCATACCTATGAAACGTTGAAGTTGCTTGAGTGTTGTTGGTAGGGGAAAATTATTAATAACGTCTACTCGTTCACAAGACTGTAAAATACCAGTTGAAGAGATATGATGTCCCAAAAACGTCAAATTATCAACTCCTAAAATACATTTAGACGGCTTAATATTTATACCATATATGTCTAATCTTTCGAATGCCATCCTCAAGTACCTCATGCATGAACCTCTGGAAAGTCTGACCAGCATTCCGCAAACCAAAAGGCATTCGCGAAAATTTGTATAAACCAAAAGGGGTATAGTACAGTACCTAGAGGTAAAAAATATGCAAAACTTCGGAATAATGTCATATTGAACGGATTTCGTTCATTTTTGGCAGTATGATAGTAAATGCTTCACAGAAAAGTTTCTATATTGTGCAGGGGTTTGCACCCCCTTTCAGGGGGTGGCACTTAAAAAATATATATATTTATTGGAGTTGAAGTAGAATCAAATTTTAAGAAGAAAATGTTCTATGTAATTTTTTACATAAATTGATAGTTTTTAAGTTATAACGACTTCGAAATTGCGATTTTAGCTTAAAAAAAAAGGCTTTCGTCAAGGATCTCGAAAAGTATTACTTTATCGAAAAAATGTTACAGACCAATTACGGAAAATGCAAACTGGAAATTAATTATATTTTTTGTTTATTGATGTAGGATTAATAATTTCGGAGATATATTAAGTTTACATTTGGCATCCAAGTGATCATAAGTTAATTATTTAGAGTGAGAGTTAAATATCTCAGAAACTGTGACCCCTACGTCAAGGATGCTAATAGGTAGAATAATACGTTATTAATTAAGCTTTCAACTGTTTTTTTATTAATTTCTGTAGCATAAAAAAACAAAGAAGTTATGACCGAAGCAATGTGCGTCTACACATTTTTTTAATAACAACGTCGCAATTTTGTTACTGTAATTAGCCAGTAATTAAAAAAAAGGAATTTCAAACACTGTTTCTCATTAATATATAGCATGACATAGATGCTCAAATTTTTTGGTTTGTATACAGCACTTGCTTTAGAAAAAATTTACAGTTTAAACTATAAAGGTATTTTCGATAAAACGTAATTTTTCTTTACTTTTCCAAATATCTCAATAAATATTAGTTTTATTGAAAAATGGGTAGAGACCAAAAATAAAGCTCATAAACTGCTAATGAATGGTTGTTTATTTATTTATATAGATTTAATAGTTTCGGAGATATGAAAGTTTACAAATGGTGTTCGAACGTTTATGGGAAAAAATGCAGTTTAAATGTTAAATATCTCAGAAATTGTAACACCTACGTCACGCATGCTAAGAAATGAAATTAAAGACAATTAATTGCGATTTCAAATTATTTTTTACTCGTTTCTGTAGCATAAGAGATTAAGAAGTTATAACGGAAAAATATGCGTATTTATATTTTTTTATATAAGATGGTCGCCATTTTGTTACCCTAATTAGCTAGTAACTTAAAAAAAAAATCTCAAATACAGTTTTTCGTTAAAAAGTAGCATTACCTAGATGCTCAAATTTTTTTGCTCATTTAAAGCACTTGCTTTTAAAAAAATGCATTTTAAACTTTAAAGATAATTTCGAAACACTTGGATACCAAATATAAATTTAAATATATCCGAAATTATTAATCCTACATCAATAAACAAAAAATATAATTAATTCCCAGTTTGTACTTTCTGTAATTGATCTGTAACATTTTTTTTATAAAGTAATACTTTTCGAGATACTTGACGAAAGCCGTTTGGAAATACCTTTTTTATAAGCTAAAATCGCAATTTTGAAGTCGTTATAACTTAAAAACTATCAATTTATGTGAAAAATTGCATAGAACCTTTTCTTCTAAAATATGATTTTATTTCAGCTCTAATAAATATATATATATATATTTTTTAAGTGCCACCCCTTGAGAGGGGGTAGCATCCACCTCCTATAAATTAGCAAGCCCCCGCACAATATAGAAAGTTTTCTATGAAGCATTTACTGTTATACTGCCAAAAATGAACGAAATTCTTTCAATATGACATTATTCCGAAGTTAAAACCTCTAGTTACTGTACTAGTAGTCATAGCACACACTTTATCACGTCGGGGTCACCAAATTATATATTTAATAAATATATCCATAATTAAAATGTAAAAAGTTTAAAGATTTATTTAATGTTAACATTTTGTATATATAAAAATAAAAATAATAAATGAATACGTTACATATACTACCCCCCCCCCCCTCTCTGCAACAGGAAAAGCAACTTATCAGAGTATCAATAATAAAGATGAGCTTTAAAAAAAAGTCAGATTTGACGGATAGATGGCAAGAGAGCATGTTTTTTAATAAGGAAGAATCATTTTGTGCGATAATGGCTCAGCCTTAATATTTTCTTTAACGTGAGCACGCTATATGTCATTGGTAAATTGAGATAAATAATCCATAATAATAATTCATATATTCAATAATAATTATTATTCATAATAATAATTCATCATTGTTTATATATTCATACAATACTTCAATACAATGGAAATCATCAATTCAATAAAAGAATATTTTTTGCTAAGTGAAAATGAAAGTTCACAATCGAGCGTTGAGAGCATCAAGATTGAGCATCTTTCGCTCATTGAAAATTGATTGATAAAATAGCAAATAATTGATAAAATAGTAAATAATTGATACATTGATACGTTAATAAGACGGCTTAATAATACAAGGAGTTATATAAGTAGAGTACTCACCTGCACATGTAGCAAGTAAATAATAATGCACATGGAGTTGTCCAAACCAAAGATTTCTGGTTGGGGAATCTGACGGGTTGCAGCAGGTAATCAAAAGGGCTGTTGGATTGCAGTGGGGATCAAGCCAGTGTTTATGATAATCCTGAAATCTTGCCTTGTAAGTTCCGTATATCAAATACGCATTCTTGACTTGAAGTTGCAGGATCTCATCATACGGCATACCGTAAAATATTGATATTTCGATTTTCGGGCATTTTCGGACATTTCATCTTATTTCCAAGCTATAAATTGATTAATAATTAGAATATTATTGTTTGCGTTTCTTTTTCTCTCTTCGTTTTTTGGGCTCGGGATACATGGTTATTTGTTGCAGTTGCAGCTTCAGGTAGATCTTCAGTTTTAGAGACATCAAACGGTCTGTGCTTTGGGTAGACTTCAGAAAAGCAAGGTTGTTTATTAAATTCTTGTTGCTTGTGTTCACTCGGGGTCACCAAATTATAGTATTAATCCAAGATTTTGTAGTATTTGGATGGATCTAAAAGACGCAGTGACAAAAGTGTAGGGGGTTAGCATAAGTTTTTCGCAATTAAAAAATTTACAAATTCTGTTTGAAGTAATCTTTGAATAAGCCAATCCTTCTTAGGAATGTCTGCTACTTTTATTCGATCTAGAAGGATGTGTTCCTTAAAAGAAACCAGCTTTCAGCTCCTGTATTAACCGCGGCTTGCTGAAGTTTGAGAATTTATGGTCGGTTTTGGTCCCGTTATGATCAGGGAAACTAGATAACTTTTTGTGATCACTCTGATCGACAAGGACAATTAATTACTGCTAGATTATTCCGAGCATTCCTGTAGAAACGAGAATTTCGTGTCTGCATAATCTCGGGAAAGGGTCTCATTGACGTCTGAAATATAATGTAGATAGTTACACAACTTAATTAGTTGCTTTTGGAACACCAGCTAATGGTTTTATTTTTTATTTTAATCTCCTATTTTTTTTTATTATTTTTTTTAAATCGCCTTATTTTATTTTAATGTTCTGGCGGAGTTTAGCCGATGGCTATTCTACCACAACACCCATTCCCTGCGACATTGCCATCTGCCGCAGCTGAGACTCGAACTCGAGGAGAGCGACTAGACCGTGTTGTCTCTCACACAACCGCAGTCTAGCCCACTGCTACCGTCTCGGCAACACGAGAAAAACGCCACTACACATCGCAAGCTTAACACCTTAAGCACTGCGCCGCCGAGTCGGTGGCGCAGTGCAAACCGGTCGGTTTGTTTAAATGTAGAATCATATATTCTCATTTAAATTTTTTGAGGATTAATAAATATTTCCATTCATTTATTGTTGTAACAATAATGTTTTTGAAAAAATTGATTCCCAGAACGAAACATGTTTCGTCTTCAAGCTCATTTTGACAAAAGTATCTCATTTCCTATTATTATTATTAAGAAAATTGCAAACATGATTAAACTTTCCTTGAGATGTATAGCTTGTCACATTTGTAATAGTTTATTAAAAAGATGTTTCTTAAGTGTAATGTATATTTTTTTCGTCATGCCTCCCTCGCCTCGTAAGTATACTATAATTCCATTATTTTGTCGATTGT
Organism: Rutpela maculata; assembly: GCA_936432065.2. NCBI lineage: Eukaryota > Metazoa > Arthropoda > Insecta > Coleoptera > Cerambycidae > Rutpela > Rutpela maculata. The sequence goes on along the minus strand of OW386290.2, from coordinate 66,776,709 downwards.
AGTGACGCTTTATGTACCAAATACTTGTTGCCAATAGCAACGGGTTGTTATTTTTCGTCCTTAGGGAAATAAAGGACATTTGGGAAAATTTTCTCTTTTATATAACAACTATTAAATATTTTAACTTTTTTGGTAGTAAATCCAGAAAAGCCTTACTTGCTATATCTTCTATATCCGACATTATTTTCAAAAATGTTCAAAGCTATTATAATAATATCATTTAATTTATCTTTTCACTTGAATAGAAGCCGAGTCCTAAATTGATTTTATTGGCGGCTGCCATGAATATTCCAAGCATCGCTGCCTTTACTATTTGGTTAGCAAATATGAAACCTGACTCAAATAATTATAGTTTTCTACTAGCTTTTTTTCTAGTTTAATGATTCATGGGTATGACGAAAAATATAATATGCACCGCGAGTCGTACAGTGCGAAGCCCTACAGGCTTCGGCTTGCAAACTGTATTCTCGACAAAAAAAAGTGCACTTACAACCCTCGGTACATAAATAACTATATTGACGGTTGCCATCGATATTCCAAGCATCGCTACCTTTACTATTCGCTTAGCAAATATGAAACCTGACTCAAATTATTATAGTTTTCCACTAGTTTTCTCAAGAGTTTTTCTAGTTTAATGATTCATGGGTATGACGAAAAATACAATATACACCGCGGGTCGTACAATGCGATTTTTTGGTCTCGAATACTTGCAAACCAAAAAAGTGCACTTACGACCCTTGGTACATAAATAACTATAATAAACATCTTGGAAAGTTGAGAATATCACATTTACTTAAAAATGTTCTCATCTATTTAATTGTCATTCCAATGTGGTAAATATCATCTTATTACAACCACTAGTTCATTATTAACATTTTTTTTTGAAAGAGCTAAGAAATATAGTGTCTTTAAATTTCTTAGTTGTTAGAAATATTCAAACATTCCGTTTATTTGCCCCTGTCAATCATACTATTTAAGAAAAACGTGTTTTTTTCCTCAGTAAATATTATGTAATAAAGTATAAGAACGTGTTCCCTTTTACTTTTACAACCTTGTGATGTCTTGTAGGTACTCTTGTACGCGTAATTTACGGACAAAATAATTTTGTAGGGACATTAGATTTACTTTTGAAATTTTTTGTGGACAAAAAATATTTGTACTATAAGTAAACAAATCAAGCTGATTAAGTTTAAAGTTAATCTTACATCACGTTCCGATGTTTTCAGTAACAAGCACATTCTCGGAGTTTTTTGTTTTACAGGTATATTTTTATTCAATTATTTATATTCCTATTGTTAAAGAAAATCTTGAACTTTTTATTTTAAGTTCTTTTTTGAGAATAACAGAATATAAGTTATTTAAGCAAAACTGTTCATTGTTCATGAAGAAGCGACGTGTCGGCTCCAGAATTTTGTGTAACAAAGACATAAATTTTACTAGAGTCTAGATTTTATTACGTATTAGTAAGTTTTTTAACAAGGCTAAAGTCAACAATAATCAAAAATATCTAACCGTAACTTAAATGAAGCACCTAATATATTAAAATTATTCTAGTTAATGTGTCCTTGTACGTGTTGTTTTTTGACAAATTTGTTGCAAACTCATTGGGCGATTCTTTATTGAATCCAGATACCATGACCCATATATCATGTTTCAACCATTATTACACATTTATTTAGTGACATTGAACGTAATATTAAGCATCTTGGAATCTGTGTGTGCGGTCAAGCGTTGTCAGTACGAAAAAAATATGATTTAATTAATTATAGTTAACAATGGTAAGAGATTTTCTAAGACCCTAAACATTGGACGCTGTACTCGGTGTACGTTTCGCCAACCAGTGTAACATCCTCTGGAAAAAATTGAAACTAATGGGGACTTTTCTTTCCAGCCAGTTTTGTCTTGTTTAGTTTTTTTTATTATTTCGTATTTTGGGCATGCATAGTGGGTTTCACTTATATGGTGAACATAGGTCCATAAAATCTTAATTTTTTTAAGATAATCCAATACATTCCTTGTGTCATTTAGAGTACGGATACCGAATTTTTGAGTTATATTACCATGTTCCATATAGGTGCAGGGCCTATACGATTATTTATGCCCTCAATTTTTTTTTTAAATCTGACGTCATAACATTCCTTAGAACATTTTGAAACTCCTTTGTACCAAATTTCATTTAAATGCGTCAAAGGGTATTATTTATTTCATTCAAGGTCGAAGTTGGAATTAGCGCCATTTATTTTTTTAATAATAAGCTGAGTAGGCCTTGGAAGAAAGCAACGGAATGCGGAAAGGAAAAATACTTTACTTTGAATAAGAGCAAATGATACAGTCATTATTATACTCTTCGCAAAAACGAAGAGTATATTGTATTTGATCGGCACATTTCTAAAATCATAAATATCGCTCGTAGAGAAAAAAATTTCGTATTATTGTGTTAGTGAACGAATTCTGAACAAATTTCAAAAGTCCGTCTGTCCGTCCGTCTGTCTGTTCGTCCGTCCGTCTGCCCGTCCGTCCGTCCGTCCGTCCGTCCATCCGTCCGTCCGTCCGTCCGTCCGTCCGTCCGTCCGTCCGTCCGTCCGTCACGTTTCTTGTAAGCACAATAACTTAAGAAAGAAAGTCCGATTGTATTGAAATTTAGAAAGTAAGTTAGTGTTAGCTAGAGGAAGAACCCTATTGTTTTTGAAGAAAATCGATCAGTAAATAAAAAAGTTATTAATTATTTAATTAAAAAAAAAATTCTCTTAATTTTTGTCGCTGGTACTAAAATGGAAATCTTACGAGATATTATTTCCATGATAAATTTTTTTTTGTTTATGAAGTTTACTAATATATATATTTCACAGAAGTGAAATATGTATGACTGTCGAAAGATATATATCACAGACAATCAATTTTTCTAGCAATAGGTGGTGGCGCAGCGCCTAAAGCTTTGCGTTGCAATCCAAATTGTAACTAATAAGTGACGTCCTAAGAATTTTTGATTTTCAAAGTGATTTTAAGCGTTTTAAAGTGCAACCAGGCTTTTTGAGGCAACTTTGTGCTATTGTGAACAGAGACAGCCCTAAGTGGGGACCGGTAAGCTCCTCACAACAATTTTTTTTCGAAAAGTGACATTAGACATTTACCTATAAAATTATTTAATTTGACATTCCAAAACTCCATTCAAACATTTTTTCCTGATATTAACCTCAAAAATTATTTATAACATCTACGTCAAGATAAAAATTAGAGTTTATTTTTGTTAAATACCTTTACCCCCGACCGGTTTGGTTGAAACCGGTCGAGGCTCAAAATTTTAAAAAGACAATTTATTAAAAATGGATACAAACACGCAAAAGAAATCTCGCGAGTTCGACAGCATTTCAAAGGGATGGCCAGCCCTCCCGAAGAAAATTATCAATTACTCTGGCTCAGAGAGCGACGCCTCGTGCGTAAGCCTAGACAGAAGAGCGATGGTAAGGAGACCAGTGAAAAGAGCAAGAGAAAAGACAAGACTATCTAACGACAGTGGTTCTGATAGCCAAAACAGCGTAAAAGCGGCACCGACACAGATGACCCCCCCAAAACCCCCGACACCCCCGAAACCCACGACGCTTTCGAAGCCACAGAACGTCCCAGCAACGGAAGATCCACCAAAAGCAGATGTCGCTGCATTATTTCAACTGCAACCTAAGAAAAGGAAATTAGCAGTAGCTGATGAAGGGGACCCTACGTTCACACACCCAGGGACGTCGAGACCAACAAGAATGTCGCCACCGTCGGCGCCACCAATTACGACCTCAAATCGACACGAGGGCAGAGCCATTGTTGACGAAGATATGGAAGTGGTGCCACCACAACCAGTCACCCAGCTGGAGCCAGAAGAGGCCGCGCCGCAGCCTGCCATGAGAAAGCCACCTCCGATTATAATTCACGGAAAGATCATAAACCATAAGAAACTCAACACCTTCCTGAATGGCAAGCTACGCGACACTTACATCTGGAAACACACAAATAACTCGACCACGCTCCAACTGGTCAATAGAAATGACTGGACATTAGTTAACAATTACCTCGAGGAGTTTAGAGTAGAATATCATACCTACACCCCCAAGGATGAAAAGAACCACGCATTCATCCTTAGGGGGCTCTACCACGAGGTAGAGCTCGCAGACATAAAAGAAGAATTAATCGAGACACACAAAATAGAAGTAAGGGAGTTATATACTCTGAAGGGGACAAAGAATCCCCTGTACATGCTTATAACTAATAACCAGGTCACGCTGGGACACTTACAAGCGAAGATCAGGTGTTTAGACCACACTGCGGTCTACTGGGAACGCCAGATTAACACCAAGGGAATTATACAGTGTCACCGGTGCCAGCAATGGGGGCACGCAACCTCCAACTGCCACGCGGCCCCCAGATGCTTGAAATGCGCTGGCGAACACTTGACCAAAGTGTGCGTCAAAACGAGAGATCAGCCTGCAAAGTGTACCAATTGTGGCGATTCACACCCAGCCAACAGCGTGACCTGCAGGGTATACAAGCGAAAAATAGAAACGCTGGAACAGAGATCTGCTAGAGTTCCGCCTCCTCCTCAAACGAGATATGTGGCGGCACCAGCGCCGAAGGTCAACATCTGGGAAGAACGAAGAAGGAACCAGGGACAATTACAGCAACAGGGAGCCCAGCAGCCAAGACCACAGCCGTCTTCACAACCAACGAACCAGCAAAGCCAGCCATCATTCAACGTGAACTCAAGCATGGCAAAGCTCCGCCAAGTCGGCGAACAGACAGAGAGGTTGGCCTCTCTAATAAATCTCGATCTTTTGCTGGCTCGATTGAACGAGTTAAGCGACGAACTCGAGAGATGTACGTCGTCCTTAGGCAAATTCCAGGTGGTGCTGTCCTTTTTTCAAGGTCTCCCCGTAGATGCCTTCTAGGCTTCAAGTTTCTTCATGGAACGCCAATGGTATAGGTAACAAAATTCCTTTTTTAATAAACTATTTATCGAGGCATAAAATTGATATTATGCTTTTGAATGAAACGAAACTTACCCGACGGGACAAGCTACGCGTCCGAGGGTACACGACGATCAGAAAAGATAGGGCAAACAATAACAGAGGGGGCGGTGTGGCCGTGCTCATAAAGCCCGATATTGCGCACACACATCGCACTCTACGGAACACTTCCGTGGAGAACGTGTGTGTGACGCTAGAGGGCGGCATGAGCATCGTTGCCGCGTACAATCGGCCCGCGAACGGGTTCACGGTGGGTTGTCTTGAGAATTTGCTGAACGCAAGCCCACGCTGTTTGCTCATAGGCGACCTTAACGCACGACATCGCGCATGGAACTGCCATCTCAACAACGCCAACGGCACCACTCTGTACGATTACGTCAATAATCGTAATGTCGTGTTGCAGTATCCGGACGATCCCACGCATTTTCCGGATAACGGTACAACACCCACCACCCTCGACATAGTGGTCAATAAGGGTGTGAGGAACTCTACGCCGCCGGTGGTGCTGGAAGAACTCACATCTGACCACAACCCTATCCTTTTACAATTGGATAATATGTCGAGGGAAGATATTACACGTAAAATTACTTCTTATAGAGACGCCGACTGGCGTCTCTATAAAGCACACATAAACACAAACTTAACACTAACAAATAACATCACTACAGCCGCCGACCTGGAAAATGCGGTGGAGGAGCTCACAAGGGTACTGCAGGACGCCAAACAGAGTGTTGCAACAACGATAACGATAAATCCGTACAAAGACCGACTTGACGAAGCGGTCAAACGAGACATTCGGGAAAAGAATAGACTGAGACGGCTTTGGCAGCGAAATCGCGATGTCGACGCTAAGGCCGAGATGGGCAGACTGCAACGGCAGATCAGGACCGCCATCAACACCGCAAAAAACCGGAAATGGAGGGATAGGCTGGAAGCGCTGAATCCTCAAGACAACTCGCTGTGGAAGCTGTCGAGGGCCATGAAAAATACGCGGGAGGCTATACCCGCCTTGACAAAACCAAACGGACAGACAGCTATGACGGACACGCAGAAGGCGAACGACTTAGCTAATCACTTTGCAGACATACACAACGTACAAGTACCGAACAACGTTGAGCACGACCGCATAGAAAACAACATCAACGAACTGATTGGCCATGACGTCCAATTGACAAGACGAGAATTTTTAAAGGTCATGGCCAAACCCTCGGAAATTGCGGGCATTGTCCGGACTTTACCGAACAACAAAGCTCCGGGCAAAGACGGTATCGAATATAGACTACTCAAATATCTCCCGAGGAAAGGTATTGTACAGTTGACGTACATTGTCAACGCGATTCTGCGACTGCAACATTGGCCCAACCAGTGGAAATGCGCAGTGGTCGTGCCAATTCTCAAGCCGAATAAGAACGCGAAGTTCGTCGGAAGTTATCGACCAATCTCGTTACTGTCGGCGATCTCCAAGTTGATAGAGAAGGTCATCCTGATCAGATTAGACTCTGCTCAGGATGAACTCCACATCAACGACGAGTGCCAGTTCGGCTTCAGGCGGGGCAGGGGTACTGTGCAGCAGGTCGTCAGGATCGTGAATGACGTCAAGGTGCAATGCAACCTCGGGAAGAGCACCGTCATGGTGCTCCTCGATGTTGAGAAGGCCTTCGATACCGTATGGATCCCGGGGCTTCTTCACAAAATGAACGCACTGGACTTCCCCATGCACATAACGAAACTTATTCACTCTTTCCTGACAGGTAGATCACTGCAGGTCAGGGTGAATAACAAACTATCAACACGGTGGGACATTCGCGCGGGCGTCCCCCAGGGGTCGTGCCTGTCACCAAAGCTGTACAACTTATACGTCTCTGACTTTCCGGAGTTCCCGAATACCAACCTTGCCAAGTACGCCGACGACACGGCCATGTACGCGCATTCACACAACGCTCAAGCTGCTAATATGCTGCTGAAAGCGCACATGGCCCGTGCCACGGCGTATTACGACAAGTGGAAGATTCGGATCAACGCCGAGAAGTCCGAGTCGATCCTCTTCACGCGCCGGTTCACAGAGAACCGCATATTGACGCCAATTTCGATAGGGGGACAGCAAATTCCAATCAAACGGTGCGTGAAGTATCTGGGGGTTAACTTAGACAAACGGCTGACGTTTAACATACATATTAACGAAACAATACGCAAGGTCTACTCCATGTCCAGGAGTCTGTATCCGCTCCTGGCTAGGGGTAGCGGACTCAACAGGACAAATAAGAAACTGTTGTACACGATGGTTATCAGGCCGGCCATCACATACGCGGCGCCGGTGTGGTGCAGCATTCCGGTTACGACAATGCAAAAACTCAAAGTTCTTGAACACAAATTTATGCGCCTCATTTCTGATTCTGGCAGGTACACCTCCCTCAGAGATCTATACGCACGTTGTCACGACATAACCCCACTGGCGGACTACGTTCAAGAAATCTCTCAGAAATTTTACACCTTCAAACTGAGCGATAGTCCGCTAACCAGCAACATAACTCAAATCAGAATGCATAATGCCCCATTCCAGATCAAACATTCCCTACCATACCAAGCGTTGCCTATCTTCCGGCAACCTCTTCCCTAGCCATACTTTCCTATACCACAACCTAGTATTTCCACATCTTTGATCTTTCCTCAACTTTATCTTTCCAATCCTTTCTATTCTCTTTCTGTATGTTCTATTTTTGTTCCTTTTTTTATTCTGTTTGTTCTTTTTGTCATCAAAAATTTCATTTTGGCCGATAAATTTCTAAAAAATTCAAACATTTTTAAACCCTATCCTTTTTCCACCACATTTTCCTGGCGTCAGGGAGACCACCAGGTCGGCAGTTCTCGTACGGGTTTTTTCGTTTAGTTTTTCACCCGAGTCAGCAGCCAAAATTTATTTAGTGTTATAACCAGTTACTAGTTCTAAGTTTTATATGTATTAGTTTTAGGCCTTTGTGGGCAGCATTATTTTCAAAGGTATTATTAATTTTAAACCCACGCTAGGTGGGTAGGAATTTTAATTGTTCTTTATATCATTGTCGTCAAGCCGAACCGAACCTGATCCGCCCAGCCCTACAATCACCACGGCGCTACGCGCTGTGGTTGTCTGGCTGGCTCCGGGCCAGGTTTCGGGGAGGCGCATATGTATCTATAAATGTTAATAAATTTTATTTGCTTGCTTGCTTGCTTTGTGTTGCAATACAAAAGGTCCCGTGTTCGAATCCCACAGTTCGGATTTTTTTTTTCATTTTTTTTTAATCAAATTTTTTTCACAATAAAGATGGTATCACAAAATTTAGGATGTCCAAAAACTAACATTATTTAGAAGAAAACTGCGAAGAGTATCCTATAGAATGTGTAACAATTATATATAAAAAGCTCAGTAAATTGGCGAAGTGTACGTTTCTAGCTTGTTTTCTTATGCCTTTTTTGTGACAACCCTATACTTTTATATACACGACCTCAAAATGATTTGTCATAAAAATGCTTACGAAAACAATCATCACTAATATTTATTCAAATTTTTGCCTTTTCACATTCTGTTGTTTTTTCCAAAGGCGTTTCGAAGTATTCACATTTTCGCTATGGTGTCAGATTTTAAATAAAATATCTCTAATCGAATTCCTCAAATTATGGAGGAATAAAAAAATCGTAGTGGGCCTTGCACCGAACCGACATATTATTATTAATATGACACAAAAATATGGCTTTCCGTGGTCTAAATAAAACAAAAAAGTTTATCGTCAATTACCTCAAAAAATAATGATTTTATGGTCTTGTGTCCACCTTAAGTGATACACTTTTTATATCCAAGAAATTGTGCCCTTGTTAGTACTAAGATGGTGGTCTGTGCCTTCTATAGATAATAAGCACAATAGCAACTGATTGTCTTTAAGTTCGATAAATGTGTTTTTTAGCTGATGAGTGTCAAAATTATCTAAAAATATAACATTTTTTTATCGAGGCAGAGGAAGAGGCGTCCATCTAGAGCTTATTGCTTTTGGATATGCAGCAAATTTAAAATATTGATCAATCTTATTCTCAGATTAAACTACATCTCTATTTGATTGATGATTAATTCTATAGTATGCCACTAAGCTTGTTTTCATTAAAAACTAGAAAAATAATAAAATAGCTGTTTCTGCTTATAAACTAAATTGCATAACCATTGTACGTAAAAAAATCTAAATTGCTACTTGTGCATCCCCTTGCTTGCTTTGCTGGTTATTTGTATTTAGCCCTCGATCTACGTACCCTCAAAAATAGACATGCTCATCGGTGCAGTATATTTTTTGATCTGATAGCTCCCGCTTTAATAAGTTTTGGTCCAAATTTGCCCACGCTGAAGAAGAGTTATTTAGGTTGGATAATAGCATGACCCATTCCTAATCAGAATTATTCTTTAAATGCCAGTTTATTTTCCTTGTGGGTTGCGCTGCCCGAAACCCCACCGTACTGTAGTTTAAGCTTACTGTACCCCATAGTCTCTTTATCCCATTATTATCATCATTAGTTCCGTTCCTCTCCAAGGGAGCTCTGGCTATTTCTTCCGGTGTCAAGGTTGAAAATGAAAACCTCCCAGCCACCAAGGCTGGGCATTCACATAGTATGTGGTGAGGAGTTTCCTCATCCTCACCACACATCCTGCATTCTGAATTGTCCTTCACACCTATGTTGGTTAGGTGTCTATTCAGTGTGCAGTGTCCTGTGAAGATTCCCACTGCACATTTCAGCTGTTTTCTGCTCAGCTTTAGCAATTCGTTGGTCTTTGTCTTGGATGGGCCACCAGTGATGAACATACGTGACTGTCTCATCCCCGGCGCCCCGGTCCAGTACAAGTTATGTTTCTGACTCAATAGTTTCTTTACCATTCCGACTTGCGGTATTATATAATATGGCTCGGGTCCCATCAAGGCTGTTTTTGCGCCTTTGGCCAGCTTATCTGATTTTTCATTGCCTTCATTGCCCTGGTGTCCTCGAGTCCACTCCAGTTGTATACTGTTGTGTTCCCCCAGTTTCGCCAGGGAGTCAAGACAGTCTTTTACCTACAGTCTTTTTTAGAATGTATCTCTACTGCATTCAGAGCTTTGAGAGCTGCTTGAATGTCAGTGATGATGCGCATTCTTGTGTCAGTGTATGACCTCCGTATCATTTCTTGTGCATAGATTTCTATAGCTGTGACTTCTGCTTGGAATACCATTGCGGTATTGCCCAGGTTCAGACTAAAATCTGTCCCTGGTTGATCCCCCGTAACACCTACTTCGTACTTCTTGACGTTCTGTTCCGTTAGTATACCATATGGTATCATTTAGATGTCTTCGCAGTTGCCTTGTTCCTTCCCCTTTCCTATCGGGAATGTATAAGTACCCTGAAGGTCTTTGTGAAGTTGTGCCTTGCGCTGATTCTATCTGACTGCTTATCTAGTAGTCGATTTTTCCTATTTGTTGGAATATTTCGGTATGGTATCCTATATCCCATATCCGTTTGTTTTCAGCCTGAACGTCGCTAGCAGTGCCTCACTCTCCACAACTAAATGTAGTGGAGGCAGGCAAAGTAATGCTTCCATGGCTGCGGTAGGAGTTGTTGACATTGCTCCCGTTATGCCTAGACATGCCAGTCTTTGTACTTTTCTTAATTTTCTCATTGCCTCCCCCTTTCCGGCTTTATGCCACCAGATCAGGGAGGCATAGGTATTATTGGTACTACAACCCTTTGGTACAGCCAGTGCACCATTCTTGGTTATAGTCCCCAGTTTCTACATACCATTCTTCTGCTGGCCCATAAGGTCCGCGTAGCTTCGGTAATCACTTTATCTAGATGTGCATTGAAGTTTAATTTGGTGTCTAGACTCAGTCCCAAATATTTGACTTCATTGCTCACCTGCAGTTCATTTCCCCGGAGATATAATCTTTCCAGGTTGAATTTCCTCTTTCTTGTGAAGGCGACCACAGTGGTCTTCCTTGAGCTCACGGGGAGATCTTCCAGGGTACACCATCTGTCTACCATGCTTGCTGCATCTTTTCCGATGCAGCACTCTCGTATTTTTCTGTTACCAGGATGGCGATATAGTCTGCGTAACCTTGCGCATATATACTCTGCTGTTCCAGTCGAGTTGATCGTCCGCAACCAGGCACCACAGGAGAGGAGATAAGACCCCTCCCTCCTGCGATCCTCTAGTCACGGACACCTCATGTCACTTTTCAACTCCGCGCCTCTTAACTGCATCACTTAGTGAGTCAAATGAGGTATTGTCGAAGGCACTCTGTATGTCTAAGAAAGTTCCTATGGCAATTTCTTTACTTAGTGCCCTTTCTATTTTTTAAATAAGGTCGTGTATTGCGCCAGTTTGTTTACACAGTCAAAAAGTATGCCGAGATTCTGGCAATTAGAAGAATTATCTACAACCCGGTTTTTAATCCTTGGAGGCAAGATTTGTGACTGCAACTATAGAACTGAGGGAGACTGCAATTACGATACACCATAAACTATCTGGTTCGATGTATCACTATTTATATCAGCACTCACGCTTTATTAAAAGTGCTATTTCTTTACTGGTTCTTTGTGAATGGACTGTCGTTTTGTTTGAGAGGTTTTGCGTGTGAGATGAGATGAGAGAAATATCATTTACAGCCAATTTCACAATCGTTGGTTATCTTTTTGGTTTACTAACCAGAATCTGAAAGTTATAATTGTTAGTAAACACAACTTTACCAGACATTCTTACCTTCATAGTAATAAATCATTGGTCAAATTTTAAGTATTAATTAACCAACAATTGTAAAATTGGTTATTGATGTCACAGATTTTTATAATAAACTATTGGTCAAATCCTAACAGTTAACCAACGATTGTGAAACTGGCTGTTAAGGTAAGAGTAAACTCTATTTTTCAGTAACATCAATTACAATAATTACTAAAAAACTAATTCGACAGGTACATGACTTCCTGATTTTTACAACATATAGATTTCATAGTGGCTCAAATCGAACTCGAGGAAGTAAGAAAGGTTTGTGCCATTACTTATCTCATACTAATATATGTAACGATTAAAACTAAAAGTAGGTGGCTCAATTTCTAAACCACAGCACATTAGTTATTTTCTAATTTCACCAAAGCAGAGTTTTCTTCGTACAATCTGCGAATAATAAAGACCATATGCCTCGATGTTCCCATCTCAAATAATATAGCACATTCTGTATTGTCAAAAACATTACTATTGTCTACGAAGGTACATAAACAAGTAATATTCTATTGCCTTCTCGATGAGTTGCCATTAATTCAATATTTGCTGTCTAGTATGGCGCCCTTCAAAGCTTGCAGGCCCAGAAGAAGTACCGCCTGAGCAGCTACGCCATACTTGTCTGTCTTGGCAGGTAGTAAGAAAAATTAAAGTTAATCATTCAATTAAGAAAAAGCAATGATTCAAATAATGCCAAAGTTTAAATGAATGTAAATATTGGTAAATCCTCTATCTAATTGTACAGGCGAATTATCACATCTGCGTACCAAACATAGCAAGGATGGACATTCGGATGAACACATCCTATGGAGGACGTTTATTTGATCAGAACCACGTGAAATGGTACAGTTAAAGTATCAATCGCCTGGCATAAAAAAATAAAATATTCCTTAGAAAAATACATTCTACAATTTTTTTACTTTTGAGCTGAAAGGTTTAGTGATAATTTAGTTCTCACCGGATGGAACTGAATTTTAAAAACCGCCGTTATATATACAAAAAAAAATAAGTTTTGATGGTATTTTTTAATCGAACGTTTATTTTTGTTGTCAGTTTTTAGTGCAGTTCAGAAGTCGAATTTTAGCGCACTTTCTGAAATTCTTACTATCGGACAACATGTCGTTGGGCGACATAAAAGCAATTTTCTAAATCAAATATTAGTTCCCAAAATCTTATATTGTCGGGCAATATAACGGCTTATGAGACTGCAAACTTTTTCATTTTCAGGTTAATTTTTAGGGTAGTTTGGAAGATTATCATTCTTATTATGTTTATCAAGTTTTCTGAGTTCTATATCAGTAACACCAGCATGATATATGTAGTCTATTGTCTATGTACTGTAGAAAGGAACTAAAACGTTAAAGGGCTTTTATTGTTTCTTATGTTCAGTTGACCCCAAAATGTGAGAAAACGGCGGAGTGCTACCATTTAAAGATCGAAGTAAAAAGATCCACTTTTCACATTTTTGGGTTTTGCTCGAAAACTATGCATTTTTCCTATAAACACGTCAATAGAAACTTGTAGAGAATTAAATTTCCAATCGAAATGGCATCTTCAGAAGTCAAGAAATCTAAACAAGATTGCCGAGGGTACATTCAATGTAGCAATATCTGTACTTCTAGTATTTGACAAATAAGTTATAGGCCGAACTTTAAAAAAGAACGTAAAAATTAGAAAAAAGTTAATAAAAGTAACAGTCTTCGAAATGCTGTATCTAGGTTTCTATTCGTTGTAGAGACTTTTACCAGCCGCCATTTCAACGGGCGTAAAGTCAGCTTTCACTTTAATATAATAATGTCTATACCTAAATTCACTCAGAAAAAAATTACAGGACGAAATTTGAAAAAAACTAGTAAAAATTAGCAAAAAAAGTTAAAAGTTGTAAACTTTGAAACGCTATATCTCGGTCACTATTAATCGTAAATTTTTTTACAAAATCTCATTTTAACGGGTAAAACGCCAGCTTTTTTTATGCTGCAATGTCTATGCCTAAATGTACCCGAAAATAAGTTACAAGGTAAAATAAAAAAAAATAAAAAATTGCATTTTTTCGTTTTTTTTTGTTTTGTTTTTTGGACGTATTTTTGTAAAAAAAAAAATGACTTCTGAAGGTACCATTTCGATTGTAAATTTAATACTCTACAACTTTTCTATTGACGTGTTTATAGAAAAAATGCATATTTTTCGAGCAAAACTCAAAAATGTGAAAAGTGGACCTTCTTATTTCGATCTCAAAAACGCACCCCTTTAATTGGTAGCACTCCGCGGTTTTCTCATATTTTGGGGTCAATTGAACATAAGAAACAATAAAAACCTTTTAACGTTTTAGTTCCTTTCAACCCTCTTTTTTTGGACATAGACAATAGCCTAATAACCATAATTTTAAGCGAGATGGTAAAAATATTAAAAGTCGAGATGAGAAACGTATGCCTTTTTTATATTCCACCGTGACCAGTACATCAACGGGTACATTCACTTAGAACACGTGATCAATTATACAAAATCAGACAGTGTTAATACCTTTTTGTCGTCTACCGGCTGAACTAGTTGTGGTTTAAAGTAAACAATAAATAAACGATTCGTTTTTATTAGTTCTATGAAGCTTAGTATGTTAGAAAGTCAAAAAAAGAGCTTTGAAAGGTTTAGATTTGTACAGTATAAATGCATGAAATTGGCCATTTTTATATTAATTTCACTTTAATAATGATTGAGATATTATTTTCTATAAAATAATGCAGCAAATTGATTTTTTTGCTAGCATGTTTTTTAAAAGACTATCTAAAGCCTAGATATAAAATTGCATTACAGCAGAGGAAGTTAACGAAAGTTAAAAGAGAAATAATAGTCGAAGACTAAAAAAAATAGAAATAATGTTTCTATGGACATGTAGAGGGGTAAAGATAAAAGCCCCATATACTTTTTTATTTTTAGCACATTTTATTTAACTCTCACAAAAAATTTAAAAAGATAATATTAAAATTACTTTATTAAAAAAATCAAATGTCTATCATCAGCATTTTAAAATATTGATTCACATATATACTTTTGTATTAATTTTGTAATATACTAGTAGTAAATTAACTCCGTTAAATTAAAATGATTAATTAAATATTGCTGATGCTATTTTAAATCTAGAACTAAAATTACAAAATAATTTATGCCCCATGGGAGTGCCAAAGCCTTTCTTATATTATAAAGAAATATGTTGTATCTTAATTTAATTAATGAACTTAGTTTTCTATTTTGCTTTGAATGCGGCTAAAAATATGTGTATCTAAATTCATATTTCAGTATAATTCAATTTAAAACTGATTTTTTAGTGTTTGGAAAATAAAATAATTTAATATTCTGTTATTCAATATTCCCTTAAGTTTTATCGGCACAATTTGTTTGGGACGTGATTGCCTAGTAATGCACTGAGTGTTGAAAACTGACAGTTCATTATCTGATTGAATCCTGGGTGATTTAGCTCAAGAGATTTAATTGAATGTAATACTGCTAGTGCTTAGAATTTTATAGGGATATTATGGAACAAAATTTCCTGGTTTAGTAATTGATGAGCGGCGGTAGGATGGGAAAAAATTTTGTCCAGTTCTTATAATTAATAAGTGAGGAGTCTCCCTCCTCACTTATCAATTATAAATGTGTCTCCTCATAATTGATGAGCAGGGGGGGGGGGGGGTGATGTGATTTTTTGGCGGGCGAGGGGGGGGGTGAATTTTTATTGTGCTAGTGAAACCTCAGGAATGTGGAACACTCACATTGGGGGACAGCTCCATCAAAAGGGGGACGAATGGTCACTTTAGCTAAAATCACTAAAATCAAGAGATTTAATCTTTGTTATTAAATTATTCAATTTGCACGAATTGTATTACTTTTGGCACTGTAGATAGAGAAGAATAAATAGATAGGATTTAAAAGCATGAGTGGTATTTGCATAAAACATTTCACAAACAAATTAATGATATTCATACAACATATATTAGTACAGTAACTAGAAGTTTTAACTTCGGAATAATGTCATATCAATTATATTTAGTTCATTTTTGGCAAATTAATAGTAAATGTATCACAGGAAAGTTTCTAGATTATGCGGGGCCTTGCTAACTTATAGGGGGTTGCCACCATTTTTTAGTGGGTGGCACCTAAAAAAAGGAATCATTGATTCTGAAAGAGAATTATATTTTAAGAAGAAAAGGTTATATGCATATCAGCCTATGAGTTATAACGACTTGAAAATTGCCATTTTAGCATGAGAAAAAGGTATTTCAAAATGGTTTTTGTCAAGTAGTTCGAAAAGCATTACATTCAATGAAAAAATGCCATAGATAAATGAGAAACCTACTAAACTGAGGATGAATTTCGTTTTTCCTGATTTCTGTAGAATTAATGGTCTTGGAGATCTGGAAGTATAAAGATAGCGTCCGAACATTTATAAAACGAAGTATGTAGTTTAAATGTTAAACATCGCAGAAACTATGGCACTTACGTCAAAAATTCTAAAGACTAAAATAATAGAATATTAATTGAGCTTTCAAATGATTTTTTGGCCATTTCTGTAGGATAAAAAATAAAGAAGTTAAGACGGAAAGAATGTGATTCTTCACATTTTTTAATAAAAACGTTTCCATTTTGTTACTGCAAATAGTCAGTAATGAGAAAAATTTAATTCTCAAATGCTATTTTTCGTTAACATATAGCATGATCTAGTCACTCAAATTTTTTCGTTTGTTTTCAGCACTTATTTTAGAAATGTTTTAAACTATATAGGGATTTTCGAAAAAACGAAAAATATTTGTTTGTTTGCAAATATCTCAATAAATATTAGTCTTAGTGAAAGAATGGTGGAGAACAGAAACAAAGCTTATAAACTGAGATTGAAATTTTGCTTCTTAATTTATTTATATAAGTATTAATAGTTTCAAAGAAATTTAAGATTAAAGATGACATTCGAATGTTTATAGACTGGCGGTACATGACCAGTCAGGTGCAACGTTTTTAATGCATGCCAATCATATATATGAATGAAATTACCATGAATATGCCAGAAATGCAAATTTTAGGCAGTCGTCGCGTGCACAAGGGGTGCAAATCGGTTTTTTTTGTTTCTTTTTTTTGGGTTTTATTTTTTTTTTTTAATAGATGCCAATAGCGCCAAACGAAAAGCCTTGAAAAAATCCAAAATTGAAATCATCCAAAATCAAGAACACCAAAAAATTTTACGATTTAATGTGCACATTTGAGCGCGGAAACTGCATGCCAATGAATTTCCGCTGGATTCTTTTTCACGGCTTTTCGTTTGGCACTATTGGCATCCATTAAAAAAAAAAAAATAATAAAACCCAAAAAAAAAGAAACAAAAAAACCCGATTTGCACCCCCTTGTGCACGCGACGACTGACTAAAATTTGCATTTCTGGCATATTCATGGCAATTTCATTCATATATATGATTGGCATGCATTTTAAAAACGTTGCACCTGACTGGTCATGTACCGCCAGTCTATTATATATAGAATAGTCTCTACATATATTGAACACACATCTTTTTTGTCCTACCATAAGCAATTTAGTTTTAATAGTTTTTTAATTTTTAAGTTTTTTTTTCCTTCATTTTCTTGTTCTCTTGTAAAAAAAATGATTAAAATTAAGAATAATAATGTTAAAATCATGCATCTAAATATTCGTTCTTTATTAGGAAAATTAGATAGTTTAAGAATTTTTGTTACTGAGAATAATTGTGATATCTTAGCTGTTAGCCAAATTTGGCTTGATTCGGATATTGGCTAAGGTGCAGCTCACATAGACGGGTATAATTTTATAAGACAAGACAGAGGGTCTCGAGGGGGAGGTGTTGCATTTTATATTTCAAAAAAATTTAAATTTGAGATAATTGAAACTTTAAATAATATTGAACAGCTGTGGACGACCGTTCAAATAAACTCGGCTCACAAAATAATATGCGGTGTAGTTTATCGCCCACCAAACTTTAACTATGTAAATTTCTTAGATAAATTAAAGACATCCATTCTTACATGCCTGCCGCTAAGTGATAATATTTTTTATTTGGATTGAGATTTAAATATTGATATTTCAAAGCCGGAGGCCCCCTCGACTAGTCTTTTATACTCTCAGACAGGCAGGCAGACAGACCATCGGATGAATGTCGTCATTGGTTCGAACGGGTTTTTTCGTTGAGTTTTTCCCCGTAGCAGCAACCCGATCTTTAAAAAAAAATAGTGCGCGTGTGCGCGCCCTAATATGAACTCAGTTTTAACTTTAAATAGTCTTAAGTATTTTAAAACTTTTTCATGGTTGTAATTACAAATTGTTAGGTTTAAGTTTTTATATTTTAAACAGGAGCCCTAACTTCCATTTGATCAGTTGTCTTAGCCGAGGCCAGACCCGCTTCATCCGACTGCATATTCACCACGACGCTACGCGACGTGGTTGTGCGGTCGGCTCTGAACCGAGATCTGACCCAGGCGCATTATTGTAATCCCTAATACTAATAAATTTGTTTTGATTGATTGATAAATGATCTAGACTTATCACAACTTATAAATGTCCCTACAAGAACATTTGAAAATAGCGCTTCCATAATAGATCTGATCCTGACCACAAATATCGACCTGGTAGTACTTTCTGGTGTTCAGAACTGCTCATTTTCTGATCACGATAGGATCTATGCAAATGTATCTCTTTCTAAACCGAAGTCTGTACTTCTCAGCTGTAGAATTTTTAAAAATATAAATTTGGATAATTTTCTGCAAACACTAAGTTCAATAAAAGATCAAATTTACTACATGAAAAACATCGAAGAAAAGATAAAATTCCTAAATGAATCTATACTTTCTGTATTTGACATATATGCGCCCATCCGTTTAGTTAAATTTACTAAATCGGCTGCTCCAAGGTTAACGCAAAATATAGGATTTAAAACGACTCTCAGACATAAAGCTAAAAGTAAATACAAACAATCAACTACATTAGCTAATTGGGAATATTATAAGAATTTGAGAAATTACACAACACAAGCAATAAAGAACGGAAAAAAAGCATATTTTAGTCAAGCCTGTAAAACTAGAAATTCAAAGCAATTGTGGAAAGAATTAAGTAAACTGAATTTAGTAAATAAGAAGTTCAAGAAAGAAATTTAAGAGAATCTCAATAATCCTAACAAAATTAATGAATTTTTTATCAATAGTGTTCCAAATAGACATAATAATAATATAAATTTAGTACAATTCTACAATAATAATGTCGCAGACAACGTCGAGGTAAACTCTTTTAACTTTGAATTAGTAGATGAAGACAAGATATATCCCATTCTAAATAAAATTAATACGAATGCCTTAGGAGCTGACGAAATAAACTTATATATGATAAAAATTTGTTATCCAGTAATAAAAAAACATATCCTGCACATAATAAATTGTTGTCTATTGGAAAACTACTTCCCAACAGAGTGAAAAATTGCGCACGTCATTCCTATGCCTAAATCCACAAAATTTGAAGAATACAAAGACTTTCGACCAATTAGTCTTCTCCCTACTTTTCTAAAATTTTAGAATCTATTTTAAGCGATCAAATAAAACAACATTTAAATAAAAATAATTTAATACTACCCCACCAGTTGGGTTTCAGGTCACGTCATAGTTGTACAACTGCCCTACTGAAGATCACAGACCATATTTTACAAGCAACAGATGACGGTAAACTTTCGGTCTTAGTTCTGTTAGATTATAGTAAGGCTAAATTACAACATCTTATTATCTATGCTTCACTTTCTAGGTTTCTCACAAAACGCAGTCAAATTACTGGAAAATTATTTAGTTGGCAGAGAACACATAGTTAAAGTAAATTATACGTTATCAAATTCATTAGAACTGACACGTGGAGTGCCGCAAGGCTTCATATTAGGACCTCTACTATTTTCTGTCTATACCGATATTAATAAACATATTAATCACTGTCAAATGCACGCTTATGCGGATGACACTCAAGTATACCTTTCTTTTGACCCAGCAGATCTTATTGAATCTGTTGAAAACATTAATTTAGATTTACAGTCAATCTTTAATACATCATTAGAATGTCAACTATTGCTTAATCCAAATAAGACAAAAGTGTTACTTTTCGGTACTAAAACAGCTTGTCAGAAATATCAAAATCTGATTAACATTCAACTAAATGGAGTTAATATAAACATATCATCTGAGGCAAAAAATCTTGGACTTATTTTAAATAATAATTTTAGATACAAAAGGCATGTTTCCAACTGCATACAGAAGGCATACGCAAATTTAAGAGTATTGTGTCCACATCGCAGTTATTTTTTAGGGTTGCGCGTTAAAGCTAACTTGTGTGAGGCACTGGTTCTCTCTCAGTTTGGTTTTTGTGCACCCGTTTATTCACCTTGCCGTGATAATCTAGACTCACGCCGAATTCAGAAAGTACAGAACTCCTGTTTAAGATATATAATTGGAATACGTAAATATGAACATATTTCCCATAAATTACTAAACCTAAGGTGGTTGAACGTGAAAAACAGATTTTTACGGCAATCTCTTACGTTCTTTCATACCATTATTATGTATAAAGAGCCGAAGTATCTTTACGAAAAAATTAAGTTCCGAATATCAATATAAGATTTCCCAATTCATTAACAGCACCTGTCCATAAAACAGCTCTATTTGAACGGTCATTTAATTTTACAATATATAAAGTATATAATAAGATACCATATCAATTTAAACAACTGAACGTGTCGTCTTTTAAAAAATCTATTCGCCAGTGGCTGTATCATGAGCAAATATCTTAAATATCTTGCTATAAGCATATTATTCTTCATTCTGTCCTTTTCTTATACATTATCCTTAAATAGAAAAAATGTGAGTGGAATTTAGTGCAGAGAAAATGTATTCTCTACAGCTTTATTTTAGTCTGTTTTTTTTTTATTCGGAGTTAAATTGAAGAGCAGAGTTCGGGGTAACTTGCTTATGTCGAAATTCTGAATTTCGCTCCGGGAATTTTTCCAATAAACTGTTAAATGTCTCGTAAAATATATTTATGTTATATAATTTTTTTTTATACCTTTATTATATTTAATTAAAATCTGTACTTTCTTGTAACTGTTGTTATTGGAAAAATAAAAAAGACGCTTATTATTATTTTATTATTGAATAAACTCTGATTTAGTGACATGTAATTCAGTGCGTCGGTGTCACAGTCATGCGTATTGCACGCATGGATCTCGCTCCGAGTTATAACGTTACACTCGACTATTTTCTTCCGGGAAGACCGTGGCTTTAACGATAAATTTTGTTAGTAAATTTTTTGTTCATAAATACGTGATCTATCCTGTATTTTTTATTTTTTTCTAGCTTGATTTAATTTCAAAATTTTGAAAAAATGGATAAAAAATTTTTTTTTCACCTTTTTTATATTCTGCATCCGAGCGAAATGCAAACTTTTTAGGATATTGTTCTATTCACTTTCACGAACTCATTAAAAAAAAGTTTACTTAGTTTGCAAAATTTTGTGGGTAAATACTTTCATCGATTGGACTATGTTGTTTATCGCTATCGGTTTGGTGGAATGTTTCTATTTAATTCTAGTTGCTGCGGTGATAATTATTTTGTAACTATGTTTTTAAATATATCCAAGGGAACAATGTGTTTTATGGCAATAAAATTACGTACAGTTCTCACAGCGATACAACTACATGCTCGTACTGTCAAAGGCAGATTTAGTTGTTTTACTACTAATAATCACATTTGATTGGTACAAAATGGGGTTCATAGGCTACCATATTAACGAATGAAATAGTTTTTGGTGTGATTTGATTTACCAGCGTACGGTAGGCATTGCTATCACTCCTGCCACGCGGGGTTGCACTTGGGTAATGCTTATTGTCAGCAGCAAAATCCACATGGCGCATGGTACGGGAGTTTGAGATGGGAAGTGTAGATGTCTGTGAGATGCGTTTCCACATTGTGTCGTCGTATGGAGTATTTATGCTTTCCTTTTGTGTTTTTACTTCTAAAATTTTTCTGAATCTTCTGTTTCCTCCGTTTTTGATTCCGGCAGAGCATTGGTCACTGTTTTTTTTGTCTCCATTTTTAATTTTCCGTTTTTCGTTCAGTATGCTTAGTTCTTTCCTAGTTTGTTCGTGACTCTTTCAATTATTGTTTTCCATGTGGAGCACGATCTCCCTATTTTTAGTTTGTTGCTGTTCGGTATTAGTGTTTTCTTCGGTAGATATGTTGGGTTCCTCCTTTAAACATATTCCCAGTAGATACTTCATTGCGACCGTTTCTATCCTTTTTTAGTCGTTTTTCCTCGTAGTAATGTTAATGTTTTATGCCGCTGCTTTAGTGTTATTGTTTTTGCGAGTAATTATATGATGTCCTTTTCAGCTCTTCTCGTGTTGGCTTTTGTCAATGCCGCGTTTTTAACTCCATATCTCATCGTTGGCAGTATCATGACTATATATATCCACTTAATCAGGCCCATAGTAGTTTATTTTTCTCGATGAACTATATAATTGCCCTTGTAACTCGGTATGCCATTTTAAATCACTCATTTACAGTTACTGTCTTTTACAATTAATCCGTCAGATATGTCCCTAGGTATTTCAATTTGTTCGTCATTGTCTCATATACATATAGTCAGCTACTTGTTTTCGTTAACTTTTCATGGCCTTGATCTACGGCTGGGTTGTTAGGTTTTCCTCTTCTAGCTGACGGCTTATAGCCGGAGACCGACACCTTCGAAATATGCAAAATAAAAGAGGCCTATGCAACTCGCGAACACACAAAAACTGAAATCATATTCTTATGTAAAATGACCTGCCGAATTCGAATATAGAGGTTGCGATTTGATTTGGAATTGCGAAATCGGAGAAAATTACACTTTTCTACTTTTTTATGAAATTCCGCGAAAATACAATATTTTATGTTTTCCATCCAATAACTTTGTTAATAACAATTAACTCAGCCTGAAAATTTGGACACATATATTCCGAAATATGATGAATCGATTGCCATACATAAAATTATACTAAAGATGAATTATCTGGTGAAAAAAAAATATTTTCCCCCGAGTTCACATAAATTTTTCAGTAGCGATATTGAAAAAGTCTGTATCGAGGAATTTTTTTTTATTATTGGAGATAAAGTACTAGTATAAACGAGTGGAATGTAGTTTAAGGTCTGAATTAATTTTTGAAAAACATAAAATAGTTTTTTACAACAGTTTGGTGGTCATAAAAGCGTAATAAGCTTGAGCGTTGTACGCGCTGCATTAAATTCTGGGTTCACCATGCACCAGACAGCAGCACATGAAATGACACGGTACGGCATTCGTCTCGAGATATATTCATAAAGTAATATTGATAATATTATACTGGGTAATAGAATTCTGCAGTAGCACTCAATAAATACATTTTTATTTGATATATATACACTTGCCTTCGCATAAACAGCTTATGGAAATATGTTACAAATTAGGTGTTTGCATTTACAAAATGGTGTTATGTTTAGAAAATCCGGCTTCGCATTAATTGTCATCGTGATTGGCATTATGCTGCCGTGTGTCTTGTGCCATCCAAATTCAAAAAGGTTTGGTATTTTTGGCTGAACGAAATAGGCAGTTTTGTAAAAAAAAATTGCGTAACGAATTCGGAATAATTTTAGAAGCACATTCTTTAGTAATTTCTATATTATCAACTGCAGATTTACATAACTAAATATGTGTTCTTAAGACTTTAGCAAGATGGTAGATGTCAGATTGTAAGTGACAAAAAGAATTGGTCTGGCCGACAACATCCTTCGTATCTGATGACTGAGATGTGCTCTCTTCTGGTACGTTCAACAATTTTATTATTTTTGCCCTTGAACAAACATAACTAGACAACTTTGAACCCCTTGCAATTATTAGTAATTTATCTCCGAAATGTTACTTTAATCTCTTGGAAATCTCATCTGAACTTGGATATGATTCAGTCCAATAGATATTGAATTTAGTGGCTTATGTATGAAGAAGGTGACGAATTTGAGCTATTGTTAAAACTTCAGCATTTACCAATACATTTTTTTCTAATTTTAATAAGGCTTGCAAAAACAGGTCTTTAAATTGAAGAATATTAGCTTTGTTTTGTTTCTTTAAAGTATTAGATTTTCTCAAAACAAATAAATTGCGATATTTCAAATCATTTACTATCATGTCCATGAAACTGTCGCCGAATTCTTGAATGCTACTTAGTATTTCCTCGTCATTTAACTCCTTAGCTTTCTGGAAAATTTTGTTTTGCCAGTTAAATGACCCCACATACAGTTGCTTTCGGTGTTCTTTAATGTCGCGTTCTCTATTGCAAATAAGACATTTTTTTTGTGTCCGTAGACATACTCAGTCTGGTTTGTAATTTCGAAGTAGTTCCTTTACTGTCGGCATTTTTCATAGAAATATGTATGTCTTGATAAAAAATCCTCGTATACGATCTTCTACACTGGGCGTGATAAACGGGATTCTTAGAAAAAAATTCTTTATTTTACAAAACAGCTCTCAGTGCCACTGATTATTGGCCGATTTAAATGACGCTGGGTGTAATAGTTTTGTATAGTTTTCTTCTGTAACATTTAGAGCTAAAAAATTATATTTAGGAATGTCCACATGTTTACAGTAAAAATTTCTCACCCGATCTCTTCATGTTATACCAATACGGTGAATCATAAACCACTTGAAAATATTGAGAATATTATGTATTTTTTTAAAAACAACAATGTTTGCAATAATGTATTTTGAAAAAAAGTAATATCAGTGAACTGTAACACTCCTTACTCACATAGAACATAATAGAATTAAAACTATGTGTTGCCCGATACGGTTAGGGATTGCAAGCCAGAGCACCGCGCGTGTGATTCATGTTACACTTTTTCTTACATTTTATGAAAATAAAAAAACTTTCTCATTCCATTAGCTACAGCTTACTCGATTACAGTATGCAGTTATTTTGAAAAATAAAAAAGTTACCTCGATTCACACTTTATCGCTGTAAAGTATACAAAAGTGGTAACTCTTTCATTAATACTTATTTATTTTTCAGTCATATCAAAACATATATTGTTTTGCACAAACCGTTGGAAAGCGAAAGGTTTGAGTATTGCAGTACTAAAATATCAATTTTTTTATGGCAACGAATAACAGATATAGAGGAGTGGGAACATTAAAAAAGCGAAAATAGTAATTTTCGTAAAAATCATGAAAAAGTGCAATTTATTTCCAATTTTGCAATTCCAAAACAAATCGCAAAAATATGTTTTGTGAGGTGTTTTTACATAAGAATCAACTGTCTTTTTTTGTATGTTCGAGAGTTGCATAGCATGTGTCGAATTCAGAGGTCTCACTCTCCGGCTATTAGTGCTCCATATAGGTAATTCCCTTCACCATCAATTTCTTGCACCAGCACTTGGTGCGTCCTTATTCCTACATTCTTTAACAGATCCAGTGTTCTTGTGTTTTCTGAGAAGGTAAAATTTTTCTGAAAGAAATTTGTAACTCATGGATATCGGTTGATGTGCTGGAAAAAAATCAGTTTTGGCGCGATATACCAATAGTGCACTACTGATTAGTTTAATTTAGATTCAATATTTATTTCAAGGTTGGCGTAAGAGAATAACTTACTGCCCTACTTTGAGAATTTACTACCTAACTATAAATTATTTTACCGACACCTTCTTTTAGGGACTTAATATGAGCGGTTAATGTAAACAGGTCAAATTTTATTTGTCTAAGAAATTTGTTAGACTCTCTTTCTGTAGCAACTAGTACAGTAAAATAAAGTAAAAATTATTTAAAATGATTAGCATGTAAATGACCAAAATCTACGTGTTATTAACATAATGGTTGCAACAGAATTTATCTTCCCTCTAATTTTTCTGTTTTCCCTTTCTGGTATTTGCCCTGACTTTTTCTTGCCTTCGAGGTATTTGTCTCTTGCCAACATGTGTCGATCACTTGTTTATGTTTATATTATGTTTCATTCTAATGCAATTTTGTCCAATTTAAGAATATTTTAACTGAATTTTAATACAAATTTACAGGAGCGTCTCGAAACACGGTCTGTATTCTAAATAAAATCCATATTAACGAGTAAAATAATCTTTGATACTAATCTGTTACGAGTTGTATTACTTTCGGCAAAATAAATCGAGAAGAAAGTGTCAAGTATTTGCTGAGAATATATTAAAAAGAATAAGACATGTTATATGTCAATGGATACAACGCACTTTACAGCAATAAAACTGGTTGTTGGTGTTCTATCGGTACTGTTTTATAATTAATTGTTTTACCGCGATATGATTAGTACAATAGTCTTAAAAGATTGACTTTGATTGGTTACATTATAAACGAAATAATCATTATATATTATGATGTGGTAATGAATGGTTCAGATTCCACGTTTTTGTTACTCGTAGACTTCACAGGATTATTAAAGTAACCTCGAGGGCTATTGCTGCTTAAGCTAACAGCTCTACCTAATGTTAAGTCCATTTTTAGGACAAGCGTAGCCATAGTTCACTTGGAGCGTGATGTATTCCATATTAATTAAGCCATTCAATATCAAACGAATAGCCCAATGCGGATATATAACAATATGTCTTGTGCAATAAAGATATTACCGTAATTATTTCAATTTTATTATATTCGTTGCATTTATATATTTTATAAATATGTCCAATTTACAGATATCTCGCCGTAGTTCGTTTAAAGCGCAACCCATATGTTACATCCATGGTAAAGTCGGTTATTAAAAGCATATATTCTGTAAACATAAATCATAAAATATATTATCTATAAACAGTTACAGTTGTCCGATTGAAATATTAGATGGCATTGTGACGCAACAGATAAGTCTGCACAAATATGTAACCTTTTCAAAGTCTAAATAAGATTTTTTTTATCTGATATAATCGTTATATTGCATATTTTCCGAGCTGTTCAATGATAGTTCGCCGCGTCGAGCGGGGTCTGTAGTAGCTCACTGCGGGGGCCGTAGCCTCGGGGCTAGGCGGGGCCCCTTCGGAGATGATGCCCTTCCTTTCACCGCGTTACACAACAATCGAGATTGTGTGTATGTCTTGTAGTCCGTTCGACTCTATTATTGCAAGGTTTCTTCAGACTGTTAATAGTCCAGGCTTGAACCATATTTGAGGTGTATTTCGGACGTGTAAAAGAGATTGGCTACGATTTCGTGTATTTTGGTTTCGCTTTTGACAGGATAATAAATAAAGTAACAAATATTTGGAATTTTTAACCTTTACGAGGGACAATGCGGGAGAGTATATGTCTATTTTTTGTCTAATTGAAGGTCGATTTTTATGGTCAAGTTTTTATATTAAATAAATTACAGTTGATTCGAGTCTGTTTTAAAGATTACAGAGATAAAATTAGTAAATGTGAAATAATAAAAATTGCAATTTTTGCTATGGCTCACCCAAGAATCAAAACGTATTTTATATAAACGAGCAAAATTTCAATCACTGATAGATTATTATAAAAATTCCTATAATATTTTCCCTAAAATTATTACAAAATCGCAGTTTTCAAGAAAAGCCCGGTTTCTAGCCTATTGTTTGAAATGGTAAATATCAGTACAATTTTTCTCAAACTAGTTGTTTTAAAGAATATAATTATAAAACGCAACTTTCAACGCTTTTTTTACAGTCAATGTTTATCGTTTATCGTTTATCACACATAACATTGCCACAGATTATATGCATAATTATAATCTGCGACGTTGCTACGATATAATAATCGACTATTGCTAAAGACCGGTTGAGGCAAATATTCTATTCTACTAGAGTCTGCCTTCGTGATTTATTAATGGTGATCGTAAATACTAAGCATATAGGAAATTGTTTCTTCGCAATGGTACAGTCAATCTATCATTTGACCAGTGAATTATATTATATTTTTTCGTTTTATAATGTAAGGGGTTTGCTACAATTATTAAGATTTTCCACAAAACTATCGTTGCCACCACGACCATCATGTTGAAAAAATTAAGGTCGAAACGTCCGGTTTACAGCGGCCATAAAGGTAAAAATGTGTGCTTCACTGCAGTTTTTTGGAATTAACTTCGTTCCTGTTATTCCTACGTAGTACTTGGTTTTTATAAATACTGTAGATTTCAAAATTTACCATAACTTTTACTTAAGTAATTTTCTTCCAAAGCCAATTATTTAAAAATGATAGTAGCTCGAACGAAAAATTTCTCGGGTTTCGGAAACATGTCTGTCTAATAGAATTGACTTAGAGTTGTGTTATTTGTTTAAGATAGTGACATTTCACCGAGTTTTTTGAGTCTTAGTTGCAATCGTACTTTCTTCACCACAATTAGGTGTTTTCACTGTATGCAAATTTGCTTTTTTGATATTATTAAAATGAATTATTCCATACATTAAAGCACATACCAATATTTAAACACCATTCTTGCATCTATCAATTTAAAATTTCAACAAATAAATATCAAAACTGAATAACTGAACGGGTATTATACAAAACGGGTTGTGACGTCATCTGTTGCATTAACATAACCTCAACTTTTAGGTTTTTTAAGTTTATTGTCATTTTTAATGATTATATCCGCACTTCTCATTTGATACCAGTATGGCTCCAAACAAACATTTAAAAATTGACGCATATGATGTCTCAATATTGTTGATGACTAAAAATGGGCTGCTAATTATAGGTTGGATTTCCAACCTACAAAAATCGCCTTATTTTATTGGGAGAAGATATTTAAAACTTTATGAACATTACATTGGACAAGATTTTAGTTGAAAATACGAAAACCAAGGGGAAATTTTCATAATAGTGACCTATTACTCGGAAATTTTTAAAAGATATGTATTTTTGAGGTTAGGTGTTTATGACCGATGACGTCAACAATATAGCTTAGTGTTTTGGGCGGTAAAATTTTACTTAAAATTTAAAAATAAATTTTCTTGGATATTACTCAACTGGTTGTGGAAATTCAAATATTTTAGTTATAATTAAGTATTACCTTCACAGTCAATGAGATTTTAAAACTTGTGAAAACACCGAATTGTGGATCCAGGTAATGTTTTTCTCGACGTCATTTTGACTCATTTCAGTCATTGTTGATTCTTCGTGTAGCATGGTGTCCAAAGAAGATATATTTCACTTCAGTTTCTTGCGGCCATAGGTTGCACCACATTTTCCTTTTCATTTACATGATGGGAGCAGCAGCAAACATGAGGTGATAACCGAATAAATGTCACTGTTTCTCTCTCTTCAGTGTCATTTTCGAGGATTCAATTGAACACCATACCACGACTGGACCTCGTGATACCTCCGATATGAATCTTAATGTACAATCTCTGTTGGCGGTAGTGATGTTAGATTAATTGTATTTTTAGTTACTACTTTTCAATGATATACAGTTTTCATTAACATGATATAAAGCGACTAAAAATCTTTCGCCTGCTGTAGGAAACACCTTTTTGTTATGGCCACTTCCTTTGAAAATTTTCGCTGTATTTTTCAAATTTCTCCAGAGTTTCTATAAGCTCGGTTTTTATAATATTGTACAATATAGAAGTGGTATCACGGCTGCTGAAGGCGTGGAGATACATGTTGTTTTCGGACGTTGTGCTCTTTTTAAAACTTTGCTGCGCATATACTTTATTGAATTTTTCCCTTTTCGAGGTTTGAGGAAGAAAATATTAACCTGTTAGTTCCATTAATAACATCAGCAGTTCAATATCCTCGTTGACTATGACAGAGTTGCAATTTTTTACAAGTTTGCAACCACTCTCATTAATAAGTGAAAGCTTTGGACGTCTGCTTTCGATATTTTCATATCTTATACGATGTAATGAGAACTATAAAATAAAAAGGAAAAATAATCATCTCATATACTACGGGAGCCCGCTCTAAGTGTCCGTGCACCCCCCCCCCCGATCCTTGGGGACAATGTTTCTCACAAAGATTAAAGCCTAAGGAACAATTTAAGACATGTCCTAAAAAAACATTGGCTGGACTTTCAAAATGGCGTCCGTTTAAAAAAAAATTTGCAAATATGGTTTTTGTCATTTAACACAAAAAATACAAAAGATGAAGAAAAACTTTCTGCACAAAAAAACAAAGTGCATAAAATTTTCTACAATTTTGTTCCTATACAATATTTGAATAGGAGTTACCATTTTCCAGATAAATGATTCAGCTCTTAAAATAAAATCTAAAATTCAACGTAATACTACGGGAGCCCACCCTTACGGTCCGTGCACCTCCCAAATCCTTGAGGACAATGTTTTTCTTAAAGATTAAAGCCTAAGGAACAATTTAAGACATGCCCTAAAAAAAACTGGCTGTACTTTCAAAATGGCGTCCGTTTAAATAAAATGCAAATATTGTTTTTGTCATTTAACACAAAAACTAAAAAAGATGGAGAAGAACTTTCTGCACAAAAAGCAAAGTGCATAAAATTTTCTATAATTCTGTTCCTATACAATATTTGGATAGGAGTTACCGTTTTCCAGATATCATTGTTACCGTTTTTGAGATAAATGTCTGCAAATTATAATATTATTATTATTATTAATTTTTTAAAGTTTATTTTATTTGTATGTTATGTTAATAATATAAAGTTATATTATACGCCTTACAACAATTGTCAGTTATTTCCTCTAAGTGATTTACCGATATATGAATTTCCATGTTTTCTTAATTTTGGACTCATTTATCAGGAAAATGGTAACTCCTGTCAAAATATTGTATAAGAAAAAAATTGTTGAAAATTTTATCCACGTTACTTTTTTGTGAAAAAAATGTTTGTCCATCTTTTTTAGTTTTTGTGTTAAATGACAAAAACAACATTGGCAACAGTTTCTCTTTAACATATGGCCGCCATTTTGAAAGTACAGCCAGTTTTTTTTTAGGACATGTCTTAAATTGTTGCTTAGGCTCTAATCTTTATGAAAAACATTGTCCCCAAGTATCGAGCGGGGGATGCACGTACAGCTAGGGAGGGCTCCCCGACCAATATCAACGTTCTTTACAAGTTTGATTTTCTGTCATTTGATAACACAGTGAATTTTCTTACTTAACATAACATAATCTGCGATATATAATCATATACCTAAAATTTCATTAACCCCCTGACAATTATATAAGTCGTTATAATATAATAAGAAAACCAGTCTCAAATCTGAGGTACTCTTGATTTAGCGACTATGCAGAAATTGTACTTATTATGCTTTACATAAAATTGTGTCAACGTAGACTGTAATATTTATTGGAACTGAGTTCACTATTTTTTAACATTTTTGTGATCATTGAATGATCTCATTTAACAAAAGTTTTAAAAAATCTCCGGCTCTGTTCGTCAAGAGTCCTACAGATAAACTAAGTATACGTATCAAGTTTGTCATAGAAGAAAGGAGACTACCAAGATCCCTATAGGGAATGACCTGTAGCGCCATCTTTTGTTGAACTGAACTAGACTTTGAACTGATTAGTATGCACTTAATTTGCATTCCATAGGATAATAGGAACATGGTTGAAATTGGTTCCAAATTTCAATGAGCACCTATGTACTGACGACTTTTTCAATCGAAGCAGATTGTTAAATGATGTACAACTTATTTGCCAATACCTCAAAATTGTTAAATATGGATTTATCGGTTTTTCATGTTTGCTCCAGATTTGTAGTCGATCATAGGTGTAACAAACACGGAATCAGGTTAGTCAAAGTATGGGAAACTCCATCCTGTTTCCTATTTTATATTTTTATCAGAAAAACCCATCGTCTAATCTAGGTAAGTCAATTTATTAAAGTGGCTTATTAAACACGCGCCTATTTAAACTATTGAATTATTAGTAGTAATAAGACAGAAAAAACATATTTTATTATGCGACAAGACTGTTATAAATTAAGACAATAAAACATAAATTAATATTTATTCAGTTATAGAGGATTCTAACAGACGGAACTCATTTCTTATGATATAATAAAATTACCATATTTTTAACCTATCAAATTACATGGAACTTATGTCTGACACAGGCTAATTTGAAGTGATTTATTATTGCTACGTATTTACTCGTGTTTAATATTATCATTACTTTTATATATTATATATTAATGTATCAAATAGCAAATTAATGAATATTGTTTTAATTAGTAATAAAATATTGTCATTGTATCAGAGCTAGTTTTATATTTATAGTACATTTCAAATGCACAGATTTTAAAATTTATTAATTTTAATCGTTTGGTAGGGTAGATAGCATAAAAAATATTAAAAACTATCATTAGCTTTTGAGATTAGTTTAGCACTAATATGATATAGTTAGGAAGCTGGTGAACATTTTAGTGACTTATTTCGTACAGAGTAAAAATGCATTAATTTTGCAGTAACGATTGATAGATCTCGTAGAGGGTATTTAGTAATTAATTCCAAAGGTGCACTTTTTTCTCGTGTTTTTGATTAAAGCATACAACCTGTTTTTTTTTCAAAATTAGTTGTTTTATCCAATGTACTTCAATAAAAGAATCAGCGGTCAATTCGGTAATTCTGTGAATTACACTCCAAATATTATATCCACCATAATCATGTTTCATAGTGACCACCTTGTATATTTTTCATATTTTCTTCCCTGACAGTTAATATTATTATTATTATATTAAATATTATACGTCACGTTTTTCATATTTTTTAGGGTGATCACCTTGTATATTTTTGGTCATATTTTCCTTTGACAGCTGTGTTAACTGCATGCAAAATATTTTTCCATAATTTTTTTTTAAAGTGACCATTAACTACATGCGAAATATTGCCATCCATAACATTTTTTAATTATTTTTTTGAGTGACCACCTGGTAAATTTTTCATATTGTTATCCTTGACAGTAGTTGTGTTAACTACATGCGAAATATTATCGTCTTCAATCACATTTTTTTTGGTGACCACCCTGTATATTTTGTTTTTCATAGATTTCCTCCTTGACAGTTGCGTTGACTGCATGTGAAATATCGTCGTCCTCCATAAATTTTTTTAAAATTTTTCTTCGACAGTTGTATTAACTGCACGCGAAATATTATCGTCCTCCGTCATACCTTTTTTTAAATTTTCTTTAGGTGACCACCCTGTACATTTTTTTTCATATTTTTTTCTTTGACAGTTGTATAATCTGCATGCGAAATATTATTGTACTCCGTCACATTTGATTTTTTTTTTTTTTTTTTAGTGACTACTTTATACAGTATGGGAAAGTTTTGCTTTTGGGATTGCATAGTTTCAACGACTTAATCGACCGCCCACCAATAAAGGCGTCTACCAGTAACCTAGCAGAGGCAAAGTGTGACACGCCAGTTAATGTACGTCATTGCTTGCTTCGCTCTCGCTTGCTCTTATTGCCGAACCAAATCAAACACTTTCTGATACTGTATATACAGTGTGTGTTATTTAATACTGCAACACCCGTTATTTTGCGTTGCCAGATTAAAAAAAAAATGAGATAGAGTGCTTAACTGTTTTAAAAAAGTGCCTTGAAGAAAATTTTTCAAACAGATGGATTGGACGAAATAGTTTTTCTTTTTTCTTCCCCATTTGGTATCTGATGTTCCTTAAGTCGAATGGCTGCTTTACCTTTTTAGTAAAGCTAACCAACTTTTATACAGGGCCAGTCGCAAAGTGAGAAATTTTAAATTTGGCTGTTGAATAACAAACACCCTATAAGATGTATTGAGCTAAAATTTTGTATACAGATTTGAGATAACTGCGAATAGAATACGCTATATAATTTGGTGATAAAAATTCCCTAATAGTCGATCTCGAAAAACTTACAAAATTTTCAAAACAGTCAAATACAGCTCATCGAGTACTATATCTTAAAAAATTTTTTTAATCGAACAACGCATTTCAAAACAATGGGGTGTGTTGCGATATTAACTAGCACACACCATATTTTTTCAATATTTTTTCCTTTGACAATTTTGTCAACAGCATGCGAAATATTATCGTGATATTGTCTAAATGTTGGTTGTGGCATTTTTTTATTTTTTCTGTATTTGTTATTATCATGCTCCGCCACATTTTTTAATTTTTTGTTTTTTGTATATTTTATTCATTTATTTCTTCCTTGATAGCCTTGTTAACTACATGCCAGATATTACTGTTCTCCGTCATATTTTTTTCCTGAATTATATTTTCATGGGATCCACTCTGTATATTTTTCAATGGAACTGTATAGCACCAACAAACAAACGCCAGACAGACAGGCAGACAAACTGACGGAATTAAACGTCTTCTATTTTCATAATCTATGTACTCTAAAACGTGAAAATATGGAGAAATATCGGAGGGTGATTTTTTCACGATTACAATACTTCCTTTCGGTAAACGATGGAAGTAGTTGTTCTAAAAGAAAACCCACTGTGCTATTGCGCGAGCCTCTTATGATTCTATAGTGCCATATTTTGCAAAGATGTAAGGGTTTAGATGTGACATCCATCTTGAGAAAAATTCACAGAGGAAAATTAATATTCTTTTAGTTACATATTATTATGCTTTAAATAATTAATTTATGGAAATTAATAACAGTTTTAGTTGTGTAAGAGTAAATAATTTGGAGAACAATTTTTTTATAAATCTTGATCAGTCACTCAGTTGGCAGAATTTCAACAGCGCATTGTTGGTTTATATTATAGCATAATATTGACTGTAAAATTTTAATCGCAACTTACTTTTAGCTTTAGTAGTCTCATGAAAATTGAAATTTTGATCTACAAGTCGAGGCAATGATCGAATATGTTTCTAGATTTTATAAATTCATATAATACAACTGTTATGAAAGAGAAAGCTCTTTAAATTATTCAACCAAGGACAGTTATACAGTAATATACATTAACAAAAGGATTACTATTACTCCGTAACCGATGCATCACTGGACTATAAAAGCGCTTTATTGTTGTATAGATGAGTGCAAAATAACTTCTATTCGACTCTTCTTATCTCCATTAGAACTTCTTAAGATCTAAGAAGTGTTAAATAGTTCTATTAGTGCCGTTTCTTGTGGCTTTTAAACGATAAAAAGGCTTTATAAAACAATGCCTATTCTGGGTGTATAGTAAGTTTTTACTCTTATACAATGGCAATGTAGGTATTCTTAATAATAATAATAATAATGTTTAGTAGACCCACAAAGGAAACCCTGCTCGTGCTTCTAGCTTCTAGCTATTGTTGTTCTTCTTCATTAGTGTCAGTTGCCTTGTGAATTCTGAGTTGGAAAAATGGATATCATGGCCTCTATTATTTTGACTCAAGCTAAACGTTCCTAAGTTATTTACATGAGCTTCTGGGGCACACTGTACTTGAGGAAACCTAACTACATCGAAATAGTGTGCATACTTTTATAACATTATATCCAGAACTAAACGAGATTCTGCAGGGCATGCGGAAATATTTATGGACATGTTTGCACTTATAAATTATATGAATAAGGTAAAATAAAATATAATCAAGCAAACGTCTAAAAGATCTAATGCGAACGCTGTCGGTAAAAAAGTTAATAAATGCGGTGTCTAATAATTCACATTCGTGTGCAAAAATGAGCACCCAAGGGGCATTAGTTATGGAGCTAGCAAGGTTGGCGACAGTACACAATGGGAGGACGTATATAAAGCGAGGATAATTGCAACTTATGAGACATTTATATTGCAGTCTTGCCAGCCTACGTACTTTATAACCTATCTTGTTCCTGCCTACGATATTTACTACTAGACTATGGACACAAATGCATTTTACTCTCTCTGCATGTATGCTAATTCCGCCTGCGATTTATTTGTGGAAGCGGAAAAAAGCGTGGCTCGCGCATCAGGTCAGATCCGTCTAGTTTGGTATAGTACGGGAGTGTGGCCGATATGGAATTCTTGATTCAGATTCTGGAACAGTAAATTTCTCGAAGAATGTGCCACAGAAACCTGTTATAAGTTTTATAAGTGTGTAATATCACTAGTGCTCAGAATTTTATCGGTAAAATTTTGTCGAAAGCTTTGTTTCCTTGTAATATAAAGAGTGTAAATTGATAATTTATTATCTAGTTGATCTTTGATAATAAACTATCCAGTGTACACAATTATAATACCCTAGTGGTATTTGGAGAGAATATTTCACGAAATAAATTCACGAGTTTTCTTGTAATTTTTTAGAGTAATTTTTTAGTGTTTACTGTCATTTATTTTCAAATTCATCATTTACGTCACATAGGAATGTATTTCCAAAGCAACTCGTCTAGTAGGTGTAAGTATTTAATAACCGCTGCTACAGAAACCTAAAGTCTACGGAATTCACCAATTTCAAATTTAATGACAATCAAGATTCAAGAAACAAAATACGCTTAATATGTATTGTAATACATAAACTGGTCCAACACTGCTAAGAAGTCTGCACTGTAAACAATTCTCAGGCGTGATGCATTTACCAATGTCCCATCTCAAAACCTGATATATGTCAAAATGAGTGCAGTGCGAATTGCAGCGATACATTTGTCGCTGCGTCGATAGAAAAAATGAAAGCAACTATTTCCCTCACATCATAAGAACCAATTAAATAGCAAGGTTTTGAAAATTTTTACCAATAAGAACAAACTTTCAGCAAAAATTGCATTCTGAGTGAAAATTTTACAAAAAATTACAGCAAAAATTTTTTGACAGTTCTAACAATCAATTAAATTTCATTGTCATGTGACACAAATCACTCAATCATTTTAACATTACACTGATAACACCATCCAGGAAAATTTTCAATCACTATGACAAAAAAATTATTTAACTTTAACCAATCTAATGGTGCGTTAAATTTTAGTAACTCTACCTTTACCAACTGTACCTTTAATAAATAAATAATTGTTTTGTTGTATTGCGATTTTTTGATTTTATTTTTTAAAAAAATTTTCTGACCGACTATTTCTCTGACATTGACAAATAGTACAGTACCAAGAGGTAAAAAATATGCAAAACTTCGGAATAATGTCATATTGAACGGATTTCGTTCATTTTTGGCAGTATAAATGCTTCACAGAAAAGTTTCTATATTGTGCGGGGGCTTGCTGATTTATAGGGGGTGGATGCCACCCCCTGTCAGGGGGTGGCACTTAAAAAATATATATATATATTTATTGGAGCTGAAGTAGAATCAAATTTTAAGAAGAAAAGGTTCTATGGAATTTTTCACATAAATTGATAGTTTTTAAGTTTTAAAGACTTCAAAATTGCGATTTTAGCTTAAAAAAAAGGTATTTTCAAACGGCTTTCGTCAAATATCTCGAAAAGTATTACTTTATCGAAAAAATGTTACAGACCAATTACAGAAAGTACAAGTTGGGAATTAATTATATTTTTTGTTTATTGATGTAGGATTAATAATTTCGGAGATATTTAAGTTTACATTTGGCATCCAAGTGTTCATAAGATAATTATTTAGAGTGAGGGTTAAATATCTCAGAAACTGTGACACTTACGTCAAGGATGCTAATTGGTAGAATAATAGATTATTAACTAAGCTTTCAACTGTTTATTATTTGTTTCTGTAGCATAAAAAACAAACAAGTTATGACCGAGGCAATGTGCGTCTACACATTTTCTTAATAACTACGTCGCCATTTTGTTATTGTAATTAGCTAGTAATAAAAAAAAAGGAATTTCAAACACTGTTTCTCATTAATATATAGCATAACGTAGATGCTCACATTTTTTGGTTTGTATACAGCACTTGCTTTAGAAAAAAGGTATTTTCGATAACACGTAATTTTTTTTCCTTTTCCAAATACCTCACTAAATATTGGTTTTATTGAAAAATAAGAGACCAAAAATAAAGCTTATAAACTGATAATGAATTTCGCTTGTTTATTTATTTACATAGATTTAATAGTTTCGGAGATATGAAAGTTTACAAATGGTGTCCGAACGTTTATAAGACGAAAAATGCAGTTTTAATGTTAAATATCTCAGAACTTGTTACACCTACGTCACGTATTTTAAGAAATGAAATTAAAGACAATTAATTGCGCTTTCAAACTATTTTTTACTCGTTCCTGTAGCATAAGAAATAAAGAAGTTATGACGGAAAAATGTGCGTATTTATATTTTTTTATATAAAAAGGCCGCCATTTTGTTACTTTAATTAGCCAGTAATTTAAAAAAATTATCTCAAATACAGTTTTTCGTTAAGATGTAGCATTACCTAGATGCTCAAATTTTTTTGCTCATTTGAAGCACTTGCTTTAGAAAAAAATGCATTTTAAACTTTAAAGGTAATTTCGAAACACTTGGATACCAAATATAAACTTAAATATCTCCGAAATTATTAATCCTACATCAATAAACAAAAAATATAATTAATTCCCAGTTTGTACTTTCTGTAATTGTTCTGTAACATTTTTTCGATAAAGTAATACTTTTCGAGATACTTGACGAAAGCCGTTTGGAAATACCCTTTTTTTTTAAGCTAAAATCGCAATTTTGAAGTCGTTATAACTTAAAAACTATCAACTTATGTGAAGAATTGCATAGAACCTTTTTTTCATAAAATTTAATTCTATTTCAGCTCCAATAAAATATATATTTTTAAGTGCCACCCCCTGAGAGGGGGTGGCATCCACCCCCTATAAATTAGCAAGCCCCCGCACAATATAGAAACTGTTCTGTGAAGCATTTGCTATTATATTGCCAAAAATGAACGAAATCCGTTCGATATGACATTATTCCAAAGTTAAAACCTCTAGTTACTGTACTAAAATGCCTCATAATTTTATAACAATCTCAAGCACATTGCTTACTAATAGCCCTCCGCTTTCGACTTCAAATAGGCATAATAAAATATTATTGTATTATTATAAAACACTAAAAAAACAGTACCAATTACACTGAGGAGGAACGAAGCTTTTAGGGAAAATTGACATGGCATTTTCCGAAGTGGGTAATTGTGAGGTAGCTCCCTGGGAATTAACCCCACCTTCAGTAAGAGTAGATCTTACTAAGTATAAGAAGATGAGGTAAATAACATAACCCTTCACCAAATGTTTCACGCAGTCATAAATGTGTGCCCAGATGCACTAAAAGTTTATACTCAAAAACTGATTATGGAGTGGGTTAAGCCATTCTAGCCTTAAAAGAGACTTACTATGGCTAGTATCTATAGGGCAGCATTATCTGCGATATGGATGGCAATTAGACACTGGGATATGTCAGCATAAGATCAGTTTTTAATTTGTACAGACTCGTGAAGCTACCCGCATTCGAGCGATATAGAATGCTCAAGGAATCCACAGGTACAAAATATCGATTTCTTACTACAATGGATGACTAACATCGGTAATCAGGTGGTTCTTGTCTGCTCACCAGAGGAGGTGGGAATCCATGAAAATGACAAGGTGGATATGGCTGCCTGTTAGGCAGCAGAACAAGAATTTGGAGACAATAGTATAGCAATTATAAACGCAGATTTGAAGTGCGTTTTTGCTTCCAAGCTAGGTATGGCAGGCAGAGTGGGATACAGCAATAAGTAAATTATGGAATTACGGATAGTGAACAGTGAACAAATGGATAACCCCTGGAAAAATGACAAGGAGAGAGCAGGTAGTGCTCACTCGTCTTCAAATTGATCACCCTCATATAAGCTCATTCCATTTGTTAACACGTTCACGCCGGTACGTACCCCCGGCGTCTCGTATCGTTCCTATTCATTCTGACGTAGATGAATATTGACCATGATTATTTTCATACGAAAGTCGTAATTCAGTCAGTTTTTAAGGTATATCAAAACTGCCGGTAGCGACAAGTTCGTGATGTCTTTGCGCGCGCATCTACACTAGTTATATTGTTCGTACCCCCGGTGTCCCGTACCGTACAGAAATTATATTTTATTAGTACTAGCCGGTACGGGGTTAAAACGTCTCGTGTATTTTAGTGTTTTTATACATTGTTGTGGTAAGTTGTGTATATTGTGAATATATGTATTATTAGTTATTAGCTTTTTTTTTTAGAAAATTGAATCATTTTCAAAAATGAATGAGAGAACAAAGAAAATTATGAAACTGGCCATGGATGCCAGAATGCCATTGCCGCCTAAAAAACCTCGTGTTATCGTTGAACCTGTTCCAAAGCTTGTGGAATATGACGATTCTTCGCCTGGTACTTCACTCTATTCTATAGAGTCTGTAAGGGAAGAAGTTGTGGAATCAGGAAATTTTATCAGTGAATCAGGAAACCAAAATATTTCCGTGACATATGAAAATCACACCTTGAGTAACCAAGGGCAAATTGAATATAATGGACAACAAGACGATAATTTTAGGAACGGATTTGAAGAACAGACTGTGATGTGCCATGACCATGAGGACAACTCTCTTGAAGAGGATGTCAATTTTATAGATCAAGTTGACGACGATGAACTTGAGCAGCGATGATTCTATAGCTGATAAAACGTATGCACCATCATCAAATGAATCATGTGGGTCTTTAGATTCATTTGACCCAATTACCTCAGATTATTCAGAAAATTATTTTGAATTAGATGGTATAGAAAAGAATAAAGATGAAGAAAATAATAGAGATGACCAGAATGAAGAAGACATTTGGTCTCAAGCGATAGGGTCCTAGATTTTAATTTTTATACCAAACCTACAATCCTAAATAATATCGTTGAATCGGAAATTGAAACTTCAAAGGATGCCCATAAGTTATTTGTAACCGATGAAATCTTGAAGTTTATTATGAATGAAACTAATAGGTATGCCTGTCAACAAAAACTAAAAAAAAGACGTGTGGCACTCGGGGACTGCCGCGGTAAAGCTATTGCATAGCATTTTGTATCAACTTATGCAATTATAATTTTATTTATTTATTTTATTCATGCAGTATTGCTTTTTCTTTGATATTAATTCAAGTTACACTTTTTGAGCGTGGTGACCGATAAGAAAACAAATTTTTCTATTATTAAATAATGACTTTCTTCATTAATAATAAATGCACTTTGTTCATTCATATTCAAAACACTTTATACACAAATTTTACAAGTACAGCTATTCACTGTTGTACATAAATACCTATACACCTATATACTTTCTCATAAACAGCTGCTTATGTATTCGTCCGATTTCGGAGCAGCTCATCTCGATTCGTGCGAGTTTCGTAGAGTCGTACAATACGTCTAATCGCACGCACACAACGCCGTGTCGAAGACTGCCAAACTGAAACAACGTTAGACGATGCACGGCCTTCAAGCCACACCTCCTTGCCCGTCGGAGTGGGGAGCGTGAGGTTTTTTCGTTACGGAATTTCTGGATTCGGTCCCCGCGCTCAAGGCCCGCGATAGAAGCTATGCAATAGCTTAAAACTAAAAAGAAAGGAAAAATGAATGGGTAGATACCAATATAACTGAAATGAAGGACTTCTTTTCCATAATAATAACAATGGGATTAGTTCCTCTCCCATCAATTTATTCTTATTGGAGTACAGATGAAATGTTTCACAACAAATTTGTATCTTCCATAATGCCAAGAGATCGTTTTCTGTCACTGTTAAAAAATTTGCATTTTGTGGACAATTTAAAAATAGATCAAACCTTAACAA
Organism: Rutpela maculata; assembly: GCA_936432065.2. Lineage (NCBI taxonomy): Eukaryota > Metazoa > Arthropoda > Insecta > Coleoptera > Cerambycidae > Rutpela > Rutpela maculata. Next base: position 66,735,280 of record OW386290.2, on the reverse strand, counting down.
ATTAAGTCCTCTTTTAGAAGACTTGTTAAACAATTTTAAGAAGGTACTAACTCCTGGTGCAGAACTTGTAATTGATGAAAGGATGATACCATTCAGAGAAAGACTGGCATTTCGACAATACATCCCTAGTAAATCGCACAAATATGGTGTTAAACTCTATAAGTTGTGTACCTTGGAAGGCTACACGCATAATATAATAGTGTATACGGGCAAAATGGACATAACACAAGACAAAAACGTTTTACATTCACATACTATAGTCATGAATTTACTGAAGAGCGTAAAACATGAACCAGGGAGAATTTTATACGCAGATAATTTTTATTCAAGTTTGCCATTAGCAAAGGCTCTGTATGACAATGAAATCGTGTATTGTGGAACACTTCGTTCTAACAGGAAAGGTATTCCAAAGACGTTTTCAAAAAAAATGAAAAAATCTGAAGTCTATGGTGAGGAACTAAATAAAAAAGTCAGAATCATAAAATGGGTAGACAAAAGGCCAGTGATTATGGTTACTACAAACCCTACTCATGAAGCCTCATTGGTGAAGGTTGGAAAAAAAACAGAAAAGGAGAAGACATACGAAAACCTAAGGCAGTCTTAGATTATAACAAGGCAAAAAAGTGACCAAATGTCATCATACTTCTCTTCTTTGAAATGGTATAGAAAAGTAGCCTTTGAGCTGTTGTTTGGAACAGCAGTAGTCAATGCTTGGGTCATTTATACTAAAGTCAAAAAGTCCAAAATTTCTATGTTCGACTTTAGAAGACAGCTGGCTAAAAATTTAGCAAATACTAAGATCTTTCAGCAAGAAAAAACTCCGAAGAGACTTGTGCACATGTTTGTGAAGCCTGATGGACCTGGCCGGAAGCAACGTAAAAAATGTGTCGGCTGCTACAAAAAATTAAGAGAATCGCTATCAAGTCGCGAGGCTGATAAGAAAACCAAAAAGGTAGCTAGTTTCTGTGATAATTGCGATAACAAGCCTGGTTACTGCCTAAATTGTTTCAATGAATCACACAAATAATATTTGTATAATTATATGGCATAATATTTTACTATTTACAATATATTTTTATACTGACGTAGACATAAGTACGTGTACCCTTTTAAAATAAAATTTTGTATTTTGTTTAAATAAAATATTTAAAAAAAAACATGAAAAAATGCTTAAAACCTAAAATATGATACGAGTCCGGCGAGACCCGAATTGGAAATTAAAACAGTTTTTTTTAGGGTCTTCAGGGATCCGTAGCGTAAGAATGATTATTTTCGTGAAAACTGACGCCGGCGCGAACGTGTTAAGAAGGGAGAAACCACTTCTGTGTCCTACCTGTGGAAATGTCATTAAAGTTAATAATCTGCTTCTTGAATGCAACGATTTAGAATATATAAGGCAAATTTTACACGTAGCAAAATGCTTAAGTAATAACAGTATGAACATCTACCGGGTATTGGAGTTCCTAAGAAAAGCTAACTTGTTACAACAAATTATGAGCATATTATATCTCCTTATCTTACCTGATTAGAGCAACCTAAGAAATCTATAACATTTCGAGATGTCTTGCAGGTTAATATAATTTCAATATATATTTATTATATTTATTTCTGTACTAGGGTGTATTTTGTCGATGTACATTATTTACGTCTAGGCAGCCAATAACCTAAGCTGTCAATGCCGCAAGAAGAACTTCTACTATTCACAATCCAATCACGCGTATATCACTGATATTTGGGCTAAATGTGTGCGTGCGCGTATTCGTATTTTCGACGTTGTTGCCAGCCGCTTAGCTGTAAATAGACTGGTGTGACGTCACCTTTGGCCAGGCTCCGTGCCCACGGCGTGCTATGTTTGATCATTAATTTGAATGAGAAGCCGTTGTGACGAAATTTTTATTTTTTGTTTATCTGCTATTTGAAATATAAATTTCCCAAATATGTAATTAATTTTTTTTTAATGAGCCCATACATGTTTACATACATTCACTGTAAGCATAGTGTAGGTTTTAATTGCTTTAGTGCGTCGTGGCGTGTATAAGATAACAGTCGTATAGATGTGTTCACATTAATATTAGCAATTATGAATGTGACACTAATGATAAGAGAAGGTAATTAGACGATTGGAATTCTAACCGGTGCCGGTGTATTAAAATTTTCTACTATATCTCTATAATCTCATTTATATAACTAGTATTACCCATATGTTTTTAGTTCTTCCTAAACAGGAACAAAAAGAGAAACCAATTAATTAATTGATTAGATTTTTACCCCCGAGGAATGCAGAAAGAGATAAATTAGTAATTAAGTCTATCAGGCAAATTCAATTTTTTCAATGTTAAAAATAATGATTAATTACGTAACGACGACTTAAGCTGGATTTCTAGTTTATATAAAACATGTTCATTTAATTAAGTCGTCCACAAGCTATCTAAATGAACAATCCAGGATCACTGATTAGATAAAATTAGCCACTTTTTCAACATGTAAAACTCGATTTGTCTAAGAGTCAACAAATGCTCTAATTGATTGGCGTTGCGTAATTCTGAAAAGTTTCACACTTTTACATATTGTATGTAGTATTTCATTTCATCGCCAAATTAATTACTTATAATATAATTTAGTCGGGGAGTCCTCACTAGCTGTACGTGCCCCCCCCCCCCGATCCTTGGGGACAATGTTTTTCATAAAGATTAAAGCCTAAGGAACAATTTTAGACATATCTCCAAAAAAAAAACTGGCTGTACTTTCAAAATGGCGGCCATATGTAAAAAAAACTGTTGCCAATGTTGTTTCTGTCATTTAACACAAAAACTAAAAAAGATGAACAAAAACTTTTTTTCACAAAAAACAATTTGCATTAAATTTTCTACAATTTTGTTCCTATACAATATTTTGATAGTAGTTACCATTTTCCAGATAAATGAATCCAAAAGTAAGAAAATATGGAAATTCATATATCGGTAAAATCATTTAGAAGAAGTAACTTTGACAATTATTATTGTAAGGCATATAATATAACTTTATATTATTAACATAACAAAAAATAAAATAAACTGAAAAAAAAAATTATAATTTACATTTATCTTAAAACCGGTAACAATGGGTTATGAACAGATAGGGTTAAAAGTATTGATAATGACATCTTTTGGATTCTGCTGGCTCATTCCAACAAAATTAAATGTAAATTTTTCTTTGATACCTGATTTGGCAATAAAAGAAGGCTTATTAAAATATCCGCATGAGCAGAAAAGCACGGATCTCAAAAATATTCGGCATTACTGAGCATTCATTCATTTACTGGATGCGACTCAGTCAGCGCCTTTGAAGGAAAAGGAAAGATAAAACCCCTAAAACGTTACTTTCTCCCAAATATACCAAATATATCCGAACATTTCAAGATTTGGGGAGTAGCAGGAATATTGATGATAAATTAGTCGCATCATTAGAGGAGTTTAAATGTGCCATATATGGATCAAAGAAATGCGCTAGCGAGGACGAGCTTCGCCTAATTGCCATTAGACAGAAATGTAGTGACAATGATTTGTCTTTATCAATTGGCACTAAAGCTGATCAAGAGGTTGCCTTATCGAGCATATTAAAAGGAGTGTTTACCAACGCGTATTTGGCGATTAGCCGACGAAGTTATTCACAATATTCCAAAGCCTTGGAATGATTATGGATGGCAAGAAAATGGAGAACCTCTTTGGTGTTCAGCAGATAAATTACTGCCACAATCGCTTACTGAAATTCTTCAGGAGATGATTCCAAATCAAATCATAATGGACGAAAGTGAGGATAATAACTAAAGTCGGGCTCAGCGTTTATGTCGTGTGTACGGCTCGAGCTACGCCTTCCTTTAAGATTTGTTCTCACTCATACACATATCAAGCGGTAATTGTAAAGCTACCTACGACTTTCCACTCTATAAAACTTCTACAATTATACGTTCATCTCTTTCATTCTTTCATGCGGTTAATATTGATAATGGGGCAACGTTTGTGCGCACTTAATTATTTTCGACACAGCCGTGCGACAATATTTTGGATATTAAATAAGTAATAAGTAACTATATAATAATCGCTTGAATAACGGATCATTTTTTATTATTCAAGCTCTATGTGTATTAAATATTGTTGAATTAAATTAAATGAAGCGTGAGTGTAATTAAATATTTTCAATATATTCAAAATGTTTCAATTAACTTGATGTAGGTGTATCCTGGGATTATCGGTCTTTATAATAAAATTACTCTTTTCCTATATATTTCAATTTAATAAATTAAATATAAAAAGATAATATTATTATATACCTTAAATATGTTTGCATCTTTCCACCAAGTTTACTAAATATAGTATTTTTAAACCATAAAATTTCTCACTACCCTCTAACAAAAACTTCATATCTAATACACATCAATTAAGTCTTATTTACAATAACATAAACAAATCACTATATTCAATGCAGATAGGCAATACTTAATTTCAGTTTTTAGTTGCTTTTAAACACTCATATATAACACACCTAAAATGTAAATAGTTGTAGTGTGAAATTCAATAATATTAACTCATATAAATAATTTATATCCATGTGTATAAAAAATGGCATTAAAAAAAATTTGTCTTCACTTAATTATAGTTCTCTGACGATGGTTGAATAAACCGAAATGCAAGAAAAGAGTAATTTTATTATAAAGACCGATAATCCCAGGATATATCTACATCAAGTTAATGACATACTGTTTATGCGCTAGCTTAATATCATTTTTTATTTTTGATCTTAGTGTTTTAAACTTTTCAAGGTCCTGAGTGTTGTTGAATTGCTTATTTTTTTCATGCTGAATTTTTGTGTCTAATATCATTGATTATGTCCCTGCTATACCATGAGGGATACCGATGACTTTTGGTATAAGTTGAGGGATAAATCCTCATAAATATATTATTAATAACACTGTAGAAGTCTTCTACAGCTAGGTTAACATTCTCGTAATTTGTTAGAAAAGACCAATCTGTTTGTAGAAATAAATTGTACATTGTGACATAATCGGCTTTTTTAAAATTAAAAGTCAATTCGGACTTGACTGAAAACATATCTTTTGCTTCGTCATTTCTTTGAAGTAAGTTAATACACAGTAGTGGATGGTGTAAGTCTTCCCTTATCATGGAAATTTCTGACATATCAACTTGTAATGAGGTGATATTACTTATGACTAAATCTAACAATCTACCATTAACATTAGAAACTGAATTATGTTGACCAAAATTATAAAATGTACAAAAGTTTTGCAAGGCTCGTAGTTTCGCAGATGTGTAAGCATTTGAGTTTAATTACACCTACAAAACTAGTGTATTCAAACAAATATGCGTGACATCATATTTAAATACTAAATGAAAAACCGCTGCTCAAGAAATCACTACTTCCACATCCAGATTTTCTATCCAAGTCTCTCACAACGAAAAAAGGGGTGGTGGTGGTGGTGGTGGTGGTGGTGGTGGTGGTGGTGGTGGTGGTGGTGGTGGTGGTGGTGGTGGTAGTGGGGGTGGTAGTGGGGGTGGATGAAGTAAAAAAAGTATTTTAGGTTTTTGGTTCTTGTACACACACTAAATCACAATTTTTTTTCACCCCTTTTAATAATGGGGTGGAGGTGGTAATTGGGGTGGTTAAAGCAAAAAATTTTTTTGAAACCTTATAGCTTCTCTTGCATATACTAAATATCAATTTTATGGACTCTTACCTGCTTCATTTATCAGTTTACCCCCAATTACCCCAATTACCCCAATTTACCCCCCTTGAACGGAATAAGATGAAAAGATAATCTAGTTCCAGATCATGTTAAAATACATACGCGTACCAAATTTCAAGTCAATACCTTAAATGGTTCCAGAGTAATCGTGCGCACAAAAAAAGTTACAACAGACCGACGGACAGACACAATTTTTTTTCGCTCAAACTTAAAATCTCAACTTTTCATGACATTCTAAGCTTATTTGAACAATAAAACTTTTCAAATTTTTTGTTGTCGTTACTATACTTCTACTGGATGTGGAGTGGAAGTAAAATAAAGGACACATGTATTACTTCCACATCTAGTGGAAGTATAGTAATGCAATAAATAGCTGAAAACTTTTTATTGTTCAAATAGGCTTAAAATGTCATGAAACGTCGTGATTCTAAATTTGAGCAGAAAAAAAAAATTCTGTCTGTAACTTTTTTTGTGTGCACGATTGCTCTGGAACCGTTTTAGATATTGACTTGATTTGGTACACGTATGTATTTTAAGGAGATCTGGAAATAGATTATATTTTGATCTTATTCCGTTAAAGGGATGTGGGGTAAATTGGGGTAAATGTGGGTAAATAGGTAAATCAAGCAAGAGTCCAAAAAATTGGTATTTAGTATATACAGTGCGTGTAATTGCCGATTAGGCATGTACATTCACGTAGCGCGAGAGATATGACAACACAGCAGCAACAAACTCGCCCGTCGGCGAAGTATCCCAGCCACAGCATGTCCCAGCTCTCAGTTATTTCATTTCAGCCAGCTGGCCACCCGCGATGTTGTAATTCTTACTCCCTATGCCCAGCCCGCCACTACACACACTATATAAGAGAAGATAAGGTCTCAAAATTTTTTTTGAAATTATCCACCCTCATTATCACCCCCACCCCATCATTAAAGGGGGTGAAAAAAAACAAAATTCTGATTTAGTGTGTGTACAAGAAACAAAAGCCTCAACATTTTTTTTTACTTCTCACCCCCATTACTACCCCCTACCCTCACCCCCACTACCGATGTGGCATATTGTTTTATGGGTTTTTGGGGCCGACGATTTCAAATATCTTATGATTAAGAGCGCAAAGTGCCTCATTGTCGCTCGATAGTGTAAGTTGATGCGTAACGTGAAGCGGAGCGCGTCAAACACTTGAGAGCGACAGTGACACTTTGGCTCGAATTGCGCACATAATTTTATCTACAATTATTTGAAAATATCAAAAAAAGTAATAATTAAGTTGTATTTTGGCTGGAAACGGCCCTTCATCAACATATTATCAGTATGCCGTGCAAATGTGATCAAAAACAGACGAACAAAACACAATCGCTGTCAATTTATTCAAGTTTTATCTATAAAGTACGTATTTTTGGTATAAATAAATTAGGCAATTGATTGTGACTCTTACATCAACTCTCAATATATTAACAACAGTTTTGGGGTATTATTATTTCATAAAAATACATTGTCATTGTTCCAACCAAACTTGTGTAAGGACAGGTGAACTCAAGCGAGCGTACTTTGCCGCTCGTTGTTATGGGAGACGAGAAGCTAATGTGACATTATTCACAGCTCCTCGGCAAACGCCTACTTTGCGCTTTCAAAATGTGAACAAAAAAAGCCTACTAAATATATTGTAAAACGCTTGTTAATTTCTTATGTAAATACATGTGTTATTGTTGCTATTATAAATACCTTATATTTCAATAAATTTGAAACAGTTAGTAAAACTTTTATTATTTCTTCATTCCACTGAAACGATTAAACAATTTCTACCATAAGTTCCCGTTCTATTAAAAGTGTGCACCACATCAACTCCAAAGTAATTAGAATTTTAAGTGCGTAGGAACGATTGCTTATTTCACCGCTAATTCCAAGAAAGCATACCTACGATCTCATTCTTATTGACGACTTAAAATGCAATGAATGAATATTATTTTCTTCTCTCCATACCGAGATAGAGTTAAGCAATATGCTGTAAAGTTCACGATCTAATAAATTATACTGTCACAATAGATTCGATCTACGCCTAAAACCTTTTTTGTAGCAAGGAATAATGAGATATGCACCATTTAATGTAACGATTGTTGGAGGGCGACATTTAAAGTAATGTATGCATAGTAATTTTGTTTATAGTCATGGCAAATTATTTTGGCATTGAACTGGAACTTAGTTGTTTGTCGCACCTACCTGACGAGCGTCCAAGGAGTATTTTGTTATGGGATGGGATTCGGTATTGCTAAATGAAGAAAACAAGTTCTTAGACACGCAAATATACAGGACTATTTTAATTATCTACAGAGTTGAAATTAAATATCTAAAATTAAGTTAATAGTGCGGCTCCTTTCTAAAATATACGGTTTCCTTCTGGAAGAAGTATGAAATTTGGCATACATGTAGCTTTCATCTCTTCAATGTAGACCTGAAAACACGTTGAGAAAGGATTGTTTCCTTCAAAATTGAGTGAAATTCAAAATGGCGGGTCAAACAAGCGTAACTTTACTACATACATCATCGGTTGACCACTGAAAGGTAATTTAGGTGTCCAAGTCTAGGTTTAGGGATTCAAGGAATTTGGGAATTTTCTGCTGTCATGTTGGATTATGGCAATCATTTATATATACAGTACGTCGCAGGATAGATGTAACAAGAGGTGTAATGCACAAAATATTTTAAAATTTTGGAATGGCATTTGGGAATTCAGTCCTGCTTGGTTTAAAACTATGATATACAAAAAATGAGTTGAGTAGGTATTATACAGGGTGTTTTACGAGAAAGTTTATAAAAATATAAATTAATAAACTACCTTAATTATTCAAGATGTGAAAGAATTTCAGTAAGGAAAATTGTTTATAATGCATTTATAACAATAAAAGCTATAATAAAATATAATATTCCATTTCAAAAGGTTTATTTTAGATTTTTAAATGTTAGCATTTTTTGTATATCATGAATAATAATTTTTTGTTATTATTTTTATAACCATAGCGATAGTATGTAAGTGAATACGCTACATATTCTCCCCCCCCCCCCGCTGCAAAAGAGAAATCAAATTACCAAAGTATCAATATTACAATATTAAAAATGAGTTTTAAAAAAGAAAAGTCAAAAATGACATTAGTAAAATGAAATAATTAATCCATAATAATAGTTTATATATTCAATTATAGAATAATTAATCATTTAATAATATCGTAATAGTTTTCTATGGGGACCAATTTATGAAATTTATCCATTTAATCAATTCAAAATTATAGAAAATCTATTAAATATCTAATGAAAGTTCACAATGGAGCGTAGATAGCATCAAGATTGAGCATCTTTCATTAATTAAAAATTTAATGTTAAAATAGTAACAAATAATAATTGATACATTGATACGTTGATAAGATGGTTTAATAATGTAAGAAGTTATATAAGCAGAGTACTCACCTACACATGCATAAAATAAATAAAAATGTGCATGGAGTTGTTGCTTGTTCGTCAGGATGCAGCGGGGAATCAAACGATGATGTCAATGTTTATAACAATTCTGAAATCTTTTCCTCCTGTAAGTTCCTTCTATCAATTATGATCTTTTGTCTCTAAGTTACAGGATCTCAGCATATGCATACCTCGAAATATTAATATCTTCGTCATCGGATATTGCATCTTTTCTAAAGTTTAACATTTAAATGACTATTGATTGAAAATTTCATAAATTGATTGATAATTCTAATATTATTGTTCGTGTTTCTCTTGCCTCTTCGGTTTTGGGCATGGGATGAGGTTATTTGCTGCAGTTTTAGCTTCAGGTAGATCTACTGTTTAGAGCTATCAAAAGGTTCTACGCATCTGCCAACTTCAGAAGAGTAAGGTTGAAATTATTCAAGTTCTCGTCGTCTGTTGTTTGTGTTCCAGAAAGCCAAGAAGCACAGTATGTACCTGCCACAATACCCACGAAGCGCCCAGGCTAGCTCAAGCAGACAATCACAGCCTTCGAGGGAAGAGCCTCCTATACGCAGAAGTGGACAGTCTCAAGCCAGACCGAGAACAGATGAACAAGCCAGTACGACGGTTGCTACAGGGGAATTTGCACAGCTTATTTCAGCTACTAACAAATTAAATACGCTAATCAATATCAGAGAAACTATCAAAGCAATTAATCATTTAAATTCAATGCTTGAAAACGTAAATAATGACATGGATATTTTATCCGTCATGCAGTTCACCTCTAAAGCTTTGCCTAAATACAATTTGAGATATGTATAAAGTCTCAATTTGGAACGTCAACGGAATAATAAATAAAATTAATGAATACAGACAATGTTTAAATAGCGAAAACATAGACATAGGTATAATTTCTGAAACCTTTCTTAAAGACACACATAAAATTAACATTAGAAATTTTGTCCTTTACAGAAATGATAGAATAGGCAGAAGGAAGGGAGAGGTGGCCATCCTCGTGAGAAAGGAGATACCCCACCTCCCTCTCCCTGCACTTAACATTGGCATTGAAAATTGTTCAATAAAACTAACTGATGGTACTGTTATAACATCGGCTTATAATCCACCTAACAATAACGCAAAATCAACTAGATGAATTGTTTACTCGACCTAGAGTGCTAGTACTTGGGGATCTTAATGCAAAACACCCCACGTGGAATAACAAACGTAGTAATAGAAATGGCCTAACAATTTACGATTACGCGATGGGGAGTAATATAGCAGTCTTAGCGTCAGATACCCCGACGCATTTCCCGCTAAATGGGATGTCAGCATCTGTCATCGACATAATACTAAATAAAAATTACCCTCACCCAATTCACCCTTTCTCCCTAACCCTCCTTTCCTCAGATCATAACCCGGTTCACTTTGAAATAAGAGATACCCAGACTAATGACGTCACGAGACAAATATTCAATTACAAAAATTGTAACTGGAAAAAATTCAAAAATATCGTTAATGAATCATTAAAAATCAATAATAATATCAACACTACAGAGCAATTGGACGAGGAGGTCGACCGCCTCACGGGGGTTATTGTAAACGCAAGAAACCGCGTCGCTAAACAAATACTATTAAAACCCCGCGAAGAAATGATTCCCCGGGAGATAGTCGACCTCATAACGTTCAAGAACAGGGTGAAAAGAAAATGGCAAGGTTTCAGACGCCCACTAGATAAACATAGATTAACCGAATTGCAAACCACCATAAAAAACAAACTAACTAAATTTAGAGAGGATACGTGGAACGAAAAAATACAAAAACTTACCACGAAAGACAATTCTTTGTCGAATGTCGAAACTTTTAAATAAAAAGTTTCCACAAATCCCTACCTTAGTCAAAGATGGTCAAGCCTATAACCTCAATAGTGAAAAAGCTGACGTCATTGCTGGGTATCTCCAAACCACCAATACCATCCCTCCCAACTCCACCCCATTCCAAGAGCAGGTCACGGCGCATGTTCGTGATCTGCTCCCCAGATATCCCATTCCCATACACAAACTCTCCAAACTCCTTACAACCCCCTCTGATGTAAGCAAATATATAAAATATTCACCTTATAACAAAGCACCGGGCATCGACTCCATTCCTAACATCGTCTTAAAGAATCTGCCACAAAAAGCAATAGTACAGATCACTTACATTATTAATGCAATTATAAGACTGCAATACTACCCCCCAAAGTGGAAAGCAGCTATTGTCGTCCCGATTTTGAAGCCAAACAAGCCTCCTCATGAGCCGGGGAGTTACAGGCCGATCTTCCTACTCAATACTTTATCAAAAGTGGCCGAAAAGGTCATCTTAGCTCACATTAACAGGCTCGTGGGGAAAAAGCGGCTAATTCCCGCCCAACAGTTTGGCTTTAGGTCGGGACACACGACCACACACGCAATTTGCAAACTGGTGCAGGACACGTTGCATGGTTTCAATAAGAAGCAGTGCAACGTTGTCCTGCTCATCGACATTGAAAATGCATTTGATTCCACGTGGCGGAACGGCCTAATTTATAAACTGGATAAAATACATAAGATCCTCAAGTATTTAACCACATTAATAATGTCGTTTTTATCAGACAGATATATCTACGTCAGAGTTAATAACTCACTATCAAACAAAACGAGGCTCTCCGCAGGAGTTCCCCAGGGGTTATCCCTCTCCCCAGTCCTATATAACCTGTTCACCTCAGATATGCCGTCCTACCCCAACACTTCGCTCTTGTTATATGCTGATGACGTCACCATATATGCTAGCAGCTTCCATGCCCAGACAGCGATTCAAAAAATCAAATATCACCTTGACAAACTAACTGATTTTTATTACAAATGGAAAATAAAAATAATCCTCAAAAAACAGAGTGCATCAATTTTAACCGCAAATTCACCAATATAAAAATTTTCAACAAACTTAAAATCGCTGGGCAGGAAGTTGCGGAGCATAAAACGGTGAAATTTCTGGGAGTCACCCTCGACAAGCGTCTTCGCTTCGGCCCGCATATCACACGAGCAATTAATTCAACCTATGGGGCCCTCAGTAGGCTCTATCCTCTGGTCAACAGACGGAGTAAACTCACAACGCACAACAAACTTATTCTATACAAAGTAATTTTCAGGCCCATCTTATTATACGGATGTGCAGCCTGGAATGGCGCCTCTGACACCCAATTAAACAGGGTGCAGATTACCCAGAATAAAATACTCCGTCTGTTGACAAACTCTTCCAGATACATAACTATTGAGGAGCTTCATAGGTTGACATCAATGCCGCGCACTATGGAATACATAAGGGAGACTGCCCAGAAATTTTTCACGTTAAAGGTAGGCGTCTCAGATGTAACAAGAGACATTGCCTACCTGAGAGACTACGATAATTCGGGCCAAACACATAAGCTCCTCCACCAAAAACTTGATCTGTATACTCTCAGGAGGCAATAACCATTGCATAATCCATCAAACATCCATTCCCCCTATCATCCTCCTTCAAATTAACCCTCCTCTGGGGAATCCTGTAACAGGAATATATAAACTTTAAGAGGTATTTATTTCTACTAATACTTCATATTTTACACATCAATGGTATTGATTTATTTGCCTTATCACTTTAATGTTTTTATTTTATTAGGCTGACTACCAATTATCAGGAGCAGGTTTTTAGAGGTGTTTTCCTGCATGCTTATTAGAATCGTTTACCTCATGAATCTTCTGATATCCTACTACCTAAAGCCTCGGCATTAATACATAAATGCATTTTTATTACAGGAAATATGCATATTTTTAGTTCAAATTCACAAGGTTGTGCATTTATCTCCTGGGTTCCCATCAGCCCTTCTGCAGACGCTTCACGTCTCCGCGACTGTAGCGTTTGTAAAAAAATTATATTGTATTTACATACACACATTTAAATGAGATAAATCAAATACCATCTGAAATGTACTTAAAAGATATTAATAAAGGTTTTAATGGTTAATGGTTAATGTTGTTTGTGTTCGTTCGGGGTCACTAATGGGCCTTTCCCCCGTTTTTTTTATTGAATATTTGAAAAGTTCTCTTTAAAAAAACTAACTCGTATTTTTTCTTTTTGCGAAATTTGCTTCTTTTCTATAGAAAAAATTATTATGTTATATGAATTTAAAATTGGTGGCAACATTTCTGCACTGATGACGAAATGGGCAGAATGACCAATCAGTATACTCTAGTACTCTTGGTAGAGGCTACATATGAGCAGATTGTACGTATAAGTGTTTGTCTCTTTCTATCTTTGCCGAATTGACAGACATGTCATCAAGTTTTGTTAATTCTAGTCTAGTGACGTGTGAAACTACAGAAACTTTTCTTTGATGCATTTACTATTAAGTTGCCAAAAATGAATGAAATCTAAATCATATGACATTATTCCAAAGTTAAAACCTCAATTTACTGTAATATATAATAATACATTTATAGTTACAGGAATTTCATACCTGCTGAATTTATAAAACTAAATAGGTATGTACAAAAACTGAATAAAAACGTTAAAATATGATTCATTTCACTTTTGTAGTATACAAATTACAGTTAATAAATATAAACAACTGGGTTTAAGTGTTTTATTTTCTTTTTACATTTATTGAATAATATTTAAAATCGTTATTAAATCTAAAGATTTATCTGTAACAGTTATTTTATTTAAATAAACAGGAATTGTCATTCAATATTTCACTGTCAATAATAGGGAGATTATCACTTGCTGCCTTCTCAAAATCTTTCTCCATTTTTTTAATGTCTACACAGTACACTCACACACACTTTCAAATAATTAATAAGAAACACAGTTATGAAGTTTAAATACTAGATCCAAACGATCACAACGTAAATCGTAAATAAGAGAACATAACCTATCTATTTATTTTATTTCCATCATTGTTGTCAAGTGTCAGTTATTTGTTGGGAGCCGACATGTCGAAAGTGTGTTTCTTCTGTTAATTATTATCATTTTTATTATAGGAAGTGGTATTATTCAATGGAAATTCATTATTTTCAAAAGCGGAGATAAAAAGTAGACATTCTTTAGTGAAATAATTAAAGCATTTCCTCTAACGTTAAACATTCATATACATTAGGCAACATTGAAATAGTTTCCAGGTTTCCAGACGAGATGTAAAATTCAGAAACATCAAGAAGTTCGGTTAATGTTCGTATACGGCATCTGCATCATAACCTTAAATTTTAAGTTTTTCAAGTTTATTCTCATTTTTAATGTTTGTATACGCATTTTTAGCTTGGACCCGTATTGACTCGAAGAAAATATTTAAAAATTCACGTAAGTAATTTTTCAATATTATTGATTAATAAAAATAGACTGCTAATTACAGGTTAGACTTCCAACCTACAAAAAGAGTCCTATTTTATTAGGACAGGGTATTTAGAACTTCATAAACATTACACTGAACTAGTCTTTGAAAATACGGGAACCAAGCAGAAATTTTAATAATAGCTGGGTAATACTCTTAAATCTTAAGAAACACATATTTTTGAGGTTAGCTATGACGTCACGTACAAATGCCCTATGAATTCAGAAATTGTTTAATTTTGATTGGAGTTCCGCCCATGACGTAGTTTGAGTGCATTTACTTGTTTGAAATATGGAGTAAATTAGACAATATTTTTATTTTTAAAATAACCATTTAAAATTAAAATATTATACGATATGACTAGGAATTGCATTACTGGTTAACCGGTTAACCGATTATCAGGACAAAAAACACATGGCGATAATTACCGGTTATTTTAATTTTTTACCGGTTACTGCGGTAAACTCCGAACTTACAATATGTCACGTATTCAACGTTTCTATTTATGTCACTGACTAGTATTCACTAAATACAGAGTGACTGTCCCAACACCGAGCACTTTTAACAATAAATAAATAATATTATAAAAAGTAAACTTCAAACACCAAGCCCTAAGAAATACAAGAGAGACATTGACAATATCTTACGAGAGAAAATTGAATATTTCACTGCCGCAAATATCCGTGGAATACATTTAGAAGTATGTTATTACCGATTCTTATTAACTTATCGACCCACCGATATCTATTGAGGAAGGGCATCTTCAGCTGGTGGTATTATATGCACAAATATCAGACGACTAACAGATATAGCTTTGAAAAACTAACCCTTTTAACAGGCTATTTTTTAAAAAATATTGTATTTTTAGATTTGGTATTCAATAAATGCCCTATTTGAGTTTATGTTTATAATTTTTGTTATTTACAGAATAATTATTTACATATTTAAATTTATTTTATTTATATTTTTTCCTTTTGATACATTACCTCGTACTTATATAAAAAAGTCTATTTGACAGTCACATTTTTGTCACTTTGACAGCGATAAAAAAAGGTGCATCGTTTTTTATCATCGATTAATATATTCTAACTTTATTAACCAATCAAAACGTACATTTTCAAAAAAATCGACCAATAGGATTTGTTTCAAGTGAGAAAAACGGCTATGGAGAAGTGGAAAAAAATCTAGAAAAACGTATGTTACTTTTTGGTAGTAAACTAAAAACGTCATTGAAATTATTAAAATCTGAAATTTCACGTTTTCATCTTGATTTCTGTACACAAAAATGAATGAAAAAAAGCGATTTGGTTATGTTTCACAAGAAAATATTAACGAAGCTATGAATGAAAGTGTCCCAGTTAAAACGAGAAACTAAAAATTCTATATGGAAATAATTTAAAGCTTTTTGCAAAGAGCATTATTCCCTCGAAAAAGATACGATTACTATGATGAACTTGCAAATATTTTGACTGACTGGGGTTATAACATGATAAAAAACATTAGAAAATGTTTTTATTTTTTATTATAAATCGTTATTTTTAAAACATTAAATAAACAGTTTTGTTGTTTTAATTATTATTTTAGATAATATTTTTTAATCATGTATTAACCTTCTGTAATACACACGAGGTTGATTTTCAACTTGGGTAATTTTTTTTTGAGTGAATCAAACCTATTTTTCATGAAAATTATGCTCGAATTAAGGGACATAGGAAAAATCGCTCCGCTTCGTGTCGCAATTTTTTCATGCCCTTAATTCTCGAATAATTTTCATGGGAAAACAGGTTTTCGTCCAAAAAAAATTTACCCGGTAAAAAATCGACCTCTTGTGCATTAATACCCGATAAAAATGCCTGTTCCTCAAAAGCAGAGTACATCTAGTTGTCGCACGTCACTTTAAAATCTGTACTGTCAGCTATAATTTTTAAGTATTGTGAAAACTATCTGTACAATATGAGTCGTGAAAATTATAAGCCGGGAAAATTATAATTATTTTCAATAAATTATTGTTGTTGTTCGTTCACATATTCTGTCGTAATTACTCTTGCCAAAAAACACTCGAGCTTTTCTTTTATGGATAAATTTCTTTTTAACTCAAAATTTTTCCAATCAGTAATTTTGCTCGAAAAACTGACATTGACAAAATCGTTCGACCTCCGGTCTCGCGATTTTTTATAATAGTAGCATATTATTCAACGAGCGGTAATGTAGGTAATAACTCATCAAGTGAGTTATTACCATTACCGCAAGTTAAATACTATATCTACGATTATAACAATAAATATTAAATTGGGAAAATTTTGTTTAAATTACTCAGTTTGTTTATTAATAATATTAACTATAAAATTTAATTTTTGTACACCCTTTTATATTTGTTCTGTGTTTTTCGGGTAATAAATCATGTATTGTATCATTAGCTACTTGTTTTCATTCTGGTGGTGTACATATTAGTTCATCTTCACTAACCGAATTTTTCATTTTTGGCACACATTATTACTTAACTTGATTTGAAAACGTCGAAGCTATTCAAACATGATAAATCACCTTCCTCCCCTCAATAATAATGGACCGTTCTATGTCACCGTATCAGAAAAGAATTTATCTCGGACAGAACCAACTTCATGTCGCGCGCGTTACGTCGATTGGACAAGCTAGGCATGAAGATAAAGGTGATTGGCTCTCTACATAGTGATTTATAATAACTCACTCATTATAACTCATGCTATTTGTTTAAGGATACTATTAATTGTTCAAAAGAAGTTCATTAATTAGTATATAACCTAATAAGAGTAGATAAGATATAATATTCCATTTCAAAAGTTTTATTTTAGATTTTTAAATGTTAACATTTTTTGTATATCATGAATAATTTTTTGTTATTATTTTTATTACCATAGCGATTGTATGTAATTGAATATGCTACAGCATTATTATGCTTTTTTGCCAAACAGGAATATAAATTTACTTTGTTGGAACTGCCGTTTTATTTTGAATTACGCAATGAAAACTTTTAAATATGATTGTATCAAGTTGAGATAACTTTGAAATCATAAACAATTTTTAATTTTTGTCGCATCATTTAAAATAAAATACTATTCATTGAAAAAAGGTCAGCAAATGCAAGATTTAAGAAATCTGTTAAATCTCCTATCACCTTCCTGTCATTTGATCGAACTTGGTTATAGAAGTTCGAAAGAAAATTCTTGTGATATGATGCTTCCCGGGCAGCTAGATCTTTTATGGCCATTTTGACCAATAAATTCTGTCATTTAAGAATTGCCAATCCATCGCGAATACGCTTCTCGATCTTCTGAGTTGTGACATCATGCAGGGTATCTCTATCGGTCGCTGGTTTATTGCAGGAAAAACAAACTTTTGTGGTGTAGCCCTTGATGCGTGTGTTGTGCTACTTGGTTCCACCACTGATTTATTTTCACCTTTGCTTTTGGTTTTTTTGACCCGCTGAATTATAGTCTTGTTGTACTTTGTACGGCACTTTTGGTGAAATTTTACCCTGTTTAGATCCAAGAAAGATCCTCCCCCTACAGGCTTTTGATTAATCTTCAGGTATCTTCCCAATCTCATTTAACATCGAAACATCATCTGACAGACTTACACAGCCGAGCCGTCAGTCCGACCTAGTGGACAATACTAGGCAAATAGGAGATATATCTGTGTCCAGTTGACAAAACAAGCACTTATTCCAATCTATTCTTGCCACTGAACTTGCCATTATGAGCTTGCACGATTTATATTAATTAAATATAAGTAGATGTTACAAGAGGTGTTATTGGGCAAAAAAATTCGAATTTTGTAACGGCACTTATAGACCATGTGCCAGACCTCCTAAAGTCATTATAATTTGGGGGGACTGAATGAAACTTTTACCAGCTGTTTCTAGGCTCATGTGGAACAAAAAAGTCGGGGGGGTCCATCATGGGGAGGTAGCTTTCAAATATGACGGCCGTTCAAAATGGCGGCCCTACTGCGAATCTTTAAATTCAATTATCTCGAGATCGGGTGGAGCAATCTTGAATTTCTTTTTTTTCTAAATGTAGGTTAATTAATTGAATATATTTTTGTTTGTAATGTTTATGGCCAAAAAAACAGCATTTATCGGTCAAAATTTGAAAAAACGAAAAATTGGATTTTTTGAAATTTACGTTTTGCTGCTTATTGGACTAACGGTTGGGTATATCGAGAACGTGTTTTGAATAAGAGTTTTAGAGCAACATCTCACCTTTAAAACGCAAAAAAGAAATTGAAGATCGGATCAATAGAACCCGACATTTCGAGATTCAAAGTGGACGGGGCGGGGTTGAGCATTAATACTGTATTTTAAAATAATAGGGTTTATCTATATGTCCGTATAATTTTATTATTTTTTGCATTTTATTTTATATTATTTATTTCATATTTCAGGTAATAGTGTGGCTCCTCCAAAGAAAACAGGGATCCTTCTCCAAAAAAGTTGAAAATTGACCGTAGCTGCATAATTTGTGAAAATTCTACACCATTCCAAAGACTTGGACTCATGGAATGCTTTGTACAATGCCGCGATACTAAGAAAATTTGAATCAATAATAAAACTGCACGAGGGGGTTATCTGACCAACAAAGACGTAGGAAATGTCTAACTCATTTATATCTACCCATTCCAAAAACCCAGAGTACAGGCTCCATACACGAGCTTGTGTAAGCGAACTGCGCGGTTGTAGTGCTTACCAGCAAGAAATTTGTCAATGGAGCATATAGTATATCTTGAGCTATAGACAATATTGACTTTATTCATACTATTACTGAGGATCTTGGTTAAGAAATTAAGAGGTATCTCCGGCCCTTGAAAGTCATCAATAGACAGATTGTTGATATTCGGTGGAGTGGTGCAGAATTTTCACAAATGATGCAGCTACGGTCAATTTTCAACTTTTTTGGAGTAGGATCCATGTTTTCTTTGGAGGAGTCTGTTACCTGAAATATGAAATAAATAATATAAAATAAAATGCAAAAAACAATAAAATTATATGGACAGATAGATAAACCCTATTATTTTAAAACACAGTATTAATACTCAACCCTGCCCCGTTCATTTTGAATCTCGAAATGTCGGGTTCTATTGATTCGATCTTCAATTTCTTTTTTGCATTTTAAAGGTGAGGTGTTTCTCTAAAACTCTTATTCAGAACATGTTCTCAATATACCCAACCGTAAGTCCAATAAACAGTAAAACGCAAATTTAAAAGAACCTTATTTTTCGTTTTTTCGAGTTTTGACCGATAAATACTGTTTTTTCGGCCATAAACATTAGGAACAAAACTGTAGTCCGTTCATTCACCTACATTTAGAAAAAAGAAATTCAAGATTGCTCCATCCGATCGCGAGATAATTGAATTTAAAAATTCATAATCGGGCCACCATTTTGAACGACCGCCATATTTGAAAGCTACCTCCCCATGATGGATCCCCCCCCCCCCCCCGAATTTTTTGCTCCATATGACCCCAGAAACCCGTGGTAAAAGTTTCATTCATTCCCCCCAAATTATAATGACTGATAGGTCTGGCACATGGTCTATTAGGCATTCCGTCCTGCTTTTAGTAAAACTAACGTATACCAAAAATGAGTTGGATCGGTGTCGGGTGCTTTATAAGTAAATTTGTAAAATTCGTCACTAATAAATTACCTACCTACCTACTTAAATTCCACTAGGAAAAGTGGTTTATAATGAAATTTTATGCTCCCTTACCGAATTTCGGAAATATAAATTTTCTTTGTTAAAATGTCTCTTTTTTTCAGTATATGAATACTTATTTTATTTTGAACGATGCAACCAAAACTTTTTTAAAATTATTTTAGCAAGTTGGAACTCTGAACTCTCTGAACTCATATGCACAGAAAACAAAAGTTTTCTTTGCATTAATGCATAGAATATTAATTATTGGAATAAGTGAACGTCCCAAAGAAGTTAATTCATTTTCCTAAAATTTGGCAAGGGGGTATAGGATTATATTCTAAACAACTTTTCTCAGTGGAATGTTCTCATATCTTGGAAAATAAAGCTAGTGTATTAGCGATGATTTTTACAAATTTGCTTATAAAACATCATGTATAACATAGATTCAACTCACGTTTAGTGTACCTTAGTTTTACGTCAAGAAGAACTGAATCTCCAAGTGCCATTCAAAAATTGTTTGTCCCTTACACCTTCTCTTACATCTATTCTGAAACACACTGTATACGTAAACAGTTAATCTAAGATGACAGTCGAGAGTCCCCAAATTCCTAGAATCCCTAAACCTGCACCTGGACACCTAAATTACCTTCCAGTGTCAACCGAAGATGTATGTAGTAAAGTTATATTTGTTTGAGCCGGCTTTCCTCCAGAAGGGACCGTAACTGTTGCTTTTTAAGCTAACAAGCCGGACTATAAAAATTTATTGTTATTTGAGATTAATTTATTCTTGAAGCTTTTTTTTGCTCGAAGAGGGGAAACTCCTAAGGGCTGTCCATCGCTACAATGAGTCTCTGACTAAAATCCCTCCTCTCGGGGCTCGTCTGTAAAATACTTCGAGGGCACTGCATCCTCCTGGGCTTACTGTGCTCTACTGGTACTTTTCCGAAAATCTGGAAAATTTCGCGCATCTTTCCCGTACACAAAAAAGGTGAAAGGAATCATATTGGAAACTATCATCTTATAACTGTCACTCGCGCTTTTGCTAAAGCTTTTGAGATAGCCTTACACGAATAATTTTATTGTTACGTACAGGAGCGGCTTACATCAAGTCAACACGGTTTGGCACATGAAAGGTCAATCTACAAAACAACATATCTTGCAATATGTAATGTTCAAGTTGATGTGATCTATACCGTCTTTTCGAAGACGCTGGGCAAACTAGTTAGTTAAACAATGTAGGATTTTTTATTACACTCTTCGCAAAAACGAAGAGTATATTGTATTTGATCGGCACATTTCTAAAATCGTAAATATCGCTCCTCGAGAAAAAATCATTGTGCTAGTGAACGAATTCTGAACAACTTTCAATATGTCCGTCTGTCCGTCCGTCCGTCACGTTTCTTGTAAGCACGAAAACTTAAGAAAGAAAAGTCAGATTGTATTGAAATTAGGAAAGTAAGTTAGTGTTAGCTAGGGGAAGAAAACTATTGTTTTTGAAGAAAATCGATCAATAAATAACAAAGTTATTAATTATTTAATTTAAAAAAAAAATTCTCTTAATTTTTGTCGCTTGTATTTAACAATCAATTTTCGTAGCAATATGTGATGGTGCAGTGGCTAAAATTTTGCCTTGCAATCCAAAGATCGTGTGTTCGTATCCCACACAAGTTGGATATTTATTTTTCATTTTTTTTTTTTCATATATTTTTTTTTACAACAAAGATGGTATCACAAAATTTAGGATGTCCACTAACATTATTTACAAGAAAACTGCGAAGAGTATCCTATAGAATGAGTAATAATTATATAAATAGCCCAGTAAATTGGCGAAGAGTACCTACGTTTTTAGCTTGTTTTTTTATTTATTTGTTTAAATGGGAAGAATCCTAATATACATACAATTTAAATTTTTTGTTGTTGGCAACATTTACAACAAATAATAATACGTTACAAAAGAAAAATAACTATCAGTAATAAACTACGTAACTTCCGAGTATACACTGATATACACTCTAGAAGGTGGGACGAGAACGCTGTATTTCCCAAGATGGGACCCCATCCAAGTACTAACCGCGCTCGACGTTGCTTCAACGGAATATCGACTGATATTCACATTGAAGTCGCCTCTACGTTCGCCCCTAACTTAAAATATAAAAATAAGAAAAAACACATACATCACAAAATTTACAGCTATTTAGACCTAATAAAACTAGTTAATTGTTCTTTAAATTGTCTAATATTACTTTTGTTTCATATGGTATATGGTAGTTATAATCTATTAAGCCATTGTGGAAAATTGATTTTATTGTACGAACACAATTTGTTTTGGTTACATGAAAATCGTTGATTCTTCTAGTGAAGTAATTATGAATTTGATTATTAACATTGTCAAAATAATTAGGAACATTTCCTGCTAACATTTTATATATGAATATCATAGACAACAAAAATAATCTATCCTTTACTGAAAGCCAATTTAAAGTTGAAAGCATTAGCCTAATGGGTGTAGGTCTAGTACATTTTAAAATACCCCTTTTTTAATTTTTGTAAAGAATCAATAAAATTCTAGACTAGTAAAGCTAGTAGGCTTGAACAATAGTCAAAGTAAGGTTGTATAATTGTTTTATAGACTGTAAGTGATGTTTTTAAACTAAGCTTATTGCTAACGCGACTGAAAAAGAATATTTTTTTGAAATTTTATTATATTATGTATACTGAAAATGTTTTTTTAAACTTAACGTATTATCAACTATAAAACGTAGATACTTCTCTTCAACTAAGACTATTTTCTCATTATTAATGTGGACATTAATAGTATTTTTGTTCATTTGATTGTATTTATAATTTGTGGTAATTATCATGGACTATGTTTTATTTGCATTCAGTTTAAGGTTATTTAAATTAAGAAATTGCGAAATTTTTTCAAGTGTACAATTGATTTTAGTAATTGCATTTTCCAAACAGCCGATCATTTGCGGCAATTAGTGTCGTCAAAAAATACATTTAAAAATTCACTGTCTTCAATATAATTAATGTCATTGATATATAATATAAACAGAAGTGGTCCCAACATTCTGCCCTGTGGGACTCCAGAAAGTACAGGTACTTCCTCAGAAAAAAACATCGTTTATTTTCGTTCTTTGGCGTCTATTTAGAAGATAGCTCTGAAATTATGAGTATACTGTTTCTGTAATACCATAATATTTAAGTTTCTTTAGCAATAGATCAATATCATTCGTTTCGAAGTCTCTTCTAAAATCCAAAAATACGGCCACAATGTATTTATTATCATCAACAATTAATTTTCATTTACCGAGTGTTAACTGAAGTGCTGTTTCGCACGAGTGTTTAACACGAAAGCCGGATTGGTAATCCATAAGAATTTTATTACTTTCAACATAACTGAAGATCTGATTGTAAGCCGCAATTCCTAATATCTTTTCTAGCGGAGGTAACGTATTAATTGGTCTGAAATTTATGGAATTGGTACAACAGTACTTAGTTTAAGTTCGTCTGGGAAAACACCCGTAATGAGTATTTGTCAAATTCAATATTACATGACCAATGACTGGGAATGTGGATTTTATAATTCTATTATTTATTATATCTGAACTACATTTATTATCCAGATTGCCAATGATCATTCTTAACTCACTTAATGTTAACGTATGAAATTTATTCATTCTATGGTCAATTTGTGGAAAATTTATATGTGTCCAATTATTTACAAGAGGTATGCCCGCTTTTATTCCAGCTATACCATCTACAAAAAATAAGTTAAACAGTTCAGCTTTCTCAATATCTAATTGCAACAATATTTCTGCCTTGTACATTAAAGACAATTTCATTAGGTAATACATCATTCGAGGGTTTAATCAATTTCTAAAGGGTATTCCATATTTTTTTGGAATCTAAACAGTGGTCAATGGTGTTTTCAAAATATTCATTTTTCTTTTTTTCTACTAAATTAACAACTGCATTTCTGCAAATTTTCGTCCCCATTCTTTGAATTTTTTTAATCTTTTATGCGAAGACAATATGTAAAGTCTTCGAGCTATCGGACACTTCTGGTGTACTCCAGGGCTCTGTTCTAGGTCTACTATTATTTGTTGTCTCTATTATATTGTTAACTCGATAAGATAAATTATGCTTGTTATTTGTTGATGAACTAAAACTCTATTGCTGTATGTATAGAGTCTGTTGATAACTGAGAAAATCCAAAATAACTTAAGTAACCATCTGGAGTGATGCATCAATACTCTGCCTCTAAATGCCGCTAATAAGTGCAAACTTGTTCATTATCATAAATAGGAAAAAAAATATTTTGATTCTTCAATTCACACAATTCTCGAACGTCTTGAATATTTCTGTGATCTAAATAAGACTTCATAAGGATTTACGGACACTCGAGTAATATGTTATTTAACGTATTCGTAAAATCTAAATTGGACAACGCCAACTTAATTTGATACCTAGATTTGATAGACTTGTGCAATCTTCTAACTTCCGACTCCTGACACCAGTTTATTAAAATATTCTTCACTGGATGTTCTGTATAATCATTTTAACAACCTGCAGAATAGACGAGATATGTTTCCGTAACGGACCTTAAGAACCTATTTACAACCTATTAACAACTTACAAACTGTAAGGTACAAATTTTTAATGTACCATATTTCATAATGTTTATAAAGAGATGTATCTGTATATAATACTTATATATTTTGAATAATGTTAAGCTTCTTTGTTTCATATATATATATTTTAATCACTAATTAGTTATCACGTGTTTAAACTCTGGAATTTTAACAATTCTTCTGAAATATGTTCCGTGTTGTTTACTTTCCTGTCTGTGTTAGATTTATATATATGCTAATGTATATTAAACAATTTTATGTTTCCTTGTTTCATACATAGTTTAATCACTAATTAGTTAAAACTAGTTTACACTTTGGGATTTTAACAATATTCCAGAAACATGTTCAATTTTTCTTACTTTCATTACTTTGAATTATCTATGTATAAGTGTCTCATCCTTTAATGATTGGATGGTGTGTCCTGAATAAGTTAACTAATAAATTAATTAGTAATGTATTACAGGGTTGTTGAAATTAGCCAACAATAAATAGAAATATGATAATATATATTTGGTTTACTTCTCGCCCTTATACAAACCTCTACACATCGAAATATGCTTTCAATCATGCGTCTAAAACTGTTTTGATGAACCTGAATGCATGCCTTATCGTCACTGAACTATTGCCTTTATTCTGGATTATTGTAGGTCTTTGCATGTTTTCACAAATCAAATTATGGTTTTAAACCAGGAGTAATTATATATCCGTTGATTTTGCCCTACTGGGAATTGAACGAAAGAATCATTAGTGAAACGTTTACCAATCTAAAAGCGCCCGTATGTCGAATATGGCGAATGTTCTAAAATGACCGACTTTCGAGGGAAACATAAATAAGATTTTGGTATGTATCCTATTTTCTTGCATTTTTATTTGGTTGGCTCTTGACAGATGCGGAAAGATGAGAAAATATGGGTTTCAACTTACCAAATAATAAAATAGTTAACGATATTAACATGCCTGAAAATGTGCGCTTTGTCTAAGGTGACCATTCCTCCCGGATTAGGCGGGACAGTCCCGTTTTTCGAGGTGGTGTCCCTCAAAGTGAACCGTCCCGCAAAAGACTCGCATTGGTGTAAAAGTCCCACATTCGTTTTAATTTTTTTTTCAGATTTCTCCCGTCCCGCTGGTCAATTTTGAAACTTGAAATGTTTTTCCATTATGTCTCGCATTAGCAAGATTCAAATATGATCACTTTAGCTTTGCCATTGATGGTGGATCGCTGCCACATCGCTTCCTACCTTAAAGTGAGTAACAAACCTCTGACAAAGTTACTCTTGCCTTACGTACTCGTGAAGTGCGGCAAGGCAAACATCGTCATTTATGGCTATGGAGACATGCTCTTAACTGAATCAGAAGTTAACCTGAAGAAAACAAGTGGTTTTCAATAGCCAAAAGCCAATATCTTACCGTCAATGGTCATATCGCTATTAAAGCAAACCTTTCTTGCCAACAACAAAAATAAACAAGCTCCTATAGACCCCTTTCATAAGTTAGAAGCGGCTGGTTATATTACTAAAAAAGTTCGAGAAAGTACATATGCCATGATCATTATGGAAGGTGTAGCTGAAACACAAAAGTATTTTACCTTTATTATTGACTAAGCCTTTGAACTCCTGATACTGCTAATGGGCTTGTTAAAATTTCAGCTTAATAAGTTTATCCAATCATTAGATATTCAATGTTGAAGATTAAGTTTCAGTACAAAGCTCTTCGCCGACTCGTGACGTCATTCTGCATAAACACTACTCATTTTAAACCAGCATGAAGATAAAAGAAATATAATTCAATAATCAAACGCCGCTTCCATAGAGAAACACAATAACATGTGCCACACGCTTATAGGGCATGCACATCATATAACTAACATAACCTCAGTTGTTATGTTTTTTAGGTTTATTCCCATTTTTAATGTTTGTATACTTATTTTTAGCTTGGAGACAAACTGGCTCCAAGTCAGTATTGTTGATTGATAAAAATAGACTGCTAATTATAGATTAGATTCCTAACCTGCAAAAAGTGTTTTATTTTATTGAAGTATTTTTTTTATTACATTTTTTTAAAGATTTTTTCATAACTCTCTTTCTCCGACAAACTATATAAAACTTCATAAACATTACATTGAACTAGATTTTGGTTGAAAGTACAGGAACCAGGCAGACAGCTACGTAATATTTGTAAATCTTAAGAAATATATATTTTTGAGGTTAGCTGCGAAGTCACTTGCAGATGCCCTATTAAATCTTGACTGTCGCCTGATCAGCATCTGCAAAGTGACATCACGCGAAGCACCGCCCCGTTTTCGCGCGGTCCAACTTTGGTAATTTATTTAAGGGCTTAAACGTCCTAATAGAAACCTAAAAATTTGAAAATTGCCTTAAAAAGTGTTCTACTTTCAATTTCTAAAATTAAAAAAAAAATGCTGAACGGGCCCATTCATCAGTTAATAGTTGGATGTTGTGATATTTACTTTACGCAGCAGATAACCGACCCATTGACGTACTGCTTACAGTGTCAGGTTTGCAACCACGAGGTCCTGGGTTCGAATGCTGGCTAGAGTATGGATGTGCAGTGGCGTTTTTCACGTATTGCCGAGAGACAACACGGCTAGTCGCTCTCCTCTCCGGAGTTCGAGTCTTAGCTCCAGCAGATGGCAATGTCGCAGGGAATGGGTGTTGTGATGTTGTCTATGCATGCGGGTCCTGGTTGAATGGTGGAATAGCTATAGCGAAACTCCGCCAGGACATTAATATAAATAGGGCGTAAAGAAAATGATATAAAATAGTTAAATGTAGGACTACAAATGAAAAGTGTTTATAAATTCAGATAGAAATGCAGAAAAGAAATATAATACACAGTTACCAGCACGTAGCTTAATCGATTACAGCATACTGCTTGGCGAATATGTTGGTCGCACTGTCCATCGTGTACTTGGTTCGAATTCCAGCCTCGACACTGACAATGTCGGTGGGTATGTATGTCTGCGTTTTTATAAATATGTAACCTTCCTCAGGACAGCCTTAGCTTTGGATTTGCTGATTGTCTACTTAACTGTATGTGATATTTTTATACTTATATTTATTTCTTTAATAAAGCATCAACTGAAAAAGTATTTATTTACGGAATATAGAGCATGATTCAGTAACCTTTGCTTCTGTAGCTGATACGAACATTTTTATATTATTGTTTTTTACATTTACTTTATAAAGTTGATCTCATACATTACGGATTCAATTCGATCAATTATAACCTATTTTCAATATATTGCAAATTAAGCCATGTCATGTAGCATTATTATTATGCTGTAAATTATGAAAGATTTTTTTTTGCCTTTGTTAATATTTCCAAAATATATATGTATGGAGGCGTTTAAGATTTTCTCATTTATACATGTTTATCTACGATCACTACTGTAAATAGTAAAAAACACACTACCTGCCATCTATGTAAGTTGAATTTTACATATTGTAAACAAAACGCACTGTAAACAAATCGCACGGTAAACAAAACGCATGGGACACGCAATTATAAGTGGCTTATATCGCTGACGCGGGGTTTAAAAAAACAAATGCGCCTACGTAATTTTCAAACGGTGTCAAAACTGACATAATATTTGTTGAATAATATTGTTGACTAGTAAAGTAAATCCAGATTTTACTAAATAAATAAATAAATATGAACACAAAGAAACAGATGACGACAGCAATTAAATTGTCTCTCATCAGAAGTACCGTCACGTCACCGTGTTTGTATCCTGATTCGACAGTAGTTGTCTTTCGTCAGAAGTACCGACACCTCACTGTGTTTTGTACTCTGATTCGACAACAGTATCGACACATCTGTGTGTTTGTACCCTGATTCGATAACAATTGTCTTTCGTCAGGAGTGCCGACACGTCACTGTGTTTCGCACCCTGATTCGACAACAACGTTGTCTTTCGTCAGAAGTACCGACACCTCACTGTGTTTTGTACTCTGATTCGACAACAGCAGTTATCTTTCGTCAGGAGTACCGACACGTCTGTGTGTTTTGTACCCTGATTCGATAACAGTTCATTTTTGCTTCGAATGTCTTTTTGCACATGATTCGACATTTTACAAAGGAAACGAGTATCAAATGTTTAACATGTTTTGAACATTTTACTTAAACATAATATACCTACCTAGACATCGAATGTTTTTACGTGTTCGTGATGTTTTTCTATGACTATGATCAATTGCCTGCATAACATTGAACACGCATCGAACATTTTTTTTTTTTTTTTGACCTAGGACTACTAATGACTCAAATGCCTTACATAATACGAAATGTGCATTACTATTTCTTGTAAAATTACTATTACCGCTACTTATAAAACTACACATTTCCAAATATGTATCAAACATTGTTGGTATACATCCTTTTCTTTTTATCCTTTTAACATTTGGCTCAAATACACTTACCAAATCTTCTAGTGTTAACCAGGGCTTAGTTTTTGTTACTATATTCAACTAAATACTTACAGTATCATTCCGATACTTTCCAGAACTCATATCAGCCGTTGGGTAGCTTCACAGTGATGCAATATCGCCCTTTAAAGTTCTTTAATAACTTCGTACTTTCGCCCGTAGCAAGGGAAATCAATTTTTGTGATTGTTGTTAAATCATTCTCATGTTTTAAAATTGAATGCCGATGTGTTATATGTACTTATATGTTTCGCACATTTTGCATTAAAATGAAATGCCAAAAGAACACACCTTAGCTGGTGTTGTACCCGGGACTCTATGTACAATACCATTCAACCATCTTTGCAATGCCTCTACAAACCCCATTTGTCGTCCACGCTTCCCCCATCCATAGTCGCCAAAGTGATAATTGTGCTGTTAAATCATTCGCACTGTCCATTCGTCCAAAGCATTCCATATCTTGTACAGAAATTCTTGAGCGATCCAGATGTAAATGCACTGTCTCGATCGGATATAAGTCGAACAAGAACATTAAATATTTTTAATATTTTCAAGCGCTCGACTCATATCTTTTTACTTTCGTGCTTTGTACAGGCTCAAATATCGAGAATTTTGACGAGCCGTCAATGAGTACTAGTAACTGAATATTTCCTTTTCTAGATTTTACCAAAGGCCCCAGATAATCTATCTGGATCGTATGTAATAGCGCCAACACTTTTTCAATGGGATATAGCTAATCTGACTACCTGAGTTTTGTAATAACTAATTCAGAAAAGCGGTTTTTTTTTTGCTTTTTAACAAATCTATATATTCCGGAGTAATTTTATTTAATCTTAGCTAACGTATTTCAAATCCAAAATGACCGATACCGTCATGGCATAACTTGCAAATCTGCCTAGTTTTGTATTCACACTTTTAATTTTAAGATTTTTGTTTTGTTTTGAAATTGTTTTTGAAATTGTTTTGAAATTTCATCATCTATACAGCCAGTAGCCAATCTGCCTAGTTACTAATTATACTACCCAATCACTATATAGCTAACTTCACTAATTGGTGGACCACGACTAAGACAATTCACTGGCAATTCTTGTATCAGGTCTAACCTCAACATCACAATCGTAGTCCACCATTTACCATTTACCGAGGAATTATGTCTCTTATGCAGTCTAGTTTAAAAATGCCCACCAAGTAGGGTCGGAAATGACGAAATGACTCTTGTCGTCACTCCAGAATCTTACAGATGACCTTGGAAACTACCGACGCCTACACAATGCTACAGGTCAAGTTATAAGAAGCGTGTTAAAAAGGGCGCGTCTTAACAAATTATGCGAAATAAAAGAAGGCATTATTACATTGTAGTATGAAAAGTGTTGGCCACGTCAGATGTTTTTAGCTATACCGTATAGGTCTCTTAATTTTTTAACACACTTTAATGTTAAATGTAAATGTAATCACTTAATATTTTGCGTAGGTACTAGATATACCTACATGTAGAATTCATACCGCTTTCTTGTATAAATCGGAATAGTTTCTGGAAATATGAGAATCTTTTGCAATACAATTTAATAACTATAATACAGACAGTCATGATATTCATTCTTAAACTAAGTCTTTGATTTGCTAAATGTCATCAGTGGTATTATTTTCTTCTTAATGAATAACCTTTATATTTTTTCATGCATATTAATACAATCCCAATGTATCCTTGTAAATTACTGTTATGTATTAGATTTCAAATTAGATTAAGGTGTTATTTTACGGTATTAAATAAAGATGATTACTTGTCTACATTATATTTGATATCAGATTACTCGTAGCTGTTGATATTACATCCACTGACTTTAAATTACAATCATAACTAGGTCAGAAAATAGCAAAATAGGGTTTATACCTTTCGAGGAGTTTGTCTCCTTTTAATATTATTACATGGTTATTACTTCCATATCCAGTGGAAGTTTAGTAACGATAGAAAATTTAAAAAATATATATTATTGTTTAAATAGGCTTAGAATGTCATAGAATGTCATGAAACGTCGAGATTTTAAGTTTGCTATCTGTCGGTCTGTATTTTTTTTGTGCGCACGATTACTCTGGAACCGTTTTAGATATTGACTTGAAATTTGGTACACGTATGTATTTTAACGAGATCAGGAACTAGATTAAATCTTCGTCTTATTTCGTTGAAGGGTTGGAGGATAAAGAGTAAATGGGGGTAAATAGGTAAATCAAGCAGGTAAGAGTCCATAAAAATTTGTGATTTAGTGTGTGTACAAGAACCAAAGGCCTCAAAATATTTTGTTACTTCATCCGTCCCCCTGCTACCACCCCCTATCACTACCCCCACACCACTACCCCCACACCACTACCGATGTGGTTTAATGGGTAGACGATTTCAAATATTACATTATTAAAGTTCCATAAACAATTATTTCTACATACAAAATTTTTTCGTCGTGAGAGCAAATCTGGATGTGGAAGCAGTTTCAAATATTACATTATTAAAGTTCCATAAACAATTATTTCTACATACAACATTTTTTCGTCGTGAGAGCAAATCTGGATGTGGAAGCAGTGATTCCTTGGGCAGCAGTTTTTATTTAAATAACTCGTACATGGAGCAATTTGTTCCATAACTGTCTTTTCGTTGCATCTTATAAACAAAGACACCACCACCAAAAACACATTGTGTTAATATCGCATGGCCGGCATATTAAATAAAATACGCATTGCTGTGGATATTACCTTTTCTGCAGCTCACAGCGTCAGAAAAAGTACTTTGTTGATGACAACGCACCCCGTCTAAAAAATCAAACTTTAATGTCGTGAAATGAGTTAAGAAATGTCATGTTTTTCTGACGTTTGAATAAATAAAAAAATATTTATTCAAAATTGTACCAATACTACTGTTAATGTTAAAAATGACTAAAAATGCTTTGTAAATTTTTGTTGGAAATTTTCTGTAATTGTGTTTCTTAGTAAATGTTACTTGCCAAAAAGTGTCAATTGTCTAGTTGTCATGGCTACCAATCATTTTGCCTATCTAGGCTGGAAAGTGAGTACTTTCCGGCCTAGGTAGGGAAAGTGACTCTTTGTTGATTGAAATTAGTCAGCAAAATTAGTATTTGCTGAAAATCGGCGAAAAAAATTAAGCTTGTTTAATTCTTTACCAAAAAGAATTAACGCAATTTTTAGTAAGGTAAGTAGTTTTTCTGGAAAGTAGGCCAAAATCAAAAAATAACAGATTACAACAAATAACAAGAAATGTGTAAAAAACAGTTAATATAAGATAGTTTTCGATAAAGATAGATTTTTGAATTTAATTTCTTAATATAATCCATGCTGATTTGTGAGAAGTCTAACTGTATATCTACTTGTTTATAATTAATAAATATTTGAAAAGGGGAAGCTTCAGTGAGTATATTAGTACTTGGAGGCGGTAATAAAGAAGTTTGAGTACGTCTTGAAGAAATTTGAGGTACATGATACCTAACAAGTGATAAATTTCGGATAAAAATCGTGTTAAATACGGTTTAAAATGTGTTTAAAATGTGTTTTAAAATCATGTATTTTAACCGCCATCATAGTCACCTCAATGACCCTCTTAAGTATCTTGAGTAAATGAGATGAGGCCCTACAGTTTGTATTGGAATCCAAATCAGTTCTTGGGGAAATTTTATTTTGAAAAATTTTATCGCTATTGCTTTGCTAGGTAAACTCACAGTGCAAGCTAGGCAAGCTAGACGCAGTTATCACTACCCAAGCAGCAAACAAGCAATATAGTTTAATCACCATGACAAGAATAGTTTCATGAAGTCGAAAATTACTTAGTTTTTTCTTAGTAGCTGACTATGGAGTCATAACTGCTTGAAATTACATGGTTAAGTTATAAAGTACTTGTGTATTATCTAAATCTTGCCTTAAAAATGCCTTAATATGTCATAAACAGTTACTTATAAAAATGCCTTCAAGGTACACGGGCTTATTTAGCTTTTCCAAGACAAAAATTTACCTAATATTGATCATAAAGACGACCTCTTCGTCATGGACTAAATAAGCAATTTGACAGATCTTAAGTTACTTAATTCAATCCTATTTAAACTCAAATGAAGTTGCAGGTTCACTTTAGAAAATGTTGGACTCAATTATTATCTTTATGTAACCCCACAGTCTAAATTAACATTACAATTGACCTATTGGAAATAATGATAACATACAAGTTTAAATTACCATTAAAAATTTACTAAGAAATATTGGTCTTTGTTAGTATTCAAAGGTAAAGTAGGTTTTGGTTCCCACTTATGCTGCTCTAGCATTGTTCCCTTCACGCGCAAATTATCTTGAGAAAATTAATAAATCGGCCTGATTACTGATATTATACAAACCTTATGACCTCAACTAATCAGTGGGTTTAGTGCAATTGTCAATAATAAAGTATATGACATATTAAAATGCTATTATAAAGTTGTTAAGAAAATTGCTGAGTGTAAAAGAATTTATAAGATTGATGCAAGAGAATGTGAAAAGCAAGTGGAAGTTTGTCTAAAAATAATAAATGTCTACAAGAAAATAACCCGGAAGGATGTGGTGATTTATATCTTAATTATAACACTTTTGAGTGATGAATTTAAGTTAAACAATGTTCTAGAAAATGTGTTTGATGAATTAGCGCGACAGTCGTTCAGAGAACTTTGAACGCCCATTAATGTTAATATTTAGGATGGGCGGCAAATTCTTACTCATTTAGGTTATGGACGTCATGAAAATTACTAAACTGGGAAATTTTACCTAATGGTCAAAAATATAGTTAATTGCCTTATTATTGTCTAGTTTAACACCTATTTTCCTTAATTAGGGAATATGGATCTCAAAGACAAAAATAATTTCGTCTTTAGCCTAATAAAATTTAAATTATAGATTCATAATTGAAAATTATTAGACTTCAAAGTCCCAGCTGTAATATACTCCATATTTAATATTAGAACTTATTCCGCCATGAGGAAGAAAATGTTATTATTTTAAGACTAAGGACTAATTATTTTACAAAAAATACTTTTAAAAAACTTAATATGAATTCCTTTTGTAAACCCAACTGGACATATAGGCCAGGCATCAGGGAGTTCAAGATGCCTAAATACCATTTTAAATCGAGCAAAAGATTTTACTCTTAGAACCAGTTCATTATTGGCCTCTTTAGACATACTATCTTGCTATAATTTCATTCAACATTTTAAGAAATACCAAAAGTCCTCAAGATTGGGGTTGGATGAAAAAAATATTGGTTTGTTTCCTATTACTACCAAAAACGAACTATTAAAAAAAACAATAAGCTGCACGTGTTCAAAATGCTGCAAAGCCACATGTACTTGTGGAAAGGCTGGATTAAGATGTCCCGTTATTTTTTCTAGATGTCAAGGACAATCGTATAGAAATGTTGAAATATATGTAGACGCCTTAGATCAAGTCGAAGAAATCGAAGATAAGGCATTAGCTTTTTTGGAACACGATAAACACGAGGAGCCTGAATCTGACAAAGACAATGCAGACGATAATGAAATCGACATCGCAGTTTTATTGAACCTTCAACTTCAAAAGAATCCAAACTAATGTAATGCATTGGCAGTACAGAATAAAAAAATCATAAGTAAGTTAACCAAATAAACAAAAAGTGAATTAGGCCTATTAGGGACACCACTTAAAAAAACAAACACGCCAAACACTCTACCGCAAGGTGATGTGGAAACGAGAGCATAATGGTAGTAACCACAGACATTGTAGACATTTGTAATATCAAAATTGATAATAAATGTATTTATATAAAGTACAAAAGTGAAAATTAAACGTAATAATAATAGAAGTAGAAACTGTGGAAATATAGAAAAGTGTCGATATACAGAGCAAATGCGATACGATGCTTGACTTCCCCCGCCCATAACTCCAAGAATATTAATGTTACATAAAAATGTATCCGAAGCATTTCGATAGAGAATATACTTACCTTTAAATTTGATAACCATCTATTTTTTTTGGTAGGACCTTTCAGAACCGGAATATTGGCAAAATAATAATTTTTAAGCGATATTGCCCTAAAGGTGGTGTTCTGGGGGGCGAGAGAGGGGGGAAAATTAGTATGTCTAAAGGATGCCTATAATGAACTGGTTCTAACAGTAAAATCTTTTGCCCGATTTATAACGATCTTAATATACCTAGCGACTGAACTAATATTAGATTGTCAGATTTATTAACTACACTTTAAAAAATTATTATCATTTTTGAATTTTTTTTTTTTTGTTTATTTGTATTATTTCACGAGGACACGAATTTTTTAGAAGTACAATAAGGTATATTTACAGAAAATTGTTTGTAGTAAAATTTCTTCATTGCACGATGAGAAAATAGCACACCAAAATCATTTTAATTAGGTATCCCCATTACTAACTACAATGGTGGGTCTTCTAACTGGACACTGCCGGCCTTTGGCTTAATACAATAGACTTAAAGGATCTGGGATGCAACACACAGATTCTATCAAGAAGAAGAGGGAACCTCAGTACATATGCTGTATCATTGCGAAGGTCTAGCCAGGCAGATTCCACTAATTGGCGAAGAAAAACCAAGGGCAGATAGCTACATCAAGGAGCCCTTATCAAGTGTGATACAACAGACCAAGCTGGATAAAGCTCTAAGTAAAATTAGATCCACAGATTTTGCGTCTACTAACTACAATAGTAACTATGGCTGTAAACATCATGTGCTCAAAATTATCTAATATATGTTTCATCCCAATAATTATTCAGCCATTCACCAAGGTGCAATTTTAAGTATTCCTTTTATCTCTTCTTCTATCTCGTGATATAAATAGGTCTTTATTTAGATCAGTCATAGGAAATATTTACCTTAAAATTACCAAAAATTAACTTACTAATGGGGCTATGTAACATTTCAGCGCCTTAACCTCCTAAATAAAATGCCTTTGCTTGCCTATTCTTGACTTCGAATTTACTTTCATTTCTTTCTCCGTATTGGTAAATCTGTGGACAATTTGATGTAAATTTTCCCTTCATTAAATTGGGAAACTAAACATTCTGACTTCGAATTGAAGTAATTGTAACTATAAATGTTTCTTGGGACAACTATACTATTTTTGGTTGAAGACATCATTACTAATAAATACAAGAATAATAATGTTTCTACTGTTACAGTTTCCTGTAATATATGTGAGATGAAGTGATAAGATATCTAATTCAGAATTTCACTCCAAGAATTTCTAATCAACATCGCGGTAAAAAAAAACTAATTACATTAATTAAGACATAAATTCTTAATTCACACATATATTATAATTTTGTCAATTAAATTTGAAAAAAATGTGTCATTACGACCATATGCGATTTCACTGTTAAATAATAAATATTATTATAGACCAAACAAGTTTAAAACCAGATACTTTACATAACTTTCGTTTACATAAATTTTATATGTATTGGTATCTGCTAACAAGCATTCCATACATAATTATTGATCTGGGAGAATGTGGAACCAGATCCATCTATCATATGCATTTATGTAGAACTGTCCTTACAGTCGCATGTGATGGCGGCGCATATCTTGGGCTATATATCAGCTTAATTAAACTCTTTATTCGTAAGAAGGGATTATGAAACTGACATATCTTTTATTGAATTAAAATCAATTCTTATTGAAAATTATTAACAGTTAATGCCAAATAAACGACTGAAATCCGACAAGAAAAATATCAGTTAATGCAAATTGGTATACTATACGTTTTGAGACGAATCCACAGTGCTAGACAGCATATTTATCTAACTAAATGACTCTGTATCGACATGTATTAGTATAATTTTGTTTTTTTTTCTTAGAATCTCCGGTAATTTAAAAATCATA
The DNA here is from genome assembly GCA_936432065.2 of Rutpela maculata. Classification (NCBI taxonomy): domain Eukaryota; kingdom Metazoa; phylum Arthropoda; class Insecta; order Coleoptera; family Cerambycidae; genus Rutpela; species Rutpela maculata. Next base: position 66,698,048 of record OW386290.2, on the reverse strand, counting down.
CCAGAGAGTGTATTTTCAGATTATTTTTTCTACTGTGTCTGTCCTTCTGTCCAAATGTCAAGTTGCTGAATGTTTGTGACAGCAATATACAAAAAGGTTTTGGGATTGGATTTTGGTGTCAATGTTGTAGAACCTTCCAGAATCGACCTAAGTCGAAGCCAAAATAAAAATTCAACTTCGGTAAAAAATTCATTTAAGGGCATTTTCGATCATAGCATGCAAGTCTGAAGAGCTTCAGAGCCGTAAACTAGTCCAAAAGGACCGTTATGAGTTCGTTGAGACATTAGGCAAAACTAGGTGAAAATTTGAATAAACACCGAATTTTTACTTAGAAAAATGTGTTTTGGTCCAGGCCCTGAGAGTGAAAATATATGATGGTCATGGAAACATGAACCAAAAATAAAAGTATAATTTTTTTATCAAGGAAAAATAAACCATATGCCGAAATTATTTTTTAACTTTTTTATTCCTCCACCAAAGATACAGTCATTATATACATTATTCGAAAGATTGAATATAAAATTCTATGTTTTATTACTATCCATATCAGCCTGACTCACTATGAAAAATGTCCCAAAGGACTTGTCTAAAATTTATTTTAAAAAAGATATAATAGCAAATAATTGATACGTTGATACGGTGACCTTACATTGCAGGGAGTAATATAAATAGAGAACTCACCGACACATGTACAAGACTAAAAAAAAATGCATTGTTTTCGGGTCTTCGTAATCTTGGGGGGTTTTCGTTGTCGGGTTTTGGTGGGGAATCTAGCGAGTGAGTTGTCCAGGCAGCGGGAATCTAACTGGCTGTCGGATTACAGCAGTGGAAGTAGCGAGTAATGGGCATCATATTTGTGAAATTCTGCCATTTAGAAGTTTCTTCCATCAAACATTGATATTTGACAAATGATTGAAGTTTTGATTGGGATTTTTCGAATCATTACACTTCCACTACGAAGGATTTTATGTTCAAAAATCGGGGTCTCCAAATATAAGAATACATGCAATATAAAAATATGGTTCCAAAAAAGATTACATTGAATTTCAAAATATAATTCATGTCAATAATTCTTTTGCTATTAGTATAATAACCATATAGTTATGAAACATATATACTCATATGTAAGTGAGCACGCTACAGGTTACCTCAAGTAGTATGGATGCGCAGTGGCTTTACTCGAGTACCATCGATGCGCAGTATGTTATAGTATGGCTGCGCAGTGGCTTTTCTCGAGTACCATTGATGCGCGGTAGCATACCACGAGTAGCATGGATGCGTAGTGGCTTTTCTCGCGCACTATAGATGCGCAGCATGTTACCTCAAGTAGTATGGTTGCGCAATGGGTTTCCTCAAGTAAAATTGATGCGTAGTGGGTTACTTCAAGTAGTATGAATTCGCAGTGGGCTACCTCGAAAATTATGGATGGACAGTGGCTTTCCTCGAGTAAATTGAATTCACAGTGGGTTACCTCGAGTAGTATGGAAACGTAGTAGGTTTCCTCGAAGAAAATACTTGAATTAGAAGATTTACTTTTATCGTGTAGTCCACAGTACACAATGAGTTTTATATCTTTGTCATAGAATGTCATGAAACGTCAAGATTTTAAGCTTGAGAAAAAAAAATTCATTCTGTCGCGTCGGTCTGTCTGTTGGTCTTGCAACTATTTGGTGTTCACGATTACTCTGGAACCGTATTTAACTATTTTTTGAGGTTCTCTTGAATATAGTCGACCATTTCTGACCTCTGATTCGGATTCAGTGCGTGAAAATACATGGGAATATACTAGTGTAGTGCCCAGGCCAATTTTTTTGTGGCTGTATTATTTATATATACAATTTTTTTTTTCGTTGTGAGAGAAGAAAATCTGGATGTGGAAGTAGTGATTCTTTGGGCAGCGGTTTTTATTATTGTACTTCAATAGGCCCTTCCTTCGAAGATCACATGATAGTTATGTTCTGATTCACTCTTGTGTGCGTAATGTTGAGAGATGAGCAAACCTAGTCTCTCCGTTGGCTACGGTTCCAACATTTTCTCATGATTCTTCTTGCGCTTGAAGTGTGTACAGCTGTACAGTGCTGTTGAATAAAATTTTAAAATATTGAACTCTACAGTCAGCGTGCGTCAAACAACGAGTAAAATTTAATCACTTTGTTTAATGTACTAAACATGAATTTTTCATCATTTCAAATAACAAGAGACCTAGACCAATTGACGCCATTCTTGGAGCTGAGGAATATGGAAAAATTATTCTTCAAGGACTGCAGAAAACCCAGGATGGCCTCCTAGGCCAACAGACAGAACTGGGATGGATACTGTCAGGCAACGTTAAGCAAACCCAGCCTAACTATGTCACGTAACAAAAAGGGTGAAATAGATAAATGTGTCGAAAGCGCGTAGCGTCTGTGGGCAAATAATGGCAAAATATCAGTGAAAATGGACAAGGCCGGTTTCTCACATAAAACAAGTTTGCATTCACCCAACGATTCATAATTTGGACGAGTGCGTTGGATGATCAATACAAAGCGATAGTAGGAAAGCCAAATGCAAGGCTTTCCAATTTTTCCAAATAATAAAGTTATAGAGAAAACCGCCTTGTGCATAAATGACTCAAAAAGCAGATTTGCCTAAAAGTCGTAAGTCGAGGCGAGTCGGTGTCATTTTCCCTATATTGAACTTGCATGGGGACTAGTACGTCGTAAGACTGGCCGAACGTTAGTAAACTCCTCATGTATTAGTCGAACTCCGTTCTGTGAATGATATAATCACGATATATAGAACTTTTAAGCTAGTCAGAAGCGACCCAAATTTTTTAATGAAATATTTTTATATTATTTTCAGTCAGCCATAATTACCATACTCACTAAAACTTATAAATTTTTAAAAAGCTTGCATTAAATTCGGGGGAAGTTGAATGAATCTTTTCTACCAAATCGACTGTTAGCGCTGTCATTTGTATGGTTAAAATTAACTTGCTTTAGTTGGAGAGGCGTTCTTTCACATTATGTAATTTATTGGATAAGATATTGCAGAATCTAACTGTATTGTTTTATACCTGTTAAATAAATGGTATTCTTTGAACTAATTGCGTTTTATTGATATCAAGACTTGTTGCTAATCTTAATCACTTGAGTTTTCGTTTGGAAGACCGAAACAACTGAGTTAATCGAAGTCTCATGGCTCAAGTCTGATACTCAGTGCTCTGGTCGCCTTACATAACACGAATCAGACAGCATAATGCCTTACTTTTCGATATAAGACACCCATTGCCATACCAGGCGTTGCCTATCTTTCGGCAACCTCCCTAGCCACATATTTCCTACATCACAACTTCCATTTCACCACCCTCTATCTTTCACCACCTTTTACCCTCAAACCTCTTTCTATTCCCTTTATTCACCTCTCTTTTTTTATTCTGTTAATTTTGTTCTTTTGTCCATTTTTGTCCTTTTCCAAATCCTCTCTCGACCAATAACCTCTTGTAAATCAAATCTTCCCCTCCACCCTACCTTTCCGAAGGCAGGTAGACCATCGGACGTAGGTTGTCATTAGTTCGAACGGGTTTTTTCATTGAGTTTTTCCCGTGTCAGCAACCACAACTTTAAAAACAGTGCGCGTGTGTTAGTGCGCGCGCCCTAACCCAAGTTTTAATCCCAGCTATAGTTTTAAGTGTTTATCTACTCTTATTAGATTATATACTAATTAATGAACTGCTTTTGATCAATTAATAGTACCCATAAACAAACAGCGTGAGTTATAATGCGTGAGTTTTTATAACGCTAGGTACAGAGCCAATCACCTTTATCTTCATGCCTAGCCTGTCCAATCGACGTAACGTGACTTGGGTGTGACATTTGATAGAAAATTAACGTTTGTAAACCACATCGAACTTACTGTCAATAAAAGTTATAGAACGCTGGGTTTTGTCATTAGAAACTCCGCACATTTTAATAATATAAATACATTAAAACAACTATACACTACTCTTGTTAGACCACATCTTGAGTATGCTTCAATAGTATGGTGTCCTGTTTATAATGTACATATACAAAATTTGGAAAGGCTTCAACGTAGATTTTTGAAATATGCGTCTTTTAAGACTGATGGGACCTATCCTCCTATTGGTTACCCACATCAAGAATTACTCTCTAAGTTTTCCCTAGACAGTCTAGAAAACCGTAGACACCGATTACAATTAATTTTCTTATATAAAATTTTACATGGTAACATCGACTGTGGAGAAATTTTAAGTATGCTTAATTTCCAAATTCCTAGGGCGGCCTCTAGGCACAACAATTTATTTTACTTGCCATTTTCAAGAACAAATGTAAAGAAATTTTCTTGTATTCAGCAAATGTGTAATATATATAATAATTTGGATACTTCTTTAGATATTTTCACCTGCAGGGCTGTAAACATAAAAAAATTGTCTCTAGCTTAAATATATTTTTGTTCTTTCTTGTTGACTTGCGGACTATTAGACTCAATTTAGAGTGTACATCTGGTGTTCACTTTGTTTTATATATGACAAATGCATTGTATTAGTTTAATTTAGTTTAGTTTATTAGTTTAATTCAGATATATAAATAATATGTATATATCTTTTTGTTCATAATTTAGATAAGTATTGAATTATTTTGTATTTTCCTATTCTGTAATTGGGTTTCACCTGTTGAATAGTGTACCAAATAAATAAATAAATAAACACACGAAGGTGGTGCCAGGGCGGTAGTGACGGATTATTCGCGTTAATATCTATAAGATTTTCTGAAACGTCACAAAATGCTATTTTTGATTCGTTCGTGCCGGCCGAATTTTCGAATTTCGCCGTGCAATTTACGATCAGGTTTATCTGGAAGACTTCCTCTTTACGTCGCAACATCGTACGGCCGTCCCAATGGTGTTTTTCGAAAAATATGAACGTGTCAAGATTGCATGTTTTTGCAATTTTTTCGGCTCCGAAATGTAAGCTGTTTTTTGCTATTTTTCGCAGATATCTCCGAAACGGTGGTAGTTAACTCGAAATAAAAAATAAGGTCAAACGAATATTTTCCACTACGAATTTTTTGCTTCCATAAGAATTTTGTTTTTTTTTTTCGTTTCGGAGATAACTACTGAAATGTTGGCCATGTACGGCAAAAAATCGCAAATTTTGAGCTTCTACAGTTGACAACTTCTTAATCTTGGCTCCTACGCCAAAAGACTACTCTAGTTAACTTAAACAGAATTAAATTTCCTAAAACTTTATTTTTTTATTTTTTGAATTCCGACAAAAATGAAGGAATTAGAGGGGGCGGGATTTGGGACTTATTTTTTGTCGGTAAATTTTCTCCATTTTGCCACCGTAATTAATCGGTAATTAAATAAAATCGATCTCATATACGATGTTCACTTAATATCATGTACTACTTTGACGCTCCGTTAATCTTGGCCCTTCGAAACAAAGGTTTCTGAGAATAATTTTTTTTGAAAATTTGCTTACGCTCTATAGGAAAACGTGTAATTTCTTACATTTCCTCGAATATCTCGATAACTATCGTTTTTTTGATTGAGCTTTCCGACGCTTTTTTATTTTTTTCTCTAACATAAAAAACAAGACTTTTGACCGAATATGCGGTCCTGGCTATTGCAGTTCGCGGAGAAGTTTTGCATTTTTACATTACCGCTCGTTGAATAATATACTATTTTAAACTTTTCTTAGTTATAAATACCAATTGTTAGGTTTAAGTTTGTAAACTATTAAAAAGGAGGCCTAACCCCCATCATTCCATCAGTCGTTTAAGCCTAAATCCGAGCCCTTTTCATTCGACCACCCATCTACCACGACGTTGCGCGTCGTGGTGGTGTGGTCGACTCTAAATCGGGCCTCGACCTAAGCGCATCTTTGTAACTTAACAAATAATAAACTTGTTTTGAATTGAATTGAATTGAATTGAACTGAATTGAATCGCCTTACGGGAGCTCGGAATAATTAAGTGTAGAATCCGTTATTAGTAGGTAAACGAATAGCAATCTCGTTAAATTTTAATCCCGTCAGAGAGAAATCTCCGATAGGGATTTTTTTAATGCAAAAATCACAAAAATCCTCAGGCGTTAAACTCATTATTACTGCGTAAACAAATAAAAATAACGTCAAATTTTAATCCCGTCAGAGAGAAATTTCTGTTAGGGATTTTTTTATGTAAAAATTACAAAACTTTTTAGGCGTAAAACCCATTATTACCAGTAAATAATTATCATCCCGATAGAGAAAGCATCGTTAATGATCTGAGGTAGTGCAGCCTTCACCTATTACCCTATTACTTGTCTTTCGAGTTATATCTTATCTCGAACCCGCTTGGGAGTAGAAGAATGGGGCAGAACGCGGCTGGTTCCCTTCTAAAAATAAACTGGTGTGGCGTCAAATTGACGCTCGATAGTGAGTTCTTCTACATTAACAATATCTCGGAATAGATGTTTGCTTGGATTAGTCATGTGGAAAGTTATTGAAGCTACCAGTGAAAAAACCTGAAAATAAGTATGCCGTAATTATGGAGGTACAAATTAGTTATTGGTAAAATTGACAAAGATTTAATTTTCTGGAATATTAGATTACTTATCCAAATAATTTATAACAAACGTCTCAATGCCAACATTCCGTATTTAATATTTCACTTTCGCCAAATTTAACTCAAATAGCAAGTTGTCAATCTACATTCGCCTTTGTCCAAAATTACATTTCAAGCCAATAATACAATGAAACAATTTTTAAATCTTTAAACCATATTCATTAATTACACAGAGTGTTTAACCTTATTTTTATTTTCCTGTACTTAATACTACTTCAGACAATTTACAGGGGGTGCCCAAAATCAACGTCTGGATTTAACTTTGATCTACCGGCCATTGAGATAATTCATTAAGGAGAGTGTTGCAAAGAAGACTTTTACCAGAACTTCTCGTGGTAACTTCGACGTAGCGTAGGTATTAATGTACTACGTGCATTATCGTGCATTAACAGAAAATTACTCCCTACGATGTGGCGAATGGCATGACATGGTATTCAAAAATGTTGAAATATAAAGGGCTACTTCAAATGACCGAAGCCATACCCTCTAGATTACAGAGACATGCATGTCTGACAATAACTGACGCAAACATTGTCAGTTGCTCCGGAAATCCTCTTGAATTTACCCACTCTACATTCGTGCTATATAGGTAACATACATACACTAACAAGCGGATAGTATTCCGCAGCATCATGGAACGTGATAGATTGTTAGATGACATACATAGTCATAACATTCTGGTAATGCCTTGTAGCGCCTATCACGATCAACGACGAGCTGCTCTTCAATAACTTATTTCCTGGGAGACACAACTGAGGTCAAAATAGGACTGACTAACCTGCGGGCAGACAATTGTTTGTTCATAGATGGCTTGGAATTGACATCTGGTATACTGAGGTAACCCAGACATAAGAATAACTTCGAGTTTGAGTAATAATGTGACTATTTTTTAGGTCAAAATCTATACCACTGAACTGTGTGTACGTAAGCTGTAATAAACACATCGCAGACTTAGATCAATAATAATATTCTCAGACAACCGAGAAGCTCTTGAAGCTGTTGGCTCCTACTGCTGTAATTCTCAAACCGTTTGGAGATGCTAGAAGGCTATATCTGCTGATAAGATAAAACAAATTAACTCGGGTCTGGACACTTGGCCACCCATGGGAGGCAATGAAATAGCCGACTCTTTTGCCAGAGACGGTATGTCATCAAGATTTATAGGACCCGAACCGGCACTTGATATCCTCAAATACTACCAGAACACTATCTTAGCCTGGACTGAGAGATAATTACTCCAGTACTGGCAAAGACTACCAGGATTACTCAAAGGAGTTCATTAGATATACTTTGAAAACAAAAACTAAACATTGAGAGTTAAACAATAACTCTAATTGGATTATAAGCCCACTCACATATCAGCCTATTCTATCCCATGTACCTCAAAATCTCTACAAATATACATCTATTTTACGAAACATATCTGCGTATTATTATATAATCACCAGTCGGAATCCCCTGTTCGGTGCCCAGTCAACAATATATCGAAATCCATGAAAGGTGGTGGTAAGCTGAAATTTGCCAGACAGATTTCCCTACGCTAAAGAGGAGCAAGAGTACCTTGACGACCCGACACTTCTCCCGAAAGCTGAAGCACCCATCGATTTACCTCCAATATTGAGCTCAGGGAAAATATCTAAAAATATGAAATTTTAACTTTTACGAATTGGGATTAACTTTCTCTTTGATATGTTGATAATCTTGTGTACGCACACAACAAGAATTAATATTTTGAAGGTGCATTTCGTACCGCCTACAATGTTTGGCGGCGTCTTTCCACTCACAGGATGATTAGTCACAATTCTTAAGACAACTTATGAAGTCCTTAGAAATCAGTTGCGTCCAGTCCAACACACAGAATAGCACGAGATGTTAAGCTTGAAGATAATTAGTTCAATAATAATTCAATTAATATGAATATACAGGCTGTTTTCCAACCTAGTGTCTCAATAAACATCACTGAGTTGAGTTAAAAACTCGGCATTCGTTTTGTAAGTTATTTAGTTTTGTTCGACAATACAGATTAAATGCTGGTAAGGAGGCCACAGAACGAGATAGACACACCGATATTATATTAAGAACTATTTTATTAAATTATACTTCAGATAATATCGAGTTAGATTCGAAACAATAATTTATTGATTTAGTGATTAATGTCAAAATTAAAACGGTTCATTGATTGCAGCTACTCAGCTTATCTTGTTATACAAATCTGCCGATACGCTAAAAATACAGATGTTTAAATAGGTGGCGAAATTCAGCATGGCTAGTTCTGCCACTTAGCCACATGAGCACTACGATTGTAAATTTGAAAAATGAGTTTTTAATTAGACCACCAACCTACTTAGATTAGTTTCACATGATTTACGATACCACCTATTAATTAATTGATAACTTCGGATTGTTATTAAGAGTTTATATTAATATCATTTAACTAATACAATCGTTACACAATAAATCAATAAGTGTTCGTGAAAAAATCAATAAACTTTGCAGACTAATTTATAATAATTACCTTATAATATTATTATTAATGCTATTTAATGAGACCCCCTATATGTCCAATGCAACACATGTACGTATTGTCCGCTGTGCAGTAGTCAGAGTTTAATTTATTAATTTTTAATGAGGTTTTTTTACTTTCTCTTTGCCTGTATTGTGGCCAACAATTAAATGATAAAACCTGAGATCCAGTTTTCATTGCTTCATCGTAATCTTGTTAGGTGGGCCTCGTTTATAGAAAAAAATTGCCAAGAGCTAAATATGAGCGTGTGTACTTGTATGTTAGGCTGTTATATAAAATGAAAAAAATTACTTCAAATGACTTCTAAAATTAAATTTCGGATCTGTTCCTTAGCAACTACAATGCTGGATTGCATTAGAATGGAACACGCTTTTTTCTCTATTAATTTTTAGTCTATAAATTACATAATGATTATATCCTTTTGGCGTATTCACTATCTACAGGTGTTTTTAACACGCGCCTATATGTATATATACCGTCAGGTTCTTTATATGATAGATACTTACTGTTATACATTGTATGCGAAAATTTTCCAGGGCAAGATGAATCTTATGGATAATCTATCTTTGTTTTTTATGGTTGAATTTAATGTCTTAATTGTTTAAATATCAACAGTATATTATTATAGATACTATCCAAATAAAAGAATTTCTCATTTTTTTGTGTATAATTTGCAATAAAAGAATTACATAAGATTTATATATACAGGGTGGTAAAGAGGGCACATAACATTATAACTTTCATTAGGTATAAATGTTCTTTCTTTGACATGTCACACGTTTTTTGCTGCTTCCGGTTTAGCCGGAAATTTCAAATGTTTTATGTTTCTCAAAGGGAAAGATAACTTTTCTTTTTAGTGATTTCGAAGGGAAATTCAATTTTCTTTACAGTTCTTTTTCGAATTTAAAGTCCGCTGAACAAATAAAACAGAATTACAGCCTATTTTCTCTCAACAGAGAGAAGGCAATGGAAAAAATATTTAAGGAGTAAAATTTTAACAGGTGCGTCATGCAGTGCTCAAGTTCACAGATGATATACTTGCATATACCGTTAGTACAGCTAATTATGTTCGTGTCTTTAAGGACAATCCTGCTGACACTATAACGAAGCCTTCTATGCTACTAACGGTTGCTACAAGCAGAGCATATTTCTCCAGGTACTTTGTGCGCCCCATTTAAGCCGTCAAAAACAAAATTCTATTTCATACGCTAGCTGCACTCTGCTAATAGTACATACACCTGTACCTACACTCCAGGAATGAACATGTTTATGGCATTTTCAATTTTATGCTTTTCCCCTGGTTTCCTAAATAAAAATTGTACACTTTGTAAATGACACTAAAGCCGAAAGATTTTTTAGATTTGAAGAGAAACCAAAGTATCTATTTGCCAATTAAGTTTGGATGTAACAAAATATTCAATAGTCTTGACATATATGTATTCTAACGAAGAAATTCGATGATTTGCATATGATTTATACACCAGAAAATTATAATGAGCGAGATGCGCATCGTAAATATTTGGAAGTGTAACTACACAGAAGACATCCAGACCGCAAATTAGTTGCTATCTTTGTGTCCGATTAGGCGAAACTGCTTCATTCCGTCACAAACGAGATAATTTGGGCCGTCCAACAATTATAGCGCCAGACCATGAAGAAGAGGTTTTGTTTCATATCCTTAACAGAAGACCTATGAATAATTTGAAGGCGTATGTCTGCAGCTACATGAAGAAGCAAATCATCAGTTCTTAGAATCCCCCACCAAGAAAAGCTATATCCGTACCATGTTTTTACACCGATTCAGGATCTACCAGTTTGCCCGTTTTCTCCGTACTCAACAAAATGTTTTTAAACAAAATATTATTCACTGATGAAGCCACTTTCACTCATCGGGGTGTGTTTTAATTTTAGAACCAAGCATATCCACGTTTTATAAGAGAACGCATTTTCCAACGTGAGTTTAAAATTAACGTTTGGTGTGGAATTACTGGAAATTATATTCTGGGACCATATGAGTTACCGACTAATCTGAATGGCCAATCCTACTTATTTTTTTTACAATGTGGACTGGCTGCCCCATTGAACGATATACTAATATATTTAAGGCTTTCTGCAAGAGCACATTACTGCTTGGAAGTTCGAAATCACCTTAATACAAATTTTTTAAATTGTTGGGAGTCAATTTCCTTGGCCAGCGCGCAGCCCCGATTTTAATCCCTTGAACTTTTGTTTCTAAGGTTATATGATATCAGTTTTTCACAATGAGACAGTATGTGCCTGCGCTGAGTTTCGGTGAGGAATAGTAAATATTGGCAAGTTAATTAGAAATGAAGGAATGCTATTTAATATTAGTCGATTTTTTATTAAACGCACATTAAAGTGTATTGAAGTCAACGGTCATCACTTTGAACATTTGTTGTCAATAGATAACCTTTTCTATTTTTAAATATTTATAACACTAAAATAAATGTATTAAACAAAACGTGTGTACTATTTTGTTCCAACAATTCCTACAATTTCAAAAATTTATTTAGATTTATTAATTTAGACATGTTATTCATCAGATCTGGGATTCAAATTTCTCGCCCTCTATATAATACACTCAAATTTGCACTAGTCTTGAATTTCCCATTTCAAAAAATCTCTAGCCACTAATGTTACTTCCACATCCAGTGGAAGTATAGTAACAACAAATTTTCTTAAAATTTTTATTGTTCAAATAGGCTTAGAATGTCATGAAAAAAATTCTGTCTGTCTGCTGTCTGTCTGTCTGTCTGCCCGTCCGTCCGTCCGTCCGGCCCCACCCCACTACCGATGTGGGGTATCGTTTTATAGGTTTTTGGGGTAGAGAATTTCAAAGTTCCATAAGCAATTATTTCCAGATACAAATTTTTTTCGTTGTGAGTGACTTTAATAGAAAATCTGGATGTGGAAGTAGTGATTCCTTGGGCAGCGGTTTTTACACCAATATTACACAATTTCCAAAAGTTTTACGAAACAATTAAGAATGGAACAATGGCTTTGGCACCCTATACCTCTGTCAATATCAACTTTTTGACTAAAGTAAGTTTAACCGAATTGTCAGCAAAACACTCTTGCTCTATGACCCATTACGCATAGATCACTGACATAGATCACATAGACCCCACCCCTGTATATGAAGAACGGATAATTTCTTTTTTTTTTCATATTAAATATTAGATAGCAGATAAAATTTTTCAATACAGAGGACCAAGGACCACCTAGGGTGAGTGCCACGAGCCTTTTGGTCAATAGCCAAAATTGATAAAATAGCACAGGAAAAAAAAAATATGTTAATAAATTTAGCAAGGTGGTAGTGTTTGAGCCGCAGAGGCTCGCAACATGTCTGCCGAGAGCTAGCTCAGCTCTAGTCGGTGAGAGGGAGAGGTTGACACTACCAAAAAAAAGAAAAATATAACATATAAGTATCAGATCTACGAATATATGCATAAAGGGCGCCACTAGCAAAACAAAACCGCAACCTAGCTAGATGGCTCCCAAAATTGTCAAGGGTACCCAAACACTATCTTTAATTCTAAAATGAGGCATTAATTAAAAGGGTAAGTTTATCATGGGGTGAATTAAAAAGGAAACACACGTCTTCAATCAAATTATGGGCAATAAGTTTATTCAATTTGGATAAATATGTATTCAGGTAATAAAAAAAAATAGGTATTAAGTAGACAGCCGTAAGATTACCCATCGAAGTAATATTATCAAAATGTTAAATACTTATTAATTTTCTTTACCGTACGTGATATCACGGAAGGTTCACTAATTTTGACCTTATATAATAATTAATAAATGTACATTTAGCCTACCTAACACATCACCCTGTGTATATAACAGCCCAGTTAAATAATGGTAAATGTCTGGCCCTATTAGTCACTACAGAATGTTTTCCCAGTTAAAAGAAAAACCCTATAAGTATAACCAGTTAAATAATGATAAATGTCTGGCCTTATTAATCGTAACAAAATATTCTGTCAGTTAAAAGGAAACTATATATGTATAACGCACTAGTTAAATAATAGTAAAAGACTGGACTCTGGATAATCTAATCACTACAGAATATTTTGACGACTAAAAGGAAAAACTCGTAATTGCCTCAAATTTGACAATCTTAATAATTGATATTATCAGTAACACCCCCCCATAATAATCTTATTTACAATATAAATTATGGACGAGACATAATACTTTAAATTTCTTTAGCAAGGAAAAGGGTACTTAAATTTGTGAATTTAACAAGAGGTATATAATTTAATGATTGCCGCAATAGAGGTATTAAAATGATTTTTTTTTGAGTTCTGAATAGCCAAACGAAAATAAAACAAAATATGTAATATTTAAACATTGACCATTGAATCGATCAAGTCCATAATCACTCATATGTTACATAAAAACCTGTAGAGCAAATCTGCCTTCCGGAGAGATCCTTGTCCCTCGTAGAGAAACTTCCACGTATGTTCCAGTTACCCAAAAGAAATCCGTCGTTAAAATCAATCCGGTGACCACAAGTGGTGTACAAAAGCAACTGCCGAAACCCAGAGTTCCTCCTGTGCGTAAACGGTTGGAGCCAAGCAAAACTAGAGTAGGTCCATACCCAAGGTAATGGAACTTACAACTAACAACGTTGAAGCAGACGACGTAAAATCGAATAAAACGAAGTATAAGTGAAATGGAAATTAAGTAAAGCTGAACATATAAACGTGAAAAGGTAAAATTTGAAATTTAAATTGAAAGAGAAATCTGCAATTAAAATTGCGAGCCCTGAAAAAAAATACAGGTATATAAGTACATATATAAAAAAAATCAAAACCCAACTTACTGAAAGATGGAGAGCGGCTCGAATCGGTGATCCAAAATATCAAACCATTTGGATATAATTACCATAAAATGGCTTTCTGCAATACCAGGAAAATACGTTGAATCGGCGATCCAAAATATCAAACCATTTGGATATGATTATGACAAAATGGCTTTCTACAATACCAGGAAAATATGTTAGTGGAACACGTGCTCCATAGGTTAACACAAAAAAATTGTTACTTACAATTTCTTCCAAAAATCTGTCAAAACGAACATTGTGCGGCGTCCAAAATAACCAAAAATGCACACACAAATTAGTGAACTTCTAAGATCCCATAATTACCTTAAATGGAAAGCCTATAAAAGGCAATTAAATAGAAAAATTCACGAGAGAAATTTTAGCAACGTGCCTGGACAACCATTTGAGTAAAACTGATCTAGAATGCCGTCGAATGCGTCTACCCGATGGCGCGTTAAAATTTGACCTTAGGAGCTGCAACCCTCTTTACACCAACCTGTAATACTTTATGCCTACTCTTAGTGACAATAACTTAAATCCAGAAATTAAATAGCCAAGCTTGCTTTTGACATGTAACATGAGAAAGAATTAGAATTATAAAACAGTATATAAATTTGGGTTCTTTACCTCGCTGTATACATATGTCGTAATGACAATAAAAAAGCGTTCACCTCATTAGGTTATTGACTATGTACAAAAAAAGAGGAAGTAAGGAACAATTTCGTTAAAGGTTTTTATTGTTTTTTCCCTTTGTTGGTCACCTAAATATGATAAAATCACAAAATGCTATTACATTTAGGGGTGCATTTTTAACCTTTTCTGTACCGGACATGAAATGGCGATGCATGTTACTAGGACCGGGGTTTTTTGAATGCTACCCCTGCCGAATATATGCGCCAGGTATAAAAAAATAGAACATATGCAGAAAATTCATTTATTGATAATAATATTTTATTATATTAAAGTATTTGTAATATATTATGTTAAAAAGTATATATTTAAAAGGTTTGTTTTGTATGGTACACTTCAAAACAAGGCTGTACACACAGACTAACATTACACTTTGCACACATGAACCTAGACTCTTTTCTTTTGTTTGCCTGAAGCTTGCTTTCGCTACAAACAGTACATTGTCGAACATTGTTGTACATTCATTGTCGAACCTTATTATTGGGTACCAGAACGGGAAAATGTCGGCCTATAAGCCTCTCAGGATTTTTGGTCATGGGTTTTACTCGGCTTTGGTTAGACTGTGGTGTTTTGTACCTGAAATTAGACAAAGAAATCGTTAGGCATAAGTTTTCTCACTAACTAAAACTTACCGCTCAATAAGTTGTCTTATGATTTTCAACTGAAAATCTGCTAAATGCTCTCTTCCTGCATTTTGTGTTTGGTACAGTGCATGTGCGGCGTTGAGCATGGCTAGGTCCACCATATGAAAAAATAGCTTTCTGTACCATTTTACAGTTTTTCTAATGCATTCTGTAGAGCTTATTTCAATCAGAATAACAAGAGTCATGATGTCGAATAAATTTGCCGTATTTATACGGCAGTGAGCCAGATGGTCCTGTCTTAGGTACGGTTTTTCTTCGGCATTGGGCCAACGGACACAACATGAAGCGACACAATTATGCGGCTGTGGTCCTACTAAAGGGTATACATAATATCGTCACATATATAAGACAACGGTCTAAATGTGCCATATAACCCTGAACACATATATACGGCAGTGGTCCTGAGGGACCATTTAGGTATTGACTAAAATATACGGCGATGGTACGGAAAGGGTTAAGAACGGGGTGAAAGGTTTTTTTCAATATAACTCAAAAACTAAGCGAAATTGAAAAAAATACAATAGTATTTTTTTGTAGAAAATTGAATTTTCCATCGAAATTGCAATTGCAACCCCGAGAAAACAATTTTTTATACCAAATGTAAGCATAAACAAATCTGCAAAAAATGCGAAAAATCGCAATTTTTTTTACACTTTCGCTTATAACTTTTTTCTGAGTGGAGATGAGTATAGGAATTGCTTCAGAGAAAACAGATTCCAACCGTAAAAATGAGCTGCGAAAAAAAGTTCTATGATGAAAATTGACTGAGATATTGCCGTTCAAAGTTGGCCATTTTTTTTGGCGTTTTTGCTGCTTTTGCTTATATTCCCTTTTCTTTACAATTATCAATGAAAATTTTTTATTTTTATTGAGAACAATGCAATTTTAAATTATAAGATAACAATAAACATGTTTTTTAAGTTGTAAAATCAATTTGTTGTTGCAAAGGAAAATAAATAAATAATTAATACATAACTGTCAACCATTCTTTCCAGTTATTGGGATTTTTCAAACAATTTGTGTTATAGAAGTGCCGACGACACAAAATTACATGGCAGTGAGCATATTTACAAATGCAGAAGTGGCGAGGAAAGATTTTAAATTCCCTGCAATGGGGTTGAAAAGAAACAAAAATTGGACTGATGCCGATTCTCACAACACAGCTCCTCCACCATACATTGCTCGAGCGGATAGCTTGTAACTATTTGCAAGGCTGCCGTGGTTGCAGGAAGTTGGGTAATAAATACTCCATTTTTTGCAAAGAATGCACAGGAGTCAACTGCGATAACTCAAATGTATTAGACCATTGAACTATACTACATAATGGAAGTCTCACTGGATACACCTATCTGATGAAGGAGAGGGAAACAACAAGACCCGTATTGCAATACAATGAGGGCGCTATCGTCTCCGTCTCTTACCAACGATAACGCAGTTATCATTCCATTATGTAGTATAGTTCACTGTGCCAGACATATCTGAAGAGGACGTCGATGCAGACATCGATGAAGAAATAGATTTTCAAATCGACAATTATTGTAATTTTGTTGAAGAGACATTAACTTTTGTTTACAAAAAAAAACTGAAAAAATGCATGTATTACTCCTTTTTTTATTCGCCACAGTTATTAAATTTTACAAAAATAAAACATGTTAATTATAATTGTCACTCAATAACGCAAAAGCGCTAAAAAACGTCAAAAACTTTGAACGACAATATCTGAGCCAATTTTCATCGTAGAACTTTTTTTTCATAGCTCATTATAACGGTTGGAATCTCTAACTTCTTTTCTCTCAAACAATTTCTATACCTATCTCTGCTTATTAAAAAGCTATTAGCAAAACTGTAAGAAAAAATATTGCAATTTTTCGCATTTTCTCGAGCATTTTGTGCAGATTTGTTTATGGCTTATATTTAGTATAAAATTGTTTTTTTCGAGGTTGAAACGTTATTTCGATGGGAAATTTAATTGTCTACACAATAGTAGATTGTAATACAAGTGTGGCAAAACTATGTATGAAAGTAGGAACACGATCGCAGCGATCATTCTGAAGTTAGAAATTTTGACTTTGTAATTGCAATTCATGTGGAATTAATGTACATTTATAGAATTTAATTGTTATTACCAGTAAGTAATATAAAATTCTTTAAGGTAAACACACTATTTTATTGTGTGTGAAGATGTAATCAAGGCGTGTGGCAAATTCTTTGCCGCACGGCGTGCGGCAAAGTGATATTTTCTGCAGTCATTTTGAAGTTAGAAAATTTGACTTTCAGCACAACCGTAGAAAAAAGTACTTTTTTGAATTCCGCTTACTTTTTGAGTTATATTGAAAAAAAATAAACCACCCCTTTCCTCCCGCTATCTTAAATTTAACAGCATTTTGTGTCAATAAACGTATCAAATAATAAAAACCCTTTAACGCATCACACAGTCAATAGCCTACATTGTACATACAGGGTGATTATTTTAAGGCGGTCATTAGAATATTTCCCACTTACAGATGAGATAGACATTTGAGATTTGGTACCCAACCATAGTTGACCATTGCGAGTCCGAAAATAATAATTTCAAAATGGCGTCACTTCCGGAAATACCGGAAGTCGATACCAACTTGCTTATTTTAAATGGAACACCCTATATATTTTCGACTTTTCGAAATGATCATAATATTCTGAGTCAAAGCATGTAGCACACCCTATATCTAAACCGAGCAGTTTCGGAGATATTTGATATTTTATAAGAAATTTGACAGGTGCAACGGTTTGCAAGAACCGTTATAACTTTCTTCGTATAGGAGATCCTTATTTGCTTTTTTGGACGTGGAAAGAATACAAGATGAGCTACTCTCTACAAAACAAATAGATTCCAAAATAGTATACCAAGTGTTTTATTTTTCACGTTACATTTTTTCAAATTCAAATCTCAAAAACTTTTTTATTTCAAATAGAACATCCTGTATTTTTTTACATCAAATTATGTTAAATTAAATTCCCTTTTCTGTAGTATAAGCATTGTAGGGGTTAAAGTTACAACTTTTCGAAATATTGTCGATTTTCTTAAATGTCTAAGAATTTTTAGTAGAAATAGCCATCAACTTACCCATGATTAGAAACGATCATTAATGTTAGTCATTCTCTTTTGTTAAAAAACGCCAGCACGTTTAAATTACCCCCACGAAGACTTTTAGATTTGTTTATTATTTATGGAGAATGTGATAAAGTAATACCAAGAACATGTAACACATTTGCTACTCACAATACCCACAAGAACAGAAACCATCCACCATACGCTCTAAAACGCATATTGGATAATTTCAGAACATTTGGATCTATCAAATGGCACGAGCCAAATTTTATTATGGCAATCGGTGTAGAATTAAATTTGAGGTGGACTTATATCAGCATGTCCTATATCTAATACATGTACTTTTTGAATTATCCGCAAGTTTTTGTTGAAAATTATAATTTATCCAAAAAAACGTAGAAACCTACGAAATAACTGAAACAATAAAGTGGGTATCGAGTAGCAAATGTGTTACATGTTCTTGGTATTATTACTTTATCACATTCTCTATAAATAATAAACAAATCTAAAAGTCGGGTGTAATTTAAACGTGCTGGCATTTTTTAACAAAAGAGAATGACTGACATTAATGATTGTTTCTAATCATGGGTAAGTTGATGGCAATTTTTGCTAAAAATTCTTGGACATTTAAGAAAATCGGCAATATTTCGAAAAGTTGTAACTTTAACCCCTACAATGCTGATACTAGAAAAAAGGGAATTTAATTTAACATAATTTGATGTAAAAAAATGCAGGGTGTTCTATTTGAAATAAAAAAGTTTTTGAGGTTTGACTTTGACAAAATGTAACGTGAAAAATAAAACACTTGGTATACCATTTTGGAATCTATTTTTTTTGTATAGAGTAGCTCATCTTGTGTTCTTCCTATGTACCAAAGAGCAAATAAGGATCTCTTGCAGGAAAAAAGTTATAACGGTTCTTGCAAACCGTTGCACCTGTCAAATTTCTTATAAAATGTCAAATATCTCCGAAACTGCTCGGTTTAGATATAGGTTGTGCGACGTGTTTTGACTCAGAATTTTATGATCATTTCGAAAAGTCGAAAATATATAGGGTGTTCCATTTAAAATAAGCAAGTTGGTATCGACTTCCGGTATTTCGGGAAGTGCCGTCATTTTGAAATTATCATTTTCGGACTCGCAATGGTCGACTATGGTAGGGTACTAAATTTCAAATGGCTATCTCATCTGCAAGTGGGAAATATTCTAATGGCCGCCTTAAAAGAATCACCCTGTATACCTAGTTCTAGACATTGCTGTTTGTGGGAAAATGGTAAAGAGTAAAGTGTTATGTTGATTACTGATAATATCGATTTTCATTAAGTAAAAGTAGTCTAAATAACTTGCAAATTAATTCCGCAAGACCTGATACATGAATACTCTAACCGATAAATCATACCCTGCAAAAATATGGCGTGGAAGTTGCATGGTTATTAATTAAAATAATTAATAATTAATAAACTTTGTTGTACCCCGGGACGCCGCTAATGCAAGTACGAGTGTTGATGTTGTTACGGATTAGAGCGTAGGACGAATGTGCCCCAGTTGATGGCAGCTGGGGAGCCGCGCCCAGGGCTCTTCGACTACGTTCTCCACCAGTGGCGTTTATTAACTGTGACTCCATACAATTTGTAATTGAAAATTGTTCTGCTCCCGCTGAATATTGTTCTTCCTGCTATTCTCTTATTGTGATTTATTTTAGTTTTCTGCAGGGGATAAGCCAGTTACATAGATAAATTTATTTACATGTTTTGTTTCAAAATATGTTTCTACTAGTGCTTAGAAAAATTCAATATTAACATTTACTTTCGAAAGATATATTAAAAATAATAATTTGTTTATGAAAAAAGAAACACGTTACGCATGAGTTTCATATAATAGTATTTTGTCTGTCCTCAATTTCCATATTTAAACAAGTAAATTTCAGAATTGACTTAAACGCGAGTATCGCGAGACATTTTCAATAGGGTCATCCACTAAAATGCATTCAATCAATTTTTTCTTACATTTTTTTACAGCATTGGGTCTACCTATAATGCCCTGAAAATATTCTAGTTTAAATGTTTAATAATACTGTAAATGTTGTGCCCTTGTATCAACACGAATAACCGAATATAACTCGCACGCTTAGCGGATGTGGCCGGCCACGTCACAGTTTAGAGTTGCCTGGTGGCTATTTTACGGATTTAACTTTGAAATAAAATTCTGACTTTTTTGTATAGCTACTATTTGAAGAGTTCTGTTTCGAAATAATAAATTTTAAAAATTGCTGATTGAATAGGTTTTCAATGCTCTTTTACGATTCGGCTATACGCCGCGGTGCAGTGCTTAAGGTGTCAGGCTTGCGACCACGGGGTCCCGGGTTTAACTCCTGGCTAGTTTATAGAATGTGTAGTGGCGTTTTTTCATGTGTTACCGAGACGGTAGCAGTGTGCTAGACTTCGGTTGTGTGAGAGACAACGTCCTAGTCGCTCTTCTCTCCTGAGTTCGAGTGTGTGTGTGTGTGTGTGTGTGTATGTGTGTCCTGGTTGAGTGGTAGAATAGCCTACGGCTAAACGCCGCCGTCTGAACATTAATATAAATAAATAAAACGATTTAAAAAATGGTAATGTTACTTTTTTCACTATTACTATAAACATGTTTCAGTTGTAAAAAATAATTAAAAAAGTACAGTTTTTTTAACAGTCATGAAAAAATTGATATGTTGAAAAATCAGGAAGTTCAAGTACCACATTTGATCTGCGTCAAGGCTTTTTCAGCATATATACCGTACCTATATTACTCTTGTGCCAAATTTCACCAAAATTAGTTTGTTAGTTCCGACGTTATCGTGCCCACACACATACATATATACATACAGACATTTCTTGAAAGAAACTTTTTCGTGTTCCTGGGATCTGAAAATGTAAAGATCTGGTTTTATTTCAATTTTAAATTTTGGACCAATTGCAGTAATTTGCCCATTTTTAAGGTTAAAATAAAAATATTTCAATGAAATTAAAAACTATAGACCAATTGCCTTTTTGTCGGTTTTCTCGAAAATATTTGTACAAAGTTTTATACAATAAACCAATAAACTAATTTCATTCCTCGATAAGCATGAGCTTCTGTAGACCTGACAGTTGGGATTTACTAGAGGACGCTCTATGCAAGAGGCAATATTTTCATTCTATGGAAAAATAATAGACAACCTAAATTGTAGCTTAAAATCAGGTGGAATTTTCTATGACCTGTCGCGAGCATTCGATACAATAAACCACACAGTTCTATTGGCAAAACGAGAAGTTTATGGAATTAGAGGACCTGCTTTAGCGTGGCTAAATTCATACTTGATAAAAAGATACCAACTAGTACGTGTTAACACATTCAACAGAAAAACATACTCTAATAAAATTCTGGTTACTTCTGGCGTGCCTCAAGGTATTGTGTTAGGCCCACTCTTATTTATAATTTTTGTGAACGATATCTTTAAAGTTTTCAATAATACCTTCTTAACCTTATTTATGCGCTAAAAATGTAAACCAAAGCAAAGACGTGTTTTCAAACTATGTCTGACTGGTGCTCACGAAATGGCCTAGTACTCAATGCAAATAAGACTAATTTAATGACATTTTCTCCGACAAACAAAAAAATTAACAGTAATTTATTATGGGATAGTCACATAAACGTCCTTTCAAGGACATTGGCAGCAAAAAATTATATGATCATATAACTATGAAATACTGTTACTACTGAAACTTTAAAAACTTATATTATGCATAAAATTCAGTTATCGCATATGGCCTAATGTGTTGGAAGCCTAAGAGGTGTTTCAAAAATATTTACCCAACCCTACAGAAAAGAATTATTCGAAGTATACTTGGTCTATCTTCCGGTACATCATGCAGATCTCAGTTTAAGGAACAAGGTATTCCTACCATTTATAACATGTATATTTATCAGTGTCTGTGCCACATTGAAAAGAACATTGAATCTTTCACCACTCTCATAATACTCGAAATGCTGATCTCTGTACTAGCGTATAGAACAACATAGGTAGGAAAGGGTCCTCATATAGTGTCCATAAAATTATATAATCATCTTCCCTGGCAGTACAAACACCAAGGCAGCCTCAATAAATTCAAATCGAATGTTTCCAAATTCTTAAAAGAAAATTGTTTTTATTACTTGCAAGAATATTTGGGCAGGTCTTTTTACTTTTTTTCTCTGCAGAAAAAATACATATTGCTTTACATTGCTTAGTAAGACAAAATGTTACTTACGTTGCTGTTTTATACAAATGTATGTTCTATATTCTTAAGTAGGCACTTAACTTGCTACAATGGTAAAAAAATCTAGTGATTATTATAAATTTTTTTCTCATTAATTTTAGTTATATAAATTGAAACTTTTTCTTTGGAGCATCAAACATCATGCAAAAGGCTAGTGGGTAATATCTTTTCCTACAATTTAAAACCATTCCCTCCTTTCAGAAAAAGAATAATAAGGTACCCTCTCTTCCTTTGCGAGAAAGTCAATCTTACTATCTCTCTTGATTTCGCAACGGGTTTTTCCCAAAAATATCCAATGGTTCGTTTTTATTTAAAATCTCTATGACCTGTCTTAATTACCTGATCACCAGAAACGTGTAAGAGATAAACTTTAATTTCCAGGAATTCCGCCATTTTGACCCTAGAATTAAATTCCTTTGATTCAAGAGTTTAAGTCACATATCAGAGCTGAAAATGAATTATTTATTTACTGAAGTTTTTCAAACTGAATAATATAGAAGTAAAACCTTATGTTCACCTCTTACGAATTTTAGTGCTTGGATTTCCTCAGTGATTTGTCTTGTGACATTTATTATCCACGTTATATATTAACACTTTACCTGAACAAATAACAAATGACCACCTTACTTACCATGTTTGCAGCTGATTTCACAGTCACTATAGCCTCTGACACACTGGAAGGTCTCCAAGAAGAAATGAAAAAACCCATAGGCAGTCAATACCTAGTCTCAAAGTAATAAATTAATCTTTTATATCGTTTTCGATACTCAAAAACCATTGCCACACATTACAACACTATACTGTGATGTAACATTGGTCACGTTTAGGGAATGCAACCGCCGAGAATAATCACTCAACCTGGTTACTTTTTGATTCTAGTCAATTGTTGTGAGTTCGCTAAACGGTGTAAAAGATGTTGCTAATTGTCACTACAGTTGAGGTTATGTCAAAGAAAATATTTATACTATTTAGTGAATATCGTAATATTAAAACGATTAAATAAATTTGTGTTTGGTGCATGCGACTGTGATTGATTCATATATTTTGAAATACTTTTTGGAGGACAAAATTGATCAGCTTGATGAAAGAAAGTGAGATTAAGTTTCACCGCTGATTACACTCAGCATGAATTTTGCCGCTGACTAAAACAACCAACAGTTGACAATTATCACGTTTTCAGCGTTGTCGTTTAGGGAATCGCGGCTCGCAACTGTTGCCAACCGTTGCGCTCCCTAAACGCACCCATTATAACTTACTTTTTGGTACACATCAATTCTAATTTGTCATTTGATGCCCATGTAGAATATGTTTCTATGGGATTAAACAAGACGAATTTTGCTATTATGCAATTAAGAAATTCGTTAAATGATATTCTAGCATATTAACATATAACACACAATATACTTTGTTGGGGAACTTCTACAAAAAAATTATTAGACTAATATTTAATCAGAGCTGTAGAGAAATCTGTAAATATTTTCATAGATAAGAAAGCTTTAACGCCACCTTGTATACATACATTAAAATGTCTAATGTGTGTGAAGAAAAATTTGAATATTTAAGATGTTAAATAAACATCATGACATGATACTAGACAAAGTACGAAAGTATCTCAAGATACTAACTGCAACAATTTAGTTCTAAAAACAAAACATACTGAAAACTATGATAAATATAGAAAGAACTAAAACATGTTACTCGAAGGAAAATATTATAGTTTGAAAATGTTTTTACTTAAATAAACTGCTACATTTTTATTTTAATACAGATTACTAGTCAACTATCGTAGGTTGGCTTCTGAGATGCGCATAAGATGAACAGAGGACGCTGTCCTGTAACGAGGACAGACAAGCGGCTATCCGTAGAAAGTACGAGTTTAGGCATAAGAACATATTACTTTGATATTTATCATTTTATCATCAATTAATTGTAATTTAAAACGTTACTGCAGTTTCGGCACATTAACGTCCTTTTTTGAAACAATCCATTCAAATCAATGAATATTACAAAATTTAAGTTTACCAAATGTTTGGGGATACATTTTAAAATGAATATTATGGTGCAATAAACATAAACACTTTAGGATTATACAAATGAATTTACAAATGGTTAGGAACTGACTGCAATAAAGAGAACTGATATAGGTCTAGCATTGTTTAATTATTCCCGGAAATTTTGTCTCATTTGAATAGGTATTACCATGCAGTGCTACTTATAAAATTGCTAACAAAAATAGTTAGGGCTGATAAAAGTAAAAAAATAATTAATATATTACATTCTTCATGAGTTCTCGACTTTGTCCAGACAACACTTTATGTTTCACTTTGCTTGTAAATGGCATGCTTAAAAAAACTACACTAAACACAGAGGTGAACAAAATAATATCGCTATTTTCGAGACTGTACCGATGCGAATAGCACGCATACACTTTCATAAATGAATTGTTGCTGGTGGGAGGAGACTTGTCTACTGCGCTTTCAGATTTCAGAGGCCAACCTACCATAATTGACTAATACACAGTAGATGTTTAAAAGTGTCGGAGCTGTGAACGGCTGGGAGGATCAAGTAGGAGAACTTTTGCAATGAAGAAACGTAATTGTAATGTATAATGGATGCTCTGAAAGAAACACAGGAAGAAATTTTGTTTTTAGAGAATTCATATATCCGAACTGTGGCCGCATAATAACTTCATGAACCGGTTTCTTCAGTCATCAGTGTAGCCACAGATAATAGATTTAGTATAATTGAAACAGTATACTTTCTGTTAATTACCTTGCCATCTTTGTTTGCGTTTGTAAATATTTGAAGTCGAGTTAATGGCAATAAGTAAATATTTTATGTTATTATTATTTGAGTGTCAGGTAAGTCTTGTAGATTGTCTTTATAAGCAATGTTATAGACAAATTATCATTATGGTTGATTTACTTTAGGTACTGTATTGTATCGACAAGGTTAATAAATTATTATTATATATTTATCTCTCTCTTTCCTGGCAACAGAAATTACCAAAAGAAGAGACAACTAAATTAAATGATTAAATCCCAGGGCTCTGTGTATATACTTATTCGGTCCTGAGACAATAATTTGATATAAATTCATCACCTTTATTAACGCTAACTCTACGCCGCTGCCTGAACCGCGCTGTTTCCACACACAGAGATGGAACATGACCACGCCCGGCTACCGACCTACAAGTTCTGTGATTTTTGTCACAGAACTAGATTTAGTGCACTATTGCGGATATATCTACTAGCCGTTCATGTGCTCCAGTCACTTTCGATTCTATTCTTGTGTATTGCTATTTATGGTTGTGTTATGATTTGTTTATCAGATCGAACGTAAAATAAGATATTTCACGAATTATTAACTTCTAAAAAATCTGAACATGTTACGGTTATCGTGTCTGTCAAGCAGGAGCGTAGCTAAATTTTTATATATAGTTCCTCCTTCATGATAAATTATACAGGAGACCTACGTAAATGCTAAATGAAGAAAAGTTAAAAGTAGGTTATTGAGTATACTTTTTGTAGAATTATCGTATGGTAGCATTCCTGCAAAACGTAGAGAATATTAAGGGAACACTGAATGCTGAAAAATAAACGAAATGGAATTTTTCACTCGTTATAGTTACGTGAGAAATATTATAGAGGGTAGTTTGTAAACAAGATGATACAGGTCGTCAAGATTAGCTTGGCCCACGAAATGCGCACAAGAGGGAAACAAAGGGTCAGTGTTCGACAAAGATGCAATATACTGATTTATTCGAAAGTATAATCTGAGATACAGGTTTTTGTACCTGAATATCAAATACTAGAAAGGGATTAATTAATATGTACGTACGATTGCTTGTACAAATGACCAATAATATTATGTGATATGTATGGATTTAACAAAAGTATAATAAATACCTTTGTTAAATCCATAATGGGTTTTTTAGCATCCATTTTTTCCTGCATACGTTTCAAAATTGAATTTCCAATTTCTCGGTCTAATTAAAATTAAAATATGAACAACGTATTAATTTTTCTTCCAATTTTCATTCTTCGTCCTGACGGTTTACTTGCCCTCCAAGCTAGAGACACTGGGGAGATTTTTTTCCTTCACCAAATGACGTGCGACGGTGCATGCTTTAGTTTAGTTAAATGTAAGGAATGTAGTTGCAAATTAATTTTTATCCACTGACTGCAGATAACGAATACGTACCCGGAACTCCTTGAGCTCAATCCTAACACGTAAGGACGGAGTTGGTAAATTGGTTTTGGTACCCTCAAGAAACTAGTAGGGTATGCTCATGCTATGCAAAACATAATGTTTTTAAAAACAGAAAGAGCGAGAGAACAAAATGTTTATAATAATTTTGAAATATGAAGCGAACTATTTAAAATTTAATTTTTCCTAATAAAATTGCATTGTTGAATGTTTTGTTGAAATCATTATTTGTTAGATATATTTTAGTATTACTTATAACTTCTTAACTTTGTGTTCTATTTCAATAAAACTTTATAACTCCAACGTGATAAGAAACGGCACACCACACATTCACTTTTTTATAATATTGTCTTCTACAATGAATTTTAAAATTTGGATTTTCAGAAGCCCAAAACCGACAATTCTGAGATGAAACAACACCATTGGTTGTGAATGTGGATTCATCTGAGAAAATTATGAAATGATGAAAAAATCTCTCTTCCATGATTTTTTCTCCAATGGTCAAACAAAAATCCAACCTACTGCCGTCATCTCCCTCTTCAAGCGTATGTTTATAATTTGCTTTATATGCCCTAATTTTCTTTGCCTTGTAAATTCTTTGGAGTTCAGACTTGCTAATATTAATAAGAGCTGATCTCTCTCTTAGTGGCATCCTAGGATTTTCTATAACAGAAGCATGAGCTATAATAGCCCCACCATTGTCTTCATCATATGCTTTTATTTTTCTTTTCATGTTAAGAACACTACCAGTAGCCAGAAACTTTTTAATTATTCTCATAGCCTGAGTACGTGACAAAGCAGTGTTTGGAAATTTCAAATTAAATTGGCTTACCACTTCTCTTAGCGAGTTTTCATCGCCAATTCCGTAGTATTGCACAAAATAAATTTTTTCACGCACTGTGAGTACCATTTTCACTTAATTTTTTATGCCTGGTTCATTAATTTGAAACAGAAATTAAGTATAATATTGACTACGTTTGACAGATATGTCAATAATAAATGATAAAATGTGTATCCACTGCTTTTCTCATAGCTTACTTTTAACTTCTACATAACATTAAATATTAATTCACAAAAAATAATTTCTATGCAGTTTTAATTGAATGGTTCAAAATAAAATACTAAAATATTGAAAAAATGGGAAGTTTAAAAAAAATAATTTTATATTCCTGAAATTTGGTATAGAGGTATAAAATTGCATTCTAAATAATTTTTCTTAGTGGATTTTTTTCATATTTTGAAAAATCACCACTATGATTTTTACAACTTATAAAACACCCTGTAGAACACCAAATCAAGTCATTTTTTGCATACTTTAGTTTTACAACAAGCAGGACTCAATCCCCAAATACCATTCCAAAATTCCAAAATTTTTAGTCCATTACACCTCTTGTTACATCTATCCTGGGACACACTGTATATAAATTTGTATATCGTCTGTCGCACCTAGAGCCCAAACCACCGGAGTGATTTTACTTACAAAATTGATCCCAGCTCAAACACGGAGGAGTCACTGGTGAAAAAATTGGAAAACAATGTTTTATCCAAAACGTCTTTAGCGGTTTTGATGAAATTTCATACGTGGATATTCTCTTAGTATCAGTACGAAATAGCACGACTGGTTGCTCTCAGTAATTGATGAGAGGGAGATTGTAAGGAGATTTAAAGTATGGAAGTTTTTTCTTTAATGGTTTTGGATAGATTCTGCATATGGATACTCCTTTAGTACCAGTATGAAATGGAATAATCAGTTCTTCCTAGAAAATGCTGGAAAGAAGTTTGCGAGGTTTTTTGCAAAAAAATTGATTATACGCTGCACTGTACTGTATACGCCTTACTCCTATAAGTGCCGAGTTGAATTGGACTCTTTATTTTATAATCCGACATTTAACACCTCACAAGCAAATACTTTTGTTATAATTTGAGTTAATTTTTAGTCCTAGACAAAAAAGACGGTTTGTTAAGAGTTTGAAGCATAATGTTTTTATATCTGTCTGTGGCTTCATATCTCTTCAACAGATGATCCGATTTGATGCGGTTCTTTTATTTGAAAGAGCATGTTGTCGAGAAGGTTTGTAACAAGTTTTCATCTCGGTAGACCTTCAGGGAGTTGCACATCATCAAGAAAGAGTTAATTACACAGGCCTGAAAAAAAAAAGACGTGACCATCAGGCTGGACCATCATCCTTTTATGTTTTTGGGATCGCTGAATCCGAATCAGATTGAATGTCAGATTTCCCCCATCAAGTGATCGTTTCTCTGTTACCAAAAAATAGGATCAGAAAAATGCTTCAAGTTACAATTTACAACCTGAGACTCCAAAATCGTGTACTTTGAAGCTGAACTTTTGTTTTATTTTAATTTTACCGACTTTAATGATGCTAATATATACCCCATTATTACTCTTTTATGGTATCGGACTCTTTTATTCTCAAAATATTTATAGAATGGCTTTCTCTTGCGTTTCACTCCCTTTCATACATTTTTTTCGCTTCAGAATCCAGCAATAATCAGCCATATTATTAATGTGCCATCTCCCTTGATATCGACGCACGATTTGCTTAATGTCCTCATGAAATCTTTCTCCTTACTATAATATCCAAATTCATTGGAAAGTAATCAACAAGTAAAAGTAGAAAGTGCCATTTGAGGTCCATCAAACATTAGTTACCAAAATTTTTCACCATATGGTCAAAGACAACATTATTTAAACCGGATTCAATGAACATTATTAAAAACCTTCTGCAAAAATTGTATTCTTTCAGCAATGAATAAAAATTCAAAAACCGTTTCGATCAGTTTTAAGAAAGTTGTACAGAATTTCCTGGTCAATTATAAAGATGAATATTACAGAGAAGAAGTAGCTGACATGATGGACAATTTTGGTAACTTAGGATGTTTAATGAACCTCAAGTTGCACTTTCTACATCCATATGCTGATTACTTCCTAATGAATTTAGGAGATTATAGTGAGGAGCAAGGTAAAAGATTTCATCAAGACATTAAGGAAATGCAGGGTCGATAATAAGGGAGTTGAGATATTAATATGATGGCCGATTCTTAATTGAGTCTAAAGAGAGAAACTGTACAAAAGTGTCCGATGCCATAAAAGAATAGATGTGTAACAATAAGGCATATATTAAGTGCCATTAAAGTAGATAAAATTAAAATATAGTAGAGGTTCAGCTTCAAAGTATATGATTTCAGAGTCTCAAGTAATAAATTGCAACTTGAAGCGTTTTTCTGCCTATATTGTTTGATTACGGAGAAACGATCACCTGATGGGGTAAATCTGATGCCAGTTTCGGATTCAGCGATCTCAAAAACATGAAGAACCTTTTTTTACAAACGGTTTCAATGGTAAGAGTTATAGCTCAACCCTTGAGAGTGCCATATTAGTGGTTTTTTTTTTGCCTATTTTTAGAAGTTAGGAAGATACTGTTAACTGATGGGCCAAATTTGATATCGTATTCGGATTCAACGTCAATATTAAGCAACCTCTTTTTACAAAAGATTTAAGTGGTAAGAGTTAGAGCTCAACCACTAGTAATGTCATTTTAGCGTTTTTTGCATATTATTTTATGTCGGGGAAGAAACTTGACATTTTAGAGGAAACCTGACATTGGGTTCGGATTTAGTGATCCTAAAAACACAAGGATATGATGATCTCTTTGGTGGAGACGACTTTTTTTTCGTGGGCCTGTGTTCTTATTACTATCGTAATCACAAATTTGGAAAATTTTAAAAATTTAAAAAATAATGCATTTTTGTGTGTTACATGTTACATGTTACATTGTTGTTTAAGGATTTTTACTTGCATTTTTCACCCACTGTCAGAAAACCTCTTAGAAATAGAGGATTTTAAAAACTTTATTTCGTTTTTTGTGTGAGATATTCCGTTATTACAAAAAACATTTCAATAAGGATTAAAAACAATTAAATGAAAGGAGATAGATATAATGTTATTATTAATTTATTATTAAGTTTTAGAATTGTTGGTATCAAGTTTTGGTATTTTGGCTCCGAACCCTAATGTGTTCCTGATGACTCCATCTCTTCTATTCCTGCGGTATACCGTATTGGAAGCTTGCATGACAAGCTCCTTATAAGGCTTGGATGTGACAAGGATAGCTCCTTCTATAGGAAATTATGGAGTTCTCAGGTTCCTCTATAACTTACTTTGATAGATTCTTAAATGAACCTGTACTAATGGGGTTTCATTGTACACAATATTTTGCCAATCTGAAAAGTTATAATGCTCTTCAGCACCAAAGTTGAACTACGAAATAATAAAACTTATAATGCTATCCTCAATTTCCCTAGTAACAACTAGTTAGTACCTAACCTAGTAACAATTTTTAACCCCGACCCAAAAAGAGGTTTATAAGTTTAACGCGTATGATTGTATGTTTGTTTGTCTGTCTGTCTGTCTGTGGCGGGTGATCCAATTTTGATGTAGTTTTTTTTATTTGAAATAGTATTTTGTCGAGTAGGTTATAGGCCATATTAGATTTTGATGTTTGGTCGCCATCTTGAATTCGCCATGTTGAACTTCTCTAGAAATTGTCCGATTGAAGTAAAATTGAAAATATGAAGACAATTATGTTAGCTGAACATGATTTAGGCCTTATTTTGATTCGGTCATATGAAACTAGTACGATTAGATACATTGATCGGGGGTTTTTAAAAATTTTCAATTTTACTTGTTTGGTGCTTTAGACACAAGAAGATTTCTGTTGACTAATTTTGTCTCCAAAGCATTTCGTGTCTGCATGGAAGATGTCAAACGTTGGTAACATATAATCTAGGTCTCTAGTACACCAAAAATAAGACGATTCACATTTTTAATCTTTAACAGCATTTCTACATAATAATTTCAACTCAGACAGAAGGCAAGAACAATAATGGATGTATGAATTAAGAGAAGTTAAAAGTTGCATAAACGAAGATTGGATGGCCACACAAAAAAAGTGCTCCGCACCAAAATCAGACCATAGTTTTCCTATATATTTTGACGCCATCTCAATTGAAATTATTTCTGATACTGAGCATTTTCTTTGTGTGTGGCTGTATTATTGATAACACTGTTTTTCAATTATTTCTTCTGAGTTCGAGTCTCAGCTGTGGCAGATGGTTGTTGTGTAATTGTCTTTTTATGCGTGTCCTGGGGGGAGCAGCTATGGCTAAACTCCGCCAAGACAGTAATATAGAAAAGAAGATTAAAAAACACAATAGGAAAATGATGACCTGATTTCTGATACTGAACATTTTTTTTGTGTTTGACTGTGTTATTGATACACTGTGTTTCAGTTGCTCAAAAGTTGCTTCAGAACCAGACACAATGGTGGGGGGTAGCACATGTGCATTGCACTGCAGTATTTTGGAAAAGTACATAGTAGTAGTTTTTATCGTATTTTATATTTTAACTGAGAGTAAATGAGACATTTGATAATGAACATTTCTTGAACAATTAATCAAAAAATGGGCTTATGGCGCATTTGCTATTTTTTCTTTTTTTTTTTTTGGAAAACTGAAAGTACTTAACTGAGGAAAACTAACTATAGATAATGACAAAGCTTTTATTCCAATGAAAAAATCGATTAAGGCTCATTTACAACCTACAACCCCCAAACACTATTATCATCCCTTTGTAAATTTTGTAAATATTTTGCCTTTGGAGAGGTGGAAAATAAACCCTAATCAATTAAAAAAAAGTAAAAAATTGTCCTAATTAATAGCAACTTTTCGCCACACAGGCATTTCTATTTTCCAAAATCCAAAATATCCACCACCCTAATATTTACCCACGATTAAAATGACCATTCGCCCCCCATTGGAGGGGGGGGGGCAGTCCCCCTTTTGATGAAGCTGTCCCCCAATGTGAGTGTCCTCCAAAGTGTTCCCCATTCAAGTGGTTTCACCAACATAACAAGAATACGAATTTCCGAAAATAGTATATTATATTACTAGGAGTAGAACGCACTCTTTTTTTGTGTTGAGCTCAGGATTTGCGGCTGAGGCGAAGCCGAAGCCGCAAACTGGGCGAAACACAAAAAAAGGCGTTCTACTCCGTGTAATATATACTATTTTTTCTTCAAGCGTATTAAAATGCAAAAATTCATTTATTTATCATAAATGTACAAATATTCAAACTACAGTCTTACATGTTGACACAATATGACAAGTGGCTAGTGGATAGCGCGCCACCGGTGGCTTTCGGTATTAACATTATGTTACTAGTAAAACAATACCCACTGCGGTGGCGCTTTCGGAACTAACATTATGTTACTAGTAAAACAATGTCCACTACGGTGGCGTCCGGTACTAACATTTTGTTACTAGTAAAACAATGTCCTACTTCTACTTCTGTTTTTGGTGACATAATTTAAACATTTTAATACGCTTGAAGAAAAATTAATATATCAGCAGTTGCCAAAACTTTTTTAAACCTAGTACATCTGGCGACTGTAAACAAACCATAGTATGTTAAATTGTTTAAAGTAAAAATTATTCGGTTTTAGTCGCATCTGCATCACATTTCTAATCTTATAGCTTATAACGTGCTGATTTTAGGTTGAGAATCGTGTGCTGTGATTTTGAACTGTTTATTGTTGTATTATAATTTATATTGCCAGGAATCGAAATTCCTAATTTAATGTAATAGCTCAGTATTTACCTACAAAAACTTGCTAAATGAATAATTCCTTTTAATGAGTTCGTGCAAGTGTATGGAATAATATCCTTTGTTACGGTCGATTTAATAATGTCCAGAAATTTATGTACTAGTTTTGGTTATTTTCCCAAATTTTATTGTGCATTTGAGCCTATTGATACCGTCTCTCGCCAATAGATATTAATAGAGTATAACTGGCTGCATAAAAGCACTACCTAATGGTTCACGTCGGTCATTTAATATGCTTTGATACAAGTAGTAAGGGTGAGTGCGTTCAGATATTCATTGAGAGAGTATATTGCAAAAACGCCCTTTTAAAGCTTCTACAATGGCCAGTATTGTTGATTAAACCTTCTTTTGGCGGGTAGATTTATGAGGGGATGGCTTTCAGAGTGTATTGTGGATACAAACGAAGTTAGGAAAATCTATTCTAGTTGTGGGATACGCCGTGAAGTAGAAATTCTGAACGTACTGTGACGGAAGACAAGAACTTGACATTTTGATAGAGGGGCATTTTCTTTATCATTTTTCCTTTTGCTGCTAGAAGATTGAGTCGTCTGAATACGAGTTTTAGCAATATTGTAAGTTTTGCTCCATTTATGGGATTTAGTATTTATCACGACAAGATTAGTTGTATTTTCATTTGGTTTTGAGTATCGTTTTGGGGAAATGCAGCTACGGATTTCCGGATAAAGTCAATTTTCAAAGCACGTGGCGTCGTCTGAATGCAAGACTTTGGAGTGGCATTTTGACGGCAAAGGACCTCTTCCAGCCCACATCACATCTCAGGTACTTCTCTGAAAACCCACTTAAAGTTGAAATAGATTTGTAATTTAGGTTATTTATTTTATTGCAGGGCTGTTTGTTTGTTCGTTTGTTAGTTGTTTCCTTGTTGAGTATGTTACAAATATTGGGATCTATTTGTTAGTTTATGGCTATTTGGATTGATACCTTATGATTTTACTTGGATCTGTTACTCGTATTCTACTTGAGCTTTTATGTCACATTCTACACTTTACGAGGGACATCCAGCCTGACTCTGGTTTCAACTTCTAGTCCAGCTTTTGGTGTCTAGATGGTGGATTATTGACTGACATCTTGTGTATGTATGGTACTGGGGATCTCGGCATGTTACCTTAGACTCCACGTAGATGGTCTACCACCTGCGGATGTTATCACCTAGAATTACGCTACCCTGGTAGGACGGGAAAAGGTATTCAGACACTACCAAAGGTAAGCGGAATCATATTCTCTTAACGAGGGATCCGGTACATTAACTCAACGTCCACGGGACAGTAAACTAAAATTTTCAAGGAATATTGGTAATATTTTGCTCGTAACGTAAATCTCAGTAACATTTTAGATTTCAGTAATATTTGGTCTCGTATTTTGTATATTTTATGTACTTCACTAACTGAATAGTTTTGCCTTATTTTACAAACAGATGTCAATAATTTTATGTTTTACCGTACCTTGGGTCACTTGTAGTTTTTTTGTCACGCTTCTGGCATATGACCTTTTGTACATTTATTCAAGGATTTATTATTTTGTAAGATATTTTGTGTATATTAGGTTAAGCATGTGGGCCCCGCTTATTAGGAGGGTATATTGTGATACTTGTACTGCGTACTGAGTTATCGGTGGTAATTGTGAAATATTTTGTACTACGTACCCTGATATTTTATTAAATGTTTAATTAGAACGACGTTGTCTTTTATATCTGACCACTTACACCACCCCAATTATCGAAGCCACCAAGGACCTGACTAGTCGGCCGTGTGAGACCCCCTCCTCAGTAGTGTATTGCAGAGGGGGTACTGCACGTAAAGTATTAAAATTTTGTTCAGGGCACAGGGTGACTACCCTACCCTGCGTTTGAGGTTTAGCAGCCTTTGGGGCCCCCTTTTATAAGTGGTCCCAGGCCCTGTAACACCTTAATAATATCCGAGCGAAATAATATTCTTAATAATATTATTTCGCTCGAATGCAGAATATAAAAAAAAGTGAAATTTTTTTCATCCATTTTTTCAAAATTTTGAAATTAAGTCAAGCTAGGAAAAAATAAAAATACAGATGGATAGATCAGGTATATATGAGCAAAAAATGTCCTAACAAAATTTATCGCTAAAGCCACGGTATTCCCGGAAAAAAATAGTCAAGTAACGTTATTACTCGGAGCGAGATCCATACGTGCGCGCGCTTGAATACGCATGACTGTGTCACCGACGCACTGAATTACATGTCATTAAATCAGAATTTGTTCAATCTGTATTAGTGTTAGTTCATTTAAAAGATGGAAATTGTAGCTTTCTGATGCTTTTTTGTTTTATACAATACAAGCAAAGGATGGATGGGAAAAATATACTTATATATATTATCACGCCCGAACTCAATGAAAGTTAATTCCTTCAATGAATTTGATTAAAATGATTATATATTTTAATTTGGAAGTGTGTTTATTTTATATATCTATACTTTTATATGGCTTTGTAAAATTTGTCCCCCATTGGCATAATTTCAATGTGAAAAGCATTCACAATGACCATGTTAAGATTGTCAGCTGTTTTGAATGTCAAATGATGCATATTTTGTATTATCTGAATTATCTCTCGTAAATAAAAGGGCGCTGTTTCATATTTAATACTTTTGTATATAAAATCTTGAATATTAGAACTCACAAAATACGCTTCGGCCAATATAAACAAGGAATTTGTCCTAATTTAACTAAGTCTGTCGATACATATACATTTTTTCTAATTTAATGATCCTGTGTAGAATTTTTCAACTGTGGCAATGAAAAATCATCTAATCTAGTAGATAAGTAATCGTAAAAAGTTATATATATATAATTTAAATTTGAATTTTTGATCGATTTTTACGCTATCCTTAAATATTTTTAGCGATCTTGATTTAAAAAGCTGAATCATTCAGAGCAAAAAACAACATTGCGGAAGTTTTACAACAGACCATTATTATTTTTTTTTAATTAGGAACAAAAAAGTGGAATAATTTTCTTACACATTATTAAATCAAAAATAACAAATATAGCAGTAATTGTTATTACATGATCACTGTTCCATTGCAGACCGAGACAACTTCTACCTTTTTTGTTTTATAAGGATACGAGAAACACAAACAAATTTATGACATTTATTATACCATGTTGACATTTACTTAGAGTAAGGAGGCAGGTGTGTTGAAAGTATAGGTAATCAATTTATAATATTATTGATCAAATTTTGCAACGTTATAACTGTTAACAAAGCAAGGAATATGTTTGTATGACAAAAACCGGTGCAACTATATTAGTTATTGTTGCGTATAATTAGTTTTTGTTAGTGCAGGACCGTAACAGAATAAAAAATTTAACCATTATAGTAATGATTGTGACAACGCTTGACAGAATAAAATTAATAACAGTAAGTTATAAAATTCTGAATAAATTAAAACAGTGATTTAAAAATTTTTGCACCGTTTCTTTAAAAATGTGCATCATTTCATTTACGGCATCTCATTAGAAGCCTCTCTCTTATCTTCACAAGACTTAAAATTCGGGGCGAGCGTAGATGCATCTTCACTGTGTATGTATGACATTGGCAGCGAAATCGCAATGTCAACGCTAAGGCCGAAATGGGTAGGCTGCGACGGCGGATCAGGACTTCCATCAACACCGCAAAAAAACCAGAAACAGCAGGCTAGGCTGGAGGCGTTGAATCCTCGAGACAACTCGCTGTGGAAGCTGTCGAAGGCCATGAAACATACGTGGGAAGCCATACCCGCCTTAATAACACCAAACGGATAGACGTCGATGACAGACGCACGAAAAGCAAACGATTTAGTTGATCATTTTCAAAATATACACAACATTCAGATACCAAACAACCCGGAACACGACCGCATCGAAAACGACGTAGACGCACTGATTGGCTATGACATCCAATTGATCAGATGCGAATTTCTAAAAGCCATGGCCTAGCCCTCGGAAGTTACCGAACGACAAAGCCCCGGGTTCAGACGGTGTCGAGTATAGGCTACTCAAATATCTCCCGAGAAAAAGCATTATACAATTGACGTACATTGTCAACGCGATCCTGCGACTGCAACACTGGCTCAGTCAATGGAAAGGCGCCGTGGTCGTGCCAATCATGAAGCCGAATAAGAACGCGAAGCTCGTCGGCAGTTATCGACCAATCTCGTTGCTGCCGGCGATCTTCAAGTTGGTGGAGAAAGTCGTCCTGATCAGACTAGACGCTGCTCAGGATGAACTTCGACGACGAATGTCAGTTCGGCTTCAGGCGGACAGGGGCACTGTCGTCAGGATCGTGAATGACGTCAAGGTGCAATAAAACCTCGGAAAGAGCGTGCCATGGTGCTCCTCGATATTGAGAAAGCGTGTAGACCCCGGGGCTACTCTACAAACTAAACTCACTGGACTTCCCAACGCACATCACGAAACTCATTTATCCTTCCTGTCGGGTAGATCGCTGCAGGTCAGGGCGAATAATAAACTATTAACTCGACGGGACATTCGCGCGGGCGTCCCACAGGGGTCGTGCCTGTCTCCAGTGTTGTACAACTTGTACGTCTCCGACTTCCCGGAGTTCCCGAATTCGAACCTTGTCAAGCACGCCGACGACACAGCCATGTACGTGCATTCGCAAAACGCGCAGGCAGCTAATGTGCTGCTGAAAGCACACATGGCCCGTGCCACGGGCCGCTTCTCCGAAAACCGGATTCTAACGCCACTTTCGATCAGGGGTAGAGAAATTCCAATTAAGCGGCGCGTGAATTATTTGGGGATGAACCTAGACAAAAGACTGACATTTGATACATACATTAACAAGACGATACGCAAGGTCTACTCCATGTCCAGGAGTCTGTATCCGCTCCTGGCACGGGGTAGCGGACTCAATAAGACTAATAAAAAGCTATTGTACACGATGGTAATCAGGCCGACCATCACATACGCGGCGCCGGTGTGGTGCAACATCCCAGGCACGACAATTGAACGTATTAGAACACAAATTTATGCGCCTCATTTCAGACTCTACGAGATCTCTATGCGTACGACATAACCCCACTAGCGGACTACGTCCAAGAAATATCGCAAGAATTATATCAGCTCAATCTGGGCAATAGTCCTCTAACCCGCAATATTACCCGAATCAGACAGCACAATGCCATACTTTTCGATATCAGACACCCCCTACCATATCAGGCGTTGTCTATTTTCCGGCAACTCCCTTAGCCACACTTCCTTCTACGATAACTTACCTCTGTCCTTACTCTTTATCTTTCCTTAACTTTATATCTTTCCAATCGCCCTTTCCTCCTTTAGGTTTCTATTATTTGTTCATTTATCCTTTTTGTCCCCTTTTTTGTTATTTTTTTTCCAAATCCCCTCTAGGCCGAAAACTTCTTAGAAATCCCAATTTTTTAAACCACAGCTTTTTTAACTGCTCTATCTTCTTTGTCGACGATCAGACCGCAAGGTCGTCATTTGTTCGAACGGGTTTTTTCATTTAATTGTGTTTCCCGTATCAACAACCAAAATTCATTAAGTACGTGTTTCGCCCAGCGAGTTTAGTTATTTAGTGTAATATTAATTAGTTTTAGGTCCGTGTGGACACGTATTATTACTTTTAATTTAGTTTTAAGTCTTCCTAAAGCAGGCAAGAGCTCTAACCACAAACCATTCCTGTTAAGCCAAACCGGATCTGCCGCGCCCAACCTTACACCCACCACGGCGCTGTGCACCGTGGTTGACTGGTTGGCTTCGGGCCGATTTCCGGCGAGGCACATTACATGTACACCCAATTACTAATAAATTCTTGTTGTGGTTGTTGTTGTTGTTGTTTTTGTTAAAATTCATAAAAAAATTGAATATTTTTCGTAAAACACACAAGCCAAAAAAGAACAAGAAAAAACCCACATTATAATTATTGTTGGATACCTCGTCCTATGACGTCCGACAACGTTTCAGAGTTTTTTATATCTGCATCCCTAAAAATCTATAACTTTAATATGTTAAAATAATCAAAATGATTTAAATTTCATGAAGCTATTTCGGAAAACATTACCGCTATTTTGTTGATGAGATAAGTTTCAGGTGCCTCCGGATGTCTAGGGTCGAGTAGGACTACTGCTCTTTAACCTAGTACATCGCTGTAGACCTGGACCGGCTTCGTGCGGGGCGGGCGAGCTTACTTTACATCAACCGCTCACAAATGTAAGCAGTGTGGATGATTTCTGCTCACCTTCCGGGTCCTGGCTTGTTGGACCTTGCTGGCTAAGACCTTTATCTTCTGGTGCTCTTCTGCCTTGATGTTCTTTCTTCGCCAGCTTGTCACCCCCGGGGTGTCTGTTCGCTTTGGGGTATTTTTGGCTGGGAATGACTGCCTGTGCGCAGAATATCAATTGAAATCCTGCCGTCCGAGTCATAGGTTAGGGTAGAGATGAGCTATATAGCTAGGGGAAGTGCAAACCTAAGTGCTTTGGTAGCACTTTCGGTTTGCACAGAGCAAGGTGACTGTGGGTAGTGGACGGTGGTTTGTCCGGTACCCGCAGGGTAGTGGGTGGGTGGATGGGTGGTTGGGTGATCGTCATGTCTCTTCTGTGGGTTGTCTTCGTCGTCGGTGGCGTGGTTCTCATACTCACCCGTTATCCATGATTTGCATCTTCGGCCTCTTGTACCTCGGAGCGTTGGCTGGATCGTAGTCAGTGGCCTCCCTGATCAAAGGGTTCCTATGCTACTCGGCAAGTGTGTATATCTTCTTGACTCTCTCCCTAATGATTTCGGTGACTGGGGTGTACGTCAAGTTCCTGAAGATGTCTGCGTTGCGTACGAACCATGGTGCGTCTACCGCTGTCCGGAGGGCGACGTTCTCCACTCTTTGGATCTGCTGAAGGTAAGTATTCACATGGTAGCCCCAGGCTACTGAGGCGTACGTCAGTTGGGGCCTGATGAGTGACCTGATTAGCGTGAGCTTATTCCTCAGGTTGAGTCTGCCCACCATCGTCCTCCTGGCCTTCCTGACGATGGCTTCTGTATTTTTTCTCCATGTTAGGCCTTTGTCCTTGATCACGCCAAGGTAGTTGACATTATCGTGTCATTGGATGTCCTCGCCGAACATGGAGACGTGACCTGTCGGGATTTCTTTTCTTACCTTTCTCGGCATTTACGGCTACCTTCCATCTGTTAATCCATTTCTCTAGAAGGGCGGCCGCCTCTTTAAGATTTCTGGTGGCGATCCTCACTTTCCAGGATCTGGCAGTCAAGGCTGTGTCGGCGACATAGAGGGTCATCAAGATCTGAGCTCTTGCATCACTTTTTATAG
The DNA here is from genome assembly GCA_936432065.2 of Rutpela maculata. Classification (NCBI taxonomy): domain Eukaryota; kingdom Metazoa; phylum Arthropoda; class Insecta; order Coleoptera; family Cerambycidae; genus Rutpela; species Rutpela maculata. The sequence goes on along the minus strand of OW386290.2, from coordinate 66,657,153 downwards.
TAAAGGGTTGCTAGGTCATTATATTTTCTTAGTTACAACATTGTCATAGATACGGAGAAATAATTTGTTCGTTGCAACGAATTCGATTTATTCTTGTTTGTATGTACTAACTCATTATTAATATTTCAAAATTACTGACTAATAACTGTAAAATGAGATTCATCGTTACAACACTACCTATAAATTTTATTTTATTTTATCTTGTGTACAAAATACTAATTGCACGTAAAATAAATTGAATTGAATTTGAAGTTAAAACTGTAAAAATTATGCTACTACTAGGGATGTCGGTCCAGGGATTTCAAAAAACTTGAGATCCTCGGATATCTTTTGCTTTGAACCCAAATAATCTGGGATTACTTTAGTTTTGTTCCTGGAATTATCGGTCAACTTTATACACCCATTGCATTCTGATGCGAAATATGAATCTTACTCTACACAGGGTGCATGTAGGTTTTTCTCCGGTAATTAATAAATCAAAACGAAAGTCTTAACGTTATTTCTACTTTGGACGCTGTTCAGTTAACCACATAACAGCGAAATCTATTCATTACCGAATAAAAGTTCCTTTTTGGACTACTGAATATTAAAATGAAATTAAGGTACAATTTTAGAACAAAATCAATATGTGTTGTTTATTTTATCAAGTATATTTTTATCTAGGTTTAATGCAATATCGATCGGATTAGGTGTCAATCAAATCGACGTACACGAATTTTGAAACTTACCCATAAAAGGCGGATGATAAAAGTTCTGGTTTGTTTTATGTCGTAATATAAAAGACGGAGGGGGGGTAAAATGCAAAATGGGGGCCGTACAAAAAGTTTGCCCACGCATTTGCTGAAAATGCGCCAAATTAATTTGAAACCCATTCAGCAATCAAATACATGTGAAGTAGAAAGAAAAAAGAAACCACCACGTGACGACAGCTTGAAAGTTGCACTTGTATGTATGAGCTTCCTTTTTTAATCTTGCTCCAAAATTTGCCACAATTAATGGAGACGAAAGGGCTTTCATATTCCGAAGTCGAGATCTATAATAACGTTCAAACTTTTAATATACAGTGAGAAAATTCGTTCGTATGTCTTAAAAGAAATCCAGCAGCAACGAATGATAGCAAAAGTTTTAGTTAAACTTTTGATGAATTATAATATATAATATAATAATAATAATGTATAATTAGAGATCCATAACTAGATATGGTGCCAGTACTATGACAAAAGTTACACAACTTGCTCCTCCAAACCAACAACTAATTCTTGCCCATGGTGGAATACAGTTGACAGTGATTGATGTCTTGTATAAGGTAAAGGCTTATATTGTTGAAGTCGAACAAGAAAATATCGCGGGTGATGAAGATGAAGGGGAGGAGGAACATGGGGAAATAGATAACAAGGATGAAGCTGAAGGGAGAGGAAAGGCAAATATTTTCACAAAGTGTTCAATAACCACCCTCTGAATGATCTGGAAAATGACAAGTTCTCCAACAAAAAATGAAACAGTTAAAGCTAAACATGAAACTAATCTTGGACTATTAAACCAGGTGGAAAAGTCTCCTGATAATACTACAGCGTTTCATTCTTTTAGGAAGCAGCACCACACCTTACGACGTAAATCTATATAACTATAAAGTTCATGCTGAATACAGCGGAAAAAGTTAAGCCTTCTATCAGCGCAGACGCGTATTTGCAAAATCCGGAAGATGAATAAAGTGATGGACTTTTTTTATGCATCAAAAAATAAGCAAAAAATATAGCAAAAGTTAGAAATCTTTTTGAAAAAGTTAACAAAAAATAAGATGATACAAGCAATGAGGACAGTAATCAGGAAGGACTTAACGATGGTAAAGAGAAGTTATCCCTTTCAAATCTCATTAAATCAAATAAAGACTTTCAGCTTGTCTTTATTAGTGTGAAAGGGTCACTTAAAAGAACTTGAAGAAAGCTCTGAAGAAATCTGTGGAGCCAATTTCAGCCAGTTGCCAAGACAGTTAAAAGTGTTTTATTATCTTCTACTATAAACAAAGAAATTGAGTTATTGGAAAATTCATATTTAATCTTCAAGTCTCTTCGAGTCCTTCAGCATCTCATAGGCGTATTCGTTGGGGGCCATCATAACCTATCTTTTTGGTGTGTGGTGAGCACACTTAATCATACTGTCCATCGTGCATTGGGTTTGATCCCAGCTTCGACACTGGCAATTTTGGGAGGTGATAGATGCTGTCTGCATTTTTCCAAATTTGTAATTCCATTCTGACTTTAGATTTGGTGGGTTGTCCAATATGTGTGGTGTATTTATGGTGTGTGTTTAGATAGAGGCCCTTCACATTCCTCCAAATTTAATACCCAATTAGAAGCTGCAAAGAGTATCACTAATTCTAATAATATTAATCTTTTAATTCTGTCTATAATAACTGACTACAGATATTTTTTTCAGTTGACAGTATAAGTTTAAAACAGTAACTCACGAACTAAGTAGCCCAAGCAATGAAGGGCTTAAATAACCACATGTCGGAAGTAATTAGAGACAGACTGAATTTTTGCCAGTTGTTAGAACTCACTTAAAGGTACATTTTCCCAAAAGTCCCAACCCCTTGCGCTTCCAAATTAAACACAGCTTTTTTAACTTTTGTACGAAAAATACTATTTTCGCATTTTTCATGTTCCCACTTCTCTATATCTGTTATTTGTTGATGTAAAAACTTGATATTTTAATATTACAATATGCGGTGTATGCAAAAATAATATTTGTTATGATATGACTGAAAAATAGATAAATATGATTCGAGAAGTTGTGATTTTTGTGCAATTTACAGCGAAAAAGTGTAGATCGAGGTAACTTTTTTATTTTTCAAAATAACTGTATACTGTAAAGAGTAAGCTGTAGCTAATGAAATGAAGAAATTTTTTCATTTGGAGCATTTTTTTTATAAAATGCATAGGAAGGGAGATAAAGGCCTTGTAACATGAACATTGCTCTGGCGCTCAGCCCCCAACCATATCATTCGCGCAGGCAATGAAATCCAAAAATGACTACATGTCGGAAGAAATTAGAAACAAGCTGAATTTTTACCAGTTCTTAGGAGCTAATTAGAGGAGTATTTCGTCAAAAGTCCCCGCCCCTCCCCCTTGCGCTTGCCTCCCTACCCTCCCTTAAACATAAAATTGCAAGCTTTTGAGTTATCGCTCATTCATCGTTAATTAAGCAGCCTTAATTCAAATAATAGCGTTACCGCTGCCAGTACAATTGTACTATTTGCAGTACAATGGAAGGCTGGCCAGTACGTCAGTACTCCCCTTTCAATTTTAGTACAATTTTTCTGTTCAAATATACTTAAAAATTTAAAGCTCAACTACATACGTGCTTAGCATACATATACCATATTATACTATTCGGAAATTCCTGGACTTTCCTCTAGTGGCCGGCAAAACAACCTCACAATAGAGAAATGATTGCTATCGAACCTACATACACAAGCAGTGTAGGGATATCTCAAGATTGGGATTCCCATGATATCTCTTGATTAGTGTTTGAAACTGTTCTCGAAGTTGATTATGTCAAAAAAGTTGCAGATTTGTTGACTTTACTAATGGCCCTAGCTCCAGAGAAAAAGAAAATTCATTTTTCTAAGCAAAAAGGTGGCAAGGATCCAACAAAAGTATTTTACAACATTGAAAAATTGATCGAACAGCACAGTAAAATCAAAAGAAGTCTCTTGTTTGTGCATGCAATGACCGGATGTGATACTACGTCATGCTTTTATGGTTTAGGAAAGATACAAGCAGTTGAAATGGTGAAATTTTCAGTGGAAGCTCAGCAACAAGCTTCAATATTTTTGCAATTGCAGAAGAACAATTACAAATTGAGGGAGAAAGATTTACACTACTTGGACTATATGGAATCAATAGATATACAAACTTGAATGAAGCTCGTACTTCAAATTTATGAGTCTGGCAAAGAAATCAAATTTGCAATCAAATTTCGATCTGGCAAAGTTACCTCCAACAACCGAGGCATGTCAACAACACATACTAAGAGTTTACTTGCAAGTCCAGAAATGATTAGGCAATAGCTACTGAATGGGGATGGAAGCTGGAGCCTGTAAAGGAAAATGAAGGAGAGAAAAAAGTTCTCCAACCAGTGACTTCTTTGAAGCCTTTTACGTCAAATTATCTTTTGCGTTTGCTGTCATGTTCCTGTAAATCTGCTTGTGGGAATTATTGTGGATGCAGAAAATCAAGTTTGCTTTGTTCAGCTATGTGTGGATATTCGTGTCACAACGCACCAATTGTGGACGATGATCAAGACATAATAAATGATAATTAAGCATGTATATAATGTAAATAGTAATCTATAGGTAACCTAAAGATTTGTAAGTATGTACTATTTTATGAATTATTTTTTAAAGTAAAACACAAAGTAAGAAAATGTAGATAAAAAGATGAAATTAACTAGCGGTGGGTGGGAGGTCCCTGATGCTGTGGATAACATTGAATTCTATTACTCAAATTAGTAACAGTTTATTAAACTCCTCAGCTGCCGGTTGCCAGTCCGGGTCACGACGGGTCCATAGGTGGTGGATAATGTAGCCATCTTAAATTTTGAGGTTAGGAGCAAAGCTCCCCCGAACCAAAACTGGCAGAAACTTAACATAACAAAAAAACCTGTTTTCATCATAAATACATTTGTAAAAAGTTTATATTCTTATTAAGGTCTATAGTGTCATTAGATGTTATAATATATAATCGGTTCTACTTTCAGATGCAAACTTTCTCACTTGGAATAACTACTTGTTTCACGCAAGCAAGAGGCATCGGGCGCCCCCGCGTAAAGGCGTGGCGGACACCCACTAATCTGTTGCAGTCTGTACGTGTTCCCAACCACCCCAACAGTAGAAGCACGTATATCATTAGAGGTTGAAAACTGCACTACAACTTTTACTTAAAATGTTTTGCGATATTATTCTAAATAAAAATGTTGTGCCCTAAAAACCACAAAAAAATTCAAACACAAAGCGAAAATTTTGCATATTTTAGCGAATTCTCGTTAAAGTATGATGTTTACAGAAAATGTTATAATAGCTTTTTTAAAGAGTAGATATTAAGGAATAACACGGCATAAAATTTATAACTTTAGAATAAATAATGACGGAGATATGAACAATACATAAAAGCCTTGCAAAATGGATGTTTAAGTAAGGGTGAGGGATTAAGCGCAAGGGGGAGGGGCGGGGACTTTTGAGAAAATACTCCCCTAATTAGGTCCTAACAACTGGCAAAAATTCAGCTTGTCTCTAATTACTTCCGACAAAAAACCTTCATTGCCTGCGCTAAAGGAACTTATGTGATGTCTATAAATTATAATCTACCCCGTAATATTAAAATAAGTGTCCTATAGTTTTAAAATTGAAAATCTTAGATCTTCTACATAACGGTTTTGTTGTGGCTGAATTAAATTTGCTCAAGGCCAAGAAAAAGTTAAATTAATTAATATTTTATTGTCTCTTCCTAATTCTACGAAACAAATATAATCCAGTTACTGCAATTTTCAACTTCTTATTACGGGCCTGTGTTGTAACAATTACGGGAGCATTTACAGTCTATCAAAGCTCACTTGATTAATATAAAAACGTGGGAACATTCTACAGTGCAACAATTAGATTGAGTTAGTAACACGTTGAATATTATTAAACTAATATAGTGCTGGGTTGTAGGAAAACGTATATATTAATTATGAGTTATGGTAAGGAATGACTATTATATTATGTCTCAGTATTTGCAGTACAGTTCCGTTTTTGCTATAAACATGTCATTAAACAAATTTAAATTCGCTCTTTGTTATATGAATGATTATTTAAAGTTAAAGAAAGTGTCACTAAAACGAATAACTTTCTTTAAATTACTAAAATTCCTTCAGTAACTGTGGCAATTAATAAAAAGTAAATTTTTATTCGATCTCATTAATATAAAACATTTGTTTAAATTCATTGTTCAAGTAGTAGTTCTTATTTTCGTTAATCAAGACGAACTTGTATCGATATTTTCTAGTAGATAGAGCAAGCCTATAAAGCTTGTACATATTTACATATTTACAGACATTACGGTTAAAGATCACTGGTTATTATCCTTCAAAATTGTTTGTATTTAATTATTTCTATTTATTTTAATTAAAACCAAAGCATATTTTCATTACTTGATGCATGCTAATTGATTTTCATTGGAAGCCGATATACAGCAAACTTCATAGGCAACAGCGTCTCACTAGGTAATGTACCTGATTTTTAAAAAAGAATCACTTCAATTTGAGTTTGTTAATCGGCCAAAACAGACAAAATGAATGAATTTAAAAAATAAAAAAATAAAAAATATACGATAGGCTGATATTAATAAACTTCAATAGGGTTCTATTTTAATAATATACTAAGAGACTAACTTTACACAGCGAAGGCGTCCCGTCGCGTATTTTCAAGTGCTTTTGACTAGAAAAGTGCTAATCCTAGGAACAAAGCTTCAAAAAAAAAGTTGCATCCATCCTTCATGTTTATTTCTTCTCGATAAACTTGGTATCTATTTCGAAATTTGAAAAAATTTCCCTCTTCCTACGTTTACTCCTATAAATTCTCACGTTTTATCCACATCTACTACATGTGTAACAAAGCGCATTTTGGCACCCAATCAATTTATTATAATTATATTATTTAATGTTTCATTTAAAACCACAGGCTATCGTTAAAATATTATGTATAATTCATATCATCCCGCGTCATATCCCCACGAGACCGTCTAGCATACTTCCGACCGCGATACAAGCACTCCACATTTTCAGTTCCATCCCACACAGTGTGCTTGAAGGTCGAAAAATTATGATAAAAATGAGTCCAAAATCGGTTTGCGCAGGCTGATTCTACATTAAAAGTAGATTCAAAATTTATGAAATTTAAAATCGTAGCTGATCCCTTTCGCGTTTTATCCACGTTTTATCCACGTTTTTGGATTTTAACCCTTTGCAATACAGTAACTCGTATACATCAACTTTTTCTTCGAGCACTTAGCACTTTTAGAAATAAAACTAGTAAATGCTTTGTACAGTACGATGGCATAGACTTTCTACCTACGTTACATCTTACAAAATTAGTTATTTTTCTCATTTGATTACCTGAAACTCCTAAATTTATCCTAAAGTTATCTAAGCTCTCTTCATCATATGAAACACTTTTTTTAATACTCGGATTTAAAAAAACTTTTTGTCTCCCGACCACCAGCAGATACATTAAAACTAAAATTTTCATTTTTCTTAGAATTTGATTTTGATTTTTTTCAGTGAGCTTTTCTACAATTTTAATACATTTTCTTTGCTATTTTTACAAATGTGACTTTTACCCCTTCCAATCTCTTGAAAACAATCACCACAGAACAAATTTCTAGTATCTTTACTCTCTATAGATGATATCGGCAGGCTATCTATTGCTGAACGCCCATAAAGTCCCGTAGAAACATCAATTTTGTTTTCTAAATCTCTTTTATGTCCTTTACCTTTATCAATTTTAACGTGGCCTTTGAAACGACCAGTCAAACATATATAACAGTTGCATGTATTTTGTGATGTACGAGTATCCTTTGGTAATATGACATCTGTATAATTAGGCATTTTCTGAAATGATCTTTGAAATTTACCCTTGTTAGCATCAAGTAGTGTGAGAGAACAAGTTGTACATATACTTAAAGGATACTTTTCATTTTTTAGATCAAAGTCCTCAAATATAAATTTTTTAATCAATTTTTCAGTGTTTTCAGTTATGAAAAATTGTTCTGGTTTTTTTTCCCAAATGTAATTTTTTTTCCACATGGAGCACATACCTTTTTTCGATTATCCTCGTGAGAGGATTTATTTCCATGGCTCATTTGAAATCGTTCTAATTTGACAGACTTTTAACCAATGAATTTTTTTTTTATTTTTTGGTTCTGGAAAAAAGTATACTATATACTTTTGAGATTTACACTTTATGTTTGGAAATAAAATACGAGTAGCTACCTAGCGGCAAACAGTGTAATCCAAATAAATTATTTTGTCAGTAATGAAAAAATGTATAAACATTGACAACAAATGAAATTAAATTTATAGTTTTATTTCTAAAAGTGCTAAGTGCTCGAAGAAAAAGTTGATGTATACGAGTTACTGTATTGCAAAGGGTTAAAATCCAAAAATGGGGATAAAACGCGAAAGGGATCAGCTACGATTTTAAATTTCATAAATTTTGAATCTACTTTTAATGTAGAATCAGCCTGCGTAAACCGATTTTGGACTCATTTTCATCAAAATTTTTCCACCTTCAAGCACACTGTGCCCAGTCGCGAAGTGAGGTAGATGTGCGAGGATTCACCAGCTGTAACCAGCTACGAATGTGAGTTGAGAAATTTTTCTATCACCGAAAAATAAACTGGACTTAGGCATATTTTTACAAATAAGATTTTTCTGGGTAAATTTTATTAGTACAGCCTACGTCATTCAATACTCACGCGCACCGTCTCTCCCACCTTTCCACTAGTGGGGGAATATTGGACTAGTTACCAGTTGCGCTGAAACTAAGCAATTAAGTTCCGCACGAGCTTCGCCACCAAGCAGACGTGCCTGATCAGTATCCGGAACAAAGTAAGTTTAGTAGCGAAAATTGGAAATAATGACAAAGTCCACGAATTCGTTGTGGTGAAAAATTGCAAGTGCCACCGATGTCACTTCAACACTGGGGCGCATTAGCTTTGGTCATTCCCCCACTCCGCCTTCATCTTTGAATTAGGAAGTCTGCAGTTGGAGTCCAGACAGAAGTTCAGTTCCACCTGATTGATCCACCGAGGTAGACGTGCTCCAGCAGGCCCAGAGAATCCCGTTCAAACCGTCAAGCAAGAAACAGTCTATATACGAGAACCTGACCAGCCTGCCATGCGAGGAGCAGCAGGAAGTAAAAGTAAGAATAATAATAATAGGTAGCGACTTGGCTAATACTAAGGACTGGTAATATCATTCGTATTTATTCTTGTTGTTTCTGTTATTTCTTGGCAAAATTGGTGTTTCAGGGTATCCGACGAAGGTATTCCGTTGGGTTCGCTGGAGCATAAAGTAACGCTTCTAGGATCTCTGGTGAAGCTGTTGCCGTATTAACCATACATCGTTTTCAGGTCAGGCGAACGTGAATAATCTTGTTTCTTCCCATTTTTTAGCTTTATTGTTTCCACGGCGAATTCAGTGTTTTCAGGGTATCAGACGCAGGTGTTCCGTCGGGTTCGCTGGGGCATAGAATTAACGCTTCTGGGATCTCTGGTGAAGGTATTCCGCTGGGGAAATCAGAGCGGCCCGCATTAATCATACATTGTTTTCAGGCCAGGAGGACGTGAATAATATTATTGTTTTCCCCATTTTCAGCATTGATGTTTTCCGGCAAATTGAATGTTTCAGGGTATCCGACGAAGGTGTTCCATCGGGTTCGCTGGGGCATGCAATTAACGCTCCTGGGGGCTCCGGTGAAGGTATTCCGCTGGGAAACTCTGAGCGTGCTGTATTAATCATACATTGTTTCAAGCCAGAAGTTGCAGAAGGCAGTTAACTAACCATACCTCTTTTCAGTTTAAAATACTGCGTATTAGCCAGGGTGCATTAAATAGGTGATGCGACAAGGACCCGTTGAGTGGCTTCATAAGTGCTTACTTTGAATATAATGTAATAGATGGCAGGAGAAATAAGTTCTGTTGTTATTTATGCCTAGAAAGACAATTTTACATTTTCTGTGCATGCATGCATACAGTGTTGTATACATTCCCGGTCTTTTGTTTATGTTTAGTGAAAAAAGAGTCAAGTGACATCTGACATTAAGTAGTTAAATTAAAAATATTGCAACACTACATGCAGCAAAGCAAATTAATCTATCTATATACAGGATTTTGTAGTACCTTAAGGCGGCTACAGACGTAACTGCATACTTGAACGGTATGCATGCGCAAGTTTATTGTACAAGTATACTGAAATTTGCGTCGCCGCCACACGCAAAAATATACTTGAACAGTTGCGCTTTGACAGTTAAGCGCGAATAAAGAATAAAAATGTCATCAACGGATGAAGACGACACGCTTGCTTTAACTGCGTTTGTTTTAATTCTCAAAAAGTAACGAACAAAACGTAGTATGTGGTGTAAGGAGTGGTTAAAATTAGGGATTGCAATTTACCGGAAGTTTTAATAACCGGTAAATCGGTAAATAAAAATGTAAATAACCGGTTAACCGGTATTTACCGGTAATTTTTAGAATGGATGATTAGGGTGGCGAAAATGGCAATTGTCTTTTTCCATATACAAAACTATCTAAATTTAACAAAAAACATTTTTATATACGTACTTATATGTGATATAATGAACAAACAAAAGGTTTTTTATCAACAGTAAAATCACAAGAGCTTTTTTTTATTGGATAAATTTCTCTTTGTAATGAAATAATTTTGCCAATCAGTGATTTTATAAGAAGAACTGACATGAAAAAATCGCGAGGCCGGAGGTCGAATGATTTTGTCAAATGTCAGTTTTTCGAGCAAAATTACTGATTGGCAAAATTTTGAGTTAAAAAGAAATTTATTCATAAAAGAAAAGCTCGAGTATTTTTTGGCAAGATAAATTAACGACAGAATATGAATGTGAACGAACAACAATAATTTATTAAAAATAATTATAATTTTCCCAAAACGACTCATATCGTACAGTATAGTTTCCACAATACTTAAAAATTATAGCTGACAGTACAGATTTCAAAGTGACGTGCGACTACTAGGTGTACTCTGCTTTTGAGGAACAGGCATTTTTATCGGTGATAAAAAACGATGCACCTTTTTTACGCTGTCAAAGTGACAAAAATGTGACTTTTTTATATAGGAGTTAATTTATCAAAAAGAAAAAATATAAATGAAATAAATTTAAATAACTAATTATTCTGTAAATAACAAAAATATCCACTTAAATAACAAAAATTATAAACATAAACTCAAATAGGGCATTTACTGAATACCTAATCTAAAAATACAATATTTTTTAAAAATAGCCTGTTAAAAGGGTTAGTTTTTCAAAGCTATATATGTTAGTCGTCTGATATTTGTGCATAGAATACCACCAGCTGAAAATGCCCCTCCTCAATCGATATTGGTGGGTCGATAAGTTAATAAGAATTGGTAATAACATACTTCTAAATGTATTCCACGGATATTCGCGGCAGTGAAATATTCAATTTTCTGTCGTAAGATATTGTCAATGTCTCTCTTGTATTTCTTAGGGCTTGGTGTTTGGAGTTTACTTTTTATAATATTATTTATTTATTGTTAAAAGTGCTCGGTGTTGAGACAGTCACTTTGTATTTAGTGAATACTAGTCAGTGACATAAATAGAAACGTTGAATACGTGACATATCGTAAGTTCAGAATTTACCGAAATAACCGGTAAAAAATTAAAATTACCGGTAATTATCGTCATGTGTTTTTTGTCCTAATAACCGGTTAACCGGTTAACCGGTTAACCAGTAATGCAATCCCTAGTTAAAATAAGGGAAAGAGTATTCTCACATTAATTTCTTAGAAGATTAGACGAGATTTTATCCTCGTGATTGGCACAATTACTTACGAATTGATGAAGAAACTTACTTGAACGTTCTACCACTTATCACCGTTGATTCAAATAAGAGATACAATAATAAGACCAGCAATAACGGCACATGTTTACACAAGTCTGCCGACCTGCCGTACACACGCTGAAGTATACTTGCGCAAACTCAACATGTACAAGTATACAATATAGAATTTCGTCAAGTCTCATGTCACTTGTACAATCATAATACTTGTGCAAGTGTTATAAAACACATGTTTCAGTAGACATGTACAATAAACTTGCGCATGCATATCGTTCAAGTATGCAGTTACGTCTGTAGCCGCCTTTATAGCACGCGCCGTCTACTAAATTAAATAGAAAGCATGCACTTATGAAGCCATTATTATCATAGGAAAGTGGCGTATGTCGGACCACCTATTTAATACATCCTGGTATTAGCCAAGTCTAACGCCTAGAGTTAGTGTTTGCTATATAATTATCTGTTGTCCTACTTGCTCATTCCTGGTATCCGCACCCTACCTGTAAATTTATTGACTTCGCCGCCAACTTCTCGAACCTAACCTGTCACTCCATTTTACCGTATACTAGAATCACCGGACCCTGATTAATCATGGCTTTCTGGGCTATCACCTGCTGTAACTAAAACGTAGCTTGCACCACCATAGCATCGTAGCTTACATTATCGTAGCATCGTAGCTTGCATTACCGTAACATCGTAGCTTACATCACCACAACATCGTAGCTTGCATCACCGTAACATCATAGCTTGCATCACCGTAGCTTTCTAAAGTAAACATAGCCTGAGGTTCCATATGTAAATAACTGTGTATATACTAGTACGAGATATTTGTAAATGAACATTATTATTTTCCTAACTGTGTGTTGTACTGCTGTATGTGTGAAAGTCTAATTTTCCCTATTTGACCCACTGGAATTCACCGTATCTCCACTGCAGTTACTCCAGCCCTACTTTACCGGCTGTTTGATAGACGTGACGTTTCCCCACGTAATATAGGAAACTGGCGCCCGAGCAACCGAACCATTGCTAAGGGGTGTCAAAAGTGACCTTTTTCGGCCTCACCGAAAAGCACGTCACACATGTGGTGTGTGTAAGTTTATGGTCCTAAAAGAAGTCATATTTTCTACAATTATACCTTACAAGCTTTTCTATTATATTCTATTCTTTTGCCAACTTCAGCAAATAAAAATAACTATGTATTCTCAGTCAATAATTATACTGTATTATCTAGTTTCTATTTCAAACAAAATAAAGGTAAACAAACCGTATTAATAATCATTGACTACTTCTAAGTATTTTCATTTTGTAGCAATTTAATTCACTTTTCAAATTAACTTATTTCCTTTTAATCACATTTATCTTGTCTTCTGACGGGTCCAATACGCACTTCCTTGTAATATTACTATTTTTGTAGACTAAATAAATTATGTGTTAATTAATGTGGTAAAAGCAGATTTATAACAGTTCATAACTAATAATATAATTGGTCGGCTTTACTTACAAATTATGTTTTTATATTTCCTGTAATATTATCTACTAATGCGGCTGCGTATTGAAATGGGTTATTAATTAAATTATTAATATATAATCATTAGATACACCTGCAGTGTATATTTGTTGTTGATATTAACAATTAAGATACATTGTGCAGATACGTAAACTCCTTTAGCCGGAGGGCATATTAAAGAAGGTATTAACAAACATAGTTCCAAGAAATTGATAGGCCCTTTCAACATTTTTTTTTTTAATTTTAGAAATTAAAAGTAGAACACTTTTTAAGGCAATTCCCAAATTTGTATCTTTTTATTAGGACGTTTGAGCCCTTAAATGAATTACCTAAGTTGGAACGCGCGAAAACAGGGCGGAACTTCGCGTGACGTCACTTTGTAGATGCTGATCAGGCAACAGTCGAGATTTAATACTTAAAAAGGTGAAATAAAATGAAATTTTAAGAAGAAAAGGTTCTATGCAACTTTTCATGAAAATTGATAGTCTTTAAGTTACAACGACTTCAAAATTGGGATTTTAGCTTAAGTATTTCAAAACAATATTCGTCAAATAACTCGAAAAGTACTACATTGAGCGAAAACATGTGCGCTCGCCTACGATTTTAGTGTTCTCAGTGTTGTATATATTTTTAAGTTACTTTTAGGTCTATGTGGACATAACAAAAATTTTAATTTAGTTTTTAAGTCTGCCCGTGGCAGACAGGAGCTTCTAGCACCCCCTCGAATTTATTTCCAAGCCGAACCGGACCTACCCCACCCAACCTCATACCCACCTCGGCGATGTTCGCCGTGGTTGTCTGGCTGGCTCTGGGCTAGGATCCGGTGAGGCACATATATTGTGCTTGAACTTAAAATTGAGCGAAAACATGCTAGAGACAAGAAAGCTACTAAATTGAGGATGAATTTTGTTTCTTTTTTTAATTTCTGTAGAGCATTAACTCTTCGGAGATCTGGAAGTATAAAGGTGGCGTCCGAACGTCTAAAAAACGAAGTGCTTAGTTTAAAGTTAAATATCTCAGAAACTATGGTACTTACGTCAAAAGCGGTAAGAACAAAAATGAAGCACTATTATTTAGGCTTTCGAATGTTTTTTTTATTTCTATAGCATAAAAAACAAAGAAGTTATGACAGAAACAATTTACTTTTTCAGTTTTTGTTTATGCAAAATGACGTTACGAATCGGCTTTGTACTGAAACCAAATCTTTAACATCGAATATCTAAGGATTGGATATAGTTATAAAGCTGAAATTTTAAAAGCTTATCTAGATGAACTAGTTCAATAACGAAAAGAAATTATCCATTAGAGAAAAGCCTTCTGTTTTGGATTTTGATATACTTATACGAGAAAAAGAATAAAACCAAAAAATCCACTGCAGAAAATGGTGGTTACAGAACGATGCGGATGAATGTTATTAGTGAAAGGTTAGAGAGAATGTAAAGCTACATGGATTGCCTAAAGATGGGCAACGCCTGTTATGGCAGGGTGTGTTTTATTCTAAAGGGGGCATGATGCTCTCTGATCTAGGTAATGCTGTTTGTTAGCGGACTATCACCCAGCTTGAACGAATATAATTTTTGAGAGATTTGTTGCCGCTAGTGATGTTATAACTCAACAGCATGGATATGTCTCTGGGGAAGGTATATCTTGAAGAATTTAGAATGAGGTACATAAACTTGTGCTATGACCTTTTCAGTTTCTTTGGAATCGTGACCTCTGGACTGGACACACCGGGCGGTGCAGAGTCCCAATTTTTTATTTTGCCAACTAAGGACCCGATCTATAGGTAAAGATTAAACCAAAGTTTAACTAGAGGTTTTAACTGAAGTTTTACTGGAGGTTTAAACCTCAGATTTTAGCATTTTTAAAATACCGCTTGTTAAGGTCGTCACTGTCACCACTTTGTTGGTTGGTACCCAATGGTAAATATAGGTCGGTAACATAGTGACAGATTGGCGATCTTCATTACTGTTAAATTGACTTTTCATAATGAATGATAAAAGTCTGCATATTTCAAAGATAGTGAAATAAAACTGTTAATTGGATTAGTGAAAGACATAATCGGATGCAAGAAAAGTGGTTCTATTATATTGATAACACTTTCTTCATCGTTTCATAAAATGTCTTCAAAAATATCGAAAATGTCAATTTTTTACAACTTTCACTTTACGGAGGTAGTTGTTTATAGGTTATGTTGAACCGAGTTGAAGTTTGCGTTAAGCTGAGTGCAACGCCCTTAGAAATATTAGGTTTTTGTATAAAAACCCTGCACAATCTGCACCAAAAGGAGATGTGAAACTATACATAAGTTGAAGAGAGATGATACATTTGCACTGGTGCAGATAGTGCAGAGTTTTTGAACAAACCTATTGCTATTCAACGTACGCGGGCGTAAACATAAGTTTGCAGTTTAAGCAGTACCACGTCTACGTTTGGAGTTTAAACTTAAGATTGGCAGTTTCTGATGGATATGACAAAACTTAGAGTTAACTATCAGATCGAAGATAAACCGGCCCTTAGTCTGCTATTTTTGGCCAGGAGCAGGTATAGACTCTTGGGCATAGAATAGACTGCCCGTATAGTTTCGTTAATGTGCTTGATGAATATCAATCGTTGGTGTCCAGATGCCCCAAATACTTTACGCAGTTCTTAGTTGGAATTTGGTTTTCATTGACCGAAATTGGTGTTAAAATTTTATGCTCAGGGAATCTACGTATGTGGACTATCGCTGCCGACTTTTTAACGTTTATCCGATTCTTCCATTGGTCGTAATGTGCCAAGGTACGTACCATGTGGGCTTTTAGTAACATATTCGCTACTTGAGCTCTGTGATTATGTGCATTCATGATCGTGTTGTTAGCGTACTTGGACAGTTTGACTGCTTGTTGTTCACTTGGACTTGTAGAGATCTGTCCATCAGTTACGAGTAAATGAGTTTCGTTATATATCGCGGAAAATAATAAGTGTGCATTTTATATAGTAATCCCGGGATCCAGACTGTATCGAAAGCCTTCTCAACATCTAAGAGCATTAGGGTGGTGTTGTTTTCAAGATGATATTGCACATTCACATTGTTAACGATTCGTAAACCATGTTGCACTATGCTCCGACCTTTCCTGAAGCCAAACTGATGATCATCGCCAATATAAAGCCCCTCCTAAGCAGAGTTAATTTTGCACAGGATGACCTTCTCTAGCAACTTTGAGATCGTCGACAACTATAAGTCGTTAGCTGCCGACGTTAGGCATTCTTGCTTAATTTCAGGATAGGTACGATCACAGCACAGGCTAGGGCAATGTTGCAGTCATAGCATCTCGTTAACAATGTACACGAGTTAAACAATACCTTTCTGTTGAAAATATTTAAGAAGCTTGTTTTCAATGCAGTCCTTCCCAGGCGCATTACTGTTTGTCAATGTCCTGATAAGTTTCGCTTATTCAGAGGATTTGTCCATAACTTTTAAGAATTCCAGTTTGGTCAACCGGATGTCATGGCCGATATGTCGTGGCCCTGATCGTTCGGTGCTTTTTCGTTGTTTATCCGTACAAAGTGGTCAGCTATTTAGTTGACCTTTTGGGAGGAACGTATGTCTGTTTGGGTTTGTTAGCGCGGGTATGGCTTCCCGCGTATTTTCCTAGCGCTCTGATTAGCTTCCATAGCGAGTTGTCTCGGGAATTTAGAGCTTTCAACTTGTCTCTCTATTTTCCTGTTTCTCCAGGTGGTTACGGCTCCAATTCCTTGTAACCTGCCCATTTCGATCCTGGAGTCAAGATCGCAATTTTACTGCCTAAGCCATTGCAGTTTTTTCTCTGATGTTACGTTTGACCACCTCGTCGAGTCGGCACGGATATATTGTTATTGTAGTCACCCCATTTCGTTTGGTAGCCTGTAGAAACCTTCTGAATTCCCCCATTATATTTTCCAGATCGACGGTAGTGTTATAGTGTTATAGTGTTAGCGAGTGTTGACATGACTCTTATACAAACACCAATCAGCATCTCTATAAGACGCGAGAAAATTCAACAGCAGAGGCCCTGCAACCACTTAAGAAGGCAGTGAGCTGAATAAATACAAGACTAGCTTGGGAATGAGGCAGACAGATTAAGATATGGTGCGACATTTTTAGTGACAATTTCTGTTTTTTAAATTATATTATATTATATATAATGTAAGGATCATGAATTTTAAAAAATGTATCTAGGTAGGTGAAAGATTATAAGTTATACATTTTCTTGTTATTATTATTCTATTTATTTGGTAACGCAAAAATAAAATTAAGTTTGACAAAGTGTAGTAAGCGATGTACGCTGCATACCCTCCTTTCAGCAAAAGCGTAATAAACAAAATAAAAGTAATTAATGGTAAAAGTTACTCTTTTTTTTAGAAGGTTTTATTTGGACGATAGTGTCATCAAAATTCATGAACGCTATCAATCGAAATTGCACGTTCGGAATCATTTTTGACAATAGAAAAAGATTTGGGTGTACGATGAAGGACTTTATAGGTACCTTTGTATGGTTGGTGTAAGCTAGAAAGATTTTTGGGAACTTTGACAAAAACACAATCGCAATCTTTTAAATGTTTATGAACAAAAATTTGTCGATTAGTTGAACGAAGTAGTTTAGGTTGTATATTTGAGAAACGATTTTTTAAATTGGCTAAAAATGTTGTTGGATCACTTTAATTTTTATTATTAGAAACGAAAAACTTTCCGGGAATACGCGGAGGATTTCCGTAAAAATATTCCGCAGCAGAACAATTAATATCATCTTTCAGAGAAGTACGAAGGCCCAATAAAATGGAAGTTCATCACTCCAATGTCTTGAATTTTTACGTCCCATTAAAGATGCTTTTACTTGCCTGTGTAAGCTTTCGACCATTTTACTACTTTGTAAATGATAAGTATTTGTATGAGGCTTATGAGAACCGAGTTCTGAAAATAAATTTGATAGTGTAACTGTAAAAGGAAATATATTCATTAAAATATGTTCTATCAATTACCGTTGCTGAAATGCTTTTAATTGGGTATGCTTTCGGCCATTTAGTAAAACACTCAACAATTGTTAAGATAAAAGAATATTATTTAGGTATTAAGCAAATTACCACTTACAGACTTTTTTGTTCAATATGAAATTACCTACTTTCTGCATATTGTTGCCCTAATCTGGGCACGCTAATATACTAGTCAGGTAAATAATTTAAAATACTCATTATTGGAGAACCAATCAAAACAACTACTCTTCTAGCTAATACTAACAAAGTTATAAATTTTCCTGTTATTGTTATTCTGTTTATTTTCATAGAAACGCATAAAATAAAATTAACTTTGACAAAGTCTAGTACGCGATGTACGATGTTTATATTTAAATGAAAAAAATATTCAAAACCAATAAATATTATCCACTGTTTGAGTTACTAGTAGCAAATTAAGCACGTATAAGTGTTAATCAATTTTTTTTGATAGCTTTGATGCACATTTAAAGAACTTAGAAATACCTACAATTTGATGTGCGGGCGTGGCTATTGCTTAAAAAATAAAAACGTTATTGGCCTGGGGAGTTTTAAGTAGTGGATACTCTATACTACTGCTCAGCTAGATCTGCCTTATTTTTAATACGAATTTCATTAAGATATAGTTACACATGTCGCAGATCCTATTATACATGTGAGGATCTGCAGTACTGAGGTTTATCGGTCTATTGTACGTTCGCGACATTTAGGACCCCCTAGAAAAGACCAGTGCTCTCCACGAAGGAGAAGAGTCCTTTCCAGGATAGATCGAAGCGAGCCCGAATTGTGGAGCGCTCCTGGGAGTACTACCACATAAGTGCCACATATGTTAAGAAGGGTTTCACCATGACGGAGTACATCCAGAGAGTGGTTCTTGTATTTATTCCCCACTTAAGACGCCTCCACATTTATAGAAATGCGCAGGCTTTTCTCGCTTGAGCTTCCACGTGGTCCTTCCGTGACAGTTTGGAGTCCCAGATATCACACTGTACGGGAAAGACACGAACCCGTGCCCATTTTTTCCCCTTTAAATGAACAGTATTAGCTCTACCAAGAGCCCTTTGCATGAGCCCTGCGATAGTCACTTCAAATCGCCTATCAGATCGTCTGCATATGCTTGCGCATAGAACCTGCTTCGTTCAATTCGACCAATGGCCCGTAATTTTTAATTATTTTATTAGGAGTGAAAATGGTAAGCAATATCGATATTGATTCTGTCAATTATTGTATGCACATAACGGTACTTTGCCTTCGAAAATGATACGCAATCCTTTTGCCGATAAAAAATTAAAACAATGTTTCTCTTGTAATTTTAAAATATGTATCTATGACATCAAGAACTTCCCCAATTTCACAAATAATATTCGCTCTAAGATTATTCTCAGCCATCGATATCATCCACATTAGAAAACCGCTGCCCAAGGAATCACTACTTCCACATCCAGACGAAAAAATATATATATATTATATTTGCACTCCACTATGTAGAAATACTTGTTTATGGAACTATATTAATATAATACTTAAAATCGTCGGCCCCAAGAACCCAT
Source organism: Rutpela maculata (assembly GCA_936432065.2). Taxonomy (NCBI): domain Eukaryota; kingdom Metazoa; phylum Arthropoda; class Insecta; order Coleoptera; family Cerambycidae; genus Rutpela; species Rutpela maculata. The sequence continues at coordinate 66,637,435 of OW386290.2, read as the reverse complement.
AAAACGATATGCCACATTGGTAGTGGGATTGCGGATGGTGGTAGGGATATGATAGTGCGGGTGGGTACTAAATAAAAAAAAATTGTTGAAGCCTTTGATTCTTGTAAACACACTAAATCACAATTTTATTTTTCTCACCCCCTTTAATAATGGGGCGGGGGTGATAATGAAGGCCGCTAATGCCAAAAAATTTTTTGGGACCTTAGCTTATCTTATATATACTAAATACCAATTTTATGGACTCTTACTTGCTTGATTTACTTATTTACCCACATTTACCTCAATTTATACCCCAACCCTCCAACGGAATAAGACCAAAATGTAATATAGTTCCAGATCTCATTAAAATACATGCGTCTACTAAATTTCAAGTCAACATCTCAAACGGTTCCAGAGTAATCGTGCGCACAAGAGAAAGTTACAGACAGACCAACAGAATGGCAGGCAGAATTTTTCTTTACTCAAACCTCTAGAGAATATTGGATACTTTATAGTTTGCTTTGTGCACAAACTTGAGCATTATTGTTCTAGAATGCAATCTGCTTCTAATGAAACCACCTCGATTTTTGGTTCTAAAAACTAAGGCAACACATCTTTCCACACCCTGTGTGTGACAAGCAAATTCCAGTATATCAATTTCTGCATTCCCTAAAATACACAAGTATAACTTCATCTGAAATACTACGTAAGATGGGCGGCTCAGTTACTTTACATTCATTCCATTGAATCATTTCGATATAACCCGTTGTATCAAAGTTAAGCTTCGGAATTATAAACTGTCTGACTTCATCAGTCCCAGCTCTTTTATATGTTTACGATCAGCGGCAATCATGGCTAGAAGAAGACTTTCAGGATGGGCAAAAAACGCGTTTCGCTGAATAACTGGGTCAATAATATCTCTGATCTCTTTTGGAAGATATCTGG